>CM043119.1:68244391-68891563 GCA_023701765.1 Hylyphantes graminicola
AGACTTCAAGAAAGCCAACTATCATCACATGTATAGAAACAGGCGTTACATCCTTGAATAACATCAACATATTCCTTATGTAACTAAAATAAATATGTTACACATTTTAACATCATAAAAGACACGTTTCTCTTAAGTTAATACCCAATTCGCCCCTCTCTGGAGTCTTACAAGATGTTTCAAGTCTGAAGGCTTTTGTGAGGTGTTCAAAAGGCGATAGCTGAATTTCTGCGATGAATGGTAGAAGATTTCAATGGAAATTGCATTTGATATTTCATTAAGCTAGTTTAACAAAAGTGTAACTTTACTGTTTTAGTCTATAAGTTTCGAACACCATAATTGGGCAACTGAATTGCACAGAATTAAAATTGAACATCAGAATTGAGCAACTGAATTGAACAGAAACAGAATTGAACATCAGAATTGATTAATTGTACAATAAGGGCTTTTGAGCGTTAGACCCAGATTTTTCTTGATCATTCCACTTGTCTTTCTAGCAATAAACTTAAGTTTCAAAATTTCATCAATATGAGACTTTTATGATATTCGACCCCATTCATTTGGTAATGATTTTAAGATCATACCTTAAAAAATTCAATTTTATAGTGGTTTTTAGTAAATGTGTTATTTAAAACAATATTTTTTAAAGATGTGCAGAGAAAACAACCATGCAAATATGTCCATTTCCAGGATAGCCGAAGGTTGTAACGTTTAATTTTATGCAGAAGTACACTAAAAAAACAAAAAACAAACAATTTCACTCAGTCTGAGTGATTTTGGATTTTCACTGCTCCAGACTGGAACTTGTCCTTTCTTTTTGGAGTGGGTTCCTTGTGTGTTAAACTCCGACGACAGGATCACTCCACGAGTGTGATTTTAACCTCAGACTGAGTAAATATGCATGCCTTTAACGTGTCGAATATGCAGATCTCTACTGGAGTGGATTTCACTCTTTTGTTTTAAGAGTGTATTTTTAGGCATTATTGGAAAAAAATAGTAATTTGCCTGAAGCTCCTTCTGCATTCAACCAATATTTTATGAGTCATTGAAAATATTTTGAATATTTTGAGGGGTTTTTTTTGTTGTTAGGAGATAGATTGCGAACAATTTTTTATTGTAATATAAATTTTAAAAAAATCTTAATACATTTATTTACATATTTAATGAAAAAAAAAATGCCATTCTGCTAGCATTCTGAAAACTTTCTATTATGGTATACCTAAAAAATAAGTCCATTGATTACGTTAATTGATTACAAACTCAAGCTACTTTTTTTTACTTGAGCCTCTATAGGAATAATTATAGTTTAATTTACAAAAAAATAATGAATAAATTAAATTATTAAAGCTTTTTTTAATACCAGTTGTTCAAAATCAAGATTCAACACAGTAAACAATCTATCTTTCTAGCTATTTCTTAAACTCAATCATATATAGCATGCTTTTTAATAGTATTTACAATTATATACAAAAAATATTTAACTCATTTGGTAGAAGTTTCAGATACAGCTGTTTCAAAAATTCAATGACATAGTGACGAAAACTGTCCTATTTTATGTAATAACTACTTTATATATCGAGTATAAAAGTGGACTGATGAAAAGATTTAGCACCTTGCTTGGTTGTCAGTCCTTTTATTCTCTCTTTGGAATGTCTTATTAGTGACTGGTGAAAGCAGTGTAGTGGGGCCTTTGTCATTGTTTACTATCGAGTGATTTGGTAATAAGCAAAGCTAAATTTGACATGGCAGGAAAATTCAACAGAATTCCGAAGAATAAAAGTATTATTTGTATGTTTCGGTTGTTTAAAAGTTATTAGAAGGAACGTGAAAGTTCAACGTTCATAATAGAGTTGTTGTGTAAGGCTGATTAAAATGTGCTAAATTTTTATACTTGTGTATATATAATGAAATGTAAGTGTTTCTTTCACGATAATTTCCTATAATTTTTTTTGGTAAATTGAGAAAATCTAAAAATAATTTTAATAAATTCATTGCATCATTCATTCGTAATCAGTTAGAATGGCAAACGTCTCTAGGTTAATTTATTTAATCTTTTCTTTCGTTATGCTCTTATAATATATTCGATTAAAAAATATTGCTATCATAAGGTAAAACGGGAAAAATACATAGAGTATATAAAAAATTCCTCTTTCTAAAATATTTAAATAAATAACTAAATTTCTCAGTTTCGAAAAAAAAGTCACAGTATTTTCATGGAGTATAATTTAAGTCCGAAGACATTAGAAATAAAAAAAAAGTAATGAATAGAGATGTGATAGATAAATAGTTTATTTTATCCTACTTTATTTCCCTTTGGTAATAATGATAACTTCCTACATATATTCATTGTTGTACGGTCGTCTACGATTATGTATTGAAAAGTAAATATTTAGTTAATCATTTCAGTATAATTTATGTTATACTAAAGTTATTTTATTTACTTGAATTTATAAATTATTAAATGTTTTTATTATACATTCAATATTTTGCGTAGCTAAATCGTAATAATCGTAATCGTAATAATTAACTAAATGCTTTTACTTAAGACAAACATTCTACTTAAAAAAAATTGGTAAACGTATATTTATCCAAACAAAAATACAAAATCTTAAACTCTTTTAAAAAAGTTCTAACTACATTTTAATCATAATTGATCTCTTTCAAAGTAACCCTAATTGCCTAACTCATTCCAAAGAACATGAATCATTAAAATTGGAACTCTAAAATCTCCAATCTCTAATTCAAAAAAAGCGTTTTATCAAAAATTCAAAACTATCCGCACAATAACATAACCCAACTAAACAACAAACGTAACTACACAATTCCGCTACATCATAACATCCAAACACCAAAACAACCAACAAAACCCCGCCCACATAAATACAGTAGCCAGGAACCGCCCACTTACCCCTACAAACCCTTCTAATACCCGCCCACTTCATTAATTTATTTAAAGTTTAATTAGAATTAGGCTCCGCCCACGTATCGACGGCACCTCCCAATGAGCAGTCGCCGCGAGGGTTCCGGGCACATGCGCGGTGGGGTTCAACGGCACCGGTGGGTGAAGGGTACCGGGGTAGAAATGTTCGTACTCAACGGTAGACGGGGCAGATGTATGCGCGGGTTGTTCATTTACCCCGTCGATGTTGGTTGGTTGGACGGCCGTGAACCTATATAGGGGTTGGAAAGGGGTAAGGCCCGGATGACGGTTTTGGAGGATGACGCTGGTATAAGTGTTAGATAAAATAAATTAAAATTATAATTTTAGTAGCATTAGTGATCATAATATCAGTGTCCTATGCATAGAAATGGCCACGATATTTTTAGTATACCCTCCTTTTTCGTTCAAACATAGAAAGTTTGGTATCAACTTCATACAGAGACTTTGGTCAGTCTGTCCGTACCTCTCCCCCCCCCCCCACCCACACCCTAACTCTTTCTAACCGTCTCAACAATAACCCTAGTGTAGCTCTAGTGCGCCGAAAGTTCAACCGAACCTTTTTAACCACCAGATTTTTACAATTATCTTTTATTTGTTTGAAAGATATGTATATTCAGTGGCCTATTTTGATGATATTTTTAAGGATGTTGTGAGTATTAAAATAATCATAAAGTAGGGTGTTTATTATTCTTTTAGAACTTTTTGTTAAATACATTATTTACAAGCATTTCCTTATCTTGCATCAGTATCTGTCCAAAATTATGAAGTAAAACTTCCAAAAAAGCAGGATGTTTTTTTTAAAAATTAATCATGGGATTTCACTATCATTTAACCCTCTAATGCATGATTTTTTTTTCATCCCGAAAAAAAATATCTGTATACTTAATACTCATCTTTATGGGAAAAATACTGAAAAAAAATTGATGCAATCAAATGTTAATAAATTAATTTTTAAAAAAAAAATTTATATGACAAAAACCAATACAAAATTCCAATTTTGATAATAATGACTAGAAAACACTACTAAATATATTTTAAAATAACCCTCTTGAACTATTATCATTTTTCAAAACAATTTATTTGTATTTAAAAGTGTGTACTAATATTATTATACTTTGAATACTGCCAAAAACGTATTTCACAATAGTTAATAACCTCACTCTTTAATTTTGAATTCACTTTTACTACCGTCATCTATGATTATTATTAGTTACTAAAACTTCAAAATTTAATGAAAAAAAATTGTCGAGAGGGTGCTCGACTTTAATAAAATAAAATGGAATATGTTACGTGTTGCCAAAAAGCAATAGTGTTAATTCGAGTGTTAAAAATGATGATTTTAAATGCCAAAGTTCCTGTACAACCCTTTTCACGCGTTTATAGTACTTACCATACAGAGAAGTTTTCCTTCCTTCTGGATTTCAAGAAGTTTCTGTACAACCCGTTTCCCTTTTGCAGCACTTACTATGCAAAGAAGCAAATAAATGCGTTTCTGTAGAACCAGTTTCTCTTTCATAGAACGTACTATACAGGAAAGCCAATTACACGCTTTTCTGTAAAACCGGTTTCACTTTTGTGAAACGTACTTTACAGAGAAGCCAATACCAATATTGTGCTTATGTAGAACCTGTTTTTCTTTAGTATTACGAATAATTATATGTGTACGAATAATTATATGTGTATAAAGAATTATATGTGTTTTTGTAAAACTTGCTTATCTTTTAAAGCACTTACTATACACCAAAAAAAAAAAAATCCAAACATCTTTACGCATATAGGTTTTTGTTCTACGTATTTAATTGGGCCTTTTAATTAGTTACTTAAACTAATTTTCAATTTCAAGACAAATATATTTTGTAAAAAGTAGTATAATGTATAGAAGCTAATACCAATATTGTGCTGCTGTACTTCCCGTTCCTCATTTAAATTACATATTTTAGAAAGAATTATAATTGTTTTGTTAAAAAAATATATTTTAAAACACTTACTAATTTAAAAAAAGAACGAATCCAAAAAAAAATGTATGCATTTTTTTGTTTTGTTTAATTTCCTCAAGCCTTTTGAAAAGTAATTTAAATCCATATTCAATTACAATTTTTTTTATACAGTAACCCTTTGCTATATCGCGCATTCAGATATATCGCACCCTGCATCATGTCTCCCAATTTTCCCAGCCTTTTTTTCCTCAGTATATACTTTCTTTAAAATCAATTCATATATTGGTGGATAAATTCATCTAATAATGGTGAGATGCAGCTAATAAACTTTCGTTCGTTGAGGTTTTCCGGAAAGCAGGTTTTACAAGAAAAATCAAAGCAGCTAACTTTAGAAGAATATTTTAGTATAAAATAAGGGAGAAGTATTATAGTATTATCTATGCAATAATGAGATTCATAGTAATTAATAGTAAGTAATTTTTAAATTTTTGTTTCATTTTTTAGTGTAGTAATTTTAATATTATTTAGTTTCATCTTTCAAATGATATTGTGCTTTAGTTAAGAAACTAAACTTTTGTTGGAAGCAAAATACATCAAAAGTACAAGATTTAACAAGTCGCTCGTTATATCGGGCATTCTGTTTTTCGCGGTGTTTTGCTTGTTTATCGAAAAGCGCGATATAACGAGGGGTTGCTGTATTTTAAGAGTAGCATCTACACAATGCTAATCAGATGGAGATGTTTTCTCAAGAACTATACTGAATGGCAATCTATATTCTACGGAATGCTATGTACGAATACCAAACACTCAAATGTGTGTGTGTCGAATTTCATCAATCACCTAGTCAAAGACAATTTAACCATCAATTCAATATTCAGCGATCTCATCCTCTTACATGTGAAACTTATCTTCAGCTTATCTCCGAAATTAAATCATCAGCAAATTCCAAATGCACCAAGTGTCAGCTTCCAAACACTAAAAACCATCCGCTTCTTTTTTCTTTCAGTTGATTTGTAACAAATGTAACTGGATTTTGGTCTTTCAAGCGCATTGTGTCACTTAAAACTATAACACTTTAAACCGGTTGATGTAAAGTTATATTTTAACCCTCTAATGCATGATTTTATTTTTCATCCCGAAAAAAATATATTTGTATCTTTATTACTCCTATATATACGTTCTGGAAAAATACTGACAAAAATTTAACTGCCTTAGAATTTAAATAATTTCAATTTTTTAAATTTTTGCCATATGGCTAAAACCAACTACAAAATTAAAATTTTGATAATAATGACTAGAAAACTACTAAATATATTTTAAAATAACCTTCTTGAGCTAAAATCAATTTTTCAAAACAATTTATTTGTATTTAAACTAATATTATTATACTCTGAATACTGCCAAAGTCGTAAATTCACAACAGTTAATAACTTCATTCTTTAATTTTAAATATACTTTTACTACCGTCATCTATGAGGGTTATTAGCAACTAAAACTTAAATGGATTGTAATAGATGAAAAAACACAGATTTGTTGAGAGGAAGAGCTCTTTTTTAATAGAATAAAGTGGATTATGTTACTCGTTGCCATACGGCAACAGTATGCATTAGAGGGTTAAACTGAGGTAAAATTTGATCTAATCTGAATAACTGGACACAACAAAACAGCAAAGATTTTTGAAGAATTTGTGTTAAGTTAGAGTCAGCCTACTCCAGAATTGATGTCACTTTACACCCAAAATCATAGTCAGGTCACAAATTTTTTCACACTATAAAATAAGATAAGGTGCAGTTGATTTGTTTTCAAACCAACTTTACATCCTTGCCAAATCTTACTTTCATGAACTCTCATAATGACCAGGCATCCAACAGACTTCCGATAGCTTTTTATCAGGCATCTTTATGCATTGATTTCTTGGATCTAATGGCACAAGTCAAAGTTTTGGAAATTCTAGTTAAGATCGGTTTTATACTGCGTAGATACATACGAGTTATGATGCTGAGTAATGAAGTTGTACCACACCTCTGAATTTCCCCCTCTCTCTCAGGGCCCTTGCAAATGCCCTCAGATCAAAAGGCCCTCAAAGGTTCTTGAAGGACTAACAAATATTATATTTATGTAGCGTTATGCTTGGGTTTTTAAAATTTTAATATAATTTCGACCATTATTTATATTTTTATTTAGAATGTCTCATCTTGATTTTATATTGAGAAAAAGATACATGGATACGTTTAAACGTTGTGGATTCGTGTATTTTTGACCTAAAAGGTTTAACGCATTGATGACTTTTCGAAACTGATATTGAGACCCATGAGGTCAGTTTTTGTACGCTTAGCAATAGATTGCCAAATTATTCCACTCAAATTCGGAGTTTTCATATGCACCAAAGTTTGGTAAGACTGTGCATTTGCACCATTGCACCTTATTTGTATTAAGCAAATTGACTCCAATTTGTGCAACACTGCTCTTTTTTTAGTACACTACTCAAAACAATTAGGGGAGCCCTTATAGTACTTTTGTTTGCCCTTTCATTTCTACTTCTTATTTGTTATTATAAAAATCTAAGATTTGTGAAATAGATTCATTATGCATTCAAAATGAAATGGTAAAAAAAATATTAATTTTTTAACTAAAATTTAAGGAATGGAAGAATGCAAGTGTGAAGAATTTAGGGTCAACTTATTTCCTAAAATTTTTTGGGAGGGAATTTTATTTTACCATGTTTTTCATTTAATTAAAACACACATTATTTAATTCTTCAAAAGGCATTATTCTTCCATCAAATGATAAATAAGTGCGTACTCAACTTAGTGAGAAAAAATCGTAAGCTGATGATACGAAATGGAATCATTGGGGGTAAAAGAGTTTAAACAATGCGTTCCCCTAACTGTTGTGAGCAGTTGTGAGTACAAGGGACTAATATTTTTAAATTGAATCGAAAGATAAGGTTAGGTTAGGTTTGAATTATCGTCGTACTGTAGCTACACGAAGGCTATTGGCGAATGGCGTCGTATTTTAGAACCACAGGCAAGTGACGAGCCGACACCTGAATAGGCACCCAACGCTACCGTTAACGACAGATAAGAGAAATTGTTTACGGACTTGGTCCACTGTCGTTAATAAATTGTCTTCTCGTATCATAGTAATGAAGCGCCTCGTATCATCGTATCTGTTTTCCGGCACAGGGGCGTCCACAGCAGCATCAATATGCGGGCCCAATGTTCACGCTGACGTTATACCTGGATAGTAGAGACGCGAAACGCCAAAGTTGCTGATGAATAGCAGTTATTCTATTTTGCTACTATTTGTAGCATGGTAAATGACAGTGAATGCGCCCTCTAGAAAGGAGGTGCATAGGCTTTATAGCCCCATTACCCCACTCGCCAGAAGTGACATAGTCACGATAGACACACAAGGAAATGATGACACAAACACATGGACAAATCATAACATTTATTGACAAACACAAACATTTATACCTTACCGGGAATCGAGCCCGAACCCAGAAGCTCCAAAGGCTAGCTCTCTAATCGTTGAGCTGTCAGGTGGCCTATTTTTGGATACTTTTCTATTATAAAGAATTTAATTTAAAGTTGGTTATATTGTTCAGTTTTCGTTTATCTTTCTGTCTGTCCGTCCTTTAAGAAATTCTGTGACTCTTAAAGTAATGGACATTTGTGTGCCTGCTTTAGTTCATTAAGAACTGCTTGTTTGTTATGGAGCATTGTTTATACCTTGTCTATCCATAACGTGATCCTCGAAATCATTTTATTTCCCCATATTTTCGCTTGGTTTTTTAGGAATCGGGGGGCGTAGCCAATTATGGTCAACACAGCCAATTACGCCTCGTAATTTTGGTTTCCTGGTCAAAAGACGAGTTTCTTTTTTATAGTGCAACTTTTTTTTTAGGAAATCAAAATCCCATGGTCTACTATGCCTGCTCATCAAATTTGGTTAGGTTACGCAAAATACTTTATTCGCTAGAATGTTCTGAATACCTCACGTTAATTAATAACCACCATATATGTTATCATAATCGATACCCGATAAACCCTTAATCCTTTTTGTAACAATATGCACTCTCAGAAATAACACTTTCATTTTTGACGATTCATGAATCCTCAAGCCTCATTTCGTTGATTTTGAGGATTGTTTCGTCAAACTATCACGTGACTTTTGAGTAAGCGCGAATCTTCACTTTTACGATCGTGATTTGACGATTCTGTTTCTTGATTTTGAGGAAACTGAATCTCATTGTTGTACTCAATGCTCAAAAATTACGAAACATTTCTTTAGATTAGACGACATTCAAATCCTCATAAAAATGACGATTCAAATTTCCTCACTTTAAGGAAACGAAAACTCGGAGCATTTGCCAGTAACGGAATCGTCAAAATTAAGGAAAATTTCATCGTTTTTGAGCATTCATTTTTTAGAGTGTGCTGAACTTTCTCAAGCAACTTCGGGCTTCTTTCTTCTGGCAAGCAAGCTTTCAGTCTTCTAATTGTATTAATTTTAGTATTGGTCACAGTAAGTTTTCCCTATACCCAGATTGTACTTTTCTTCAGAACAGGTAAAACACTATATCACATGATTCCTTCACCTCACATTAGATACAGTATTACCAAGCTGGCAAATTAATTTTGCGCATGAGAAATCGCACACGGACAACGTGCACCGCGCTGCATTTCGTATCGGGGCCTTTTATTTCTATTTTAGTGGGTGTGAGGGGTCAGCGGAGGTCGCGTTATTCATCATACGCGGGGCTGACAAGTCACCTCCGATTTTGATATTAAAAAGGCGCTAGGGCGGGCCTATAGGCCGAGGTCGTGATCGATTACAGAGGTATAGTTACTGGATGTATTGGAAGGAAATTGAGAGCGGGCAGGTACTGGAGAATGTTTTGAAAGGTTATGTAAGTGTCCTGTTGGGTTATAGAGAAATAAAAACTGAAAACTAAATGGGAAAAAAGGTTAAGACCAGAAAAAAATAGATAACTACAATCTTAAGCATTAAAGTCTAATACATAAGTAGTTACAGCAAATGAAATTGAACCTTAATGTTTTTTTATTACTCAGCATCATCATTTAGAATTTACTAAGTGATATACACTGCTCAAAACAATTAGGGGAGCACATGTTTTAAACCCTTTCGTTCCCAATGATTCCATTGGGAATCATCAGCTAGTGATTTTTTTCTGACTAAGTTAAATTCGCAACTTATGTATCGTTAGATACATCATAATATGGAAGAATAACGTATTTCGAAGAATTTTTTTTAATATTAATGAAAATATGAAAAATATGGTAAAATAAATTTCACTTTAAAACAGTTTTGGAAAATAAATTGACCCTAAATTTTTCATGCTTGCATTTTTTAGATGTTTAAAAATATATTTCAACTATTTTTAACAAAAAAAGTTTTGAAAAATGTATTGTTATAATTTATTAAAAAGTTGTTATTCCATTTCCCCCCTTTAAATTTAAGTATTAAAAACTTAAGATTTTTTTCTCCTGTTTTTTACTATTTCATTTCGAATGCATAGTGAACCTATTTAACAAATTTCAGATTTATAGGATAAAAATTAAAAAGTTGGGAGTGAAGTTAAAGTTGGAATTAAAAAGTGCTCCCCTAATTGTTTTGAGCAGTGTACTTAGACTACAATATAAAACTCGAAAGTAAAAAATAAAATCTCCAGCTAAAAGTTAGAAGCATATTTTTATGCTTTGACTATTATAATCCTGATTGTCCAAAGTTGCCACAGTTGACGGTAAACGATGATGGAGTATAAGTGAAACGTCAAAAGCATGATGGAAAGAAGAAGATGTTGTGCAAACTAGTCGATCAAAATCTAAATTAAATCGTTTTTAATGACGTGCGCCTCTCTCTTTGCTTACGTAATTGATTGGTTTGTTTGCAAGTCAATCTCTTTAATATTGAAACCAATCACTAACACTGAATTTGTGTTATGAATTAAAAAATGGTCAATTTTACTTGATTATGTGTTTTGCTAAATATTTGCCTAATAAATGAAAAAAAATTTCAGAAAATCTGGTTTTTACAAAAATTTACTCAAACATTGTTATCACATTAACACACGACTTTAACAATACTTAACTGCAAATAAATATTGAAACTAATACACTATACTTTGCAACATTAATTCAGCAATACTTAACTGCAAATAAATATTGATACCAATACACTATACTTTTCAATATTAATTCAATACTACTTATGTGTATTCTTGAAATTGATCTTACACAATATTCTAAAAACTATATACACGAGACAGATATCAAGTTATCTTTAATTAAATAAATATGTAAAAGAAACTCTTCTATGAAATTATCCACAAAAAATAATGTAAAATAATATTAACTTGCATGAACCACTTTACTATCTAGCTTCAGTGCCCTTACCTTAATTTTCGTAACTTGATTAATTAATCATTTCCACGTCTTTGGCGTTGATCAATTTTCTCACAGCCTCTAGACAATAGAAGGAAGATTTTCATTGCTTCAGGTATTGTCAGGTTGGATAAAAGCATCCGAGTTCTTTTCAAGGGTTCTCTCTAAGGGTTTCTAAGGACGAGTGTTTTTTTTTTTTGTATGGGTTTTTAGGGATGTTTTTACATATTAAGAATCTTTGTGTTACTTTGGTGGGCTAGATCAGTGGTTCCCAACCTGGGGGCGATCGCCCCCAAGTGGGCGATTTGTGTTATCAAGGGGGCAATAAATAGTTGGGGGGCGATAGGGGGGCGATGAGTATTCAAAGGGTGAAAAATAAAATATACTGTACTCTATAGTACAGTGAAATAATTCTAATTTATTTTTATCACTGTAACAAGTTTCAAACTGACATTTTACAGGATTTGAAGATTTGACCAAGTTAGAAATTAATGATTCTATTGTCGATACATTCCCTTTTGAATCTGTGGGTTGTGGATAACCTTGATAAATCTTTGCAGACAGAGTTTGTAGATCTGAAGTATGACAGTGAGGCGAAACCATTTCAAGCAGCGAGGTTATGAGTTAGTCTGAGCAAAACTTATTT
Organism: Hylyphantes graminicola; assembly: GCA_023701765.1. Classification (NCBI taxonomy): domain Eukaryota; kingdom Metazoa; phylum Arthropoda; class Arachnida; order Araneae; family Linyphiidae; genus Hylyphantes; species Hylyphantes graminicola. Next base: position 68,256,326 of record CM043119.1, read on the forward strand.
ACACTGATCCTTAACTATGGTAAAGAGCTGAACTACTTCTCATCTCGTTCCGTCGATATATTTAGTTTTAAAAAATGTTAGTTCTGTTATCCAGCTCCTCACCATACAAAGAAATCAATTGGACATTTGCCTCAAAGACTTGCATATGAGCTTGAAAAAATAATTGATATAAAAAAATGAAAAAAAAAGTTTTCTACGTTCATTTTTTTCTTTAATTTTTATTGTCAACTCTCTTAAATTTTCCAGAATTGAGTTTAACGATCTTAGTTAATTATATCACATTCAATCTTTGAAAAAATCTAAAGAAAAATAGAAAGGGAAAAAAATCGATATTATTTAAGAGTAACCTGATAAAGTTGCTTTGGTTGTTTTTACATATGGTAGTAAGTGTTTGAAATTATAAAATTGCTTTATTAGTTACACTTTAACTCAAATTATAATTGGATAAATTATAAATATTAAAGGGGGGCGATATGTGTTAGTCAACTTAAAGAAGGGGGCGATGCTACAGAAAAGGTTGGGAACCACTGGGCTAGATGGTGCTTTGAGAAAAAATTAAGATGTTGAAATTGATGTTGATTAACTTTTTGAAATCTAAATGCATTGTTACAAAGTTCTTAATTTTGTTAAGTTGCAAAATAAAGAAAATGTTCACTCTTAAGTACTACTTGTAAGTTCTTAAATAATACACTCTTAAAACGAACGAGCGATTTTAACTCAGTCTGATTGATTTTCACTCCCCAGTCTGGAAAATGCACTTCTCCTTTTGGAGTGGATCCTTTGTTTGTTAAACCTCCGTCAGGATCACTCCAAACGAGTGATTTTAACTCAGTCTGAGTTAATATTCACTCCTTTCCAGTGTCGAAAATGAACTTCTCCAATTGGAGTGGATTTCACTCTTTTGTTTTAAGAGTGTAAATTGCATTTGAAATTAGCCTTGTACTTTTAAATAAACTTAAGTTTAATCGGTATCGAAAAAAAATATAATTTTAATTAATACTTACACGAATTTTTTTCATAATTTTTAGTATTGTCCATGTCTTCCGGAATTAAGAGCACAAAAAATCAGGTCCTATGAAATATAGGTATCTTATGAAAGTAGTTAACACAAAATCTATCGAAATATGAAATTCGAAATGTATTTCAATTTTTAGAATATGACAAATGACAATGACTGCGCGCTCTAGAATTGAGTAGCTTTATAGCCCGTTACCCTACTCGCCAGAAGTGATACAGTCACAGGAGACACACAAAGGAAGGACGACTCAAACGCATATACAAATCACAACATTTATTGACAAACACAAACATCCATGCCTTTTCCGGGATTCGAACCCGAACGCAGAAGCTCCAAAGGCTAGCTCCCTAACCGTAGTGCTGCTGGGTCAGCAATTTTTAGAATAACAATTTCCTTAAACTCGCTAAAAATACACCGAAGTCATGAAACTAAAAAAAATTTGTTATTTGATTAACAAGCTTAGTTGCCTTATTTGATATCCACGCCTAAACATCCCCAAAACTTAAACACTCTAATTGAAGAGCTTAGTGGAAGAATGTGATAAGTGACATTTTTTGAAAAAAAAATTAGATTTTTCTTCCAATGCACTAACGATAACAAGTTTCCTCGTTTTCATAAGCTTAAAGTTTAGTAAATTTTTTAAGGTTTGGAAGTACCATTTGCAACAAATCTGAGGGCAAACGATAAACTTTAAATCTCATTTTCTCGTTTTCACCTTTTTGTCACTTAGCACGTTCTTCCACTAAGCTCTTCAATTGAGAAATATAGCCACGAAGAAACGCACAAGATCAAGTTTTAAATACAGACACTCCCAAGCTTACGTTACCTCATAACTCCGCACCAACAAAATAAACGCAAAGGAATTGCTCACAATTACACCAACCATCGGCTAGATGACAGTTCAATTGAATTTTGCGGAGGTTGCAAATCCATGTCGGCTAAGGGGGGAAGGGAGTTTCAAGACTATGTTTCAACACATCTGGCAAGAGGCCCCCTGGGCGTAAAGATCGTAAATTCTTGGATTAAAGGTGGAAATTTGCTATAAATCCGCGACCATCCATTCTTCTTGGTTGCCCCCGCGGTTTGGCGCCTTAATGAGGGATAAACATTTCTCATTTTGTGGCCCTTTAGGTGGCTTCCGTTTGCCGCTCACGAGCCATCTATTATGTGGTGTGGACTTATAAGGAAGATGCCTCGCAGGTTTGCATAATCGCTGCCTAATATGGGCGATCATTGCTTTGACCTCTTTGCCTTTTAGGGGAAAAAATGTTTTGGAGTCAATGATTTTGAGCGTTTTTCGTTATTTAAGAGAAGAGAGAAAATTGTATTTCCACCAACTAAAGTTTTTTTTTATGGGGGTGGTTTAAAGTTGAGATTTTTGTAGTTCAGTTTCTACAAATTCAAGTTATACCTGTACATTGTTAAATATATGATTGCGATGTTTCTTAGTTCGTTTTGGTAAAATGAATTCTTTTATGATTTTTATAAAATCTGTGCATTATAATGGGTTTATCTGTTTGTTCCTTAATCAAGGATCGACAGATAATTTTGTGGCCCTTTAGATGGTTCTCGTTTGCATCTCACGAGCCATTTATTATGTGGTGTGGACTTGTAAGGAAAATACCTCGCAGGTTTGCATAATCTCTGCCTAATATGGGCGATCATTGCTTTGACCTCTTTGCCTTTTGGGGGGAAAAATTCTTTTTCTGATGCGATGGTTTTGAGTTTTGAGTCAGTGAGAAAAATTTTATTTCCTTAAACTGAAGCTTATACCAGGACATCCTTAAAGTTATGACTCCGGTGTGCCTTAGTTCTGTTTCGCAAATGGAATTTGTAAAAGATTTATAAATCTATGCATTAATATGTGTCTATTTATATGCTCCTTAATCAAGGATAGACTTATTATTTTAGTAGCCCTTTAGATGGCTTTCGTTTGCCACTCACGAGCCACCTATTATGTGGTGTGGACTTTTAGGGAAAATGCCTCACAGGTTTGCATAATGGCTTCCTAATAAGGGCGATCATTGCTTTTTTGTCTCTTTGGGGGCAAACACTATTTTGTTTCTGGAGTCAATGATTTTGAAGTGTTTTTTAGTATTTCAGAGAAGAAAATTGTTTTCTCTCAAACTGAAGCTTAGCAGGAAGGGTATGGAGATATGTTTCCTGGCTAAATGATTCTGTTAAAAATAATTTTATTTGTGTAAAGTACAATGCTCGCTGTACAAAAACTGTAAATTTAATAAAAGTTTCTTGGGTGGAACAAAATTCTTTAAAAATTTATGTATTTTTATGAATGCTTGATATCCATTTCAATGAGGTTCTGATTTTTACCATTTAATATGAATCTCTATACTGGAATTTTGAAACCGTGTTCCATTGATTCGATAAAAGGTTAAATATTTCATGATGTGGATAGCCTCGTACATAAATAATTTATTGGACCTCAGTTTTATGTTTGGACTGAACTGAGAAATGAGATTTCAAAAAAATTCTGATTAATCAAACAAATATATACTAAAAATAAACACTCTAAAACGAACAATTGAAGAATGGCGGTTTGTAATAAACGTGGAAAAGCACGTAATAAAGTATAAGATCCCTCCCTAGCAATAACGAAATCCTAAAAAACAGATGCGACATGGCAAAAAACGATTGACAAACCACATTGTTAAAAATGCACTAAAACACACAGGTGCCCCTCTCTGACATAAAAGCCTGACTCCACGACTGACAGCAATCCAGACAGGTATTTAGGCCCAAAACAAAACCTGGTGTCATAAATGCTCCCCAACCTGCAATTACGGCATTTAAGGCCCTTGTCTGCTGACAGCGTCCAAATAACAGCTTTCTGGGACCGTCTTCTAAGTTTGAGGAGACAAATCGGCCGACATTGCGTGCCGTCGTCGCAGGTTCGAGTACTCGGTCATTAGGGCTTTCCCGAAAATCCCGCTGTTTTCTGTAATGGTGCCGACATCTTGAAGTTGCTGGTTTCTCATGGTTTTAATGGGAAATCGAAATGGTTTTTGTCATACATGGAGAAATGTCATTAAGTATCGATATTTTTGTGTCGGCAGCGGTAGGGAAAAGTGCGATGTTCTACGAAAGTTGCCCTAGAAACTTAATCTACACACACAAATTTAACTCACGAGTGTGTAAGGACATCTTTTAATTTCGGTTATATTATACCTCTCAAGAGCTTACAAAGGTAAAGTCATAAGGCTCACGTTGTTAATTTATTGTACTGTATTTCTTGACATATAGGAATTTATTGTATTTGATAGTTATGAAATAAAGCCAATATTGGCCAAAGGGAATGTAACATGAACCTTAAGCTTTTTTTTAGTCGCAGGTTCAACAAAGACAATTATTCATAGTTAAAAAATCTTTCAATAACATGACAGATTCTTCTGAGTAAATTCTTTCATCAGACGACGCATGTTGGGTGGCTTGGTAAGCCAATTCAACCATTGGAGGCCTTTGATGGTCCATACTGTAAAATTAAGGTGTATGGAAAACCTGCCCCACTGGAAAACTAACCCCGTTCTCATCTACGATATCAGATTAATTCGGTATATCTTGAATTCCTCATTTATACAATTATAACTTACTGAACCGATACTAACAGAATCAGTAAATGTTTTGCAAAACCCAGAACTCTATATCAATATTTATGACTAATAAATATATTTATATAATACATCTCCTTTTTACATAATTAATTTATATTTACAATTGTATCTCTCATTACCGAAAATAATTAGTAACAAAGTGAAGCAACTAGGTTTTACATTCCTTTTATAAGTAAAACACTTACATAAGAAAACCTTGTCCATCATTCCCAAGATTATTAATTAGTAATTATTAATAATTATTTCCAATTTGTTACAAGACCATTTTATTCAATCCAAGTTGGAAAAATTATTTCTAATTACCTTCAAATGGCACTTACCATATCTATCGATTCAATGTTACAAATCAAAACATCATTAATGGGGCCTATTAAAAAAGTCATTGCTGGACCACCAACAGTTAAGTCATTTCGACCCGACCAGAATAGATAGCAGCAATAAATTCAGTTTTATTGATACTTATGATACTACTGCAATTACGGGCCATATATCTTTGGTATACTGCTGCATTTACATATAACTAAAATTATTGGTCCAAGGTTACATTATCCAATTATTGGACCACCCAATTATTGGTCCAGTTTAGTGAAACCGTTAATCGCAATAATATTGCGATTAACGGTTTCACTAAACTTACAGGGGCCCGGATGGCCGAGTGGTTTGGACCATTACGCTAGCAGTCTGCGCGCTGTAACTGGTGCGTTTTCGATTCCTGCCTTCGCCCTGGGAGTGTTTTTCTTTTTCTTTCTATGTGATAGTACGAATTCTTTCTGTGTTTCTCTTACTTGACGAAGGCTTTATAAGCGGGTCTCTGATCAAGCACAAAAGTCGCAGTATATTTGTATCTACCCTTACCCTTACCAAACTTACAGTTAGACCAATTTTTTTTCCAAAACCGTATTCAGTCATTTTATTTTTTTTAGAATTTTTCTGGTAACTCAGCTGCCAGTTTAAAATATTAAATTTGAGGGGATTTTTTTAAAGGATCATCGGCCTAAAGGTAGAGTCGTTAAATTGTTGCTTCTTCTACCAAAGTAACACAGAGCTGTATATTTTTAGCGAATATATTATATGTATCGAGTCGATGGCTACACTCTAAAAAATGAATGCTCAAAAACGACGAAATTTGGCGATTCCATTACTGGCAAATGCTCCGAGTTTTCGTTTCCTCAAATTGAGGAAATTAGAATCGTCATTTTTATGAGGATTTGAATGTCGTCTAATCTAAAGAAATATTTCGTCATTTTTGAGCATGTGAGTACAACAATGAGATTCTGTTTCCCCAACAAACATCCTTGACAAGACCTGAATGCCCGAGTCTTCTTGAGCAATCAAGCGACGATGTTTGGAAGTTTAGAAACCGCTTCCCTATATGATCCATCTCAAGTGTGGCCATTTATCAAACGTGTAAGCGCCACCATCCAACATGTCCGTCCTCAACGGCCGATGGTTTAGGGCCAAGATAATATCACCTTTGCGGCCAAAGATAAGGGATTAGGTAAATTGTTTCCTGCACTCTGCATTCTTTGAGAAGTGCCATCAGAGCTGACAGCACTCACAATGGCCAGCGATCGGGTAAGAGGAAACCAGAAACAATGTAATATCTCCGGCTCATTAATAATTACGGTCGCTGTCGGCTTATTGGCTTATCGGATAGGTCCTGATGGAACAACAGAAAAAATGTATCCGTTCGTTTGCCAACCTAATTGGACAGAAGCAGAGTTCCATTTTTAGAATCCTCCATGCCCAATTAGGAAAGCACCGGGCCTCATTGGCTGATGGAATGACAGTTGGTTCCAGAGTGCACCAACCAATTCTTTTCCGAATGCCTGAAAAAAAAAAAGGCTGGAGTCGTCATGGTCCGGCGAACGGCCATTTTTTTAATATCTCTCTTCTTTTTTTCTTCTTCTATGCCGGTGAAGAATCTATTATTGTTTAGTGGGAAACAGGAAACGGTGACAGTTGTGGTTAAAGACTTGGCGAAGGTATTAAAATTAAATAAAAAAACAGTGGTGGGTCTCGGACTAATCGTTTCGGTTGTCTTGTTTCGAAAAAGTAAAAAAGAAAAAAAATCTTCTTCTTCGTCTGTGAAAAGATGGTGCAGAAACAGGATACGTGCCTCGTATACCTGAAGGAGTGGAAAATTACCCATTTCTGTCTTTCAAAATGAGAGAAATCAATTACTGGGAAGCGTGAAGTTGTTGTTCTGGAATGGGACATTTCAATTGGCGCAACGATCATCGATGTCCATTTATATCTTTCCGTTTATTGTGACTGAGGACATAAACAGCTTCACACATGGACAGAACTTGAATAATGAGGTCTATTCAGTATTCAATGAACAGTCACACACATAAAGAAGTGAGTTGTTTTCGCATTCTGGATTCAATTAGTACTCAACCAACTGCAAAAAAAACATTAATTATTGATACAATCAGTAGAAACTGAAGTCATGCACCGAAACTCGTTTATTAATAGTATAGCTCTTTATAGAGTGAATAAAGCAATTTCTGGCCCGTGTATTTTCCTAGTCTATTTTGATGAAGCTGAATTATTAAAATAAATTTGAATGAATTTTCGAAACTAAGAAGTTACTTTTCAAATTCGAATGATAGCCTCTAGTTTGAATATATTTTTATTGCTATAGAGTTATTGATATTTTAAATATCTTTCCAATATATCTAACAGAAGACTTTTATGAAAATCTAATATGTCATTTTTGAATTATAGTACTGTTGCTTGATTTTTTTAAAAATTCAACTAAAAGAAATAAATTATTTTTTAAAAATCCATCCCTTAAAAAACGAAAATTGCGAGTAAGATACCACTTTATACTTTTTAATAAGATCACTATTTTATATTTACGACAAACCAAGCAAAAAACGATATAATTAAGAATTGATTTACAAAATCAAAAATTTTATCCTTTCCATAAGGCCTTTGAGAACGACGTGCTGTTCCTTTGTGATCATCACTAATGCACTCCTCAACTTAGTCCAGTAACCAGGTAGTTTTTTCAGGAAAAAAATACAGAAATTGTTTTCTCAACTGTTTTATATGTTTTCGAGGGTGCTGAATCCGAATATCAACTTTGTTAACAAATTCGGGCATGGGAACATTAAAAAAAATTGAAAAAATCCCGAAATTTTACCCCTTTTTTGGTTTTTTCCTTCTAGCAGGAAAAGTTTTAATTTCTCAACAAAAAAGTCAATACAAAAGTTAAAGTACTTTAAACAAGCTAAATAAAAGTCAATTACACTATTTATGTCAGATTAATAGTTTGGCTGCTACAACGCGCTGAAAATCGGGCAAATTCCTCCTGAATGGGAAAAGTCCGAAATTTTCACTTTCAGCACACACACACGCAAAATAGTACTGTCGAAATAGAGTTGGGGTTGGAATTAATTGGAACACAAACTAATCTTGCTGAAAATGGTAGGAAACATGCTTCTAATGAGCATACTAAAAATCACAACCAGAACTGTCGCTCAAAATAAGTTTTTTAGCCGCAATCTTGAAAAAAACATCAATTTTTTTTAATTTACAATAAACCACAATAAGTCAAGTTTGGTATCAAATTAAAGGAAATTTTATGCTGACAAAGAATATACACTTAGTTTTAAAACTTAAATATTTGCAAAGATGATTTTAGAAGGAAACGATGAGAGAACGGCCGAAAAATTTCACTGCACGCCACGGCACTCCTTGTCATTATTGAGATATACAACAAAAGTTTGCGACCCAGAGCCATGTTTCAGTGAATAAAAAACATGGAGTCCCCAATAATAAGCAATAATGAGCAAACCCTCATGAAATGTATCAAAAGAATTGAGAAAGAATAACTAAGTCAACATGGAACCTGGTTTTAAATCATTCGAAATGCAGTGAAATAACTTATGCAATGAGTTTGCTGACCAGTGTTTTCGTTAATCTAACTCAAGCAAGAAGGACGGAAGATTTTGTAGATCTTAACAAGGTAATACATTTAGACCGCAATGTGTGTGTGTGTGGGCAATCCATCCACTGAATTTTCAAGTGCTTCGTAGAATTTCGTTAATGGAATAATATATATTGCAGACAAGGCTAACGTGACACGATTTGAAGCAATATTTAAAATAAACTAGTCTACCATACCTTTTAGAGATGGAACTTAATAGAAAAAGTACTAAGCAGCTACGATAAAACTATGGAAAAAGGAGTAGAATAACTAGTCCTTTCTGGTGAAACTCATCGAATAAATTCAAGTCTTTTAACATACAGGATGCGAGCTTACATGATACATCTGCTTGGATAGTAAAGGACAGTACGAAAAATTCAATTACGAGCTATATAGACGTTACCAACTTCATTTATAGACCATAGCAATCGACGAATGAATAAAATGGACAAATATATTGCAAACTCATCATATTCCATTAATAATGATAAAATTCAATAGACTCTTTGTGCCCAGCAAAGTATTTCCTACGTGCTTGATAACTGTGCATTAATTTCTCTGGAACACTTGTACAACATTTGGGGATGTCACATGGAAGTACTTGTATGATGTCAACAGAATTTATGGGAAAAGTTATAATAGTATTTGATGGGTATGAAAAACCAAACATAACATATATGGAGCACATTGTTCGCATTACCTTGTTTAGATCTACAAAATCTTTCACCATTATTGCATGAGTTAGATTAACGGAAAACACTGGTCAACAAACTCATTGCATAAGTTATTTCACTGCATTTCAAATGATTTTAAACCAGGTTCCATGTTGACTTTCAGCCATTATTTCTAAATTCTTTTCGAACATTTCATGAGAGTTTGTTCAATATTTTTTACCGTTTTCCGGAAATTTTTCGCCCGTTTTCTCATCATTTCCTTCAAAAATAATCTTTGTAAATATTAAGGTTTTAAAACCAATGGGTATATTCATTTTCAGCGTAAAATTTCCTTTAATTTGATACCAAACTTGACTTATTATAGTTTATTGTAACTTTTTTAAAAAAAAAATTGGCGTTATTTCAAGATTGCGGCTAAAAAACTTATTTTGAGCGACAGTTCGGGTTGTGATTTTTAGTATGTTCATTAGAAGCATGTTTCCTACCATTTGCAGCAAGATTAGTTTGTGTTCCAATTAATTCCACCCCTAACTCTATTTCGACAGTACTATTTTGCGTGTGTGTGCTGAAAGTGAAAATTTCGGACTTTTCCCATTCAGGAGGAATTTGCCCGATTTTCAGCGCGTTGTAGCAGCTAAACTATTAATCTGACATAAATAGTGTAATTAACTTTTATTTAGCTTGTTTAAAGTACTTTAACTTTTGTATTGACTTTTTTGTTGAGAAATTAAAACTTTTCCTGCTAGAAGGAAAAAACCAAAAAAAGGGGTAAAATTTCGGGATTTTTTCAATTTTTTTTAATGTTCCCATGCCCGAATTTGTTAACAAAGTTGATATTCGGATTCAGCACCCTCGAAAACATATAAAACCGTTGAGAAAACAATTTCTGTATTTTTTTCCTGAAACACCCCCTTTTGACTACCTGGTTACTGGACTAACTGTCTTCCCAATAAACAGGTTGGCAAAGTTGCACTAGTATCCCAGATAGCTACCATGCAATAGATTAGGGTAGACTGAATAGTGAATGAACACTCCCCATTGAATGAACAGCTGGTAAATACATTTAAAAAGTAAGGATTAAAAATCATTCCACTGGAGGGCTGGGGAGCCCAGTCGGTTAAGCACTCGCTTAGCATGCGGAAGGTCCCGGGTTCGGGTCCGGGCATCGCCAAAAATAGCTGCCGACCTATAAACGGCCCGCGCAGCCAAAAATGTCCGACGAATAATACCCCGTGTAAGGGAGTGCACGTTAAATATCCTTCAAAGTCCTAACGCTGCGTACGATGTCGCCCTTAACGGTTGCGTTGGGTGCCTATTCAGGTGTGGCTCGTCACCTGACTGTGGTTCTAAAATACGACGCCCGTCGCCAATAGCCCTCGTGTAGCTCTAGTGCGACGATAATTCAAACCAAACCATTCCACTGGACGGATTGGCAACACTGACTTCCTCTCATCTAATTGGAAGCTATCTGATATCTGATTGGTTGTCTTGGTCATTAATTAAAGTTCAACATGTTTATTGACTGGACATTTTTGTGTTCATTCCTGGTAAAAGTACTGTTGCCGCCTCGGTGGCACACTCGTTAGGATTCTAGCCTTTAGAGCTGCTGAGGTCGGGTTCGAATCCCGGTCAGGCATGGATGTTTGTGACCGTCAATAAATGTTGTTATTTGTCTATGTGTTTGTGTCGTCTCTTTCTTTGTGTGTCTCTTGTGACTGTATCGTTTCTTGGGGTTGAATACAATAGACCTAAGGTCGCAGTGTTCGGCGAACTTGCCCCCCATCAAGGAAGTCATAAGTCAAGTCATAAGTCAAAAGTACTGTTCATTCACTTGGATTTTGTACAACTCTTATTTGGACCCCCAAAAGACCCAAAGCAGTGCAATATAATGTCACCTCCTTTTTTTTGTAGAATTTACATATGATGACATATGTGTTCACATTGTCATAATCCCACAAGCTATATTTTCTTTAAATGTATGAATTTTCTTAAAACAAATTGTGCTTGAGCGTTTATTCACCGGTTAGTCTACCCTAGCTTTGCCTTTGGTAAAACATCCGTATTCTGACTTTTTTCTTGTATATTTTTATTACTCATAGGTCAAGACAAATTCGCCACTTATTAAAGAGAACACATTTTAAAGAGTGTATTAAAGAGAAGTTATTAGCCTGAAAAGCTTGGGTCAAAGTTATCCTTCAGGCCAAAGTTGTCTCATTTGACAGTACTTTGTAAACATAAATGTAAATTAATGTAATAAAAAAGATTTTATTCTACTGAAATAAACAATAAACAGGTTTTTTTTTGTTGGCTGTTTCTAATGAAAAAAAATTATGGAAGCGTTGAACTTTCGACTCGTCGTCTCTACACTGTTAAAAAAAATCGACCCGAAAACAGCACACTGTCGGGGTAACATTTGTGCCACGACAGTGCGCTGTAATTTGGAAAACATCAAGGTGTAGTTTTTCGTTTAACATCACATGCAGTTATTTTACAGCATATCTGTTAAATCATTTAACAGCAACTGTTGTATTTCAACCCCACATTTTTTTTCCGCTTAACATCGCAAGCTGTATTTTAACCCCACATTTTCCCCAGCTTAACATCACCATGCTGTATTTTAACCTCATATTTTTTTTTCATTTTGCATCATATGCTGTTGTTTTACAGCATCAACTGACAAGCAGTTTTCACCCTAATGTCACTAACAGTTGCAAACACGTTTTAAAAACTTTTTGAAACTATTTGCTAAAAAAAAAGTTTTTAAAATGTATTTGCAACTGTCAGCTACTATTGGGAAATAAATGCTGCATTTAACTTTTTTCTTCTCTAATACAAATGCTGTTATTTTTTATACCATGTCGTTTAGCTGTTTTACAGCAAATGCATTTTAATACTTTGTTACAACAGTTTACTTAACAGTTACCTGCTGCTTCTTTATAACATATTTACAGGGTGTCTCAATTTTCGTATTTTATAGAAACTTAAAAATGCTTGTTGTCAGAAGTTCGTATTAAGGGTCCTGAACAAAGAAAGCTCCTTTGAATTTTTGTTTCTTTCTTAAAATTTAACTTTTCTGAGTAGTATCATTAGGAAAAGAAATACAGGTGAAATCATATAATAATTTGCAAGTCTTTGTTTATTTAATTAATGTTTCAAGTAAAAGCTCCGTGGTTTAAATAAGTGAAGTAAGTTGATGTCTGTAAAAAAAATTATGTAGTTTTGTTAACGGCTTGTAGTAATGACAGATTGCATTTTTTATGCAAATGGTAATAATAAATTGGGTAAAAAAATCCCAAAACTCTTATTAAACCGATAAGAATTTTATCAACAAAAATACAATCAGTTATTACTATTACCAGCAGTAAAATTTATTCAATTAAAGTATTGTTAAGATGCTAGATTTCAACACAAATTTATTCCTTTATTTCAAGAACTTTTCATACTAGAAACATAAATAAAATTATTAAGAAAAAGTAACAAAAACATGTAATATATTTAAACACTGGCACTTTGTGTAGCTACATAAGTGCTACAATTTATTTCTTTGCTTCCAATAATCATTCAAAACCAGTGAAGTTCTTCGACAAAAAGGGGGACTTCAGGATCTGAGAAAAGGCTAGAACCTATAAAATTTAAATATATAATGACGACAGTAAAAAGTCACTCATTTGCACTAATATATAAAATACACTAATTAATAAGTGGCGACATATTAGTATATATACTAATGTACCCACACACGCAGAAAAAAAACATTAATTTAACAATATTATTTTTTCCATTATACTGTGTTAAATACCAGCTTTAAATTATTTAGAAAGGCATAACCTGATGCCACAATTGTGAATACTTGAAAATTAATTTTTCACTTGCATTAAAGATTATTTCTTGCAATAAGTAGCCTCTCGTATATTAAAATGATTCTCTTCTAGAACAGAAGAAAAAATGTTCGCATAAGCAAATTATGCCAAAAGATAACCAACTTAAAAAAGAAAACGTTTACATCAAAAAAAAAAAAAATTAATGAAATCTGTGAAAACGTTACGGGGGTCCAGTACCGAAAAAATTATTATAGCTGTGTATGGATTTGTCCCCATCTTTTATATGATAAAACACACAATACATGACTTTCCAATGTCTATTATTTTTTTAATTAAAAAAAGACTAAAAATTTGGAATAATTGATGTTCAGAAATTTTTATATGTCAAGAAATAACTTGATTTTTGCAATAGTAAACATTTTCTGACATCATACACAATCACAGAACATTCATAAGCATAATTGAAAACTTGAAATAAAAAATGTCAAAATAAAAAATTCTTAATTTTTTTTTGTTTCCATTACTTAAAAAAATATATTTTTAATACAAATCCTTTACAAACAAATTTATGCTACCTGCATTGTAAATTGCAATAAAATGTTAAATAAAAAAATAATATTTCTCGATTATGAATGCTTTTACTCGAATAAATACCCATTTTCATTTTCAAAATATTATATTTCATTCATTATTAAGAACGCCAATGATTTTGAAAGTTGCAGACGATAAAACGTTCTTTAGACGAAAATTAAAGCAGTTAAAATTAGATTTTATCAATGCTAACAGAATATCAAACGTAATATTTAATTTTTTAAAAAATATTTAGATGATCTTTTTGAAATTTAAACGATAGCACATTATTTATATAAATAGACTAATAACTGGAAAAGAACAAAAACATAACTAATTAATAGTTACGGTTTCTTGACGTTTTTATCACTGATTATTTACTAAAATGTTGTAAAATAGCTATTAGAGGATTATAAACAACAACACAGCAGCTATTTTATTTATTTTCCCTGTTTTCCGGGACTATAACAAAAAAGCAAGACGTTTTGGCTGGACAGTGAAATAAAAAGCGAGACTGTCCACCAAAATCTGGACGCCTGGTCACATTACGAATATCTATGTTGTAGAAAAAGAAATTTTGCACATTTTTTATCCGGGTAAAAGTTACTGAGTTACGTAGTCAATACCACAACAGTCATCTATCTTAAAGTTTCATAACACGGTATCAACCATTCAAACACAATATACGAATTTGATATTTCAAAGAACTAGAACTAGTTCAATCAAAATCACATACAAAAACAAGAAAGAAATATACATTATTAAATCTAATAAACTTTTTATTATAATTTTTATGAGTAAAATAAATTACTCACCGTGAACTTGTGTTTGTTATCGTTCCTCGTAGTTGGTTGGTTGGTTGATAGACATATATTTTCAGGCTTGTGTGCTTGGTCGCAAGGACCCGCTTAAAAACCATCGTCAAGTAGGACAACACAAGACACACACAAACACATATGACAGATGTTGCCATCTGTCGCCACCTCCGCAATTTGGACATGTCCCTGAAGGGGAGGGAAATTTTCTCCAGGGACCTGTACCCATGAGAAACTGCGCAATGACCGCCCACAGGACTTTCGGACCCAACAGATTTTACGAGCACGTACTCCGCATATACTCGACAAACACAAACATCCATGCCTGAACGGCATTCGAATCCGGACCCAGCAGCTCCAGAGGCCAATGGCTTAACCACTATGCCACTGGATCGGCTCGTTAATCGTATCGTATCCTCGTTCCAGACAACTTTGCATCACAACACACCGTGACGTGAATCGCAAGCGCCGTCTAGCGGATTATTAGCAACTTAATACTTTGTGTGCAGTATTAAAAAATACAACACTAAGATGTTTTTCTATCTACAAAACTCTGTGGTGTTGTTTTGAAAACTGCAAAATAAATTTTTAAAAGTACAATAATCTGTGTTGTTTGCAAGTATATCAGCACAATCTGCCTTACATATAGTGCAGTATGGTTGGTTATTTTACATTTTTCGTGATGTAATTTTACATTTTTTTTAACAGTGTAGTTAAAATAGAGATAAAGTTGGCCGTTTTTTTTTTACTTCTTGGTTTGGCTATAAGGAATAAAGAAAAAACTACAAGTTCCTTTTCATACAGTATTGTTGTGAGTTTTTACGAATGTGGACAATAACAATCCCAGGAAATTTGGTAGCCTTTGTTTTTAATCGAATTCAAATTATTCTAGTTTTATTTAATTCGGTTTTTTTATTTCTAATAATTTCGTAGGATTTGGACATATCGACATAAATTTTGGGTACAGGTACATGTTGAGCCAAGCAGGAAAAATTTGATCTATTTCTGATAAAGGGAATCAACACAAATTTGCAATGGCTTTTAAAATATGCCAAATGTTTGGTTTGGGGTGGGAGGTAAAATAATTAATTACATAAAAATCAGTTCAGCAACTCAGGATCTGACACGTTAGTATTACCAACTAAATATGTGAAACCTTTTTGTTTGGTGTGGCAGTATCTCAAATTTAATTTTGGGCTTTTGGATATTATTAGTGAATTAAAATATCTTTGTTTTTGATTAATAAAAAAAAAACAATCCGTAATAACGGCTTTCTTGGCCCGTCCGTGACCGAGTGGTTAAGGCATCCGCCTCAGGAAGCCTTCTCAGGAGTGCGGGGGCTCGAATCCCACCTACTACCAGTCATCCGATAAATCGGATCTCTGTACTGAGAAAGAGAAGAGAAACTCCAACTCGTGACGGATGGGCCCAAGTATACTGGGATAGACGTGCTCGTTAAATCTGTGGAGTCTAAAATCTTGACGGCGTCTGCGTACGATGTCGCTCGAAGTTCCCTTGGGTGCCAGCTCAGGTGTCGATCTCGTCACTTGACCAGGGTTCAAAATTAAAAGGCGTTATTCCCTGTGTTACAGCTCCTAAAGGAGGCTAGAAATAGGCAGCCGGAATCGATTACATTACCATTACCATTAACGGCTTTCTTTCCGCTCTCCTGATCAATTGGTGACAGTTAAAGTATGAAGAGGAAAGTACCCGAGAACTTCGCCTCTTAATTGTAAACTCTAATAAAATGACCTATACACACTCTCAGAAATGAATACTCAAAAACGACGAAATTTCCCTTAATTTTGACGATGCCGTTTACTGGCAAATGCTCAGAGTTTTTCTTTCCTCAAAATGAGGAAATTCGATTCGTCATTTTTATGAGGATTCGAATTTTGTCTAAGCTAAAGAAATATTTCGTCATTTTTGAGCATTTGAGTACAGTTATGAGATTCAGTTTCCTCAAAATCAAGGTACAGAATCGTCAAATCAAGATCGTTAAAGTGAGGATTCGCGTTTACTCAAAAGTCACGTGATAGTTTGACGAAATAATCCTCAAAATTAACGAAATGAGGCTTGGGGATTGATGAATCGTCAAAAATGAAAGTGGTATTTCTGAGAGTGCAATTAGTCGGGAAAAACACAAGAAAAAGCAAAAACTCTTCTCTGGAAACAACAAAAACTTCATGTATCTTGAGTAGCTTCTTGTATTCGAAGAGTCAATGGAAATTCATCACTGCCAAGGTCTTGAACCTCGGCTGGAGACCGTTCTTAATCTTGACGCGGTGTCTTGAAGAGTAACAATGTACATTCATTTATGTCATACAGTAGTGCATGATCCAATCACTTTCGGAAATCTCTACAAGTCAACGCTTTGGGGCCTGTTTGGGTTGAGAGAGGACTCCCTTGTGTTTGAGACGCGAAACTGCATTGTCGAAAACATTCCATCAAATTAAAACGAAAATGCATTAAGAAATTGAATCTTTTTTTTTTTTTTGCCAGTGATCAACATTTCTCACTTACATTAAAAAAATATGTCACTTGGATTCACTAAAATTATGGTTAGAAGATCTGTGTGGTGAAATTTTTCTTCATATTTTTGGCATTTATTTGAACCATTTCTCAGGTTTTTGGTTTTTTCGTTTCCAAAACCTTAAAAGGGTTCAACTAAATGCCGAAGATATGGTGAAACATTTCACCATAGAGAAAATGCAGTAAAAGTTTCCATTGTGTGAAAAAAAAATTATGATTTAAATATAAATAAAATACAGGTAATTTGTGTTGTACATGTGCAACATTTTTACCCCAGCTCAAGCTCCGAAATTGAAATTCCAAAGTCACTTATCCTTTGCTTAAAACAAACCTAACAGCAGAAAATTCTCAATTGATCTATTCGAAATTGCCAAGTTCAAACAATTGTACTGTAATTGCCATTCATCCAAGTTTCTCTATATAAATTTTATGGTTATTATATAAATAAAATACCAGTAATTTTCCCTGCAAATTTTCCTTCAAATTGACAGAAAGAGCAAGCGCAGAAATTGAAATTCCAGAAGCACTTCTTGCCTTAAAAGAACCCTAAAAGTAGACTTTAGGGTTACAGAGAGACAAGCTCTTAAATTGAAATTCCAGAGGCACTTCTTCTTGCCTTGAGAGAATCCTAAAAGTAGACTTTTTAATTCCTTCTCGTCAAAATTGTCAAGCTGAGGCATCATTACACCAGCATCTGCTCGTTGGGATATTGCCCAACCGATGCTATGTGATAAGACAAGCATGACCTATCACCATATTTTTTTTACGACCTCAACCACCAATTCATCATTACGACTGTTTTTTTACTGCCACATAATTCTTGTGGGGGGAAAATTGCACATCGGTTACCTCAAGTAGAGATCCCTCGTCCCGAAACATGACAGAAGTGTCGTACTGATGCGACGTTTTTATTTTTCTCGAAGCAATAATAGCGTCGTTGAAGACGTGATCGGGATTTCCGATTGGGTGTTGTGTCTACAGAAGCATTGCGAACAGGTAAAGATTCGTGGAAGTAATGGAGTTCTATTTGGAGTGGTTAACCACTTAAACGGTTTGGGTTTGGGTTATTTACAAGCTGCTTTTTATGCTTAATGAGGGCGAATTGGAGAGGAAATGATTGCTGAAGACTGATTGTGATCGACTACGATTTATCGATAACATAAATAGATTCGAGGCTGGGGAGCCCAGTCGTTTAAGGCACTGTTCAAATAAATATCGAATGGAAGCTAAAAAACAAAACCATGAAAAATCCATCTCCACACTTTTGTTTTCATTTGCGTTGATAAATAAAAAACAAATCAACATATTTCACACCAGTTTGATTCCTTTCAAGAAAATTCTTATATCTAAATAAATTCTAGATTTTTTTCCATTTTAGCCTTTTACACTTATATAAATATTCATCAGTTTAATAAGTTTAAGAATTCACCGTAAACTTACTTGAAAAGTCATAGGTTAATTGAATCTTTGCATGAAATAAAAATAACAAAGACGTTTATATTTTAATTTCTTTTATTGCAGAGAGTTAAAAATGAAGTAATATGGAAACCACTTTAAAAGGAGTAGCAGTATTGGGCTTAAGGTAAGATATTTTTTATATTGAGCTTTTCGTTTTGTATATATTTTAATTATTGAATAATTCAACAATTGTTTATTTTGTGAAATTCTATCTGAACAGCCTTGACGCGGAAAAAATTACCAGTAAAGGAAATGTTAAAAAGTTAATACATATATCTCAGGAATATAAAGCTTCTGAAAATACTACTACTTTAAAATCGACATCATCGTTTGTAAAATTGGCATTAGATGCTTGCATCGGGTACAACCTAAAACTCTAGATATGGGGCCCGGACGGCCCAGTGGTTAGATCGCAAACCATTACGCTAGCAGTCTGCGCGCTGTAACGGGTGTGGGTTCGATTCCTGCCTTCGCTCTGAGTTTCCTCTATCTGTATCAGTAAAAATTCTTTCTGTGTATGTCTTTTTTGAGGGTAGGCTTATAAGCGGGTCTCTGATCAAGCACACTAGTCGGAATATATATGTACCTATCCTAGATATTTTCTACACCAAAATAGACAGAGACGGAAGAATTTTGGCCTGGTAGGGCATCAAATTGGTCATTAATTGTCTTGGGTGATAAAAGAAAGTGTTCGCCAACCAACTCACCAAAACTACTACTCACCGTGACTTTATCGAGTTGCTCTAATAACACCCCTGCATAAATATCCGTTAATACAACACATCGATGTATTGGTTTCAACAACTCGACTTTGGGCCACTAAGCACGCCCCCTCCAAAAGTGACTAATTACTAGACGACTCAAGGCCACTCAATACCCGTCGCCAAACGACGCAAACAACCCCGCCAATCAACGCTAATTACAAATCGAAAACATCATTAAGGAGAGAGCACGGACTTATTGCTTGGCGATAAATTTGGCTATGTACAGATAAGGGTCGGGAGTTAAATATGTCCTCTGAGTTGCTGTGACAAAATGGCTAGTGACAATCATTTGGTTTTCAGTGAAAACGTTAGTGGGTGGTCAATGGATATTGTGAACTAAATTAATTTTAACCCTCTAATGCATGATTTTTTTTTTTCGTCCCGAAAAAATACGTATCTTTAATACTCATACATTATGGGAAAAATATTGAAAAAAAAACTGCATTAGAATTAAAATAATTTCAACTTTTAAAATATTTTCTATATGATAAAAACAACTACACAATTCCAATTTTGATAATAATGACTAGAAAACTACTAAATATATTTCAAAGTAACAATCTTTAACTATAATTAATTTTTCAAAACAATTTATTTGTATTTAATGTACTAATATTATTATACTTTGAATACTGCCAAAAACGTAATTTCACAACAGTTAACAACCTCACTCTTTAATTTTGAATACACTTTTACTACTGTCATCTACAAGGAATATTAGTAACTAAAACTTCACAATGGAATGTAATATATGAAAAAAAATTGTCGAGAGGGAGCTCTACTTTAATAGAATAAAGTGGATTATGCTTCTTGTTGCAGAAAGGCAACAGTATGCGTTAGAGGGTTTGTTATTTAAAACTGTCCATATTAAAGGGAGTTTACACTAGCGTTATCAAGCCTCACTTAAAAGTTTACCAAACCAAGTCAATGATGTGGCATACTGAGTGTGAAAAAAAATATGACGTCTGTTATTGGTTTTCATGTGGTCTGGTCCAATTCCACATAAGTATAGCTTCATCTAGATTCTAGAGAAGATCAATTTTAACACCCTCCGTTACGGATACAGTTAGTTTTTATTGTTGAGTTTGTTGTTGGCAATTAATATTTTGAGCGATTGCTTGTCAATAAAGATCTGTGTGTTTTTTTTTTTTAAATCTTTTTTAGTGATGTTATTACTTCTGGTGTGGACTTTTTTCATTTATAAATAAATTTAGTGTGATTATGGAGAGGTGGTGGGAGGAGGAGTTGATATTATTGGAATCTGATTTAGAGTTTTTTTTTCTTATTTGGAGTTGTGCCAATTTAGATGGTAATTATGTGACATATTTGATGTGGAATATCAAGCATCGGAATTAAATACACGGAGACCTACACTCCTTGCCAACCTAAGTTGGGTGAATAGAAATATGCCATGGAGAAGATCCTTCCTCGAATGTAAAGAGTTCCATAAATAATTTGTGAATCCATCCAGAAAACATGTTTAAAAGATTAATTTCCTTTAAGGTCTACCAGATTTGAAAATTATCTGATAAAATTTGGCAATTTTATAAGAATGAAAAGGGTAGTTTGGTTAAATTGTATTCAGATAATCTCTAAATAATACTCTAAATTTGAACTGAATAATTTTTATTTTCCAAGAATGCGATGCTATTGCGTAACTAAAAATCCGAGGACTAAAAATACTTTTACTTGTAGATTCTACTGTAAAAACATTTTAATATTTTTTAATAATAGCATCAAGTCAACAGAAAATATTTCAATCGAAAATGAATAAGCAAAGTAAAATAGAATTCTCAGCGTAATAATATTTTATTCTAATGTATATTTTTGCACTTAATAATTAAAAAAAAATCCTAATTTTTATGGATATGAATAAAAAATAAGATTGATGACCATTTAACCAATTTACACATTTTTCTTGACTTTAAAGAATCGACAGTTTGTTTATTATGCAGTTTGCTAAAACAATTCTGGCCAACTCATTCAAATACATTATTAAAAGTCGATGACTTAAAACAAAATCCACATTTTAAAACATAATTAAACTAGAAACCATTTCTTTGAATACAGCTAATCATTACTACATTTTCATAATATAAAAAAATACATAAAATCCTCTTCAGAAATTCAAATTTCAACGTACGCCATCTGCAAAAAAGTGTGCCATTCACCCCCAACGAAAGGGTTACAGGGGTCGACCCCTTTCTAACCCCCTTCTCCAAAAAACCCTTTTTACCAGGGCCCTACTTTTTTCCGGTGGTACCACCAACCCCCATACCTTGAAATACTTAAAATTAGGCCACTGAATCAGTAACACGCTTTTTGGAAGATCGAAAGAAAGTACCAGAAAAAGGTAAATTTCGTGAAGGATTTTTTTTAATACCAGGAAGGCGTCTTTTGGGGATGTCTTTAAAGGGTTGTATGATTTGCATGTACTTATAAGATTTTGTGTGTTAGTTGCTCGTGTTTAGTGTCTGTTTATATTAATAATATTATAGTACGATTCCCGCGTTTATATAAGTTGTTTTTAAGGAAAAATATTTTTAGCACAAATATGCTTCTATACTTCTTAGCCTGTATTGAAATACATTTTAAGATGTATACACTCTAAAAAAAATCTGTAAGGTTACTAAGAATTCTCTAGGAAACTCAGCTTCCATAAGTTTTTTTAGTAATGTTACATAAGAAATATGTGTATATATTACTAATTAAAGCTTAGTATCCAATACAATCATTTAAATTGCAAGCATACTATAAAAACTTCAGTAAACGTTACAAGATATATTCTAGTAATCAATACATCCACTTATGTAGTATCTTTATTAGGAAAAAGTTAGTAACTAGCAGTTTCAAAAATGTTAAACAAGAGGGCGCCACTAATTTTCTTTTAGTCAAGAATTATTTCGACTTTTCCGGAGCAGGTCGCAGGATTCGAACTCACAACCTCAAGATTAGCTCGTCTTTCAACGACAAGTCGCGCTTGTCCACGCGGTCATCGGGACATGCAGATCCTTTGCGTGTAAATAAAGAGGTTAAAATCTTGATCGATATAAAGCTTTCGGATATGAAGTTTTAGAAATAATTTAACGCAATTTGTATGTATGTACTAAAATAAAATAAAACACGTTTTTCGGTTTCTCATCGTTGCGATATTGATTCGTTATAATTTTTCGATGAAAAACACATTGATTGAATTTTCACCTTTGACCGATATCGAATCAGACTTTTATCTCTTAGTCTCGTACACTTTCAATTTACGGACGCGATCACCGGTTAGTTTTTGCTAAATCCGATTGCCGATCGAACAAATTTCGAGAAACAAAACAATGCAATAAGGGAAACTACGCATCTCTCAAAAAGATAGCCAGGTGGCGCTGTAAGCGTTACAACAATTTACTTAGTATTGCTTAGTATTACTACAGTAGTTTCTTTAGGTTACAGATGATTTTCTAGTAAATGGTGAAAACCTGTTAAGTTACTAAGTAATCGTTAGTAAATTCAAGCCAAATTTTTTACAGTGTAGATGTATATTTTTGTAATTACTACAGTTCATTAGCTTCTTAAGTTACTGTTTAATTAAAAACTGAAAGAAACCCTATTTCATAAATGTTTATTGCTCAGAGACCCCAGTAAAGTTCCACGCATGTATTCTTTTAAAAATATTTTTTAAAAAAATAAATTTTCCATATATTAAAATGTATGGTTTGTAAGTAATAAAACTTTGAAAAAATATTCTTTAAATACATATGTTCTTTTAATAATAATTTTTAAACAATTAAATTATCCATATATTAAAATGTAGGATTTTTAGGTAGTATAACTTTAAAAAAAAAATACTCTTTTAATACATATATTCTTTTAATAATATTTTTAAACAATTTAATTATCCATATATTAAAATGTATGATTTGTAAGTAGCAACTTTAAAAAAAAACATAAATATTTGGTAAAAGTCTCGCCAATTCACTGATGTTTCAGATCCTAAGCCTTAAGATAGCCTTTTTTTTAATGCAATGAATGCACAAAAACGGTTTATTAGTTTTTGCAAACAATAGTTAGTTCTAAGATTTTTAAAATCCAAAATATCTTTAAAAATAACTGTTGTTTTATAAGACCTTCGAAATCCTCCAACTGTCGTGCTTAGTTGTTTTTTTATGCAAAAAGCAACTGATACGTAAAACCGAAGATTGAAAAGTGAGTTAAGAATCTGTTCCCGATCAAACAATTTTAGTTCTTGAAAAATAAAATAAATTGTGCTGTAACAGGAGCCTACAACAAAACTTATTTAAATGGATAACAGATCTCATAAGGATATATTTTTATATCTATTTTTAATTTATCATGTTCTCTCTTCAATATAACTTTAAAATTAATTTTACACTGATACTTAAGGTATCCTACACTCTTAAAACAAATGAGCGAATTTAACTCAATCTGAGTAATTTTCACTCCTCCAGTCTTAAAAAATCACTTCTCCGAAAGGAGTGGATCCTTTGTGTGTTAAACCTCCAACAGGATCACTCCAAACGAGTGATTTTAACTCAGTCTGCGTTAATATTCACTCCTTTCCAGTGTCGAAAATGCACTTCTCCAACTGGAGTGGATTTCATTCTTTTGATTTAAGAGTGTAATAATTAAAAGGTCTGTGTTAGTTTTACTACATACAAAAGGTACTGTTTTAAAAACAGTAAAACGATGGAAAAAAAATTGCAAGCAAATAGAAATTAGTAATTTAATGCTGTATTCCGTAAATGTCGTAATGACAACAATTTGTAACTATTGTTTTAACAATTTTTTACAAGCAAATGGAAATTTTTAATTAAATGCTATATTTCGTAAATGTTGTTTGCACACAATTTGTAACTATTGTTTTAACAATTTTTTACAAGCAAATAGAATTTTTTTTTAATTAAATGCTATATTCTGTAAATGTTGTAAGGACAACAATTTTTAACGTTTGTTTTTAACAAATTTTTACAAGTAAATGGAATTTTTTAATTTCATGCTATATTCCGTAAATTTTTTAAGGTTGTGAAAATACTCGAAATATACCCGGATGTCTCCTATTTCTTTGGCTTGAACTCGAAAAACAATCGCCCAAAATGAAGAATTTTCTTAATCGAAGTAGTTTTTCTTTGAAATTTTGGCGTTCTCTGTCCCAATTAGAATTCCTATCCTTATGATAAAGTCTAAAACCTTATAAATTCCTTCTGTCTTTTTCGGCTTACAAAATGTATAGATATTTCTTAAAAACCCATTCGAATTAACATAAATGTAATAATTCAATTGGAACTTATAATTAAAACAATAAATAATTCTATCATCCATCAATCTCTATAGAAATTTCAACTGAGAATCTTTTTTAGGAACGCAAAGCACATATACATGAAATATTTCGATCTTTTGATCGCTTCTCATTGGCCATCTGTATTTCGATCCAATCCCCTATCAAAACCTTTCGATTGCCCAATATATAATCGAATGCCATCCTTTTAACGGACTCATGGAACATTTTTTAGAACACGATACCATTGTTTCTTCATTGCACCAGATGGTATATGTGTACAATGTTACATCGCTGTTTTAATTAGTTTTTAATCACGACCTTTGGTTTCAACATATCCCTGGCTTAGTTTGATGCAACTGTTACTGTCAGTATTTACAAAAATGAGCTTTATATTTGAGTGGATACTTAAAATATACCTTTTTTAACCCTCTAATTCATGCTGTTGCCATATGGCAATAAGCAACACAATCCACTTTATTCTATTAAAGTAGAGCTCCCTCTCGACAAATATGTGGGTTTTTTTTTCGTCTAATACATTCTGTTTTGAAGTTTTAGTTATGACAGTAGTAAAAGTGTATTCAAAATTAAAGAGTGAAGTTGTTGTGAAATTTCGTCTTTGGCAGTATTCAAAGTATAATAATATTAGTACTAAATTGCATATAAATTGTTTTGAAAAAATAATTATAGTTAAAAGGGTTATTTTAAAACATATTCAGTAGTTTTCTAATCATTCTTATCAAAATTGGCATTTTGTAGTTGGCTTTTGCCGTACGGCAAAAATTTTAAAAATTGTGTAAAATTATGAAGTCTAGTACTATTTATGGGAAATTCGAAACTGTAAGACAAACAGTCGATAGATTTTAAGTAACTACGTGAATAAAAATTGGAGTTATAAGTATTTCTTTGAAATTTGATTAAATACAGTATAATGAGTTTTTATCAACATTTTAAACATTATAAATATTTTTTAATAATAATCTGCTTAGCAATTAATATTTTAAGTATTAGAATTAATGTGTTACGACATTAACATGTATCGATACAAAACGTATTCCAAATCTTAACGCTTTGCCAAACTAAACCATCAAGATTCTCAGCTGGGTTATACTCATCTATCAAGAATCTTCCAACCCTCTTGGTTGTAACAGAGAACATTTTTGAAGAAATTTATATCGAATCGTCTCGGTATTGAGGAATAATGAAACGGTTTATTGTCATGTTTAATTAAAGGTTAGGTAAGACCATTAATTTTGACTTTTGTTCTTATCGATGACATCGATCTTGATAAGGAAGCAAGCTGATCGGAAATGATTTATAATTAAATTTATCAATGTCCAGTAATTTATCAAATGATTTTCAGTTATTTTTGGAAATGGTTTCCTTTTATTGAATTTATCAATGTTATTTTTGAACATACCGATGGAGGAACCTGATTAGGTAAAATTTTCATAAACATGTTTCTTCGCCTAAATGATTTTTTCTTTAAATGACAATACTAAAAATAACTTATATAATTTAAAATATGTAGTTTTAAATTTATCTAATTTTATAAAATTTATGATTTGGCGAATTGAATAATTCGACAAATTGGAAAATTGGAAAGAAATTAAAAAATTGTATTTTTACCACTTATTGTTGAAACTACTATTTATATTATCGTTGAAACCACTATTAAAAATTGTAGTAATTCTTAAAAAAATTATTTCATGACCAAATTTGATATTAAGCAATTTTTAAGTTTAGTACTGTACTTGAACCACTTATTGCTGAAACTATTATTGAACATTATTGTTGAAACCACTATTGGTTGTAACTTGCATAATTCGAACTTGTATAATTTGATAAAATCATATCCTTTTTTATTATATGCATTTAAGTTCAATCATCCGATATAAGAAGTCAAATTTGTTTAATGAATAATGAATCAGTAATAAATAAAACACTTCTATCGTAATAAAACAATTTTGAACCAATTTTAATCAGTCTTATAAGGATTTTTCTGTTATTCGAAATTTGTTATTCACTATTATTTATAAGTAGTATTATCACAAAAATAGTACTGATTACTTGAAGTCTTCAAGTACTATTTTTCGTACGGATTACTTGAAGTCTTCAAGTGCTATTTTCCGTACAGATTACTTGAATAATACTGATAACTTGAAGTCTTGATTACTTGAATGGTACTGATTACTTGAAGTCTTCAAGTAACTTCAGTACTATTTTTGTGATAAATTCAAGTTAAAGTTAATGTAAACAAGGTATTTTAAGGTAAAATGAGAGTTTTAACAAAAATTCCATATTTTGACATTGGAAATTAATAATATGGGTATTTTTTCTATATACCAAAAGGGTAAAAAAATATTATTTTTATTTTAAGGAAACAAAAACCCTATATTTCTTTTCAAACCTCATAATTCGCTACTTAAAGTCTTAAAACAGTAGAAAAAAAATGTAGCTTTTCTCGTATTATTCTAAATTCTAATACTTTTTTTCTTCTGAAATTTTTATTCCGTTTTAATTATGTTTTTTCAAAGAAATATTAAATTTCTCGGTTTGGTCGACACTGAGTTTCATTAAAAAATCTCAATATTTATCAAATATTAATTTTAATTGCAACTGTACTGCTATTCACTACAATTTTTATTCATTTAATATATTTTTTTTATTCTATTAATGGATTTACTTCTCGCAAACTAAAATTATGTTACCCTCTGAAAAAGTATAGCATTTTCTTGCTAATATTTATTTATACAAAAAAAATAGCTTCCACTATTATACGTTTAAAGCAAAAATCGAAGTTTTTATAAGGGTTCTGTCTGTTACAAACTTTCACAGTCTGAAGTACAAATGCTACACACGAGTGACGTAAAAAAAATTAGCATATTGAAACGAAAAGTTATCGAACACCTGAGAAAAAATTTTCAAAGTCGAAAGCAGTCTAAGGTGACAGATTCTGTCTACTAATTCAAATTTGAATATATATATATATTTGTTATCAAATAAAAATCTATTTGCTAGGTTATGTTAACACCTAATCAAGTTATTTTTTAAACGAAATTAAAGAAGCAGCAATTATTTTAAACACAAAATATTTGTTCAAAGCCAGAAAAAAATTCTAAAAGCTTGAATCTTTGCCACAATCGACCAAAATGATACTTCGTTCATCCTGCTATGGGTACGAATCGGAATTCTGTAACCTTGTGTGAGTGACTTTGTTCGCTTTTGGGGTAAATGAATGTACCCCTTTCCCCCACTCACCTGGTTGGTAGAGTCATTCACCTACTGGGCGTTTGAAGGTTAACCCTTTTTTTCATCCTTACGGTGCCCCTCTCTTGAAAGGCAGAAGTTGTAATTCTTTACACAAAGGAGTGTTACTTTCTTTTACACTAAAAAAAACTTGTGCTGACTTTGAATTAAAAAAAATTATTTCCTCAGTTGTTACAAGTTGTGATTTTAACTAAAAAAAAAGTGTTGTGAGCAAATACAGCATGGTTAGCAAAAAAAGTTGGGTTAACCCTTTCCTTACTGAAGTGTCCCAAAAAGCCCGAAAAACTAAGGATTCGCTAATGTTATTCCTATCAAATATTACGAGGAAGCAAAAATCCTCCGTAGCTTACGGGTTAAAGACGCAGAACGTAAGTATTCTTCTAAAATGTAGTTTAGTATCTACTCTTTTAACGTTTCGTATAAATTGGTATACTAAAGCTTAAAAAAATACATTTTGCGACTAAACAGTATTGTAACGTTGCTATTTTGACACAATACTTGTGTTACACTTGTGCTTTGAACACAATTTTTTTTACTAGTTTTGGTTGGATTGAGGTTGAACTACAACTACATGAAGGCTTTAACAACGAAATTTTTTCTAAACTTATTTGTTGGTGAAGTACTGTACTTGTATCCATTTATTTTAAGGTTAAGTTTAAAGAATTACAAGTTAAGTATCAATTTCAAATTAATAGTAAACAAATACAACTGGTATACAAATGTTTTTGTTAGAAAAGAAATAAACTAAAGTAGTATTGGTAAAAAGCAAGAGTATTGCTAAA
This sequence comes from Hylyphantes graminicola, assembly GCA_023701765.1. Taxonomy (NCBI): domain Eukaryota; kingdom Metazoa; phylum Arthropoda; class Arachnida; order Araneae; family Linyphiidae; genus Hylyphantes; species Hylyphantes graminicola. The sequence continues at coordinate 68,284,880 of CM043119.1, forward strand.
GGACTAAACTTTAGTTTCATCATCTCCCTACAAGTGCTCTTGTCAGACTTTACAATCTTTTCACTGAAAAGTTTTCATTTTAAAGGCAACTTTAAATAATTAACAGCGTTAGAATTTTATCCCCTCCCCCCGAAAAAAAAATACTATTTTTCTTAGAAGGTTATTTAAATTTATGCAATTTGCTTAGAAATAAAGGCAGCTAAATAGTCTGGCCACGGTCTTTATATAAAAAGTTGCATTTTAAACAACAAAATGATAAATTAGTTTATTATCACTGATATTTCTATCTACTATACTTGTTGACGTATTCAATTAATCCAATCAATTAAAAAATGAACACCTAAAAGTAATAGATGATAGACTGAAGTTTGTAAAAAGGCGTTTGTTTTCACAGAGACTCTTTTCACTTGACTTAAAGTAGGCGAATAACCAAAATTCCCCAAAATTCTAAAATTTGTACTATTACTTTAATCTTTTCCAAAATTGGCATAGTTATTTCAAATATAATGAGCAATACTATTTAGGCATATTTTTTATATAAATATAATTCATTATTTTTAACGGTGTTTTTCAATTAAAAAAAAGGGGTTTAAGCTAACAAGTCTACCACATTGAATTTTCATCCTATAAACATTAATTCTGTGTTAAATTCTTCGTTTTGAACTGATACATGCAATGACCCTCTAGAGCTACATACAAATTATAAGAAAATAAGTTATTAAGAAAAATGTTACGAATTAGATAAAAAAAAGGTTTTTTTTCGATTAACTTACACAAATTTTAGAAAAAAACCTCATATATTTACACCAGATGTTAGAGGTTTATAGCACAAATTTATATTGAAATAGCATCTGTAAAAAATTGCAGGTAAATTAATGAAAAACTTTTTATACTAGAAGTGTTAGCGTAACCCCTTTTTTTAGATGAAAAACGCCGTTTAAAATAAATCAATTATATTTAAATTTAAAAAAAACTGCCTAAAAAGCATTGTTAATTATATTTGAAATCACTATGCCAATTTTGGAAAAGATTAAAATAATGGTAAAAATTTTAGAATTTTGGGTATTCGCCTACCTTAACATCCGAAATTATGGTTGTTCTTTTCTGAATGAACATGTTCTTAAATATGACACAAAATTCATTTATTTAACCTATTAAATTGTGACATATGCTTTTTTAAAACAAATAAAATTACATTTTTGCCTTAAAAGTATTTATTATCTGATATGCAGAATGGGTAAAATTTGACTTCGTCTCTCTATGAAAACTATCACTACTTTTTTAATTACCCTTTTTGACCCTCCATTTAATGGAGTCAGTCGTTTTATTGGATTAAAATGGGATTCATTTTGTAGTAGCCGTTACTGTATTTGTTGGTTGTTGCATGTTCAAATTTTTTGTTGAAAGTTTAAATTAAGTATCAGGAAGTGTATATGGTTATCATATCTTTTGCAATAAATAAGAAAACTCCATTATTTTTTCATCTAAATAAATACTTGTGAAATAATAAAAAAATATTTAACATGACAAATGACAATGAATGCACCCTCTAGAAGGGAGAAGCATAGACTTAAAAATATCTAACATAGTGCAATAAGAAAAATAATAAATTGTCTTTGCAGAATATTGATGAGATAATCTTTCACAGCCAAAAAATAATTATTACCAATAAAAAAAATATCCTTTTTGATATCGCTTTAGATAAACATAAAATATATATTTTAAAATATCGCATAATTTAAACTTCTTTGATGACAAAATTTTTCTTTTTTTTTTATAAACTGTATAGTGTAAAACTTTCAAGAATCAGTAGTTATGAAGAAAATTCTCTTCTTTGAAAATCTTTGAGAAAATTTTTTTAAAAATAATTTATGTTCTCATCAATTTCAATTCCAAATTTTCATCTGACTATATATCGTAGAAATGCTTTTTTTTAAAACTATGCAGTATTTTAAGTTATTTCTATTTTCCCCAGAAAAAAAGACAGATCTCTTAATAACATGCAAGCAAATTTCCCACAAAAATTCAACTCAAAAATCCGTTAGACAAACCAAACCCAAGCACGAAGCAACATTGTAACCGTCCGTTAATAGAAAGTCGGCAATTTGAACAAAACAAAAGTGACACCTAATTCTTCAAAACCAAAAATTACAATACAAAATCTGATACAGCGAGAATATAAAACGGTACTCGTAATAGTCACGCTTAGTTGAATGTTATTCAGCCGGAACATTTTTAATGATGATTATTTAATTTAATTTTTTTTTCTCGAGTGGTGTTCCAATATTCCAGTGAGCACCCGCTACCACATTGAAAATGTATTATTTATTGGCTTTCTCATTATAATATCGCTTCCGATACTGGACACGCCCACATGACGTCACGCGATGTGTCGTTTCATTGATTTTGTAGGGGGAGGGAGTGGAGAGGGAGATGAACGCTAGGCGGCGCTGAGATCGATCGTTAAAAAAGGGTTAAATTTTGTTTGAATTAAATATTTTATGTTTAACAAATGAAGATGTTGCAATGTTACTGATTTGATTTTTTTTGTTTGGTAGAACTAACGTCTCACTAAAGATAAAAGGAATCTAAAATTGGTCATCTCATTTTGTTTAGACATTTATTTTGCTAATAGATCGTAACTCATCCTTCAACATTGTTCTTGGGAACTATTTTAAAAAAAAAAAAATTAAGAAGATAAGTTAAAATATTTTAAATATTATAAAAAATTTTTTTTTAAGTTTTTTGCAAAAGAGTAATGAATTTGTTTTTATTGCATTCTCCAGGAAATTCAAGCTTTGATTATATTAATTAGTTTAAAAAATAGCTATAAACTTAGGTTATTATATTTGTGTGATAAAAATTATTCTATTAAAGTTCAGTCTGTTGATTTATTAAAACGAAATTCTCCGGTTTACAAGGTAGCATTGTCAAGTAAATTCAAGTTTTATTTAAGTTTATAAGAAAAAGAATCGAAGTCAGTGATAATTTTAAGACAAAAGTTGCCTTTGATAATTTTTCTCCCCCAACAAAATTTTTAGTCGTATTTTGCTCAAAATAGTTTTGATTTTATTTTGAAAACACCATTATAAGAATTCTTATTAAAATTGAAAAGCATTTTTAATTTCTTTTTTACATTATGTTATGGATAGTTCAAAATAAAACCAATTAAAATACATTTAACAAACTTAACAGTGCGAGAAAATTACAAGAAATTATATCATCTAAATTACGTTGAAAAAAATCATTTACTAGGCTAATTAGTTTTTAAAAATGTATGTAATAAATTTAAGAACATTATTAAAAAAGTCTTCCGTCGAGCCGGATTTGAACCAGCGACCTAAGGATCTCAGCATTTTTCTATCTACAGTCCTCCGCTCTACCAACTGAGCTATCGACGGATACTGTTGGCAGACAAATTTAACTAGGTACTCTAATTTTACTTGTAAAACTGCTCCAGAATTAGAGCAGAACAACTTACAATATCCGAACGTGGAAAAGCAACAGAAACAGTAAGCGAAAAATCGATGGTGCCTCCCTCTGTTGTAGTTTGAAATAAGCTCAAAACTTGAAAGTAGATCAAAATTATAGTGTTTGGAGCAATTTATCGATGATCATTAAAAAATAATAATACATTAAATATGAAATTCTTCATTTGATAAATTCTTTTTGCTATCATGATGTACCTTCACTTATAATATTTTATTTGTGTTCTTTCAAATGGATTGTGAATTCAATAAAAAATTAAATGCACATACTGATTACAAATATTTGTGATGGAATTTTCTGCATTGAGGTTTAGGAGTACCTAGCAACAATATCATTATGGACTAAAACAAGTGCAACAGATTAACACTAGAAATGGTAAATAATATTTTGTATCGAAATTGAATGTACGCATAATTTATAAACCATGCCTTTGGTAGCAAATTATACTCAAGTGTAGAAGTGATCAGAAGAACTCTTGGTTAAGAATCTTGGTTTAATCAGCACACAAAAATAATACGTAACTCATCAGTTAGACATCAAATGAAAATCTAGTTATACTCAAGTTGAATTGTAAGCTTCAGAGCCTTTCTGTATCTAAGAATACTCACAATATAAGCTCAACAAATTTTAGGGTTCCCAATTTTGGAAAATTTTGTTTAGATTGCACATAATGACGAAATACTAATTGACGATTAGTCATATTTTTGAATGTCTGAGTTAGAGTCACGCTAACAGTAAAGTGGGGTCTCGGAATTTTTTTAATGTACCGAAATTTTGGGGTTTACAACATTTAGCATAATAGAAACTTAAATTTGGTGGCCCTAGGCCCGGCCTAAAGGGACTTATGGTAGATCAAGCCCAGCACGTAGGTGACTGCCTATGCAAATTATAATGTATAGGGATACTGCAAATTATACCTTTGTAAAAACGCTGTTTACTTACGTTATTGATCGGAATTAGTTGTTTGTTTGTCATAACATATATAATATACCTTTAGCTAAGCAAACACCCCCACCCCACAAAAAAATCCTTGCTTCCTTCAACCTGGGAGGTCAGTTAACCATCAACCGATAAAGGGGGGGGAGAAGGGGGTTATAGCCCCCCCCCCCCCCATTTCGAACACACTCCTGACCAATGAACGGGCCCCGTCCCCACCCACCCATGTTCAGTGTGTCGTAACTAGTGACACGGTTGGCCGACGTACCCTTTTTGCGTGCCTGGGGTCACGTGACGGCTTATGACGATGAATTGGACCTGGTACTATTGTGGGGTTGGTTAAGTTACCTGGGTTTTATATGGGGTGGGGGTGTATTATGTTATGTGGGGTTGGTTTGTGGGTATTGCATAATTATTTAATGGTGGGTTAAAGTATGTTAACAGTACCGACAGTGGTCTTTATTGGTTTACCAAGGATGTCAGGAGTCATTTAAAGTATAGAATTAAAAAAAAATATTGTTACTTGTTTCTTTAGGAGAAATAAATATACTTCCAATAATATTCAGCCTTCTTCTACTAACATATTTTTACAATTCTGAGCTTTGCTTTCAATTTTTTTTATCCAATCAGGAGGGAGAAAAAGATTACAAACAGATTATCACAAAAGTATAAATAATAAGTCTCAGGCGTCATAATTGTCATTAAACAAAAAAATTAATAATTTTTAAAATCGAAAGGTTATAACAGAATTCGGAAGGAGGTACAGAGGGACGAAAATCTCCACAATGCCAATGCTTACTTTCTATCTTTTTCTAATAACATAAAAGAAAAGAAAAAGGTGCTAAAAATAAAATTTGAAAGTATTGACAGTAAATAATTAAAGTATGTATTAACAAGATTTTCTCGATTAAATAATGACTTTTATGTGTACTATTAAATCAAATATCCTCAATTTTCTTTCGTTGCACTGGAACTTAAAATTTAAGTCGGTATTTAAAGTCCTATGTTATTACGGAGATAATTTTTACCTGTGGAATATTAACTATGAATGTATAAATAATTTTGGTCAATATACCGTCACTTAAAAAGAAATTTGATACTTCCTTTAAAAGTAGCTGAAAAAAAAGGGACATAAGTAGAAAAAAAATGATCAAATAATTAAAACTAAATAATAAATTTAAACCCTTATTACCAAGTATTCCATCAAAATTATCCAATTCTTACATTCAATTAATGGGTATTAATGCAATCGAGACAGAATATAACGGATCTGCGTCGATTTGCTTTACGAAATCTCAGTATAAAAACACGAACCAAATTAAAATAAATAACGAAGGGAGCATTCCAGCGTTTTTTGTTACATTTTTATAAATGTTATAAGATATATTTAAGTTACATTTTAACTTTTTTTTTTCTGCATTTTAAATCTTTTTACATCTTATTAATTTTCTCAAGTTACGCAGAAAAAGTTTTTTCATTTCGTTTTCTTTTTATTTCCATTTACAGGGTTATTTTTTTTTTTTTTTTTTTTATTCGCATAATATTGCGAATTATGCATGAAAATATGAAAATAAAAAATAATAATTAAAAGCAAATTAAACAAGCTTTAATAAAAAAAAAAAAAAAAAATATGAGTTATCAAATAGTCAGTAAACAAATAAATAAAAAAAAATAAAATATGTTGTGTTGTTATCAAATTCGTGTGTTTAAAGCGTGTTAATTGATGTTTGTGTTGCAGTTAAAGTTTATAAAATAAAATATTTTAAAATTAAAAATTTTAATAAATAAAATTAAATATTATATAATAGTTACATTAAATTTTAATTTAAATTTAATATTATTTTTTTTTTTTTTTTATAAAACATATTTTTTTTTTTAAATTATTTATTATTTACTTTTTAAATTTAATTTTTTTTATTTATATTTTTATTTTATTTACACATACACTAAAATTAGTTTAAAGACTAAAATGTACTTGACACTTTAAAGGAATAAAAAAAAAATGTAACCACAACAGCTCGAACTACGAATAATTTTTATTCTCCTCCTTTGACACCTTTTGACGCTGATTTTTTGTGCCCTGTGTTACGAAAAAAAAAAAAAAAAAATTAATTAAAACCCTCTAATAAAATCTACTAATAAAAATAAAAATAAATTTATGAAATGAAATAAAAAATAAAATTCTTTTTTGAATGTGAAAAACTTTTTTTATTCGTTTCTTTTCTCTCGAAAAGAAGAACTATACCCCTTTTTTCTCGTAGAACATTGTAGTGTAGCAATTTAATGTCGGTTTTAATTGTATTGAAAAAATGAATGTTACTACATATTGCAATTTACACACAATTGCAAGCACTTTTTATTTTAACTGTATTACAAAGTTCAATTTTGACTGCCAGAGTCACATTTTAACAAAACAAATTTTTCGTTCCCCTGTACCGGAACAAAACAAATATAGGGTTAATATCCGTTATTTTGAAATGTTATATTCGATTGCCAATATGAAGGACAGGACTTATATAATCGGAATTTTTCTGCTGGATTATAAATCGGAAAATTGAATGCTGGACGATGATCGGATCCCGTTTTTTAACTCATAACTTCTTCGCACGAGAGATTTGGCATTCTTCGATTTCAATCGATTTTTTTTTTTGGGATTTGATTTTGCGAAATACTTTTTTTTAAAATTTTTTTCTTTTTTTTTTTTTTTTTTTTTTTTTTTTCGTTAAAAACAATTCTTTTTTTTAAAAAAAATTATTTTTGTTAAAATATAATTAAATATCAATAAAAAAAAATAAAAATATAAATGAAATTGGAAAACTTGAAATTACTCACAAAAAAATGTCTAAAGACAAAAAACAAAACAAGAAAAAAAAAAATACGCACTCAGCACTTTCAACTTTCAACTAATGTAATGTATGAAATTGTCCACAAATGTGTACATCAAATCTGTGCGTAATGTGAAAGGCAGGTGCGTAAAACTTCCATTTTTTTTTTTTAAAATTTTTTTTTTTTTTTTTTTTTTTTTTTTTTTTTTTTTTTTTTTTTTTTTTTTTTTTATGTTGTTTTTTTACAATAACATAATTGTTTCCATTTCATAAGCACGCATTTCATAATTTATTTCTTATTATACATCAATTTTTACTACACGTCCCCACCGTCAACTAGCTATTGCAAAAATTTTTTTCGTGCGTTCAAAATCGTTAAAATAAAAAATAAAATAAAATTTTTTCTTGCTTTTTTGAAATTTTTTCTATTTGTTTCCCATGTTATGTTCCCATGTGTAACTAGCTTATAATAAATAAAATATTTTTTTACAGTTTTTTTTTAACAGTTTTTTATATTCGTTCCGTATGTTACGTTTTCGTGTCAGTTAATTCAGCAGCAAGTAGTTCAATTTTTTCCGAGTAATTTTTTTAAAAAAAAATATATGAACAAAATACCTAAAAGAAAGCAAAAAAGAAAAGATGCATTTGCCACAAAAAAAAAAAAAATTTTTTTTTTTTTTTTTTTTTTAAATCATTATCATACATCTGGCAATTATTTCACTTGAAAGATCTATTTCTAAACTAAATTGTTTATTATTGCATTTTTTAACATTTGAAATTGATATTCAAATCGAAAAATCAGTATCATTTATTTGAAATATAAACCTTTAACTACATGTGACAATTTTTTCAGAATTTTATTTGCACTTTAATTTTTTGGCACTTCAGGACCACTTTCCTTGGAATGCTCCGAAGGATCCTCTTAACACAGACACTCTCTGCAATTGAATTGTAAATCAATTTGAAAAGCGTCGCTAATCCACATTTTTATTCTCATTATTTTCAGGTAACTTGAATGAAAAGCATGGCGTCCGGATTTAAGAAAAAGAAATCAGTTCTGAGAAAGGTAAGAATTCATAATTGGATTCCTTTAAAGCGTCCTGTTGAATTGATCGACGCCATTTTTAAAATAGAAGAATTTCCCATAATTTATTCGTCGCATAATCCGTTCCGATAAATGGGAAATAGGTGATGCCATTTCTGTTGTAGGAATAGATTTCGTTTCTTTGAATTGTAAATTGGAATTTGGTTGGAATAATAGGTTTTTTTGTGTGATGTAGTTGTGTCGTTTGGTATTTAGATTGTGGGGGTTTTAAATTTGGAATTTCTTAGATGAAAATGTATGGATTAGATTTTTTTTTTTTTTAAAGAATTTATGACTGGTTTCGATAGAATGTAAAGTGTTTTTGAAAAATCTGGCTAAAAAGTATATAGTTATCCGCTTGTCATATAAATTTAAATAGCGTTGAAAATAAAATGGCCGTGTTTAAAATCTTTTATGCAAGCAAATGATTTCTCTACGTCATCAGAAACAAGCCAATTGGTCCATCTAAAAAATAAAAAATTAGATTAACTTTTCATTAAATTAAATTATGCTATTATTTTCATCACTCAATTATTAATTTGAATAGAAAAACGATTAAAATATATTATTAGAAAATATTTTTTCAAAATTATATTAAATTCATAAAATATTGTTTTCTTTCGCTTAATGCTAATTATTTCAGTAATAAATTTGCAAATGCTACTACAAAATGTATTACACTTTTGTTTCCGTTCTGGAAAATTTTATTTGCTATATCCTATGTCTTCCATGATGCCTAAATATAACAGGCTTGTTTCACGTGGGATCTGGCAACAGCCACATTTTTTTTCCTTTTTCTTGAATTACTTTTGCTTTTTTATTCCAAATTGAGTTTTTAGAATAATTTAAGTTGTTATAGTTTTAAAATTCAAACTTCTTCCGATGCACGTTTTCTTTGATAAAGGATTAAAACAATCTACAGCACAGCAAGAAGTTGTAATTTTAAAAAATAACAACTAAAATAGCTTATTCTTTAAAAAAAACCACAATTTTGAATACCAAAAAAAAGTAATTCGAGAAAAATGAAAACAAGACCGGGGAGCCGTTGCCAGATCCCCCGTGAAACAAGCCCATTTAGAAAGTTTGAATTGAGCTGTAATTATACAAACTATTTTTTTTTAAATTACAAATTATTTTATTAATATTAAAAATATCGTTTCGAGATATCGTTCTTTTTAAAATCATACGGGGAAAATTAACATTTTTGCCATGCCAATACAGCCCACGGCTAGAACACAATCGCAATGGAAATCTACCCTTTGTACGTGAATTCTCCATTGGGTGTGGTTTCGCTTCTCTTGAAAAGAGGAATACTTAATCAGATGTAAATGTGGAACCACTCTACAAACGGTCATCGATTTGAAACACAGACAAAGTAACAAAAAAGTTACAAACGCGATGGGCCATTGCCGCCAATGCATGGAGTTTTTTTTCCCCAGTGAGTTTTATGAATATTTAAATCTTGATGCGAAAGAGAAACTTCTTGTTCTGTTTCGTTCTCGTTCTTGTTCTGTTTTACTTGGTTTTGAAATTGAGCACGAAAAACCAGCTTATAGTTTTCTGTAAATGATTGTTGATCTTCTGTAAATGATTGTTGATCTTCTGTAAATGATTGTTGATCTTCTGTAAATGATTGTTGATCTTCTGTAAATGATTGTTGATCTTCTGTAAATGATTGTTAATCTTATGTAAATGATTTTTTGATCTTCTGCAAATGAATGTTGATCTTCTGTAGAGATTGTTGTAAATGAGTCAACTATGCTGTTCAGAAAAGTAAGAATGTCAGATGAAAGCGCATGAAACAATAAAATTTTATTTGATCGGAGTAATTAAAAAATTTGAATAAAATTAGCATTAGAGCCATAAAAACTTAAAAATGTCAATAGAAAGCACTTTACTGAAATGATGGATTAGTTTGGGAATGGGGTAACTTTGGCTCAAACTGTAAAACTATAGTAATAACTCTTTGTGTATTTTCTTTTACCCATAGGTCAAGTCAGAGTTACCACTAAGTGAAAAAGTAATCAAATGCTTAAACGTGTGTGTGTTTTTTTAGAAGTTACGAACTTGAAATACTTTGGCCAAAGCTACCCTTCAAGGGCTAACGCTACCCCCATTAGACGATACTAATTTTTATAGCTCATTCAATCAGATTTTTTAAATTTAAAACTAGACTCTTTAGTTAAAATGTCTCAAACTAAGAAATTAAAAGAAAAACCGGCAAAAAACATCAGGACATCTGGCTACTCTAATTATAACCGATATCTACACAAAAACTAAACTGGAACTGAAAACAACTCTTCTTCGAAAACCACACTCTCTTCCTCGCACCCCTCGATGAAAACAAGAAGTTTTTGCTCCACAAGAACTCGAAAAGTGCAGAGTCAAGTTACTCATATTCTCCCAGTGATTAATGGTATCCATTAATCAAACGTTTTTATTTCTTTTTTCGCTCGGTAGTCAAGAGAAGTTGTAATTTATTCCAAGGCTACTCGACACACATACTTATGGTATTTTTAGTGGTTGGCTTAGCCCAGGACATGAATGTAGAGGTTCGATAGCGAAAAAAGAATAAGGTCCAGCGAACTTGTTGGCAATATTCCTCAATGGTCAGATGAAGTTACAATTTTAAACTTAACTTTTTATTTGAAGGAAGTTTATGTTTTGCATTGAGAAACTGAGATCAGGTATACCCTTTACTTCAATACGTCAACTGTTGAAGCTTCACGAATTCAATGGCAAAACTCATAAAAAGGATCTATGTACTGTACACTGGCAAATGTGGATGTAAAATATACTATTAGAACTGATGAATCAGTTAAAATAATGCTCTACTAACACTTTTGTTGAATAAGAATTTTGTTATTGAAATTTTGAATTTTACAATTTTTATATAAAGAAACATAACAGACCTTATATCCTAATGAGTACCTATAAGAGTCGTTTTGATAAATTTGAGTTTCTTAAAAAATTTTAATAAGAAAATTTTCCAAGTATACAAAAGGCCTTAAATTTCCAATTTTGGTTGAATATATACGTTCTGATAAAAAGTACTAATTTTTTTTTCTGCCAATGTTTTGACCTAAACTTAACTCAATTGAATGTAACCATTCCACCACAAAACCAAGCAAATTGGTTGGACTATCATCCTGCGTCTTGGCGTCCCCAGTTGGAAAGAGTTTTTTAAACCTCCCCAAAAACAATTAACACTTTAATTAGTTTCGAAATGGACCGGGTCCGATAGAAGAAGATCCATATATCAGTTGTTTTCAGCCTTTGATTACTGGTATCAGTCATTTAAGTCTATATAAAATGAAGTTGAACGAGGGTCAATACGATATTAGAGTTCTTAATTTTTTTTCAAACTTTTGAAATCGTCCTTTTAATAGTTAATTTTAGAGGCATTTTGCTTTAAAAACAATGTTAAAATAATTTGTTAGATACAGGTAAGTGATACGGCCTTTTTTTGTTGTTGTTGCATTTATAGCACACAATAAAAGTGTAATGTTAGAGTGTAAGGCGTGTCCCTAAGTAACTATTAAACATGATTTTTTTTTTAAAAAAAATCTTTTCAAAAATATACTTTTAGAATATTTTTGTTTGAAAAGTATGCTTAGATTAAGAATATACGAGTAGAATTTTATTCGGGTCTTAAAAGGTTATGTATTACCTATACATTGGTAACATTCTGATCTACCAAAGAGAAAGATTTTGACGAGAGCTTCTTATTGTAAGCCCCACAAAATCAACTATAAAAGTTATCAGTAAAATTCCATCATTTCCTCCGTTCTTTCTTCGAAGCAGCATTCCCAGCTCATTAGAGTCGGCAGCCGACGTTGACCCACAAGCAGCGCATTAATTTTATTACTCACTCTGTCGGCAGCTCAGGCCCTGTAATTAACCAAGCAGGGATGATCAAGAAATATGGACGCGTTTCTTATTTTATCTGATGTGTTTTAAACATGGTGTTGAGGCGTAAGAACTCAACAATTCATTTTCGATCGAAAATCTGTTTCTTTTCCAATCTTCAAAATGGCTGGGGAGCCCAGTCGGTTAGGCATCTGCGTAGCATGCGGAAGATCCCAGGTAAAGGTCCAGGCATCGACAAAATAACTGCCGACCTATAAACGGCCCTTGCAGCCCAAATGTCTTGGCTTCTTTTGCTATTATTCTACTTGTAACCGAATTTCTCGTAAAACCGCCAGTTCTACTACGAAGGTATCATTGGTATTGATGCTATGGATACACGAGGTCTTTATGTAGACCGTCTGTTCACCCATATTCCAACTTTGGCAGTTTCGGCTCTAAATTTTTAAGCTATTATGTCTCAACAATCCTTTAGAATCAAGTGTTTTGAAATGAGATACAAGAGTAAATACGCAATTTCGAGAAAAAAAAATAAAAGATTGAGGGGAACGTTTTAAAAGTTCAGGATTGGAATTTTTTTCTATAAAACAGCTCAGGAAAACATGCAGGGTGGATACATTATTTAAAGTTTGGAGGCCATGGCCTCCCACTAGTATGAGTGAGTAATTTTATTTGAAACTTCATTTAGATATAAATCCACTGAACCACTTGGGCACTATACAAAACAGTAACCGTTCTCCAAGATCAGCTTCAATCCATGCCAGCCCAGAGGGTTCACGGGTGGTCATTAATTAGACTGTCCTCTACTCAATGTTCCATTGATGGCGAAAAGGCAGTCTGCCTTTCCTTTTCACATTTTTTCATTTTTATTTTCGTATTTCTTCCCATTCTACGCCATTTTTTCAACGAAGTTCTTTGTCAGTTCTTTTTTTTTTCTATTCTACGTAGGGGTTCCAAAAGTTAGTTAAAGACAATGAGGTGCCTCTTGTCTTTTCTTCCAGTTGGTTTGAGTCTGGAATTGGATTTTTTTTTTTATTATCATCAGCAGAGATTTGGTCAGTGATTGTGGAGAATGAACTTGTTGAAAATAATGGTTTTGTTTCAGTTTGATTGACTAGAGACACTTTTTTTTAAATGGTTCATGGACTGGTTCTTGCTGGATAGAATAATTCGAATAATAATTCTAATAAACTGAAATAATTTTTACCTTGTTTTATTTTGTGCTGTAGTACATTTATTTAAGAAAAATGCTTTTTTATTCTTATGAACTATTTTCTGCTGGTGACGTTTCAGTGTCTTCTACAAAATAGTTCTTACATTTGAAGGATGTAGTTGCAAAACAAACATTCTCCAAAGGTTGATTCCACGAAAATGCACCATAGACATCATTTCTAAAATTTCAACTTTTTTTTATTTTAAACAAAATCTGCTCGGCAAAAATTCTTGACACTTTATTTTTCTCTTTTTAAACCTCAAAATAAACAGTTCGTAAAAAAAAATCGAAAATTAAATTTAAAATTTGAGTGAAATATAGAACATCAAACTTTGTCATGTCCGTCACATTTGTCATGTCCGTCATGCTAATAAATATTTATAATATTATAATATTTATAAATTTCTTAACTTTTTTCTTTCTGGTTGGCACAACAGAATCTTATATTGATTCCAAAAAAATTCTAGACTTGAAATGCATGCCATAGACATAAATGCATTAAGAGCAAATGGTAATAATATAAGGTCACTCAAAATATGTGTCTCAATTTTGTCATGTCCGTCAAGTCATCTTTTAACCCAATTAATCTTAAGTATTTTCTCTTGAATGAAAATTTCAGTGTTTTTTATAATCAGGACCTTTCTTTGCATCACCCCATGCAATTTTTTAACAGTCAATTAACATTTAGTACTTTTTAAGAGCCAAGAAAGTTGTCTAATGTCATGTCTGTCACGAATGGAATTAGCTAAAGTTTAACTATAAGAAAGTCAGTTCTTTGGCAACTTTTAACAATGGCAAATTCATTTGGACGAAGTCGCCAATTAAGTTTGTTGACCCGATATCCTAACCATACTTTGGAGAATGTGAGTTATGCTACTCGACCCCTCATTTATTAATAATACCAAAAGGGAAATTGCAAGGGTATTAGAAATAAATTGATGTGCAGAATTCCCTCGGCTTTCATTTGGCAAGTATATGTTGCAAGTGTTGTTAATTAAAGTTAAGGATTCATTACGAGGATCAATTGTATTTGAATCGGTGAGTGCAGAAACCACTTCAGTCAAAAAAAAAAATCCGAAAACTCGTTTTCAATGAAAATAAGCGTAGAAAGGCAAGATGCGTGTTGGGTGCAAAAACTGCGTTAGTCTGTTGAGTAGTTCCGTAAATACAGGACGTTTGTTTCGAAAGTTGAGTGCAGAAATAGAGGAGGAGTTATTACGTTTTTTCTCCCTCCTGAAAAATTTGAAATTTGTGACTGACGTTGTTTCTGCACTCACCGATTCATTTGTGGCATTGAAATGTAATTTAGCAAATTATTTTGAAGGGTGTCTACTGTTAACGTCTGCGGCTTCAATGTCAAAATCCTTTTGAAATTAATCTTTTTTTTTTTTAAATTTAATTTTATTTGGAATATTGTCTTAAACTCTTCCGTAACAGATTCTACAGGGTGCACCCTGTAGGATCTGTTACTGAAAAGCCAATCGCCCAATTGCCATGGCAATTTTAAAAGGGGCCCCAATAAACAATCCGTTATTCGTTTTGGGTTCCGTTATTTTTTTTTATCTCTTTTAAAATTGCCATGACAATTGGCCCCTCCGTAACAGATCATACAGGGTGCATACATTTCATTATAAGATACACTCTTAAAACGAACGAGCGATTTTAACTATGTCTGATTGATTTTCACGCCTCCAGTCTGGAAAATGCACTTCTCCTTTTGGAGTGGAACCTTTGTGTGTTAAACCTCCGACAGGATCACTCCAAACGAGTGATTTTAACTCAGTCTGAGATAATATTCACTCCTTTCCAGTGTCGAAGATGCACTTCTCCAACTGGAGTGGAAATCACTCTTTTGTTTTAAGAGTGTAATGCAAAGAGGGTCCTGATGCCAGGAAGACGATACTTTATACAATGCGTCACAAACACACATCTTGTAACAATTTAAAAACTGTTTTTAATAATTTTATTAGATAAACTATGCATAAAAACCATGAATAATTTATCAAAGTCATGCAAAAAAAAAAGCACTGAAAAGCCTCGCTATACATTTCACGACTAATTGATTCAAAAAGGAAACTTCTCGTTGGTTACACGTTAACAAAAACTCATGCGAACATTAACATCAGAACAGTTAGCAATTTCCTTTTGCAACACGTGAAATAACAATTATCTCCACCTCCATGAAGGGGTTGGAAGGCATACACACACAAAAAAAGCCAGAAACTGCTAATTAATTTATTACGTGCTGCACACAATTCATTTTGTCCACTTCAAATAGTTTTCACACGCTGAATGCTTATTATTTACCCTTTTTTCGGCATACTTTAATGTTATTAACGGACTTTGGGTGATAATTCTGTGTGCTAGAAGAAAAATGGCTGATTTTCAATGTTATTTATAAGGGATTTCAGCCCTTTCTTGTATAGTAAACGTTATTTGTATAGCTTACAAACAAAACCGGTATACTCTTAAAATTTTTGTTCTTGGTTTAACTAGTAATGGTTTCCATAGTAGCTGCAACGGCTGAGTGGTGAAACTTTTCTGTATTCAGTTGAACCTTGTTTCAGGTTTTGGAAATAAACATCAAAAATTGGTTCAACCGATTTCCAAAAATATCGTGAACCACTGCACCTCACAGCCGTTGCAGGAACCACAAATATATTTTATGGTGAAACAAAAATATATTTTATAAACAATGTATGATATTGTGACTCCTTCTTTGCAACAATTTTCATTCTAACATGTTCCAATCATAACATATTTTATAACTATAAGTACTGTAATTATCTTTAGTTCCATGTAAAGACAAATTGCGTTAGTCATAAAATCTTTTATGTTTCTCTTTTTGAGGTGGTAAACTTAAAAAATTATTTCATCGATATTCATAATTATTATCTCGATTTTGCTGGTTCTTTGCATGTACCAAAGCGTTTTTTAAGCTTGATTCCACTAAAATAATGATTTGTAGTAGCTACGAGGTCTGTGTGGTGAAACGTTTCCTTATGTTTTCTGTATTAGATTGAACCATTTTTCTGGTTTCGAAAACAAAGACCTGAGAAATGGTTCAACCGATGGCCGAAAATATGATATAAAGCATTTTACCACACAACCGTTGCAGCTGCTTTGAACCACATTTTTGGTGAAACTAAATGGTTATGTTAGGTTTCAAAAATCGTCGCACTAGAGCTACACACGATGGCTATTGGCGACGCGTCGTAAAGTGTGACGAGAGACACGTGACGATGCAACCGTTATTAGACGACGACGTACGCAGTGTTCGTGACTTTGATTATTTAACGTGCATTCCCTTTACGTGCACCATTTCGCACACGGGACATTTTTTGCAGCACGGGCCGTTTATAGGTTGCAGGTACTTTGGGCTTGCCGCCCCCCGAACTGGGACCTTTCGCATGCTGCTAGTAAGGTGAAACTAAAAAAAAAAAAAAATTTTAACAGTGCATTTTCATCACTTACTTGACTGACTGACTTGATTCACTTGCCCTTTAAAGGGGTTATAGGAGTCTTAAAAATGTGCAAAGAAGGTACTACAAAAAAAAGTTTGATCTGTCATGTAATTTTTTAACTACTCAATATATGTGTATAATTTTTTATATGTAATTCTGCAAGATTTATTTATTATAAAACACATTTTAAAATTTATGAAACTTTAATATCATTTATTTCAGTTTTGGCTAAACATAAAGCTATTTGAACACATTGGGATTAGGCTTGCGCGGAAAATGTTGAGGTCAAAATTGAAAAAATGACCAAGAAAATGACTTTATATTGTACAAATATGTACAAACAAAGACTTATACCTAAATTCTCAGCTCTGTTTTAATTAGAAATTATTTTAAAAACTTTTTTCTAAAAAAAGTAATAAAAATTTAAAATTTAGATTTTAAATTTTTTTAAAAATAATTTCGAATTAAAATTGAGCTGAGAATTTAGGTATAAGTCTTTGTTTGTACATATTTGTACAATATAAAGTCATTTTCTTGGTCATTTTTTCAATTTTGATCTCAGAATTTGCCGCGCAAGCGTAATCCCAATGTGTTCAAATAGCTTTATATTAATATCATTTATTTTAGTTTTGGCTAAAGTTTCATAAATTTTAAAATTTGTTTTATAATATATAAATCTTGTAGAATTGCATATAAAAAAATATACTTAGTTAAAAAATTTACATGAAAGATCAAACTTTTTTTTTGTAGTACCTACTTTGCACATTTTTAAGACTCCTATGACCCCTTAAACCTTCGGATCGTTGCTATTTTGAGCTTCTGAACTAGAGGGGTTGGACAGACACGCCAATTGTGGATTTCGTGATGGCAATAACACATATAGGGTTATGGGATTGCACCCTCGTGACAGATATGGGATGGCCACGTCATCGTAAATGCAGGTACCATTAGGATTCAAGTGTGTTTAAAAAAGAGATACACATGTGTGTGTACTGATTGTTTCAGAAGAGGGTTCAATGTACCGTAATAGATTTTTGTTTCATAGTGGTTAAGGCATGTAATGGAGTAGGGTGTCTATTTTTTATATTCGAAATTTAATAGGAAAAGCTTTCTTATCCCTCATTTTTGCAAAATTTCATTTGGAAACCCAAAAATTGAGACAAATTTTTTTAAAAAAAGGGGTAACTAAAACTAAACAACTGACCAACGGAACGGCTTCGCCCGACTGAATTTGCGATTTTCAAAAGTCGCCGAGGAATCTCGACCTAATCCTTATTTAAAAAAATTTCAAACTTTTCAAAAGTTCTTTTGGTAGTTAATTTTAAATTTATTTTGCATAGAAAACAATGTTAAAAAACTGTTAACTGAAGTGATAAGGTT
Source organism: Hylyphantes graminicola (assembly GCA_023701765.1). Taxonomy (NCBI): domain Eukaryota; kingdom Metazoa; phylum Arthropoda; class Arachnida; order Araneae; family Linyphiidae; genus Hylyphantes; species Hylyphantes graminicola. The sequence goes on from CM043119.1 coordinate 68,303,138, forward strand.
TTTTTTTGTTGCATTTATAGCACACACAAAAAAGTGTATTTTTAGAGTTTAAGGCGTGTCTTTAAGTAACAATTAAACAAAGGTTTTTTTTTTAATTTCTTTGCAAAACATACATTTTGCATATTTGTATGAAAAGTATGTTTAGATTAAGAATATACCGGTAGGATTTTGCTCGGGTCTTACGAGGTTAAATTTTTTAAAAAAATTATTATAATATTTTGTAACTGAAAGGTTCTAAACTAAATGCATCTGTAACAACGAACACATAACATCTGCCTTATCAATTTCTCAATGCATGGCTTACACGCACGTTCTTACATTTACAAGATAGTGTGTAAACGGATTATCATTATCGAAGAAAAGGGTTCTTTGTTATTTAAAAGTGTTTGTAGGCAGTGTGACGGTTCTTCACGGTATTTCCGATTCTGTTTTGTAGGTTTTAGTTACCCCTTTCATTATCTAATCTTAGGCAGATGGCCAGTGACGACAGGTTGGAAACATGCTGTTCTTGTAAATAGATTGGGGGTGGGGAGAATAAAAGTATTGTGAACAATCACGAGTCTCCAAATAAAAGTGCATTTACAGTGGTGGCCAAAAGTGTAGACATTTTTTGAAAGTTTCATGTTTTTCAACATTTGTGCTTGTAGAATATAGTACTTTTCACTTTTGGCAATTTGTATTACTAAATTCTACATTAAATTACCTTCAATATAGTGTATAAACGTTTATATTTAAGTGAAAATTAATATATTTTACAGCGCACAAAGTTACATGAAACTTTAAAAAAATTTCCGCACTTTTGGCCACCACTATATGTTACTGCAATGAGAAAAAAAAACTATTTTCTCTGACACATTTCTCCGGCTGTAAAGAATATTTTTACTAGCGTTTTTTTTTAATAATAAATGTATATAACTTACAGGTCTCTATAATCCCACTTTTGGAAATAGCTTCTAATATTTTGTGCAAAATATTTATCGAATTTTAAAAATGTATTCGACCAATTTCATAAAGTGCGATTGTCAGGACCTGTAAGTCAGCTACATTTATCACATAAAAATCCGTTTGTAAAAATACTCAATGCAGCCGGAGAAATGTGGCAAAGATATATGTTTTTCTCTATTGGATTAACACTGAAGCACTTGGCTTTGTAGAGTTAATATACTTAATGCACAATTTTTGAAATAGCAATGAATGCCTTAGTATTGCTTTAAAATTACTGCATTTTCAACCAAGTTTGAAACAAATAGAGGAAATCATAGTCGGTTGTATCATTATTATTAAATATAATTTTTTAATTCACAATGTATGCCTTATTGCTTTAGACATTCTGCATTTTTAGCTAGGTGTAAAACTAAGAGAGGATAAAATCCACTGGTTCTTTAGTTATTAGATTGATAATTAGCCATAATTTATTGTTATTAGCCATAATATATTGTTATTTATAAACTTTTTAATTTAATAATTAAATATTCAGATTACAATTTTCCTTTGAAATTGTTTCGTTGTTATTGTATTATTTTTAAAACTGGGGAAATTCCCAAATCTATGAGTTGTACAATTTCTTTAGAGTGCTTTAAAAGTTTAAATTTTGTGAATAGACCATTTATTTTATCCATACCTCCTCGTTTTCCCATTAATAACTCAAAAAGTTTTATTATTATTAATTATTCATCTTAAAAAAATCTTTAATTTTGTAAATCTTTGTAAACAAAAAAAAAAAATGAATGCCTTTTTTTTGTCGTAATGATAATATTTTCCATTTCAGTTTTAATCACAATTTATAAAGATTACAATAACTACATTAAATCTTTTAATTTTTTTAGTTAATAAAAAACTCAAAACAAAATTTAAATATTTCTTTTATTATGTTTCTTTTGTAAACCCAAACTGTCAAAACAAAACACGCGGAAACAAAATAAAATAGTGCAATTTTTCTTGGAAGCCAAGAGCAGTCCCATTTTACAACCAGTCCATTCCTGAAATATACGAGCAACTGTAAATCAAAATTTAAATAAGCCCCTCCGATACGCAGTCTTAATATGAATAACTCATGAATAAAACCCAAAAACTCAAACGTGTTTCGGAAAACATTCGTTTCCAAAACAAGCTCGTTTCTTTTTCGTTGAGTTAACAAATTCTACGAGCATATTTTTCATTTAAAACCAGTGCTATCCCGTTGTCGGACCTTGTATATATTAAAGGGATATAAAGTTAATTACCCCCTACCCCACACCTTGGATTGTCACAAAGCTATGTGACGTGCGTTTTTATATTATAGAGCCATAGTGGCGTAGCTTATAAAGTGGTCAGTTTATTAATATGTGTACACTGGTTTCGTTTCAAGCATTAATTTTGTGATTGAAAATATTTTGTTCATCAAATATATATGTAGTCATTTTTTAAATTGTTTTTTGTTCACTAGAGGACATGGCCTAATTTTTTTAAAAAAAACTTACTTGCAAAGGAAGGTAAGAAAACAATATTTTTCACAGTAGAGTTATCAATGAGTGGAATGATTTACCCAGATTTTGTTGTCGATTCGCAAGAAGAAATTTGAAGGCTATTAGAGTTAAAATAAAAGTAAAAAATTGGGGCCACAACTGCTGGGCATTTGTTGGTTATCAGTTTTTGTATTTCTATTGAACTCTTTGTATTTATTATTTGTTTTATAAAACTGTCAGACAAGAGATTTTCTACACTAAATGAAATGTAATTTTCTACATTTTTTTTAATTAATCAAAGTAATATTTATTATAATTGTTTTAAGCCTATACTTTTACACCCTTTCAGTCCAAATGATGCCATTTGGCATCATCATTTTTCTGAAAATAACTTAAAAAATAATAGGGCTGACATCAATTGCGATTAATAAAAAATATTTTTCAAAAAGAAAAAGTTTGAAGAATCGAATTATGTGCATTTTGATATCATAAATGGCTATAGACGATCTGAAAAAAAAAATCAAAAATGATGATGCCAAATTGTCAATGGGACTGAAAGGGTTAAATATTATTAAAATATTTAATACCTATTTTTTTAACTATCTTTTTCCTGATTGATAATTTCTTTTATATTTATCGTTCCAAAGCTGACATGTCGTAACCTTTTACCAAACATTTATAATGTGATAAGTTTTACAATTGTATAGTCTGCAATGAAATAGCATTTTCATGCTCATCTGTACTGTTAGAAATATAGAGCTACACCTCTTTAGCCATAAAGATACAGCAAAAAGAATCAAAAAGAAATTCTTTCTCATGCTTTCCCCCCCGTAAATCGCAGAATACATTTCACAAATGTGTTATTTCTTCGTACCCATTAGATTGAATCTCGACTGGTGTGTTGCACAGTTGGTTACTATGGTAGCAACCAATCAGCGGCGAGTTTTTTAGGCTTAGCCATGCATACAAAAATACATTCTTTTGCAGAGCGTGGGGGGATGTGTAGAAATTTAATAATTCACGTTTGATTTTGATAGAGATGTATGGAGTTTTATAATTTGGTTACATTTTTAATCTGATTAACTGGTTTTGTTTCAAAATGTTGTCAAGGTTAAGTGAAAACTACTGTTTTAGTTTATTTCATAAAAAAAAATCGATTTTTTTTGTTGGGGTAAACTGGGTATTTATTTAACATCAAATTAAAGAAGAGAATCAAGAGAATTTTTTAAATTTAAATAAACAGTTAACGAGAAAAATATAAAAAATACTTGTTTAACTGATTTTTTCTTCATAATTGGAAACTGGAAACTGCAAGAAATATAATCTTCTCCCAAAAGTATTAAAAGCCTGCTGACCTTGCGAATCTGTTTTAAAAATTAGCAAACTTCTAAAGTAAAAATATGTATATACAATATCTCCATATCGCCAAAAATAATGTAAAAAAGAAAATATTATCTTATTGAAGGTGCACAATGTAACGAACTGTTCGATTAAATTCTGTTTTCGATGTCATTCCGATAATCGATACGAGAAAGCTTATCTGCTCTTCTCTGAAAACATTGACCTACAAAAGTGGAACTGACCACTAACTGAGAGATAGGGAATAACCGTCGATAGCTCAGTTGGTAGAGCGGAGGACTGTAGTTGGAAACAAGCTGAGATCCTTAGGTCGCTGGTTCAAATCCGGCTCGACGGAAAACATTTTTATTAATATTCTTATATTTATTACATATTTTTTAAAAACTATATCTAATAAATCTGCTATACAACATAAAAAAGCAATATGAAATAAAATTTATAATATTGGTGATTGAAAAATAAACTCAAAATTATTTTGAGCAAAAAACAAAAAATAAAAAAAATAAAAATACGAAGAAAATTTTTTGGGGGAGACAAACCATTAAAGGCTACTTTTGTCTTAAAATTATCACTATTTTCGATAAATTGAAGTTAGAAATTTTTACCCGAGAAGTTACTATTCCTAATTTTTTTCACAATGAAATCTTTGAAATTCTCTAAGTATCAAATAACTCTTGCTCATAGTTTAATATTTAGATTTTATGTAAATGTGCAGTAATAAAATAAAATTTAATTCTTTTTTGTATATATTTTTGTAAAGATATAACTATTTTTTGTTAAACTTATAAGGCAAGGAAAACTTTTTTTCTTTTTCATGTTTCATAACCCATGTTAAGGTTATTATTTTGAAGTGGTTTAAATTAAATTAAGTTTATAAATTTCCACCGGCGAGTAGCTATTTAATTTTTAAAAATATGCAAATTTGAGTGCAGGCACGAAAATTTTTCCTGTGCTTTTTGTTAAAATTATTGTGGTATGAAAATTGTTTTGGGCAGCCATTTAACGCATAACATAGATAAATATTTTGCAAAACTTTTTACCTTTATGTAAAAATGTGTACCTTTATGCAAAAAATGTAAAATTCATTAAAACTTTTTTTATTTTTCAACTTTGTTATAGTGATAACAAAAAATGTGAGTTTTTTAAAAATTATGTACTGGTATTTATTTTTTTAAAATATATATCATGTTAAGATAATTTTGCAAAAAAAAAAATTAATTTTCAATTTAAGAGTTTTTTTATATAAAAAAAACTATTCCAAAAAACAGAATTTGTTGGTTTAGTTGAATATGCTAAACTTATTACAAAAAGAATTTAAAATTATTTACAAAAATATTTTTTTTTTTACATCTATGTGAATTAATAAAAAAAAAGCCTCAGATTTTTTTTTTATTTGTTACGAAATGAAAAAAAATTGAGATATAAGCATTTCAACATGGTGTCAACTATAGCAATTTCGAGATAAGGGTTTTTTTTAACTGCAAAAGTGGATCGCTTTTTAAATTCGCAGAATTTTAAAATCTGGCACACGTTTTCTGCAGTATGTTTACTTATGTTTTATGTAATAAAAAAAAATGTTATCTTTCCCCGATTTCATGGTACGGGTCTACCTTGGTTTATATGCAAAAAAATAGATACTGAGCTTTTTCTAACTAGTTATATTTAAGCACTCGTTTTCAGAACTATATGTTAACTTTATTTGAAACCCTATGTCTGTAACCGTCAACGCGTCGATAGCTCAGTTGGTAGAGCGGAGGACTGTAGATGAAAACTTGCTGAGATCCTTAGGTCGCTGGTTTAAATCCGGCTAGACGGAAAGTGTTTTTGAGAACAATTGAGTTCATCAAACGAAAATTTAATTTTGAAAATGGAAGATAATGATTTATACTTTCGATTTTGTCTTTTAATTAACTAATTCATCTTTAGGAATGTTTGTGCTTTCGCACCGGGTCTCACGAATCGGAAATGGCTTCCCACATACTTTAAAAAAAAAGTTAAAATTTGAGAGCAATAAGTAAGTTTAACTGTGTTTTGAAACCAACAATAAATAGCATCCTTTGAACACAATTTTAAAAAAAAATCCCCAGTTCGAACAACCAGATGGAAGCACAATCTTATTCTCAAAAAAAATGACCAACATACATAAATTAAAACAAGATGTATATCAAGACCAGATCGGGAGTCGAAAACACTTGAAGCTTTCCTGAAATAAGGTCAAGAAACGAAATCTCCAAATAAACTTGGCGCGGGAAAACCGAGTCGTTTGGAGACAAGGCTTGCTTTGTTCATGCTCAAAAAGCAGTACAACGGACAACGAGGTTTATGTCTGACAGATTTCGAAGGAGCAAATCTTAAATGACTTGAAATATATAGTGACTTGATATGGATATACATATATAAAGTAGTGAAATGATATTGTCTTTAGTCCACGAAATATATATTTTTTCCTCTTGTGTCTTTTGAATAAGCTATTTTGGATATAATACTTTTGCGCCCTACTACTTTCAGCTTGATTAATGTTTACAGTAAGTTAACCAAGTTTTGCCACTGTTTGAAAAATCTAAATTTAATAATTGATGAAATGGAAAAAAAATAGTGTTGCCCTTTTCAGAATATTTTGAGGTACTTAAAAGTTGATAAATAAATAACCCATTGATATTTTCCCTACAAATTTTATTTTAGTTTTTTTTTGTAATAGCGATACTTATATCTGGTGAAAGTATATTTTCATGGCAAAGCAATGCTTTCGCAGAGGTTTCGAATTGAAAACAGATGCATTAGCTCTATGAGACTGACAGCCCTCTTTAATATGTATCTCGAGGCAAAACAACTATAATTCGAGTCTTTTTTACAAAGAATTTGGCGTTAGTTTAACTACAAATCAATCTATTAACAATAACACAGTTTCATGTATTTCTATTTAATTAGCCATGCTCAATATTCAGAAGCGGTTCTCTGAAAAAGCACACACGCTGGAATACCATATCAAAATTCAGTATCAAATCAAACATTATTTTTGAAAAATTATAAAATACTTATTTTTAAAGACTTGATCCCTCGATACTAAGTTTCATTAAACGAACAGCAAAATTGTAATTAATCATGCATGACTCTTTAGTAACACAAAACTTAAACACATTAATAATTTATTCAAAGCTATTTAGGTACATTTACCCCATCTGAAATGAATTATTTTCGTCTTAACTCTAACATATAGTATTAATTTCTGAATGACAAATCTTGTATACTATAAGCTATACATAATTTTCACACTTTTTCTGTCAACAATCCAGGTGCAGCATTCAATATAAATTGCAAAACCCTATGTTAAATATATCAATCACCGATGTTTCTAAAAAAATGTAGTCCAAAAAAGCTATGTTCCAGCTGGTAAAATCCTTAGTCCTCTATAATTTACTCCCCTTTCTGTCCATGTTATTTCCTTCAAGTAAAACAGGAAAAAAAAATCGTATCACGACTTAAATGAACCCAATCAGATTTCTATTACCAGTGGAAGATACAAGAAAACTGCGTAATCTAAGATTGATTGTATATTGTGTTCAATGCTAGATGAAGGGAATTAGGCCTAGATAAGAAGAGCGCTTAGGCCAGCTGGGCCCAAGTGTAAGATTAACGGCTAAGGATTTAATAAAAAATACCTTTAACGTTGAGTTTGCCGCTTTAAGATGCGAATTGTTCTTTTGAAGAGACGGTTTTTATCATTTTGAGTAGTTTCATAAACTAGTTACCATTCTTTTGATACTCCTTCTGTTAACTTCATGTCAGAATATATCTTTTTTTTTATAATTTTATCTAAACAATGGATGAACGATTTTTTACATTACTAATATCATGAAATACTATTTTTAAATCAAAATGCTATGCATTTTTCTCTACTAAAAACATACATACATGAATAAACATCAGGGCCATATGTAGAGGTATTCAAAATATATCCGATTGCGGAAAAGAAATAGCACTTTATCATCATAGAAAATTTATATTGTACATTAAGTGGGAATGGGTGCGCTGGATCACGGGTCTCCAAAGCAAAGTGCACCAGTGTTAATCCAATGGAGGAAAACAAAATTATGTATTCCATTTCCCCGGCTGTATTAAATATTTTAACAAATGTATTTTTTACATGATGCATGTAGCTGACATACAGGTCCCTACAATCAAAATTTTTACAATTGGTTCGAATATATATATTTTTTAATTTTTAGTAGTATTTTTACAAAAAGTATTAAAAGCAATTTTAAAATTTAATTATAAATACCTGCAAGTTATCTACATATATTATTAAAAAAAAAACGTTTGTAAAAATATTCAATACCACCGGAGAAATGTGGCAAAGAAAATGTTTTTTTTTTCTCATTGGATTAACACTGAGTCACTTGAGTTTGGAGGCCCGCGATCAAACGAGCCCATTTCCCCCTTAAGTTCACATTGCAGGTTGTCCTTTTTCAAAAACATCGTGGAGTCCGTTGAAAAAATATCCCCCTGTCATAATTTTAGCTCGATCTGTCGATAACTGACAAAATATTGCATTATTTTCTTCATTAAGTTTTTCATGTTAAACTGTTTGAATATGAAGATAACTTATTTTTTAATCATTTTTACCGTTTAAAATTTATATAAAATAGCTTTAGAAATTTTAAAATTTGATTATACAACAGCTTATGCAAAAATTATGTACAAACTATCAGCAACCGAATCAATTTTATCCAAAAATTAAAAAAAAAAAAAACAATTGTATGGAATTTCTATGAATCAAATAACAATTTGTTTCCGCTCATGGAAAAGCACGAGGAAAAAAACAGCAAGTTAGCTTATTTCACATTTTTTACCTTGATGAATTTTATCATTAGTCTTCCGATTTTTTTTAATACTTTGTTGAGCGATTATTTTATCGTTGTATATTGAGAATAAATTCTGACAACTTACATTTTGATTAAAAATGTGAATTTCAGAAGCTAAATTGCAGGACAATGGAGTTATGAATTATTATTTTTAAACTTAATAACTCTCCTAATTTTAGAGGAAAGTAAACTTTATATGATGAGTAAGAAAATATGGGAGCTCAATTTTGTTATTTTTTTAATGTTATAAAATTTCGATTGTTCTACTAGAAGTTTTTATAGATTCACGGATAAGAAAAGAATAATTTTATTTCCTTGATTCAAGAAAGTCAAAAGCATCGTTAAGTATATCTGTATTTAATAATTTGTTCATTTTAAAGTGTAAAAAAAGTGTATGATATTTTTCGATGTTTTAAGTATGTACACTATAATTGAAGGCCTTCTGATATTGATAAGTATAGAAAACACAATTAATTGTATTAACATAATCATAAAAACATTAACATCAAACAATACATTAACATCAAAATGTTAACCATCGAATGTTCATGTTCAATTTCAGTTTCTTAAGCTCTTCCAAACTAATTTACAATTAAAAGTTAATTGATTTTTTTTTGCATGCACAGTTTTTGAACAATTAGTACTAAAAACAAACTATAAAAGTTTAGTGGAGTTATTCTCATTAAGGAGTACCGCGTTAAAAGAGGAGTAGCTTTTTACAAAAAGTCCAAAAGTTTGACTTTTTCTTTAAATAAATGAAAAACTACTGGTACATATTTGTTTTTATTGCTAGAAAATGTTTATTCAGAGTAAACATTATGTATAAAACCACTAATTTACAAATTTATATTATTATTTCTGGAAGTAATGTTTTGGGTAGGGTATCATCTCAAAAACCTATTTCAATAATCAATGATTTAAATGACATCATTAGGTATACACTCTTAAAAATGAATGCACAAAAGCGACGAAATTTTCCTTATTATTGACGATTCCGTTCCTGGCAACAGCTCCGAGTTTTCGTTTCCTCAAAGTGAGGAAATTTGAATCGTAATTTTTATGAGGATTTGAATGTCTTTTTCGCATTAAACTATTAGCACATCGAAGGGAAGATGGTTGATGTTTTGGAAGTTTTGAATTTTACGGGTGCGTTTTTCAGAAGAGGATTTTATAAGAAAACAGTAAATCTTAGCAGAAAATTGTGGGGTTTTTTAGTATCTAAAAGATTGCGCTTTGAAAAAGTTTCAAAATTCCAGCAATTTTGCAAGTTAGTTTTAAAAGTATATTTTCATATAAATTTAAAAAAAACAAAACAAAGACACTAAAACAAGAGCAGAAATCTGTGAGATGCACATATTTAGCACGCAAATTATTTCTAGTTAGCTAACTTTCATGTTATACATAACTACCGTAAACAGGCTGATCATGACAATGAATTAAACGATTTGTTCCTAAACTACCGTGAGCATGCAAACTGCAGTAACCATTACAAGGAATTGGACGGTTTTTTTTCTTGAGTTAGTTTCCTGAGTTTCCTGTTTACAACAATAAGTTCACGTCATTAGTCTAAATACTACAGTTTACTTGACCACTGCGGATAACTTAACATCACAGTTTAAATTATTTTCAACACTTTTAAAATACAACATTTAAGTATTCAGGGATGTTTCTTCTCTTTTTTGTTTATTTCATATTTTCATTGCTTGTTCCTTAAACACAAAATAAGACTTGTTAAAATTTATAACAAAATGCAAGTTACGAAAATGAAACACATTTTAAAACAGCAATCGCAATAAAACAATTTGCTTTATCTAACAAAACGTAACAAAAGTAAAAATTTCAATTTGTGACGATATAAATTCAAATTCTATTTAACCCTTTTAAAGAAACTCAACTCTCTACTCACACATCCAATATTTTTAAAACGAAAAATTTTAAAATTCCAAAGCCAAGTTACAGGAGACAAAACTTTTTAAAATAAACTTAGAAACCTTCACCCCTTTATCCAGGTGTACTTGGGTCGACAACCCTTTCATTTCCGGCCACAGGCAAGGTCACCCCTTTTTACAGTTACTCCACTTTTCCCGGAATAGGGCCCCATTTGAACGGGAGATACGAAAAAAAAATTGGGAAGCGGTACCCCTTTCCCATTGACACACCAACCTAATATGGTTTGTTATGCAATCTAGTTTGTTACTTAAAAGAAAAAATATCTTAGACAGGAAGGTAGGTACATATATTCCAGCTTGTGTGCTTGTTCAAAGAACCGCTTATAAGCTTTCGTCAATTGGGACTGACACAGAAAGAATTTTTAATGTCACAGCGAAGGGAAAGTACACCCAGGGCGAAGGCGGGAATCGAACCCACATCCGTTGCAGAAAGAGTTTTTACAAGCACAAGAGACACACAAAGAAAGGACAACACAAACACATAGACAAATAACATTTATTGACGGTCACAAACATCTATGTCTGACTGGGATTCGAGCCCAACCCCAGCAGCTCCAAAGGCTAGCATCCTAACGATTGCGCCATCGGGGCGGCAAATACAAAATATTGGTATAGTAGGAATATCTTTTCAGGTAACCTAAGATTTGCTCGTTACTTTTTCCTCAGTTCCACTACATTATAATTTTGGTTATTTTAGCTTTTAAGATTATTACTATTTTTAAAATCTATTAAAGTATACATTGCTAAATATATTGCGTTTGGTTTCACGAAAATAATGGTTCCTTGTATCTGCAACGGCTGCGTGGTGAAAGACTTCATCATATTTTTGTATTTGGTTGAGCCATTTTTCAGGTTTTGGATGCAAAATATAGTAACAATATAATTCAGCAATGTACCTAAAATATGGTGACATATTTCACCAAGAAGCTTTTTCAGCTACTGGGAATCATGTTTTGGGTGAAACTAAGCACCAAATTTTTGTAGATGTACTATACTTTCTTTTGCAACTCTGACGGTTAGTATTAGTCTTCGCTACCAAAATGCCTTCTTTACTTCTGAGAGATAAGATAGATATAATATTTTGAGATGATATACCCTTTTCTTGTTGACACACCAACCTAGATAGTTTTGTTGTCTAATACAGTTTTCAAGTTTGTAGTATCGCCTTTTCAGATTTTCTTCTGAACAATAAAATCACGTAACATACATCCTTTTATACAATTCAATCTAATGCATAATTGTTAACAATCAACCATGGCATACTTGGTAAAACACAGTATCTTTATTCTTCCGATTTTATTTTGGATATTTTATAACGATTCAATACATGAGTTACTATTGGGTTATTGTTATGAATTATTGGTCTTTTAGTTTGTACTTTCGTTCGGGCTTAATTTCCCCTCAAACAACCTCAATTTTATGAAGGAAAGTTGTTATAAATGGTAATCATTAATATTATATAATGCTTGCAAAATAATAGACAGTTTATTTTAAGTTTTAAAAAAAATCAAGTGATGATTATAGTTTCACATAGTGTTTTAATCATAGTATCATACATTTATTTAATATTTGCGTTTGATATCATCCCAATCTTAATAATAATAATTAGAATAGTTATCAGCATTCAACTTTAGTTGATTTAAAATCAAAGCTGTAAATTTACCCCTTTTATCACTTGAGCACAATCAATTATAAATCTAAAACAACAACCAAAAGCTAAATCAATCCACAATTTAACCTCCTCACATGCAAGATTTAAAAAAAAAGCTACAATGTAAATAACACATGTCGTGTAAATCCTAAACCGTCAATAAAACACATACTTGAGAAAAAAACCACATTTTGACACCGATGTGAAGGGAGTTAAAATAAACACAAGTGGGGGAAAGCAAAAGCACTAATTGAAATGAAGGTGAATGGGAAAAAAAACCACTAATAGCTGGGTCTCTACACTCGAAAGAATGAAAATCCATTTCTATGGTGAGAAGTTAGACAAAAGTGTAACTGTAAATAACGATTATTCTGATTACCTCGATTGAGGCAACTATGATTGTAGATTTTGCACAATTAGAAAACAATTATACCAATTTTCAATTGGCATTTTTTTTAATTTTATGTATTAAGTAATTGTATATTTACCGATTGCAGAAACCGTAGCAGGAATTTTAAAAAGTTTTAGGCTTCACTATAATATTATGGTTCATAATGCGAATATAATAGTTTTTGTTCCAAAAACTGCATCGGCTCTGTGGTGAAATGTTCAAAATATTTTCGGTATTTGGTAGAACTATTTTTCATTTCAGATTTTGAAAAAAAAAACCTGAAAAATGGTTCAACCGAATACCGCAGATATGGTAAAACATTTCATTACATAGCCGTTACAGCTACAATGAACCAATCGTTTTCGAGGAACTAAACATCAAATTGATAACAGTGTGTTATTTAAAACTTAAAACTTATTATTTATTGTTATTAATCATTTTATTATTTTAACGGTTATTATTTTAATTCATTATGACTAATAAACACAATTTTATTCTCCTTTCCATAACTTTTAAAACCTACATTTAAGTAAACCATTACTCTGTTAAACATTATTGCGTTAAAAGTTAAGTGTACATTTGCTAATTTTGCAGTCAAATCACAACTTGGATGACCGCAAAAGTTTTTAACCCTTTCCGTCCCAATGATAATTTGGCATCATCATTTTATATTTTATTTTTCTGTTCGTCTATAGCCATTGATGATGTCAAAAAAGCGCATCGTTCGATTATTTAAACTTTTTCGATTAGAATATATTTTTTATTGATCCCAATCAATGTCAGAATTATTATTTTTTTTAAAATTATGATCAGAAACGTGATAATCCAAATGACATCACTGGGACGGAAAGGGTTAATCAAAGCTTCAAATAGTGAAGGCAGCTCAAAAGTTCCAGGATCCCAATAGGGCCTAAGTGCATATATTATACTCATTTTCGCTAAAATGTTTACATACAATTTTGTTACTCCAATCGTAGGAGGTGTTAAAATTAACGACTCTCCCTATCAAGGGGTCATGTACTCACTAATTAAAAACTTCTTTGTGCGAGTTTAATGACTGGTGTAGTCTCCAAAGTAGCGTTTTATCATACATAATTAAGTCTCTAGGGAAGAGTTCGAGTTTTTTTTCGAAGGGGGAGTTTTAATTTTTATTAGGGGATATTATGAGAGTTTTTTTTTTAAGAGGAGTGTATGATTGGGAATTAAATGTTTTGTGATTTAATTGTCGGTTCGTTTATTTAATTTGAGCGGTTTTGTTTTTGTGTTTAATTAGTCTGAATGAATGGAGTTTTTTTTTGTGTCAGTACTTGTTGCGTAAAGTAGTGTTTTGGTTTGTTTAAAAGGATTTTGTTTTGTTCATGGTTTAATGGCGGTGTAATTGAATTATTGTGTTAAATGAAGGAATTTTAAGTTGAGTTTAATGATGTGTGCTTAAAGTGGCTTTTGTTTAGCTTTTTAAAGTGGAAAGGTTAATAAAAGTGGCTTTTTTGTGTTTAATTTGCGTAGTTAATGCGAAAAGAGAAAGAAGTTTTTATGATAATGCAGCTTCTTAATTACGAATGATTTCTCCTTAAATAAGAGGTGTTTTTTTTTATTTGTAAAAAGGAATATTGTTACGCTAGATTGTAACTTTAACATAAATCTAGAACTATGTTGCCTTTTAAAAATATGTTTTTTCGTCTAATCGAGACCTGATTGATGCTGCATAATAAGCATACTTTATTACGATTTTATATACTTAGAAAATAGTACATAAAAATGTAGTTTGTGTTAAGTATGTAAATTAAAGAAATTAAGTTTTTATAAAATAGAAGTTTATAATAAAAGTTGAAAACACAAAATAATGCTTTCCATGTGTGTAATTTTAATTAGTATTTCACCAATTTGCATTGAACTATAATGTACAATATATGATATACAGTAATTTTATACTTTACAGTCATTGATTTAAAAAAATTAATGATTGTCGAATGCATTGACCAGTAGAAAATAGTCAAAACATTCGAAATGCGTAATTTTATTTAACATTATACTTTTATTTTATGTATTAAACAATTAATTGGGGAAATGCTTAAATGTATCACAACATTCTGAGTTGATTGCATGACATGAAATTTGTCACGAAAGTCTTCATATTAAATGAAATATCAGTTTCAAAATTTTCAATAGCAACAACCAATTGTAAGTTCTTATTTCGAATCTATATTTTAACACGAAATATACCAAGTTTCGTAAACTTTAAAGCGTTATTAATGGAATTAGAGACTAGAAATAGCAACCGTAAAGTTAAATGAGTTGATCATACAAAATTATATAAATTTCACGTAAAAATAAAAGCTTGTAGCATTTATAGTGTGACGCCTCCGGACAATTTCAAATTTTTGTCTAAATCTACCTTCAGCCCAAAAGAAGAAACTTTATTTTTCAAAAACAGAATACATTTTTTGCTAAAGGGCCCCCGGGCCCTTCCACACAACACATAAAATTATACAATCGAAATCATCAAGGAAAATTAAAAGCAAAATTTTAGATTACCCAATCAAAAGGGGAACAAAACAAAAAATAACAAAATCCGGCACATGATCGGACACACGAGGTAAACATGATACAGAACGGTAAAACACATAACTTCACTATTGGTTTTACAAAACAAATTATAAATATGTAATTTAGTTGACAGGACGTGATATAATTTATTTTTTAATTATATCACGGATTTGAAAATAATCTTTACATCAATATCTAAGATGTGGAAATGCTTGATCCTTAAAAAAATTAAATATTCTCCTACAAAACAAGGGCCTGGCAAAGTAAAGATTTTCTTCATTTAAGATACTTTTATGTCGACTATATTCAAACTTAATGACCAGAAACATAAAGAAACGAGCATTGCAAACATCTACCCACATTGTCATGAGATCAAGCATGAATAATGACTGTACATGTGCACGAAGCTTATGTGTACATTCCTCTTTTACAAGTAACATTTTCAGACGGACTATTTTCTTTGGCATTCCTTTCTTTTCTGAGACTTAATCTTTTTAATTTAATTTTTTATTCTTCTCTTTCCTCTACTCCGCCACGGTTTACTTTGTGAAATGAAAAAGCAAAATGAAATGGAGGAGAGAAAAAAAATGTTGGTAGGGGAAAAGGAGTAGAGAAGAAATCGCATAATTTGACAAACTTGTTACAAATAAATTTTAAAAGAGTGTTAAGCAAATATTTTTGCCAGTACCCAGTACCACACACTAAAGTTTACTTCTTAGGTAAATTCAGTGTAAAAGGTGATGGCGGAAATGTTTACTTTCATACTGTGATGGTAAAATAGGGAGATTTGTTACAAAGTATTACTGTAAATACAGCATGCATTCTCTACTGAGAGGCGGGTAGGGCGTCGGTACATATATATTCCAGTTTGTGTGCTTGATCAGGGACCCGCTTGTATAAGCCTTCGTCAAGTAAGACAGACACAGAAAGAAATTTTACTGTCACAGGGAAAGGAAGTATACCCTGGGCGAAGGCGGGAATTGAACCCGCACCCGTTACTGTGCGCAGACTGCTGGCGTTATGTCCCAAACCACTCTGCCATCCGGGCCCCTACAGAGAGTATTTAAGTGGGAGTTTGTAAAAAATATCCGTTTATAACTTCAGACATACGTTTAATTAAGTTTTTTTTTTGTTCACACATTTGAAAATTACCCGCTTTGTGTTGAAGAAGTTGTGACTTTGTGTCGAGGCAGTGTCGTGTGTTGTGTTCGGAACAAGCACAGTTTGCTTGAATCAGCCAGGAAAGCCGATTACCTACTGGGGTTACTCGGACCACAGTTTTATAAAAGAAAATGTCAAGTATTGATTTGGTTGAATGAACGTCTTACTAGACATCAGGGCCTGTTCTCGGAAATCTCAGACTAGGCACAACCTACTTTGGGATCCCTTTACGGAAAAATTTATGTATGATTTCCCGTAATGGTGCTATATGACCTATGTATTAAATTTTTGCGACAATTTTATAGGCTTCCTTATAAACATCTATCAAAACACTCGCGTTAGTTCAATTTCTCAGTCAAAATTGAGCAAAACACAAAGTAGTGTAATTTTTTTTTTTGTTTACTGATATTTTGGGGATTTACATTATTTAGCATAATAGGAACTAAAATTTAGGGACCCCTAAAATTTGGCCTTATGGAAAAACAGGCCCTGCTGGAATACAGGAAAGTTGTTGACAACTGGCCATTTATGGTCAATTAACGAGAAAAAATTCTTAAGGTATAAAGGATTTATCTATATTTTCTTCTCAAAGCGCACCATTATAAATGAAATTTTATAAAGTGTTAGATACATTTTTAGCAAACTAAAGCTCAGAAATGCCCGTTCACCACATTACACAAGAGGGAATATTGATTCGGGGAGGTTTTTCATTTTACCATGTGTCTTTTTCTGAAGAAAGGGAAGAAAAAAAGAAGGGGAGATTTACTTTTCTTGCATGGTTGGTTAGGGGAAATAAATTCAAAATAAATTTTAAAAAAGAAAAGAGAGAAGAGTTCTAAGTCTTGGAGAGTTTTAGGCAAGGAAGAGGTCTAACCCCAACTCCGAATAGGATTTTTTTAAATTCTTTTCTTGTTCAACTGTCTCAGCCAATGGCACGAGGATATCTGTAGGGGAACTGGAAGTGATTCGTACATTACGAGGATTGATGCAGAGAACTTTCTGTGTTTCAAAGGGTTCCTTTCCTCAATTTTTTTTTAGTTTTTGTAGATTTCAATCGGGGGGCTTTTTTCTTATTGCCGAAGGTATCGAAAGTTTTTATTTTTTTATTTTTAATTAAATGATATTCTCTATCATTAAGATTTCTAGAATTTAAAATTGTCCATACAATTAAAATATACATATGAAGATGTGTTATAGAGTCTTAATGTTGTATCTAGTACAGCTTTGTGATTTCTAGTGGTGTTTAAATTCTCCTCCAATCGGGGATTTTTTTAAATATAAAACGGTGTGGAGATCCAAACAATTTTACTTGCAACTAGCTATATTTGATGTTCCGAAACCCTATTTATTTATTTTTTTGTCTAAACTGCTATGAATCAAGTTTCTGTTTAAATTTGCTTATACACTCTCAGAAACGAATACTCAAAAACGACGAAATTTTCCCTAATTTTGATGATGCCGTTTACTGGCAAATGCTCCGAGTTTTCATTTCCTCAAAGTGAGGAAATTTGATTCGTCATTTTTTGAGGATTCGAATTTCGTCTAATCTAAAGAAATATTTCGTCATTTTTGTGCATGTGAGTACAACAATGAGATTCGGTTTCTTCAAAATCAAGATACATTATCGTCAAATCACGATCATTAAAGTGAGGATTCGCGTTTACTCAGAACTCACGTGATAGTTTGACGAAATAATCTTCAAAATTAACGAAATGAGGCTTGAGGATTATTTAAAAAAACTAATATCTAAAATCTATTCTAATATCTATTTTTAAAAAAAATACACTGTTTTAAGCACTATACGCAGGAAAAAATATTTTGGTGGTATAAGTTTTCACTCAGAAGATTCTCGGTTCTTATCACAATCATACTATAAACATATTTATACTGGAGAAAATATCTCTTAAAAATCACCGGTGTATAAGAGCAGACGTTCTATTTAAATCTTTATAGTCCAAACCGACTAAACTTTTGCTTAATTAATGATTTGGCACTAACAACAATTTTCTTGTTGGCGCTATATTGAGCAAAATATTTTTTTGCACCAAAATTTTTGTTCGTCAAAAAAAATTACAGGTTCACAAAAATTAGAAAAAAAACTACAAATTCCTTAAATCATACATAAACGTTAAAGTTTTCCACATGTCTAAAGAAAAGTTTCGAACATAAACCAGGACAAAAACAACGATCTAAGTATGCCATTCTATTTCCCTTTCGGATGCGCGATTCAAAAAACAGAAAATTTTCAACGACCCCTTACTCAACAAATACCTAAACAAGGAACAAAAATATTAAAATAAAAAAATAAGCACGAGCTCCGATCAGAATTGCAACTCTCAGGCAAAACGCACCAACATAAACTCGCATACGAGGCACCATTCATTCAAAAATAACAGCTTGCGGGGGATCCGAAGCACGCGAGAAGCCAAGAAGCTTGAAAAAAAGAAGGATATTTTATGTAAGGAATATTTTTTTCTTTAAGGGAAAAGAAAAACAGATGCAAGAAATATGAAAAGAAATCTGAAATAGACGGGCAAACAACAACATTGCGAAGGAGGAGGAAAGAGAGAAATAATTTCAGAGAGAGATGGAAATTTTTTTGAAAGGGGGAGGCATTGGAAATGGGGGATGGACAAGAAAATAATAGCATGATATTTCGATACTGTGTTTCCTACACTCTCAGAAATAACACTTTCATTTTTGATGATTCATGATGAATCCTCAAGCCTCATTTCGTTAAATTTGAGAATTGTTTCGTCAAACTATCGCGTGACTTTTGAGTAAACGCGAACTTTTGAGTAAACGTGAAGTTTGAGTAAACGCGAATCCTCACTTTTACGATCATGATTTGACGATTCTGTATCTTGATTTTGAGGAAACTGCATCTCATTGCTGTACTCACATGCTCAAAAAGGACGAAATATTTCTTTAGATTAGACGACATTCAAATCCTCATAAAAATGACGATTCAAATTCATTCACTTTGAGGAAACGAAAACTCGGACTAGACTGTAACGAATTTAGATTCCTGCTTTTGATGACTATGGGTAAAATAATCAGGCTTTGTTTGTATTGGCAAATGTATTGTTTGTGTATATTTTAGTAATTTAGGTATGTAACGCTAAACATCTAGAATACACAATAACTAACAATAAAGTATTAAATGAAACTACTTTTTTTTTGTTTGAGGGCAAGTGTTTGGTTTTTAAGAGAGAGGTCACTTTAATATCACTTAGAAATTTGCTTACATGTGTTACTTTTATTTTAAGTTGCTTGCTGAAATCAGCCCAGTTTATATGTAAAATATTTTGCAAATTATTTGTTTTTTAAATTATTACAAATTTACATAATGCAGACCGTTTGCTTTAAAATATAATGTCTATAGTTAGAAGGGCTCGAATTGTTTGTAAACAAAAGTATTTTTTGAAATGTGTTTTCGCAGCTGTAAATGTGCAGAAACACATATCAAATAAATTTTTGTTGAAAAATATTGTAAGCAAAAAATATTTATTTTGATACACTGATGAGGTAGCACTGGCAAACTCAAAATATTTTATTTGTGTATTTTTTTTTTACAGTAGACTCAAATAATATAAAATTTGTGTAAGGGTGTAGGCAAACAAAATTTGTTTAACTTGTGTATGCAAACTGTGTAAATTTTATCTTAAAACTTAATCTTATCTCATCGTAATCTGTCGCTTTTTTTATATACATACTAAATACTAAATAAAATTTCTCATTTAAAACAGCAAAAAATTTCTCAACATCAAATACCCATCTAAATTACGTATGTAAAAACTAAAAAAGCTAGCAAACATAGAGGGAGGGAGAAAAAAACCTTCCTCCTTATGCTTAGTTTTTAGAGAACATTAGCACATGCCAACTACTTCGCAAGAATAACGTTTGTATCTCACCCATATTGGAAATGTCTTGGAATCTATGCATATGTATCCGAGGGAGAGCAAAGAAGTGATTTTATTCGAAAATACAGGGGAAAAGAGTTGAGAGTTTTTGACGTTCGGTTCCTTCAGGGGTTGTGGGCAAATGTATAATTGTGTAGATTTAGGTAGTAGGGGAAATTATAGTTATTTCTGTTGCTATTTAAAATATTGATAAACACTAAGTTTTTGTAAGTTTGTTCGAGGATCAAGAACATTTAATTCTAATAAGAAAAATAAAATAAAAAAACATTAAATTTTTTCGTTAATTATTAATATTTTATGTTTTAGTAAAAAGATAAAATATAAGGTAGACTGACCAGTGGAGTGAACAGGCCCCAGTGAATGAACATTTAGTAAGTATAATTTTGAAAAATAAGGATTGAAAACCATTCCACCATATAGATTGGCAACACTGACTTCCTCCCATGTAGTAGGAAGCTATCTGACAATGGTTGGTTGTGTCCTGGTCATTATATCCTGGTGTTCATTCACTGGAGAACGTGACGTCTTAAGCGTTCATTCACTGGTTAGTCTACCCTGTCTTTGTAATTTGCACTTTAGCGTAAAAGTTTCAAAATTATAAGTGTTTACGAAGTATATGTTAAACAATGAAGTTTTTGTAGGAGGTGGGGAGTATCTTTTATGGACTTTAATTATTAAATTTATTTTTAATTCGTGTCAGTTAAAATCAAGAAATATATTGTTTGATTACGTAAGCCCTTCATGGTAATTTTTTTCATATTGCATTTGTGTCATTTCGTTGTAGATAATATATATTTGTTAATATATTTTTAATTATTATTTATTTTAGTCGTACAGTATGGAACAAGTAAGTGTATTTCAACCAATCTAACACGTTGGTCATTTTCAATAGAGATTTTTGAACCAACTCTTGAGACATATTTTTATTCATTAAACAAAATACATGCCAGTTTTACCAAAAAACTTGACTTTTATAGTATATTTGTTCAGCAATTTGTTATGGCCTGATTTCATACCTGTATTTGTTATCTTTGTTTGCAAACTCTATTTTTTAAACAGTGATTGATACATTCTGTGCATTTGTTTTTAAAGAGTTTTAATTGCTTTTGTATGTTTTTATCAATTCGTGCATATTATATTTTGCGTGTTTTACAGCTCTTGTCAAGATGTATGTTATACTTAATTTTATAAAATAAAGATTTAAAAAAAAAAACCACACCTTCATCAGTCATATCATGGATCCCCTCAGTCATCCCGAAAACGCATCCCAAATCAAAACAAGAAAAATCTATCCCAAAAAGTATCTCCGTTTCCTGCTGCAAATCGAAATTCGGGAGAGCGCCATCTCTCCAAAAAAAAAAGAAAGAGACTGATTCCTTCTTCCTCATTACCGTATGCCCGATCCCTCTGCTCTTGCTCCTCCTCTGCCTCTTATCGTCCCTCCATCACTTGCTCCCGGTGTTCCCCATCCCTTCTCTCTCTTCTTCTCCTTTAGCATTAGAATATGCTCCTCGCTTCTGAATATGTCATTAGATGAGGGGGTCGTTGGCATATTGAGGGACGGAGGGAGGGGGTTAACCCTTTGAGGTTAGTGGTACTGGTAAATGTTAATGATTTAAATACAGTGTTTTTTAAAATAGTTTTTATAATTTTTAGTTATATTGTGAAGTTATATTTAGGACATAAAAACATGTGTGTGGTATACGAAATAAAAAATAATTGTGCAGCGAAATTGATGCTATTCAAAATGTTAATTTATGTTTTGTTAAATAATTTCAGTTATAACATTTTATGTATTCTAAAATATTCAATATTTTCTAAAATACTTTTTTTTTAAGTGGAAAGTTGCAAGTCGTTGTAAACTACGGTTTATAATAACTTCATTTAAAATTTTATATACCAGAATGTATCAAAATTACTATTACGTGCATTAAAAAGTTAAACTTGGTTATGCGTCGTTTACTATTTAAAACTGTATACATTGTCAATTCACACACTAAAATTTTATTGACCATATGTCTTAGCAATTGATGGCTGCAATTTCACTTGAATTAAAGATTTTAAATAAACGAAAAAAATATTTTTGCATTTACTTATGCATTTTTACTGAACTATTACGCATTTTTCAAAGACTTGCTCAGTTAATATTAAATATAATAATACAATACGAATAGTGCCATCAGATAATTGGATTAATTGTATGTAACTTACGCACTCTTATTTAATAACTAGCTTATTTCCATATATCCCTTATGCAATTTGCAACCGACCCCCAAACCCACCAAAGCGCAACTCATTTCCATCAGTCCCTTGGAATTCAATTTTTTCTTTTTAATATAAAAACCTTTTTCCTTTTTCCAGGGGGTTTTCTGTTACTTCTTTTCCTTTCTCCCCCATTCCCCTCCCCCCTTCCCTTCGAAAACGAATGGAAAGTTCTGATTGGAAGAAGGAACAACAATTAAATTGAGATATTCGTACGTAAAAAGGCCAGGAGAAAAGAATGGGACAGAAATATTTATCTGTGGCGTTTTGAGAAAACTGTAACTGATATTTTGACAAACTGAATTGTTATGATGGAACACAATTTTGCAGTACTGAACTTATCTCTTTGTAAGATAAGTACAATTTTGGAAAAAAAAATAATACTAATAACTACTTATCTGCATTTGAAACATCTGCGAAAATTCAGGTGTGAAAGGTGCTATATCTGTTCCTAAATTAAACTTATCTCCAACTTGATGATAGAATACCATATACAATTATAAGCATGTATATGTTTTTACTGTTATGCATTTGTATTGATATACATTTACAGGCATGTATATGTTTTTACTGTTAAAAATTGTGTACACTCTTAAAACAAACACTCCCAATTTACCTCAGTCTGAGTGGATTTCACTCCTCCAGACTTGAAAATGCACTTCTCCTTTCCGAGTGGATCCTTTGTGTGTTAAACCTCCGACAGTATAACTCCAAACGAGTGATTTTAACTCAGTCTGAGAAAATATGCATGCCTTTAGGGTGTCAAAAATGCACTTCTCCAACTGGAGTGGATTTCACTCTTTTGTTTTAAGAGTGTACTTGGTTTCACCATAATAATTACCATCTTTTGACATACAGGAGTTTGTGTTCAAACAAATCAGAGACCAAAAGAAAAACGTAAATTTTCTATTCAATGTTATTTTAAACTTTTTTGTTGATAAAGTAACTATAGCTATTGCTTACTTTTTTATAATGATTATAAATCTGTTCAAATAAAAGTTGTTACCAACCAATCTTGTGCCCAAGTTGCCTCATTTAAAGTTGACAAATGACAGTGATTGCGCCCTCTTGAAGGGAAAGTAAAGGCTTTATAGCCCATTACCCAGCTCGCCAGAAGAGACAGTCACAAGAGACACACAAAGAAGGACGACACAAACACTTAGACAAATAACAACATTTATTGACAAGCACAAACATCTATGCCCTTACCGGGATTCGAACCCGAGTCCAGCAGCTCCAAAGGCTAGTACACTAACCATTGCTCCGATGTGCCGGCCTCATTTAAAGTTAGTTTGTTATATGAGTCATTATCTGAACCATGAACAATCCTTAATGTTTTTCTTAGTCGCGCTTCAAAATAACACAACTCGTTGGGAACTTAGCTCTCTTTTAGGTCCAGTGCAACGTTATTTCGACCCAAATCTAGTTTCAAAACCATTTCTCAAAACCAAGATATCATCACTTACAGTTCTGTCACAACGGCACACATATTTATCTGCTGTGATTCCTTGGGTTTCGTCTTAGAATAAAATATGATCGCATTCCTTTCGCTTTCCACTGTAAAGGCTTCATTAACTCCTTTGTTATTAACTTTTTATACACATTTATTGTCCTCTGCGAGAGTTAAGAGAGATAATTCCTGTTTTGTTCTATCAAAAGGCATTGTTTAAGATCGGGATTGTTCGGGGTCCAGGGTGTAATCGCGTTACAACAATGTATACTGTAGGATTGTAGACCGATCGATTCGCCTTAAGGTGAAACTAAAAGAGAGATTGGGTTTCAATTGAAATTAAAATGTAATATGATAAGAGAAATAAACATGCTACGATGTTTATATAAGAACAATAGTCTGTTTTTTACTTGAAGTACCTAAGTGTTTAGAACGTTTATTGTTGCTCAAAATGCAATTTTCAATGAAAGAAATCGCAAAATAGGCTTTAAATGAAAATAAAATGCAAGGTAATATGATAAAATAATCTGCAATTTTAATTTCACCTAAAGCATTTATGTACTCAGAAACACCAAAACTAAAATCTTCCTTCTACAAAACTTTTTTTTTAATTTACACAACTGTTGAGAAGATTTTTTAAATAAAATCTATTATTATTTTCTTATTTTGTTTTTTTAAAGAAGATTCCGTTAAATTAGCCTAATTACATTAGACTATTTGAAGAGCTCAGTGGCATAACGTGCTAAGTGACATTTTTGAAAAAGAAAATCGAGATATTTGTGTCAATGAACAATTACCACCATCTTTATCTGCTTTAAAGACAACAAGTCCCCCCTTTTCCTAAGTATATTTTAACTTTAAGCTAAGTATATTTTTTACCTTTTCCAAGTGCAATTTTTAACGTTTCAAAATGGAAAAGAAAAACTTTTAAAAGCATATTATCTCGTGTTCACCTTTTTGCCATTTTGCATGTTCTTTCTCTTCAGTCTTTTTTATCCGCTTAAATGTTCCTAATCAACACAAAATAATCACTCTAATAACCACATTCTTACCAACAATTATTTTGTCTACCTAACCAAAATCAACAAGTCTTCTTTACCATAACTCTCACTCTTTTCCAACCCTTTTTCAAAAGAAAGGAAGTGGTTTTTTACCCAACTTCCCGTCCCCGTGCAAGGGTTAAAGCAGGGGCTACCCCTTTAACATGCCCCTCGGGTCGGGAAGGGCACAAAAAAATGGTGCCCGGGTTAACGACCAGGACACAGACGGTGGTTTTTTAGAGATTTTGAGGGTAAAGGGGTACTAGGGAAAACTTTTTTCTTGGATATTCTGGTTCAGTTTTTTCGAGGTTTCCCATAAAGAAGCATGTGGTTGAATTTGTTAGTGTAAATGAAGAAATTGTTACGTTTTTGTGTTTGTGAAGACGAAATGTTTATGAATGATTTGTTTGTGGATGCCCTTGTTGATATTGGATTGAAGTAAGTTTAGAGTTTGTTTTTGATGATCCATTTAGTACATCGGTGTTTAGTTTACAATACAAATAAAGGAAATTCCGTTGTTTTGTTAGAAATTTCTTTGAGTGTAGCAATCGATTTTTGAATATGTTATTTGGGCTATTTTTAGTAATGAATGGTTCATATAAATTATAGTAGTAAAGAAAAATAGTGATTCAATATAGGTATTAAGTAGTTTTTGTTGATTTTATATAACAGCCATTTTACTTTAATTTATTTGCTTTTTAAATATAAAATTTCATGGATTGAAGTAAGTTTAGAGTTTGTTTTAGATGATCCATTGAATGAGTCGGTATTCAGTTAGGAATACAAATAAAGGAAATTTGGTTGTTTAATTATATGTTTTTACTTTGAGAGTTGCAATCAAATTATATAAATACTTTAACCATTATATAGTCACGTATCTTAATTTAAGAGATAATACACATGCAGATCTAAGCTTGTACAGTCAAAGAGAATAATGTTTTCCTTTTTATTAATGCATTATTTGAGCTTATTTTGATTGTGTAATTTATATAACTTATTTTGAAGAATTTATAAGTTATAGTTGTAAACAAAAACAGTCATTCAATAGGCATTTAGTATACTAAATATTTGTATGAGAAATTTCATTACACAAGCAAAATATAAAAATTTCATGTTGTAGAATTTTTCTTAAATGTTTTTTTTCACCATTGTAAGAATAGTCACGCAGAACAGGAATTAAAATATAGCAATTATATCAAGAAATTACGTATTTTTTACATAACATATCAAAATGTATCATGTTAAATTGTCATGTAATTCAAAACCGCTATGTAATATTTAGAAATGTAGCGATGCATAAGAAGCCTATTATAATGCTGAAATGTTCTAGAAAAATAACGAAAAGGCAATATTTATTACTATTCAATTAATTTCTGAAAGTATATTAAATAATGTAACTACAAAGTGAAATAATATGACTAAACAATGAATAATAATAAAATAATATAATTTGAACAATAAATAATAATGAATCGAATAATTAAATAGAAAAAGAATGCAAACGCCAAAATCAAACTAAAAATGAAATCATGCTACTGTACAAAATTACTAGGTAACTTATTAGGATTACAAAAATAGCAAATATTGAAAGAAAGTAATGATTAATTTTTTTTACATGGGAAAAACATTAAAAGAAAGTCTTTATTTCTGAAATAAGTCAAGGGGAAAGTATTAAAAAACATGATATTACAATAGCTTTTAACGTATAATTGCATAGATATAAATCGATTTTATAAGGTTTTGCATTTTTTGATTAAATTCTTATTTGCCCAATAGTTGTTAGGTTTTTTTTCAAATTTATTTGTTTGTTTAAAGTAAAATAATGCAGATTGACGTGTTAAACCTTTTAATTTACCTTCTTTTAAAAACTATTCTATATCTACTTGAAAAATTAAATTTGATATACATTTTAAGTACATTACTTTATTCATGTGTGTAATCAGTTCATTTTAGTGTTTAGTTTAAGTAAATATGAATTCATAAATACATAAAAATATTTTTGTAAACAACATATGTTTTTTTCCCTTAATATCTATCCTCAAAATTTTATAATTTCAAAGAAAAATTGTGAAAATAAATAGAAAATGTATTGGAAAGATTAAATGATTTTTTTTCCAAGAAATAAAGTACATAATTAAGTTGCTTTTTATATAAGTTTAAAGTAATAATTTTTCATGTTTATTAATGTGTGTTAATTCACGCTTGATTTATGATAATCGGTTATTCATAACATGTTTGGATAAAAATAATATTTCATAAAATGACTAAAAAGGGACTTTGCATTTTGGAAGTGTTAGTTACTCTTGGAGGCTAGAAATAGGCAGCTAGACACATTCACATCCAAATATTTTAGAAAAAAATCTTAGTTTATCAAAAAAATGAGAAATCACATTTAAATATTCTTTTTAAAAAGTAATATTTGCTCACAAGCTCTTTTTAAATGAATTCAATGCATGCAAGAAAACCAAACGACTTGGAAAAATATTTTAGCGGTTATAAATCTGACAATGCATGCAATTCAATGCATGCAAGAAAACCAAACGACTTGGAAAAATATTTTAGCGGTTATAAATCTTACCAAAAATTATAAAATCAATTAAAATAACGAAAATTGGAAAGCATTAAGTGAAATTTTTCTATTTTTTTTTTAGAAAATATTTTTGTAAGTCTAACTTTCTAAAATCATATTTCTTAGCTATTTTTTTTCTTTTCAATTTTTTAGAAAATATTTTTATAAGTAACTTTCTAAAATCATATTTTTAAGCCATTTTTTTCTCTTTTCAATTTTTTAGAAAATATTTTTATAAGTAACTTTCTAAAATCATATTTTTAAGCTATTTTTTTCTCTTTTTCAATTTTTTCCTTACAAGGAATGGAATTTCAAATTTTTTTGGCATTATGTAGCAATACTTATAGATATTTATAACCTAGATTATTGTGAGTGAATTAAAAAAAAAACTGAAAACACAGACACATGCACATGATCTGACTTTTGAAGCAGGACAAAAATGTTTAGACATCTTTTATGTAAGTTTATTCTTCTGTGGTGGGTACTTATGACCCACCTTTATAGAATAACTTATGAGAAGAGTCAAAGTAGCTATAAATCTGAAAATAAAATAATTCTCTATTTTTTTTCTTTAAAAGTAAATAATTAGGTTAATTTTTGTTTACTTTAGAATAAGGAAACAAAAATTGTGTAGTTAAAAAATTATATGCTTCTTTAAAAAAACTAAAAATGAATTTTAAATTGCCATACTAAGATGAATGTTATAACTAGGATTTGTAAGTCGGTTTGTCGACACCCTTACTTAAATTGGTAAAAAGTGTGAGTTTTTGCTTTTTTTTCTACAAACATTTTTGCATTTTTATAAGAATTTGTCAATAACTTTTGGAGTGATTGTCACATATATTATGATGAAATGTACTTAGTTCTATTGAATTCAATAAAAAAATTCTTTTCACTGTCATTAGAAATTTAAATTTAAATGTTTATAAATGTTTAAAGGTTAAAAACTATAAAATAATCAATAAAGTGCAAATAATGTTAGGTAAAAATAAAGTTACTGCTCAAAAAATGCATGTTAAAAAAAATTCCTCTTATATTTTTAACTGAAACATGAAATGTATAAGTACAAAATTCCGTACAATAACATTAATTACATTACAAACAATATGGAAAATTTGTAAGTCATTTCAAAGTTGAAATTACATGAAAGATTTTTAAGAATGGGTTTTTTCCCTGATTGTTTTTATATTGTGAAGGAAATCAAATGCCTTAATATTACACATTTGTCTTTTCAGATATGGTGTTCTTTTTCGACAACTTGAATTTCTAGGCTTTTCATTCGCAACTATCAACGGTAAGTTCGGTTTTTAACAATTTCAAATCAATACTTACGAATAATACGTATGGTTTATTTGTAAACATTCATGTGAAACTAATAAATGAAGTATTGATTTAATATTTAGTAAAATAAGTTTAAATTATCATGGTATGTTTGTTTTAATTTAACGTACAATTTTTTTCAAAAGTTGCTCATCAGAGGAGAAATTTAACTATTTCATTTTGCAGTTTAAATTTGTTAAGAAATATAATGAATTTATAGCTCTAACAAAAAAATCATTGGAAAAAACATAAGTTTTTTATATGATAATTATTTATTTAAATGTAATGATTATTTTGATAATATTGTGCACTGACAACATTCTGTTAAAAAGAAAGACATTTTATTGATGGTTGAAAGATAAAATCGAAAATTTCGTAGCTAAAGTCTATGGTCCGTTCATTGACAACTTTTAATCAAGGTGATTCAATTGAACAAAAACTGACCCTTCAAGTAGTATTACTTAGGACAATGTGAGTTTTGAACCTAGAACATTTCAACTTTGTTATTTTATTATCTAAAAAATTTATTCTGCATCAGA
The DNA here is from genome assembly GCA_023701765.1 of Hylyphantes graminicola. Classification (NCBI taxonomy): domain Eukaryota; kingdom Metazoa; phylum Arthropoda; class Arachnida; order Araneae; family Linyphiidae; genus Hylyphantes; species Hylyphantes graminicola. Next base: position 68,332,605 of record CM043119.1, read on the forward strand.
GCCATCATGAAATTCTTATTTTGAATCGTTTTGTTTATACACTAAATTAAGTTTGGCAAAAAGGAAAATTGAATGAATAGCATGATACTGTAATTAAATAAAATAGAAAATGTTTTCAGATTAGTAATACCAATTTTACTATCAATTTTTGTAATTTAGGTGAAAGTTACTTCAAAAGTGTCACAAGTCTTTGTAAATTATAAAATTCATAAACAATCTGAATTATCTCTACACTTTTAGGCGGAAATATTATTTTTTTCATCATTAGTCAATATCCATCCATAGTTTTGTGGAAATTTTTAAAGAAATTTTTGAAAAATTATTAAGAAATTTTTGAAAAATTATTTAAGTGAAAAAATACAAAAAAAAATTGAAAAAAAAAAGAACTAATGAAAAACTTTTTTGCATATTTGCCTTTTAATATATGATTCGTTGTGGTAAGCATTAGACACAGCTTTTTTAATTAGATTTTTAAAGTTGATTTTATAGCTATAAATCGACGGACAAAGCATACGAAACAACTTTTATTTGCTCTTTGTAATTTAAAAATATTCCAACATTGATTCTAATTTATTATATGGGAAAATAGAAGCATACATAATGAAATTAAACTAATTGCTTTTTGATTTAAAAACTCTAAATTGCATAAACAGATATTTTAACATTTTTTTAATGTAATCGATAATAACATGCATCAATTATTTGACTTCCACGAGTTGCGTATATGCTGTTGAAAATTGTGAGCTATGTTTCACCAAAAAAAAAAGAATGGTTCATGTTCATAGTAAATGCTACAACTGTATGGTGAAATGTTTTATCATATTTTAGGTTTTAGTCGAAATTTTCATCTAGTTTTCGAAATAAAAACATAAAATATGGTTCAACTGAATACCAAAAATGTAGTGAAATAGTTCACCACACAGTCGTTGAACCTTTTAGTGAAACATTTTTAAACTGATATTAAAAGCTAAACTAACCTGTAACGATTTACTAAATCAAATAAAACTCCCACTATAACCAAAACTAACAACTTGAAAAAAAAATCCCTCAATCCATTAAGTCCCTGAACCCACCCAGTTCATGCGCACATCGCCTTGTAATCGTACATTTACCCCACATTTGACCGTTACGTTTACAGCACGAATCTACTATCAAAACCCAATTTTTGACTCGTTTAAACAGATGGGGGGTTTTACATTAGTATTCATAGGGACGAGTTCACGACCCGATGGCCTTGCGAAAAGGGCCCAAAAGTGACCCAAAAAACTAGGGCCCCCTCAACGCGAGGGCGGGGGAAAAGGGGTTTTCGGTTGGAAAAGGGTTGACGAACTTGGGATTCCAGATGATGGGGTTATCGGGGGGAGGGGGGGGACGGATGATAGGTTAATCGGATAATTTAATGTAGTGATAGAGATATGTGACAATAATTAACTCTATGACAATTTAAAAATCGGATGATAGGTTAATCGGATTTATAAATATAGTGATAGAGATAGAAGTGATACTAATTAACTCTATGACAATTTAAAAAGCGGATGATAAGTTAATCTAATAATTAAATGTCGTGAGAGATAGGTGATGATAATTAACTCTATGACAATTCAAAAAGCTGATGATAGGTTAATCGATAATTAAATATAGTGATAGAGATAGAAGTGATACTAATTAACTCTATGACAATTTAAAAAGCGGATGGTAGGTTAATTGGATAATTAAATGCAGTCATAGAGATAGGTGATGGTGATTAACTTTTTTAGTTCCAATGACAACTTAAAAAGCGGATGATAGGTTAATCGGATAATTAAATGTGGTTATAGAGATAGGTGATGATAATTAACCCTTTCAGCCCCAATGACAATTTAAAAAGCGGATAATAGGGTTAATCGGATAATTAAATGTAGTGATGGATATAGGTGAGGATAATTAACCCTTTTAGTCCCAATGACAATTTGGCATCATCATTTTAGATTTTTTCTGATCGTCTATTGCCATTTATGATATAAGAATTCACATCATTCGATTCTTCAAACTTTTTTCTACTAGGAAATGTTTTTTATTAATCCCAATAATGCTATTACTTTAGACAAATAAAAAAAAGTCTTCGCGGTTTTATGGCTTGTAATTGATATAATGGAAAAGTAAAGAGTATGGATCCATATATAACTAAAATTTGCAAGTTTATTAGCTTTATGCATTAATATTTTTTTTTTTTTGAAAGACTTTAAAATGAATACCAAAATTACGACTTTAAAAATAATTTTGTTAGTTACAACCTAAATTCTAAATTATATGTGATAAATAATTTTGATAGGTTCAATTGCTAATTTATAACTTTTTAAGATTCGAAACATGTTATAAAAATATAAATAATATAGTCTAAAACTATATCATTAGTAATAAATAATTATTGTCGTTATAGCTAAGTTGGAGTTATATAAACGAGCAGAGTTATCGAAATACTACAAATAACCAACACAATACTGAAAATATACTAAAAAGATTGTCTACAAATATTATAACTAGTCAAATTAATATCGCCAAAGTGTACGAATCTTTAAAAATAAGCAATAATAAAATTCTTAGGAAAATATAATGAAAATTAATCTAAAATGCTTTTGACTTGGTTAAGGTTATTTGATATCAAACAAAAACAAAGAGAGTAAAAACTAAATTAAATTAAGGCATTTTTTCCGTATTAATAAATTACAAACAACACTGATTATTTTAAGTTCAAACTTCCACTAGCAAAACACTCCAATCGTAAAAAATTACCTTTAATCGCTTCAGCTGTTATCATTAGACGCACAAATTATATTAGGTTACCTTCAAAGAACAGCTTTTATTTCTTATTGCCTTTTTAACAGATATTCTTGGCAGTTTTATTTTAATTACACATTTTTTATACAAAAAGCAAAATTTTCTTTTTATGTAGTATTTACTTTGGTGAGACTGAAAATTATTATACAGACTTTGTCGTATGTTACATAATTAATAAATTAATTAATTTTTATTTAAATAAAATATATATTCGTTATTTTTTTCATAAAAAGTGCATACAATATTTTTCTAACAAATATTTTGTTAATTCTGAAAGACGGGGTTAGTGTAATTCTCATTCTCCAAAATAGTTGTTCTTAGAAGTTTTCTTTTCAATACCTGATACCAAACTGGAAGAATTCTTTTCAATACCTGATACCAAACTGGAAGAAACGCAATGATTAAATGCAAAACCAAAAAAAAAAAAAAAGTTTTACGCTTTGGCTGTGAATCTAGAAAAAAGTTTTACGATTCGGCTGTGAATCCTATACCCAGATTTAGTTAGATGAATGCATTGAAAAATTATTGAAAATTGAATTAAACAAAATGATTATGAAAGTCATATGAAAAAATAAATGAACATAAAATCAATGAATAATGAAAAATTGAAATTCAATGGAGAGGAAAACTAAAATTATGAACGAAAAAAAAAACGTTTCGTACCTGGAAGCATTTGGTTTTAACGCTTTAGCTGTCAATCCTATACCCGGATTTAGTTAGACGAAAGCATTGAAAAATTATTGAAAATTTTATTAAACAGAATGATTATGAAAGTTTGATGAAAAATAAGTGAACATAAAATTAATGAATAATGAAATCAATGAGGGAAACACTGAAATTTTGAAAGACAGAAAACGTTTCGTTCCTGGAAGCATTTGGTAACAAATATTGCGAACGCTGTAATTAATTGTTTAACTTCTTTTCTAAGTTTAAAGCAGCCACTGTGCAAATCGATTAGTTTCCGTTCATAATTAATTTTCTCTTTTGGCGGTAACATAATTTGATTTATTGCTACTTGGTTTAAAGTTATCCAAGCTTAATGACTGCAGTTTCGGACTTTTTTTATACATTGGTTGGGGACTGACAAACGAAAGAATGATAATTCACGTTTATTTATGAAATTAGGAAATTTCTATTAATATCTTAATTTCAAATAGGAAAATTGGGCAACCGTGTATTTTTTATGGGAGCGGATGTATATTTGGTATTTGTAATGTTTTATTAAGACTTTTTTTTAATTATTCGGTTGAATTGTTTTTAGTTTTTAATATTCTTTTGTCTTTTAGTAAAATGTATCTTTCAGTGTTTTATATGAGACTTATTACGAATTTCCTTTTAAATTAAAAAGTTGTTTGTTGCAGTTGTTACATTAAAAAAAATTAGGTTTACCATTGAAAATACCTAAACTTGGGCGATATATATATTTTTTTACGTAATCAAATGGTTTAATAGTCATTTTTTTAGCGATAAGTATACTTTAAATTAATTTGATATTTTTGTTTCATTTTTAATTTCAATTCATTTTCGATCTCAGTTCTTTTTTTAAAATATACAAATTTTCGTATATTTTTTTTCGGCAAATTCAAAAATTCTCTGTTGAATAAACTATCAACGACCAATTTGTGAACAACAGTAACACATTAATAGAACTTCAATTTTAACTTTTGAAAATTCGTTTTTTGTGTAACTTAATGCGTCCGTATAAACTGTTCAGTGTCATTTGCCTTATATTTTGTTTATTTAAATAAACTATCTCAAAGCTTATTTTTGTTTGGCAAGGGTTCTTTTTCTCGATCGTCGTAGTATATCTAAATGTTTTTGTATTTCTATAAAAATAAGTTGATAGATTTCTATGCTTTTCTTCTATCATTTATTTTATCAAAATTTCAATATATCACTTTGAGAAAAAAAAGACACACTATTTTATATTTAAAAAAAGTTTTCTTATTAAGATAAATTTGCAAATGATAGTTATTTTATGATTTATTTTACTCTAGAAAAATAACCGCTGAAAATGTTTTCCTCATCTCAAGTATTTTTATTGTATTTTAAAAAATGTAAGTAATACATAGTTTATGAAACTTTCTTTATAACTCCGATTTTACGAACTCCTAAATACCTTGCATTGTAATTGCAAAAGCCTCTCTTACAATGTTCGAAAACATCATTCAACTTTATCACCATTTCTTCCGCTTTTGTTGTTTATGCACCCGCAGAATTTGCACAATCTTGCTGGCAGCAAAGAAAGCTGCAAACCGGAAACGTCTCCTAATTGCGCTCAACAGGAAGTGATGTCATGCGTGAACAAGTGTGCGCCACAGGAAAGAGCCAGATTCATCATCGCAGTAATTTCGCCAACGGACAAAGTAACACTTCATACGGGCCACACGCTTTTACATCTGCATAATACTAGAAAAAGGGCCTAATTGCTTGTTATAACACTGGGCATAAGTATTTTTTTTCATCTAAAGTCCTGATTTCAAAATCATTAATGGATGGTGAATAATTTGATCGCTTCTTTGGTTTGAAGAGGAAATGTGTTATTTTATACCAGTTGCCTAGTCAAATGCAAATACTTAGGGTGTTTTTAATCTACGAGAAATTTTCTCGAAACCTTAAAAAAAAGTATTAATAAAATTAATTTTTGAATTTCGTTACCATTTCTAAAAAACGTTCCGAATATTAAATTCATTAGCTTTATAAGGTAGAAATACTTTGTATTAATCGCAATTTTAATACATCATCTGGTCAACAAAATTTAGATCATTGAATAAGTACATTATTTTTTTTTTAATTATTGGAGAATTTTTAAATGGCGCAGTACTTTATTTATTAAAAACTCCTCCGTTTTTACAGCTAGATCAAACCTATTTAAAGCAAAAGAGTTTAAAGAGTTAAGGTTACAAAAAGATTTTTGGTTATTACTTATCATCATTTAAATTGATTTCTTGAATTTTTGTTCATTGAAGAACTAAATCAAAAAAATTTTAGTTACTTCTTTTTCTAAAGTAATAAATGAAAACTTTTTTTAAATATATTTTCAACTATATTAGTGAAGAAAAAAAATCGAAATCACAATCGTATTTTTATTTAGTTAGTCATTTATAGTAATAGGCTATCAGAAAAAAATCTCACAATTCTCAGAACGATTTTCAACCTTACACACATTGGCTATGGTCTTACATTAAGACACTATTGAGTGTTATTGTCTTTATAAAAAATGCACTTGCACAAAGATTTGACAGAAAATGTTTCAAATTTTTTTTAAATAAAAACTCGTTAGTTTCAGTGCATTTAATATCTTCTGTTGCAACCACCTCATCAGAGGCAACCTCTTCTACAATTGATTGCTCAAAACAGAATAACAATGTGAAAAATGAATGCTTAACATTTTTATTCGGAATGATGTTAAAAAAGTCATTGTTAATGGGTTACCGAAAGCGTCTGTACAAACGTATGCAATGTGACATAAAATGTCACATAAAATTGAAACTAAAACAATTCTGATCAGTTGATTTTGGTTTGGTTGTTGAATTACTTCAAAATCGCACTAGAGCTACATTATTACTGGAGACGTTTTAATTTTGAACCATAGTTAATTGACTAGGCTCTGATAGCTTTCACCCAATTTAAACTTAAAGAAACATTTTACGCAAATTTGTTGCTTTCACCCAATTTAAACGTATAGAAACATTTTACGCAAATTTGTAATTAATACCCACTTTGTGCTTACCAGAAAAATTTCTCAACAAATTTCGTTTCCGTTAAAGTTTATTGGATAAGGTTATATAGTTTGTTTTTACATCGAGCACTAACATTCGAAAAAAGTATCTCGGCATTTAGTGTATTTATTGAAATTCTTCAAAATAATTCCAGGGCTATACAAAAAAACGAAAATATCTCCCGATACTTTTTATAAAACTTATTTCTTTCAGCACGTGTTGGCTTTAGTCAGTCATTCACTAACAGATGCTAATCCTTTTTCTCAATTGGACAATAAAAGCAATGAAAACGTCGACAACCAAACCTCATTGGCTCCTTTAAATAGGTAATAAATAAAATCCTCCATTTCCTCTCCACACAAAAACTCTCAACCAAAGGTCATATTCATGGCTACTAATAACTCGTACCATATTTGAAGTCTGTAGCTTTTATTAATTTAAATATGTTGCGTGGTTTCAGACAGACAGGCGGAACAATATCCTAAAACCACTTTTTAAGAATCTACTCCACCCCTCCTCCTCCCACACAAAACGCGTAGGAAACACAACATCTCCATTTCAGATTGAAGACCCCATTGCAATACACCTTATATTTAATTCAAATTAAGTGGTTAAATGCAAAAAAAACTACATTAACGTGTTGTAACATGTTAACATTCCCAATGAACTGGATGTTTATTGAAATTCTTTACTATACTTGCAGAGTGTGTGACAAAAGATGGGTACTTTTGATATAACTTATTTATTTCAGAAGTGTTGAGGTCAGTCGCCATTGGGCCTGCTCTCCCATTTCACTAAACAGATGCTAATCCTTTTTCCACCCCCACCCCCCCCCGTCCTCCCACACAAAATGCGTAGGAAACACAACATCTCCATTTCAGATTGAAGACCCCATTGCAATACACCTTATATTTCATTCAAATTAAGTGGTCAAATGCAAAAAAAAACTACATTAACGTGTTGTAACATGTTAACATTCCCAATGAACTGGATGTTTATTGAAATTCTTTACTATACTTGAGTGTCAAAAGATCGATACTTTTGATATAACTTATTTATTTCAGAGGTGTTGAGGTCAGTCGCCATTTCGCCTGCTCTTCCAGTTCACTAAAAAGCTGCTAATCCTTTACCCAATTGGACAATAAAAGCAATAAAAACGTCGACAACCAAACCTCATTGGCTCCTTTAAATAGGCGATAAATAAAATCCTCCATTTCCTCTCCACACAAAAACTCTTAACCAGTCCAATAAAACTAATTGAAAAGGTGACCGTCACCACAATTAGCCCCTCCTGATGGTGACAATCTCCAGAGAAGTCGACTTACTCAACAACTCAAAAAGTAACGACAGCGACGCCCCCATTAAGTACACGAAGGTCATATTCATAAGCTGAGGGGGGGGGGGGGGAGCACAGAAAAATGTGGTTACTTGTTTGCCCATTTTTTCGTGCCACAATCCCATCTCGCTGCACAGACAGCAATAAAGGAAGCAATAAAAATTACAATTGGTAACGACCCCATACCACGCAAAAAAACCTCGAGAGAAAAATAAATAAACTGCCTTTTTTTTCAGGGATGGAAACAAGTCCTTTTGTAGGGGCACGGTTCGTTGCCGGCGAAGATTGTTGTATCAACATTATATTCCTAATAATTATAATACAAAAACCTAACAAAGAGTTGGGAGGAGAAGCTCTTTAGGCTGTTTGGTGTAATAGCGGAAACATTAAAAGCAGGATAAGTGCGGTTAGTGTTGGTAAAAGAGTACGGGTAAATAGCCTTCCATTTGTGAAGTTGGAGTCGTCGTGTGAGATCACCTCAAGTGATTAATAACAGTGCTCTGAAGAACATTTCTGTGAGAATACAGCGCATTTTCAGCAGTTTAACAGCGTATTTGATTGCACATTGCTGAAGCTGTAATTATACATAAGTTCGCTGTCATTTCTTAGCTTGTACACGCTCTGACACCATGTCCTTGAAGTCAGTGTACATCTTTTTTCTACCAGGAAGGTGATTCAAACTTTATCTTGGCCGAGTCTCATGTGCTTGAAAAACACAGTATACCTTGGATTCTAGCCGGTACTTTTTAGCAGCAGCTATGAGGTTGTGCTATATTCTGACTTACAAATTTCTTACAGTGCGTAATGAGAAAGAACATATAAACTTATGTCTTTACAAAAAAAAAGTATTTTAATGATGTGGAATTGAAGGGTCTAGTTGAAAATTCACATTCCCTCAAGTGCAAGTAAGATATAGGATTGCTATCCTAAATTCATCAGGGCAAAATCCCAATGAACGGGCAAGACCCTATGAACTGCATGCATTATATAGATTTATTTATCTAGATAATGACAATTATATAGATTTTCAGGAAAACAGCATCAAAAATGTGAGTGATATTATCTAAACCCCCTAATAAAGATGGACAATATGTCATTGCCTAGGCTTTGCCCATAAGGATAACTTGCACTTAGTCTTTGATTTAGAAAAATATTCAGCTCAACTTTAGTTCAACAACTTCAGCTCAACTTAAACTCAATATTAAAACATAAAAACGAGAAATTGTACACAATCACATTATAAGCTTATATTGCCAAAATTAAAAAAAAAAAAACTTTTTGAAAAAGGTTATTTTGAGAGCTCTTCAAGCAGTCTTTCGAAACCACGCCCAGAATCTTTTCCTCCTATTCCATCATATTCCAAAGTACAGAGGACAGATTTATTTAAACTGACCATCATTACACAAATTTAATGCACATAATTCATATTTTAAATTATAGCTTACTTACAATCCTATTCGGCAGTTAAAATCGCATTAAAACTTGTTGAGACATTACCATACTCTAAAATCTTAACCACTATACGAATCGATTTTCAAAAGGGGAAAAACACTCCAACTACCATTTACCTCCCGACCCGGCGGCGCAATGGTTAGGATGGCAGCCTTTGGAGCTTCTGGGTCCGGGCTTGAATCCCGTTAAGGCATGGATGCTTGTGTTTGTCGAGTAAATTCGGAGTACGTTCTCGTTAAATCTGTTGGGTCCGAAAGTCCTGTGGGCGGTTATTGTGCAGTTTCTCGCGGGTACAGGTCCCTGGAGACTATTTCCCTCCTCTTCAGGGACATATGTCTATATTGTGGAGGTAGCGATAGATGGCAGCATCTGTCACTTATGTGCATGTGTGTGTTGTGTCTGTCTATACTTGACGAAGGTTTATAAGCGGGTCTCTAACCAAGCACACAAACCTGAAAATATACGTCTACCAATCAACCAAACATTTACTTTTCATACAACTCCTTGTATGACCTTTAACGCCACTTGAAGATGGTAATCACTCCACTTTCCGTATTCAAATACGAAATGAAGGGTTTGAACCATGTGTTTATTTTTACGTGTGCATTCAGATGTCTCCTTTCAAACTGCCCCTTCAGGTAAATATCACAAGTTTTTGCGTTAAAATGACTGATTACTTGTATGCAATTGTCAAAATAAGTTATTTAAAAGTCATTCGTGTAAGAAATTGTGTTATTTTCGTTAGGTGATCCATCAAAAATCTACTGGTTTGTTGAACTGCATTTGGTTGCTTCTGTCATTCGCCAACATATACATACAATTTATTGTATTAGATAATTACTGCTTATACTACTGTGGATTATACTCACAGATTATGATGTTTAAAAGAACTTTTTTATGTAAAGGCAAGTCAGTGACTTCTTCAGTTCGACTTGGAGGTTGATAAGATGCGTCTATTTAGAATGTACGAATGTGTTAAAGTTTTTTTTATGTCGTCAGGAAGAATGTGCCCTGCTAATTTACCCTCACATTGTGATGGTAAAAAGGCTGTCATCACCCTGTGTTCTGGGAATTTATACGTGATGTAAAATGTATTGTGTAGTACCGTTGAAAAAGTCTGCTTTAGTGGCAATGATTGTTTACATCCATCTTCTCTACTTAAACGTTATAGGAATAATAAGTTTTTTCATATGACCCTGTGCATCGTGAAAACATCAATTTGCTGTAAAACAAACATTACAACATTATGATGTGAAAAGTAACCGCAAATAGTGCTGCAATTTTACAGAAATTTTTTACAGTGTTGTTTCGTAATATATGCAGATTTCTTTCTCTCAGGTGCTGCATTTTGAGATCATAATGGCGAGAATATGTTCTAACAGGCAATTAAGGAACAACAAATTCTCCAACTAACACAAAAACTCTTTAATTGCATCTAATTTTTCCAAAATATAATAAAGAACATCACTCTTATCCCATAAATAAACCATTTCACGAAAAAATCCTTTATAAAACAGCTGCAATCCTAGCATATTGAATAAATAAGCCCAATCTCTGAAACTTGGCCATGTCTCACCAGACAAGATACCACCTATGCGCGCACCAGGCAATAAATCTAAAGCTCGCTGATTGCGAATCTTCTGAGCATTTGTTACTTGCAGGATGTGAACATAGGCAGGGGGTGGCATAACGCTGCGAAAAACATGCTCTGGCCCCTCGAATTTTCTTGTCCAAAGCTTATAAATATGTGTGTAACCGTTGTGCAAGATATAATTAAGACGCTGACTGCCTTTCAGACTTTCACCATGAGTTATTGGCCTAAGAGGAGAAGAAGGGGCGACGCTGGATATTTTTATGTATGAAGTAGCTTATTTGGTTTTCTTAAATTAAGATAGTATTTTGGGTGAGGTTTTGATTGGGGCTTCGTTGACGATGTGTGTTTCTTTAGCCGAAGCAGTTTTTGACTCTTTACCTGTTGATAACTTTTCTTCAAATGCTAATTTAACCTCTTAAGACCCGAGCAAAATGTTACAACAAAATGGTGCTGATTCCTGCAATCAAAGGCTGAAAACTGATATTTGGATCTTCTTCTATTGGACCACGACCAGATCAATTACGGAACTAATTAACGTATTAATTGTTTTTGGAGAGGTTTTAAAAAATGTCCCAAATGGGAACGCCAAAGGTCGCAAGAGGTTAAATTAAGATAGTATTTTGGGTGAGGTTTTTGACTGGGGCTTTGTTGGCGATGTGTGTTTCTTTGACCGAAGCATGTTTTTGACCTTTTACCTGTTGATAACTTTTAATCAAATGCTAATTTATATTGGCATGCACAAAGGTAAATGGTCTCACTGACTGACTCCTCGATGTAATATAAAACTTGCCTGTTGATTTGGAAATGGAAGTTTTGTTGAATCGTCCACAATACTTAGTGGCAATTTCAACTACTGTTAAAAATTAATTTTGAATTCTGAATTTTTGGCCTACAATCCAAAAGGAGGTTCTTCAAAACCATCGTTTTATAAAAAGGCCGCAAGCCAAAAATTGACAACTGAACTGCTGAACTTGGAATCCATGAATATACACTGGAGCACATTTGTGATTAAAATTTATTTTATTTAGGTTGCTTAAGAAGCACAAAATTTTAGCATTGCTAATTAAGGTTAATAATTGTCATACATTTATGCAACAGAATTTCTTTACAATTAAAATCTTTCTTCCTTATCAGCTTAAATTCTTTCACTTACATACACCCTTCACGACCCATCTGTGATTACCATTAAAACTTTATAAAAACGTTCACTTAAATTGTCGAAATCCATTTTTTTAAGTAACTTAATATATCCTAGGCGCAGTGTGTGATTTGTCTTGTATTTTGTTTATTTGTATAAACTTCAATATGAAGCTTATTTTTGCTAATTTTCTTGAAATTCGTCTCTATAAGTGAATGATTTCAAAACATCATTTAAGCTTTGTAAGGCCACGTTAATATAAATCGTGGTTTTGTATCTTCAGAAGTTCAGTTACTAATAAATAAGAATCTACAAAGACAAGTTGTATGATTTACAACTTTAGTGCTCATAAAAACCACCTTTAATTTTACAACCGATCTGTAATCTTAGATAAGATTCAATAAAATCAAGCTGCTTCAGTGAATATAACAGCTAAATTTTTATTGTTACTAAAATACATTACTTATATAGTCGTCACACGAATTTTTAACACCACAGTGATTTTTATTGCCTTTAGAAACGCTTCTAAAATTATGATTGAATACAAAATTGAAACTGCGTTCAATTATCCCATAATATTTTCCCTTAAAATATAACCATATGTCGGATACAAAAGCATTAAAAATCGAAACCTTAACAAGCCTTTGTATGACACCGCATTGTTACTATCTTATAATTTGCCTCACGCCATTTGTAATTTTTTAAAACCTGCGTGTCACTTTTTATTGCACAACTTTATGGTTGAATAGAGTGAATGAAAATTTCAATTTCGTTCGAACACAGTGCTTGTAAACTCTCTATAACTTCCTCAAATAAAAAAAATTAAAAAGGATGTGATTATGTTTCAAATAAAAAGCTCCTGACATCTTTACTGGATACATAATTTGAGCATAAGTTTTAACACCTTCGTGTGGCTAATGCAGATATTTTTATGACCTCAAAGTCAACAGCACAGGATGTATAAATTAATCCATGAATACTATCAGCCCTGATTATACTGATACTTAGTGCTGATAAAAGTTCATGCACTTCCCTTATTTAAAAAAAAAAAATAAGCCAAATTTAATCTGCCCAACAGTAGCGGATGTGCCATTTTTTTGTGTGCAACTCAAACAGAATTACTCCAGCTTTCTTTATGAATGGTGAAAATTACCAGTGATTATGCCATTGAAAAGCCACCAAAATTGCACACCTTTCTTTTATTGGTTTCGGGCGCTAGTTCTTCCGTTAGCTGTTTTCTTTAGAAAGGGATCCATTTTTTTTGGTAAAGTATTTTTCTGTGATTGTAAGCCAAACAATGGCAGGCTCTGGGGCTCTAAGCACCTAAATATAACAATCCCACTAAGGCATTCAAGAGATGTACACAAGTAAAAATTAATGAAGCGCAGAGATTTTCTTCTTTACGAAAATAAAAAAAATATTATTTCACAAAACTCATTTTTCAAAAAAATAATTTATTTTTCACAAAAATAATTTATTTTTCACAAAAATAATTAATTTTTCACAAAAAGGATTTATTTTTTCACAAAAACAATTTATTTTTCACAATTTTTTTTTCTTTGAGAAAATGAAATTAATGTTTTAATGAAATACACATGTTGTTTTATGAAATTCAACTGGCACTCGCATATTCGTAATGTTTTAATGAAATACACATAATTTCTTCTTAATTTATAATATACATTATGAAATTCAACTAGCCCTCGCATATTCGATTGACGAATCTGGTGGGGAAAAAAATTACTTATCGCATAAAGCAATACTTTCGAAAAAGTCAGGATTTCAACAATAATGTCTCCACACTAAAAAAAACTGTTTAAGCAGCACACGCGGAGCACAAGTAATCGTATAAATCCGGCAACATTACCATATTGTGTTGTTTCATTGTAAGAATTGTGTTGTTGCTGCTGATCCCTGTTGCCCAGCAGAGTTAGACCATGCAGGTCTATGATATTGCACACTCTCAAAGAAATCAATAACCAATAATGTGGTATCTGCAGAAGATCTTCTTTATCGAGTCTCAAGGCAGTGCTCCGGAGTGAAAAGTTGTGTTGATGATACATATTAGAACACAACTTTGTATTATTCTAACAGAACTGACGATCTCGAGAGGATACTCGATTATCATATCCATGTGCGATTAACAAAAACCTTAAACCATATATATATTTCCAAAATATGTATGGCAACAGACGCTGAACTGCATTTCGGAAGAATACTTGCACACTGCGCCTTCAACACAATTTCTGTGCAAACAATGCAATGTTATTGAGTCGCAACACAATTTTCGGTATTGTTTCAACACAACTTGCTATAACTGGAGAAAACGTAATTTTTTTGTGTTGAAAGTTAGCGCAAGTTTCTTCTGAGTATGTACAGGGTGAGGCAAACAAAAGTGGCCCCAACCTAGAGATAAAAATACGACAGGAATGTTGTCAAGTCAAAAACCAATACAAAAACAGGTTTGCTAACTGAAGCTCTTGATCGCTTCAATATTAATCCCAAACAAACGCTTGGCGACTTATTTGCCGGCAACTACGCTATGTTTTGAGAAGCTAGTTGAAATGAAATAAAAACAAGGTTTGTAGAGCTGATAGAAAAAAGTTCCCACTAGTGTTTATTTCGGTCGTTATTTATCCTAGTGAATCGGACCTTTTTGCTTTTATTAATGCAAAATATTCTAAATTAATTTCAAGACACAACATTTGCACTATGGGACGTCTTCATACAATACGAACTACATCTGAACTAGCCACTAGTCTCTGAGTAGCTTTAACCCTCTAATGCATAGTGTTACCGTTCGGTAACAAGTTACATAATCCACTTTATTCTATTAAAAATAGACCTCCCTCTCGACAAATTTGTGTTTTTTTCATCTATTACATTCCATTTTAAAGTTTTAGTTCATAATAACCCTCATAATTGAGAGTAGTAAAAGTGTATTCAAAATTAAAAAGTGAAGTTTCTAACTGTTTTGAATGTACGTGTTTGGCAGAATTCAAAGTAACAATACTAGTACTAAATACAATTAAATTGCTTTGAAAAAAATATTATAGTTCAAGAGGGTTATTTTAAACTATATTTAGTAGTTTCCTAATCATTCTTTTCAAAATTGGTAGTTTGTAGTTGGTTTTTACATGTGTTACCGTTTGGTAACATCATGCATTAAGCACAACTTTTGTTTGCTAATTTGCGTGTGTCTCTGTAACGGATTCACAAGAGTTCAGTGCTTAAAATGCTTGGTACTACTTGATTTTAAGAGTAAAAATAACTGTTTTATGTCGTATCATTCTGCCATTTAAAAAAATTATGTTTAAAAATTATTTTTTGTATATTTTTATTCATAAGTACCTGCTATTTTTACTAAACCTGCTATTGCCTTCCTATTTGTACATTAATTTTGTTTCAAAAGTAACTACTATTCATAATTATTTTAATAACTAATTTTTCCTGTTTAACAAAATCTAAATGTACTAAATATTAATACTCTTTTTTGTTTGTTATACACGTTTTCATTAAAGATTTTAAACCTAAAACTATGTGTCTGTGTGCCTCTGCAACTTCATATAGAATAATAAAATTATCAATAAGCTTTATTTTTAAGTATAATTTATTAGAAATATAAAAAGTGAAAAAGATAATAATTTGAATAAAAATAAATATTCGTACCCCGAACTTTAAGGGGTCTAAGGAGTCTTAAAAATGTGCAAAGAAGGAACTACAAAGTATAGTTTGATCTGTCATGTAATTTTTTAACTACTCAATATACAAGTATAATTTTTTTATATGTAATTCTACAAGATTTATTTATTATAAAACAAATTTTAAAATATATGAAACTTTAGCCAAAACTAAACTAAATGATATTAAACATAAAGCTATTTTAACACATTGTGATTAGGCTTGCGCGGCAAATTTTGAGGTCAAAATTAAAAAAAAGACCAAGAAAATGACTTTATATTGTATAAATATGTACAAACTAGGACTTATACCTAAATTCTCAGCTCAATTTTAATTAGAAATTATTTTAAGAACTTTTTTCTAAAAAAATTAATAAAAAATTTTAAATTTTGATTTTAAATTCATTTTTAAATAATTTCTAAGTAAAATTGAGCTGAGAATTTAGGTATAAGTCCTAGTTTGCACATATTTGTACATTATAAAGTCATTTACTTGGTCATTTTTTCAATTTTGACCTCGCAATTTGCCGCGCAAGCCTAATCACAATGTGTTAAAATAGCTTTATGTTTAATATCATTTATTTTAGTTTTGGCTAAAGTTTCATAAATTTTGAAATTTGTTTTATAATAAATAAATCGTGTAGAATTACATATAAAAAAATCATACTTGTATATTGAGTAGTTAAAAAATTACATGACAGATCAAACTATACTTTGTAGTTCCTTCTTAGCACATTTTTAAGACTCCTTAGACCCCTTAAGGGGTCAGGAGTCTTGAAAATGTGCAAAGAAGGAACTACAAAGCATAGTTTGATCTTTCATGTAATTTTTTAACTACTCAATATACAAGTATAATTTTTTTATGTGTAATTCTACAAGATTTATTTAATATGAAACAAATTTTAAAATTTATGAAACTTTAGCCAAAACTAAAATAAATGATATTAAACATAAAGCTATTTGAACACATTGTGATTAGGCTGGCGCGGCAAATTGTGAGGTCAAAATTGAAGACATGACCAAAAAAATGACTTTATATTGTACAAATATGTACAAACAAAGACTTATACCTAAATTATCAGCTCAATTTTAATTAGAAATTATTTTAAGAACTTTTTTCTAAAAAAATTAATAAAAATTTTAAAACTTTGATTTTAAATTTTTTTAAAAATAATTTCTAATTAAAATTGAGCTGAGAATTTAGGTATAAGTCTTTGTTTGTACATATTTGTACAATATAAAGTCATTTTCTTGGTCATGTCTCCAATTTTGACCTCACAATTTGCCGCGCAAGCCTAATCACAATGTGTTCAAATAGGTTTATGTTTAATATCATTTTTTTTAGATTTGGCTACAGTTTTATAAATTTTAAAATTTGTTTCATATTAAAAAAATCTTGTAGAATTACATATAAAAAAAATTATGCTTATATATTGAGTAGTTAAAAATTACATAAAAGATCAAACTATGCTTTGTAGTTCCTTCTTTGCACATTTGTAAGGCTCCTATGATCCCTTAAGCATCTATTCAGCGCTTAATGCATGGTGTTACCGTTTGGCAACAAATTTAAAAAATGTAATTATTTAAATTCCGATGCATTTAATTTTTTTTCCTTATTTTTCCCGTGATGTATGAACATTAGAAATACAAATATATTTTTTAGGGACGAAACAAAAAATTCATGCATTAGAGGGTTAATGTAAAGCTAATCCGGTCCAAGCAATACAAAAGCAGGTTTCAGGTGGCTTCAAGAGTTTTTCTCGCCAAGCATTTCAACGTATTCCTATCGCTAGACCGGGTCCGCTTTTATTTGCACCACCCTGTATATGAGTCTGGCCATCCCAATAGTGGGATCGGTGTCTTCAGCAAGTGAAGATGTGACAAGACATTGAATGACTTTCATTACGTGCATCGTTGGCTCCTGGATCCTTGTACAGTTCCATCAATGCCATTGTTGTCTTGTTGGTTTCCTTATTGCCCCCTCCTCGGTGGTTCCCAACCACTCATCTTCAAATTGACTCACTGCATACAACAGCAGGTAAACTGCAGTAACTGGCCGAATGACTTATACCATTGTTGCAAAAACTCAATTACTTTAGCCTATGGTAAAGCAGTGGAAAGTAGTAATTATTTCAGAGCGAAAATAGTCTAGTTCATTGTTGTGGATACTGCAGTTTAACCGCCCATTGCTTACAATCTTTGGAGGGATAACTACGGGTTGGCTCCAAGGCTGATGCCAATCATATAGGGAGTTGTAACAAGGTGAAATATTTCTTTTTACGTGAGAATGGTTTGGATATTTATTTTTCCATGTAAGAAATCAAGCAACTAAAAGGTATATTTATTGTTTCGAAAAGGATATATTTTGAATTTTAATGCATGGATAGAATTACTTTATGGATGTTCTTTGCCTGCACTCTGTAAAATAAATGTGTTCAAATAATGTGAAAATAAACAAATAAAATTGAAAAAACTTTACCAAGAGTCTCCCACTAGTTTGATAGCTTTTTATTTCTAATTGACAATGCTTTTATAACTCAAGGATTTATTACAGATAGAAGAGTATTCTATTAACTAAATGTACAACTCTTTCTCCTGTGTTTTTAAAAAAAATCACGGCAACAGTTGCGTGCTAGGTTCTACCAAACAATGGCTCCTAGTTGCTAAAACGTCTGTGTGTTAAAATATTTCATCATTTTTTTAGAATTTGTTTGAACCCTTTATCAGACTTTGCCTATTTTGTTTTCTTCTTAAAAATTCATGATGCCGATATACTGATTTTAAACGCAGTTATAGAAATTTTTTATTGAGTTCAGTTTGGATTTCAGCTATACATTCAACAAAAGCATTTCATCAACTAGCTATTTAAATGACAATGCTTTCCAAATTCTTTCAAATGCTTGCATTACGTGCAGTTAGGACTTTTACCTCGACTGCAATTGTTGAAACTAGACATATTTCATACAATCCTGACTCCAAACGCGTGCCAGCACTAAAAAGCAAAGAAGGTCAATCTCCCATTTCAACTTCATCATTGCAATGCAGCACGGTGAAAATACTCGTTTTTAGGACAGAAACCTCAGAAATTCTTTTCATTTTCTCGGCTTTTTTTTGCGGATTTCATTATTGTGTTTTTTCTCGAACTTAAATATCACGTTTTACACTGGTTGGTCCTGACATGTTTATAGGTTTTCGGAGGCCGAAAAACTGTTATTTGGAGTACGCGAAGGCGAGTAGCTCTTTTCTATTTCAAAAGGACTATATTTCATAAGGGAAATACGAAAAACTGTCTTTAGGACACATACGAAATGATAATTTATGTGGCCAGACCACACGCTATATAAATATATATATATTTCTAAATTTAGCTTCCCGGTCTTTATATACGCGATTAAAGAGTGTTCAATAAAAAAAATTGAACCGTTAACCAACATAAAAGGAAGAGAAATGTGAAGAGGCTGCCATGAAATATAAAAGTCATATATTTTAGGAGATAAAATGCTGGGAGAAGTAGCGTATTTTATTTTAAGATTATCTGTGAAGAAATAGTAAACGTAAATCTGCGTGACATTTAATGCAATGTTATGACTCTAAAGACGACAAACGTTGAAGAAAAGTTAAAAAATCATATCGTGTTAAATAAGTGGATATTTTTTTTCTGACTACAGTTTTAAAACGAACTTTGGTGAAGTAATAATAAATCGACAAATAATAAACAATTTATAATTAAGTTATTCATTGCAAACACATGTAGTCAAATTTCAAGCAAACTGAAATGTTAAAAAAAACTAGTCGAGAAAGGGGTATATAAATATTTTGTCAACATGTGAATAACTGTTACATCTTTCGTTTTGGCAGTGGAATGGTAGAACTTTAACATAATCTTGAATTATTTTATTTCCAATTATTTCTTCTCCAAATGACTGACTTCTTGATCCAATAAATTTTAAATATATTTTAACACTAATTAAATAAATTAATCAATTTTTGGTAGTGTAGAATGCGTATACTAATATTTGATATGTAAATGAGTATTACAAATACACTTGATAATTTTAAAGTTGGTGTAAATGAAGAAGTGATTATGCACACACATTCCTGGAGTAGACGTTTTTTCTAATTCCATCGCTAAACAAAAAAAAGACTTTTAACACAATGAACCACACATAAATTCCTAAAAGCCACCCATTCACAAAATTAAGCAATTCCGCTAATCGAAAAAAGCAGCAGACCTACACCTCAACTCCTCTCCCAAAGAAAGAAATCGCATTCCGCTCTCCACCCCCTAGAGTCACAACCGAGTGACCATCCGGGCCAGAACCAATCAGATCTCGACAAAATATATCTTTCTTCAAAACAAAAAAAAAATGTAATTACTTAATGAAAGATAGAGGAAAGATCCACCACAATTAGCGACATCATAAAAGTATCCGCAATCGACTCCATAAAGGCAGTCGTATAATGGTCTACCAATGAAACATATTTGTGTCTCAGGACAAGAGGGGTGTAACTGCAAAAAGCGACGAATGTCACGTTGGGTTTAGCTGAATCTAGTTGGCACTAGATTTACCCAAGAATATTAGCATGGAAATGTTGAACCGCGTCTAAGTGATGAGGCTTACACCTGAGCAGGCACTAAACGAATGTACAACATAATCTTTTTTTTTTTTTTTTTGCACTTCATATTATTTGCTTATCCTCTTACTTCACATACGTGAAAATTTGTAGAATTCACTTCACAACTTCAATTTACAATTTTTTTTAATAATAGCTTTTCTCTTTAAAAATAGAATGTTCAAGCTTTCAAAATATATTTACCAAAACAGCTGAATTGTTAATTACATAAAAAAAAATTGATGAAAAGAAGATTTCTTGGTTATTGCAAATCAGCAGTATGTTAATAAATAACACATTTTAAAGCAAGACAAAAGTTAGAATGGACTTTTTATTATGAAAAACTGCCACACCCTTTTGAATAGATCACACACAAAAAAAAAATCAAAAAAAATCACGCTTCAAACCTCAAATTCCGCTGTATTTTTTCAAAGTTCATTGCAAAACACACTTTTATATACGAAAATATGTTTTTATAAAGAATGTATGTGTAGGTGTTTTTCGGTGGTAAAGAGATTAAAAGATAACCAAGATGAAAATAGAATCTGCGATGGTACATCACCCGTGGCATGACCACCAAATTTAATATGTTGTGTATTTTCTAATGATCACTTCTCTTTGTGAGCACATGGACAGCAGTGAAAAACAATTTCTTAAGGATTAATTAAAAGAATTGCATGCTTCATTTGCATGATCTTTTATCTAGGCAAAATTAATATTTATAATTACTGTGTAATGGGATTAGTAAGATTTAATAAGGGTTTAATAAGGTGAAAGGGATAATGTAGTTAACTTATGTAAATTATCCTTATGTTGAAAGAAATTGCGTGTGTAATGAATATATTATTCAATGGAAAATGATGATGGTTGCTGTTGAAATATGCAGTATTAACCCTGTAATGCATGATTTTTTTTTCATCCCGAAAAAATATATTTGTTTCTTTAGAACTCGTACATTATTTAAAAAATACTGAAAAAAATTAACTGCATTGGAATTTAAATAATTTCAATTTTTAAAATTTTTGACGTATGGCAAAAACCAACTACAAAATTCCAATTTTGATAAGAATGATTAGAAAACTACTAAATATTTTTAAAATATACCCCTTGAACTATAATTGTTTTTTTAAAGCAATTTATTTGTATTTAGTACTAATTTTATTATACTTTGAATACTGCCAAAGGTGTAATTTCGCAACAGTGAATAACTTCACTCTTCTTTAATTTTGAATACACTTTTACTACTGTCATCTATAAGGGTTATTAGAAACTAAAACTTCAAAATAGAATGTCATAGATGAAAAAACACAGATTTGTCGAGAGGGAGCTCTACCTTAATAGAATAAAGTGGACTGTGTTACTTGTTGTCATGTGGCAACAGTATGCATTAGAATGTTAAATAACTAAAAAATATGCATACCAAATCAGAAACAATTCACATACATTAACTTGGACTTGTACAGATTTAATGATATCCAGTCCCAAATCCCGAAATCCTTCATTAGTACAGAGTATTTTATTAGTAGTATATTTTCACCTTCCCAACGAATTATTTAAAGAATTGCTGCTTTTTACTATACTGCTAAAAATTAAGTTATTGGCTTCATCAAAAAATTGGTTTATTGTAGCTGCAATGACGGTGTGGTGAAATGTTTTAACACATTTTAGTATATAGTTGAACCTTTTCCAGGATTTGGAAGCAAAACCTGAGAAATGGTGCAACCGAATACCAAAAATATGTTAATACATTTCACCACACAGCCGTTGCAGCTACTGGAACCATTATTATGGTGAAAGCAATGACAAAATTTTTAACAATGTACAACTACACAGCTGGAGTTATGCCATTCGAGTTCTCATTTACAGAAACCGTCCTTTGACTCCATTTGTCCTCGTAATTTTATTACAGGGCACCTGTAGGCGGAACTGTATAAATCATTGTCCTGAGGTATGTCATTTTATTTGGACGTACATCAGTTTATGGAGGAAAGTGGCACGCACGAAAAAAAAAGACTCCCTCTTTTTTTTTGCTGCGGATATCGCGTTTTTTATGTATGTGAATATTTAGGGTTGGTTATTAAGGTTTTTTAGGCTATTTGATTCTCTGTTTGTGTTATTTATTAATGGACAGTTCTCTGAAAGGTTACTTTTTCTAAAACTGGATTTTTTTTTCGTGCTGTAATCTAAAAAGTTCTGGACCTCTACAAAAATGTTTATTGGTCTGCATATTAAAAATAATATTTAAAAAATAATTATGTAATAATCAACACAACGGTACTTAAAAAATGCAAAATAAAAAAAGTGCAAAATAATAATAACCATTTTCTAGTAATTTAATATTTCTTAAAGAGTTGGTCTTTCATCACAAAATATTTGTATATAATTTAAAAACATAACATATTTTAACTCAAATAACATACTTTTCTGTTACACTAATAATGATTTTTTAAAAAATACAAATTGTTACTTCTTTATCATCCTAATACGAGGTATATTTTTTTAGCCTACTTTTCTTTTTTTTTAATTCGAAGAATTAAAAAAATAAAAAGTAGGTATTGACATGCGGTCGATGTCCGTCCGTCCGTCTGTCTGTCTGTCCGTCCGTCTGTCCGTACCCCCCTTCCAAAATCGGTTCTATCCATCCGATCTTAAAAATTCTTTTTTTGTTGGAAAGCTATGACCTCAGAGACCCAACTTTCATACTTTTTGTCCGTCTGTCTGTACGATCGGACGGACATAAATCTACTATTTGTCGACGAATTTCCCATTGAACTAGCATTGAAATTCAATTTCGAGTCATTTAAATCGCTGAGTTTAACTACAAATGCTACGGACAATTGAGATACGTCAAAAAATTCAGCGCATCGAAATGAGAATACATTGATACTTTCAGAAAAGAATTCGAATTCTAAGTACTTCAATTATTTAAAAAACTGCAAAGTTAAATGCTCATTTAAAAAGCATAGGAAGCCATTTTATTAGAATTAAATCACCATTGCCATCACAACAATCGCTCAAGAAACTTTAATTCTTTTAGACAATAAATTAAAACAAATTTATTTTTGCGACATCGATCAGTTTGAAGTGACGTCAAATATATTTCACTTCGAGTGTCTTAGTATGTTGGTATGCAATGTTTTTATTCCATTTAAAAGCGAGAAATATTACATATTTATTCTTTGAAATATAAATTTTTGCAAACGATTTTAGTAATTATTGTTTAATTTTCGAAATAAAATAAATGAAACTAGCCGAATTTAGCGGATAAATGTTTAATATAGAATTAATGATGTGTTTGGCGCCTTGTTTCCTGTTAAACACAACTGTTGTGGGGAAGCTGGTTAAGTGACAGATTCTGTTACAAACCTACTTATTAATTTACATTTCCTATTTTAAGTGCATTTTGGAATAGTTTTATGGTTTTTGTTCTAATAATTAAATATTTTTATTTATAACTGCAAATCATCATGCGGACGATAAGTAATATTTATTTTATTGGCGATAGAAAATTAATGAAAACAATTGGCTTTAAGTTGAAATTATAGCTGGATGCTGTGTTTAGTGAAATTTATTCTAATGTATATAAATTTAATGTAGAAACGGTTGCTGATGTCACTTACTGTAACGAACCTAGTTTTTCAAGATAAGAATTTTAGTAAGTATTTAAGTAACAGGAAAGTAGGCTATTTTAGTTCTTATAGAACTTCTTGTTTTACTTATTCTCGAAAGCGAAAAAATAACTCAAGGACTACAGTGGCATCAGATTTTTTTATTAATAATGCGTTGCTCCAATGGTCATCATTAGTTCATCATTTGTTTGAGTACTCATTTTGTGATTGTCTTTTGGACTGGTAATATTCAATAAAAATTATACATTTATACCATGGAAAATAAATAGAAAGTATACCTTTGTAATATAAAAAATACTTCATAGAAAGTATGCATTTATAATGTATATACAGTGGCCGCCGCTTTTTGGAATCACTGGTTAATTGAATCAGCCGCTTAGTTGGAATAAATTTCGTAGAACAGAACGGAATCACTTTTTACATTGAAAATCCGCCGCTTATCGGAATCAAATCACCTTTTTACCGCCGTTTTAAGGACTCAAAAAATTCTATAAAAGCTCCTTTTTTCTACGATTCGTGTTATTTTTTATTAACCCCAAATGACCTTTAACTACAAATGCGAACCAAAGAGGCGCCGATGAATCCATCTTTAAAATAAGGGAAATTGCAGAAATTGTATTATTAAGGCAAGAAGGGAGAGAGAGAACTTTTGTGGGGGGAGGGGGTAGAGGGGAAGGAATTTGTAATCGACACGTGTGCATGAAGGTGTAGACAGTAGACTCATTTTGATTTTTGATCGATTAAATTAAGTACGTGTTTTTCGGAGTGTTATCGCGATGTTTAAACGGAAAGATTTTAGCTTAGCCAAAAAATATAAACTCCTAAAAAATATTTATAATCTGAAAAAATGCAGCAAAAGAGAAGCTGCAAATAAATTAGGACTTTCTCAAGCAACTTTATGAAGGATTTTGAAGAGAAGAAATGAAATTATAGAAAGTTGCGAAACAGAGCCCAACATAAATCGGAAATGTCAGCGAGTTGGCAAAGCAGAAGACGTAGAAAACGCTTTATTAGAATGGTTTAAGGCCGCGAGGAGTAAAAATATGCCGGGCTCTTCAAATATTAAGAACTTTAGAGCAACGGGGTGTTGTGTGTGATGATTATAATTTCTCTTATGACATTGAAAGGAAGGTAAACGAACTTATCAGTAATACGACAACGCAGGCGAAAACAGCGAAGTATTCATTCAAGTAAGCAAAATTTAACTAAATTGTAGTACTATAGTAAACATTGTTGTTTATGCTTTTAAATTTTGTTTTAAAATTATACATAATATCGTACAAATTATTAAATTTTTGTAGGTATTCGTATATTACCTGTTAATTTGTATAACTCTGGATTTTATTAAACATAACATAACGTGTTTTTCTTAATAATATGTAGTACTAGTATTACTCAGTAACAAGTATTAAAAAAAAATATTATGTCTCATGATGACAACTTTTTCTTTATAATTTCATGACTTTCGGTTAAATGGTTCAGCCGCTTTATTGGTTCAAAACGTACTGGGACGGATGTGATTCATTTAAGCGGCGGCTACTGTATTTCCAAATGGGGCTGCAATATTGGCGGTCAAGCCTTTGCAGACTCGGCATATTCCTCAGAACTGAGAGACTTTTATTGTATGCTTTTGTGTCACCATCTAGGAGGCTCTCGCTACCAATTTTGACGTTCAGATTACAAAGAATCTGAGCTCTCTCTGGATGTTAAAGTATGCCGAGATTTAATTTTGCTGAGAGAACCCAAGACAAATGGGCCCTCCAAGGATCTTCAGAATGCCAAATAATCATGTGACATGCGTGGCTTGGATTTTCCCATCCAGAAAATCCGACGACTCAGCCGGGGCTTGAACCCACGATCTTGGGCTTACCAGGCGGATACGTTACATTTATAAAAAATATAAAATATACTAGAGAAAGTAAATATTAAAAATATACATTTATATGAGCATTAAAGCGTTTTCAGTTGAATTATAGTTTCTGAAAAGTATTTAACCCTCTAATGCATACTGTTGCCATGTGGCAACAAGTAACACATAATCCTCTTTATTCTATCAGAGTAGATATCCATCTCGACAAATCTGTGTTTTTATTCATCTATTACATTCTCTTTTGAAGTTTCAGTTACTAATAACCCTCATAGATGACAGTAGTAAAAGTGTATTCAAAATTAAAGAGTGAAGTTGTTAACTGTTGTGAAATTACGTCTTTGGCGGCATTCAAAGTACAATAATATTAGTACTAAATACAAATAAATTGTTTTGAAAAACTAATTATAGTTCAAGAGGGTTATTTTAAAATATATTTAGTAGTTTTCTAGTAATTCTTATCAAAATTGGAATTTTGTAGTTATGTTTTTGTCACATGGCAAAAATTTCAAAATTTTAAATTATTTAAATTCCAATGCAGTTAATTTTTTTTCAGTATTTTCCCCATAATGTATGAGTATTAAAGATACAAATATATATTTTGGGAAGAAAAAAAATCATGCATTACAGGGTTAACTCCATAGAGGTTAACTCTGTACGATTATTTAAAGCGAAGCGAATAAATGTTGCAAAAGATAAAATTTGATATAATTCTTAGATTAGTGAAACAGAAACTCTTCTTAAGATCCTAGATCAATTAGATATGTATATTTAGATCATACTAGTGAGTTAAAATATGATGGAAAATAATCATACTACAAAAAAAAATAGTTATTAAAACTCTTATCCTTGATAAATGACAGTGATTGCGCCCTATAGAAGGGAGAGTGTAGGCTTTATAGCCCATTACCCAGCTCGCCACAAGAGGCAGTCACAAGAGACACACAAAGAAGGACGACACAAACACATAGACAAATAACAACATTTATTGACAAGCACAAACATCCATGCCTTTACCGTTATTCGAACCCGAGCCCAGCAGCTCCAAAGGCTAGTACACTAACCACTGAGCCGGCGGGCCGGCAAACTCTTATCCTTAGTATCATCAAAACTTTTATCAAAATTAATCGACTTTATTGCAATTACAAAAATAAATGTTAAGATGATATTCAGTTCATAGCCATTTTTAGTGAAAATGATTGTTGCGTGTTGTACTTTACAGTGAAAATAAATAGTTAATCAGAAGAGATTGATAGTTCCTTTGTATTATTAATAGTCCAGTAACCAGGTAGTTTTTTCAGGAAAAAAATACAGAAATTGTTTTCTCAACTGTTTTATATGTTTTCGAGGGTGCTGAATCCGAATATCAACTTTGTTAACAAATTCGGGCATGGGAACATTAAAAAAAATGGAAAAAATCCCGAAATTTTACCCCTTTTTTTGTTTTTTTTCTTCTAGCAGGAAAAGTATTAATTTCTCAACAAAAAAGTCAATACAAAAGTTAAAGTACTTTAAACAAGCTAAATAAAAGTCCATTACAATATTTATGTCAGATTAATAGTTTAGCTGCTACAACGCGCTGAAAATCGGGCAAATTCCTCCCGAATGGGAAAAGTCAGAAATTTTCACTTTCAGCACACACACACGCAAAATAGTACTGTCGAAATAGAGTTAGGGGTGGAATTAATTGGAACACAAACTAATCTTGCTGCAAATGGTAGGAAACATGCTTCTAATGAACATACTAAAAATCACAACCCGAACTGTCGCTCAAAATAAGTTTTTTAGCCGCAATCTTGAAAAAAACATCAATTTTTTTTAATTTACAATAAACCATAATAAGTCAAGTTTGGTATCAAATTAAAGGAAATTTTATGCTGACAAAGAATATACACTTAGTTTTAAAACTTAAATATTTGCAAAGATGATTTTAGAAGGTAACGATGAGAGAACGGCCGAAAAATTTCACTGCACGCCACGGTACTCTTTGTCATTATTGAGATATACAACAAAAGTTTGCGACCCAGAGCCATGTTTCAGTGAATAAAAAACATGGAGTCCCCAATAATAAGCAATAATGAGCAAACCCTCATGAAATGTATCAAAAGAATTGAGAAAGAATAACTAAGTCAACATGGAACCTGGTTTTAAATCATTCGAAATGCAGTGAAATAACTTATGCAATGAGTTTGCTGACCAGTGTTTTCGTTAATCTAACTCAAGCAAGAAGGACGAAAGATTTTGTAGATCTTAACAAGGTAATACATTTAGACCGCAATGTGTGTGTGTGGGCAATCCATCCACTGATTTTTCAAGTGCTTCGTAGAATTTCGTTAATGGAATAATATATATTGCAGACAAGGCTAACGTGACATGATTTCAAGCAATATTTAAAATAAACTAGTGTACCATACCTTTTAGAGATGGAACTTAATAGAAAAAGTACTAAGCAGCTACGATAAAACTATGGAAAAATGAGTAGAATAACTAGTCCTTTCTAGTGAAACTCATCGAATAAATTCAAGTCTTTTAACATACAGAATGCGAGCTTACATGTTACATCTGCTTGGATAGTAAAGGACAGTACGAAAAATTCAATTACGAGCTATATAAACGTTACCAACTTCATTTATAGACCATAGCAATCGACGAATGAATAAAACGGACAAATATATTGCAAACTCATCATATTCCATTAATAATAATAAAATTCAATAGACTCTTTGTGCCCAGCAAAGTATTTCCTACGTGCTTGATAACTGTGCATTAATTTCTCTGGAACACTTGTACAACATTTGGGGATGTCACATGGAAGTACTTGTATAATGTCAACAGAATTTATGGGAAAAGTTATAATAGTAATTGATGTATATGAAAAACCAAACATAACATATATGGAGCACATTGTTCGCATTACCTTGTTTAGATCTACAAAATCTTTCACCATTATTGCTTGAGTTAGATTAAGGGAAAACACTGGTCAACAAACTCATTGCATAAATTATTTCACTGCATTTCAAATGATTTTAAACCAGGTTCCATGTTGATTTTCAGCCATTCTTTCTAAATTCTTTTCGAACATTTCATGAGAGTTTGTTCAATATTTTTTACCGTTTTCCGGAAATTTTTCGCCCGTTTTCTCATCATTTCCTTCAAAAATAATCTTTGTAAATATTAAGGTTTTAAAACCAATGGTATATTCATTTTCAGCGTAAAATTTCCTTTAATTTGATACCAAACTTGACTTATTATAGTTTATAGTAACTTTTTTTAAAAAAAAATTGACGTTATTTCAAGATTGCGGCTAAAAAACAAATTTTGAGCGACAGTTCGGGTTGTGATTTTTATTATGTTCCTTAGATGCATGTTTCCTACCATTTGCAACAAGATTAGTTTGTGTTTCAATTAGCTCCACCCCTAACTCTATTTCGACAGTACTATTTTGCGTGTGTGTGTGCTAAAAGTGAAAATTTCGGACTTTTCACAATCAGGAGGAATTGCCCAATTTTCAGCGCGCTGTAGCAACTAAGCTATTAATCTGACATAAATAGTGTAATAGACTTTTATTTAGCTTGTTTAAAGTACTTTAACTTTTGTATTGACGTTTTTGTTGAGAAATTAATACTTTTCCAGCTAGAAGGAAAAAACCAAAAAAAGAGGTAAAATTTCGGGATTTTTTCAATTTTTTTTAATGTTCCCATGTCCGAATTTGTTAACAAAGTTGATATTCGGATTCAGCACCCTCGAAAACATATAAAACCGTTGAGAAAACAATTTCTGTATTTTTTTCCTGAAACACCCCCTTTTGACTACTTGGTTACTGGACTATAATCAGTAATTATTAATCGAGCACGAAAGCCCAGGAAAATTTAGTAGGCGCTTCGAAGTTTTTCCACATGCAAGCAGAACTTGAATATCCGGCAAGTAATGCATGGATAAGTTT
This sequence comes from Hylyphantes graminicola, assembly GCA_023701765.1. Classification (NCBI taxonomy): domain Eukaryota; kingdom Metazoa; phylum Arthropoda; class Arachnida; order Araneae; family Linyphiidae; genus Hylyphantes; species Hylyphantes graminicola. The sequence continues at coordinate 68,362,397 of CM043119.1, forward strand.
TGAGAGACCCAAAAATTTATTTACATAGAGAAAGCCTAATTATAAATGAAAAATTGAAAAAAAAATCAATTTTTTACTTTTTTTAAAATATATTCCTTTGAAGAAACATATGTTTTGATCAGCATACAGCTTTCAGTTTTTATCACAAAGGGAATTTGTTTTCTAATTAACTTTATTCAATTATTTAATTAAATTTTTAAACCCTTAATTTGTTTCGAAACATTTGACCGCAGAAATGTTGTTACAAAAACTATCATAAAAAAATAATGCGTTGAAAGCTTAAATTGCACAGACCGGTGTTCGAAAACCGCTTTTTGGGATCAGCACCCTCCGAAACATGTAGGGTTGCGTTGGGTGCCTACTCAACTCAGGTGTCGGCTCGTCACCTGATTGAGGTTCTAAAATACGACAGCCGTTGCCGATAGCCCTCGTGTAGCTGCGACGATAATTCAAAATAAACTAAACAAAACGTGTAGAAAACACAAGATATCCATTTTTTATTTTCAACCACCTTCGCAATGCCCTCATTACCTTTTATTTCATATAGGGTTATTGAAAGCTAAAAAAATTGCTAAGTCCTTCATGAACCTTCCACTGCTGGTTAGTTGGTGGACATATATACTATTTAGGTTTGTGTGCTTGGTTCAGAGACCCGCTTATAAACCTTCGTCAAGTAAGACAGACACAACACACACACGTAAACACGTTCGTGGATCCATCTAATTTTTAGAGACAGAGGCCAACTTAACTAGAGGATCCCCAGAATTATATTGCTACCCCCGAGGTATATTGATTTGGTATGGGAATTCGGAGGACTTTGTGACTACGGTTTTCGGAGGACAGCGGGTCTCGAACTCGCAACCATAGGGATGCCAGTCCAAAACCTTACCAACAGGCTATCCCGGCCCCACCTTCCACGGCTTCTCCCACAATCGGCGTTCCTTCAATTAGTTTTTTAGCGGCTCAGTTGGTGAGAGGTTAAACGTGTCCGCCTCGTAAGCCCAAGTTCACGGGTTTGAGCCCCGGCTGAGTCTTAGGATTTTCTGGATGGGAGAATCCTGGGCACGCATTTCATTCGTATGAAATGCGTGCGTATGAAATGCGTGATTATGCGGCATGTAAAAGATCCCTAGAGGGCCCATTTGGCTTGGATTTTCTCGGGAAAATTAAACCTCGGCATACTTTAACATCTACAGAGGGCTCAGATTCATTGTAATCTGTGCGTCACAAAATTGGTAGAGAGAGTGGCCTAGATGGTGCCACAAAAAACGGCTCTCAGTTCTTGGTTTGGTTTTGAATAATCGTCGCACTAGAGCTACACGAGGGCTATTGCTCTCAGTTCTAGGGAATGTGCCGAGTCTGCAAAGGCTTGACCGCCAATGTTGCAGCCCCATTAGAGGGGGGGGGGGATTAGCTGTTTATGGGGATGGCGTGCTCGCATCCCTAAAGACAGATCTTTCAAGCGAAATGCAACACAATGGCCACCTTTGTTGCAATCGAGAAGTCGGGAGGTCTAAAAATAGTCCCCCCAAAAGAATAGGTTTGCCGCTGCGTGTAGGAGAAGCATTAATTACGTATATATACACCTCTGCCATAAGACCTGAAGTTGTTTGAAAGCATTATAGACGGAGGAAAAAAAACTATCCTAATCTTTGGCGTGATAGTGGAATTGGCGTATGAATGCATATTAGTGTTGGTTTTCGATAGCTGTTGTTGTCCGTTTCTGATTAAATTCTTTGAGTTGAATAATCGTCTCATAAGAGCTATTGGCGATCAGTGTCGTAATTTTGTAAGACAATCAAATATACCTAGGAAGGCAATCAAAGGATAATTTCGAGCGACATCCGTAGGCAGAGTCTTGACTTCGAAGAATTCATGCACTATATCAACACGAGGCATTATTCGTTGAACTTTTTAGCTGCACAGACTTTATAAAAAGTTGACTTTTGCAAGGGCCCAAACCTGGGACCTTCCGGCATGCAAGGAAAGAGCCTCACCGACTAGAATGTTATTTATCCGTTCATTCTTTTAAGGTTTTTGATATTTGAAATTAGCAAGGTTTTGAATGAGTTAACTTTAATATTACATAGTTTTAAAATTAACATTTATGTTTATAAACTATATAAAAATTAAAATTTTAAAGCTTGACACTAAATTATTTCAATTTTAGAATCAGTTTTATAGGAGATATTTCTAGAATTAGGTACTCTACTCCTCTGAAATTTGGGAATTAATCTTAATTGAGTTCTTGGTAACAATATGCTTCATCGTAAAAGTCTGTAGCATTTGTGTTTTTAGTGAGTAAAATACTGTCTGACATTACTTTTTGAGAAATAAAGAAGAATTGTTCTGCAATAAGACTAAATTCTCTATAAAATACCCTTACTATTAAGTAAAAAGTCATAGCATCCTTTTTGAAATATCTACCCACAAGAAGGATTGCTTTTGGCCAAGAGGGCAGTAAATTGTACTTATGTGCACCTGGTGGTAAACGAAAGCATTCGCTAACTCACCAAACAAAAAGACTTGTGTTGAGTATTTAATACATATGAAGAGTACACGGGAAGAACCGATTGATTTCTTTAGAGTCTTTCCGTAATTGTCTCTGCTTGGCGGACAGTGGCGACCGGAAACCGTTTTTTCCTTTGGTTCTTCATTTGCGTTACAAACGTGTGACTCGTTCCACTCAACTCTGGCGTGAATCAGGGTTGCTGCGAAAGATAAACAAAGCGAGTAACTGACTTCTTTACACCAGTTTAGGCGATTTCTCGCTATCCAAAGAGGCTATTAAGGAAAGCCTTGTACGAAATCAATCGGTTCTTCCAACGGCTCTTCATATAAGTACAAATCACAGAGTGGATATAATTATGACCAAAGAACAAGTAAAAACAACAACCCATTGTTGTCCTTCACATCCGCGGCAATTGCAGGTTCTCCCATCCTATTTCCCCAAATGATATCCATTACCATAGGATTGCGATTAGGCCTCGGACCTCCGGGCGCAATGCCTCTAAGTGGGCACGGTACTAGGTCACGCTATGTGCCAAAATGTTGGGAGGAGCCCCCCTAAAGCTATTTATTACTTGCCCGTGGAGTGTTACGTTGTAGCGGCCACCATTTTTTGTGGGGTCTCTGAGCTTGGATAATAATAAAAAAAAACAGTGGGTTTGATTTACAGTGGTCATAGACTTGGCTTCTGAAGTCATTTAGGAAGATTGACAAGGAAATTTGTCATGCAGAAATGAATGAGCTTTCTGGTTAACTTTGTAGGAATCGTCGCCAATAGCCCTCGTGTAGCTCTAGTGCGGTGATAATTAGAGCTAAACTAAATTTAGGCGTTCGTCTGGCACATGGTAGGTCCCTGGATTCGAGTCCGGGCATCGCCAAAATACCTGCGATAATTAAAATCAGCCAAACAATCCGATGAGTAATACGTCGCCAATAGACCTCGAGTAGCTCCAGTGCAACGATTTTTCAAACTAAATTTATGTGGAACAAATTTGCACATTAAAATATTTTATAAAATTGCATGAAATTTTGCTGTTAAATTCATCATAAAAATTTCGAAATACTATTTCATGGAGACGCATGTTTTGTTTGACATTAAAATTTTTCCATTTCTATGTAATTTTACTTAATGTATTTTATTTTAAACATAGTAATCGATAATTAAATTTGAATATAAATTTAATATATGTATTAATATTTTTTTAATGTTATTTTAAAACCCTGAGGCTTGAGGGTGAAAAATTACTAAAAACCTATTCAATTCTAGTGCATAAGTTAACTAGCATATTCTATTTACAAAAACAATCAGTTCCAAACTATCAATCCCTCAAATCTATAACATATAGAATAGGAGAAATGCTAATGTAAGTTAATGCATCAGTAAATGACTATTTAATGAAAGGTAATTGAAGGTATAATTGCTACTTTTGGCGTGTTTGCAGGGATATTTTAAGCTCTTGATAGAATCTTGGCTATTTATTTCAATGTCTGTAGAATCCTTCGTGGAAAAGTGTGTTAAAAAATATCTCAGGAATTCTTCTTTCAATTTTTTTTCTTAATGACTCCTTTCATAAATGATTTGCATTTGAATTTATCATGTGTATGTTAATTGTTTCTTGTCTAATAGGGGGGGAAACAATCCTTGAACGTCTGGGTGAAGTGTAGTTGTAAGATTTTTGATAGTTAGTTAAATTAGTTTAGTTAAAACGCGGGATGTGGTAAAATTTAAAAAAAATAACTTACGTTTCAATATTTTTTTCATGTATGTTTATTGAATGTTATTTCTTTGTAAAAAAATAACTTAATTTGAATGCCAGCGATAAAATACTGGATACAATTTTTTGGGTACCGCGTCCCCTAAAATAATTGGCTTACATTTTTCTGGAGCATCTTAATTGTACATTTGTGAATATTACACGAGTAAATCTAGGTGCTACTGTATGTAATTAATTTTTGATTAATGGCCTATGAATGTATAAATTTTAAAATGATAAATTATAATTTTGATTTAAAAATGCGTTCCATAAAGATTCCATGAAAAAACAAATTTGAAATATTAGAAAAGTTGGGCAGTAATAAATGCATGAATAAAAATATTTAACACATTCATATTAACAAAAATAGAACTAATACATTGCAAAAACTGTTTTTTTACGGTGAAACACCTGTCAGCTAGTAGACTATAAAAATACCATGTAATTTACAGAGAAAATATCTTATTTTTTAAAATTTTAACAGGCTTAACTGCTGTTAAAATAAACAGTGTTTCTATCCAAATTTTACTTTTTTTTTCTGGCACATGGGGTAATTGCATGCAAAATTATCATGTCTGTAGTGTAAGTCACGTTTATAAAATTGTGATTATAACTCAACTTTCAAAAGTAAAATGAAAGAAAATGTAGAATAGTTGTTCTACATTTATTGTAACTAAATAAATTTAATATGCTTTATTTAATTTGATTTATTTTTAAAATTATATATGCTTTCAATCTCCTCTTCTTAAGTAGTGACTTACACTACAGTTACATGGAATTAGCCTATGATGTTTTTTCATGTAAGAACAACAGTTTTTTCTACAGTGTAACAATGCATGAATAAATGAATCCCAACATTCCTCTGCACAAAACCCCCTTTCATGGAACCTTTATAAAAAAAATACAGGGGGGGGGGGGAATATGGGTAAGTGGGTTCCTAAGGTGTCCCACTGTCCCACATTGCACATTCTTACACAGAAAAAAAATCTCAGTCAAGGTTACCAAAATCGTGGGAAAACTTTCTCTAACGGCTTCTAAGACGACCATGAAAAAAATATTCTTTTCTCCCCTTTCACTGACAACGTGTGAAAGCAGCTATATTTAGTTTTTTTTCTCTTCTTGGAGTCCCAGGAAGTTTTTTTTATGTACTTTCACTTCTTAGGGGACCTTTTTTTTTTAACCCCATAGAGCACATGTGCCCATCTTAGAGGGTTTCTCTTCTTGGTTTTTTTTGTTTGGGGGGGGGGGGTAGTTTTTTTTCTTGAGACCCAGTGCCCTAGTTTTGAATGTTTACGTTTTTTCAGGTTAGGTCGGAACCAATGGGTTGAAATATGTCGTGTAAAATTAATATGAAATAGTATGAAAGGTGTCGCTTAATTACTTACACAATGCTTTTAGGAGTGTTTGATTGAACCAACAACGCTGAACTAAACATTTTTCAATTGCTTTTCTGAAATACAGCAACCCCTTGTTACACTCTTAAAACGAACGAGCGATTTTAACTCAGTCTGATTGATTTTCACTCCTTCAGTCTGGAAAATGCACTTCTCCTTTGGAGTGGATCCTTTGTGTGTTAAACCTCTGGAAGGATCACTCCAAACGAGTGATTTTAACTCAGTCTGAGATAATATTCACTCCTTTCCAGTGTCGAAAATGCACTTCTCCAACTGGAGTGGATTTCACTCTTTTTTGTTTTGTTTTAAGAGTGTACACCGCGCTTCCCGGGAGACAAGCTAAAAACAGCGATATAACCGAATGCGGGATATAACGAGCGACTTGATAATTATTATATTAAATTTGATGTATTTATGCTCAAAACAAAGTTTTAAACTAAAGCACAGTGTGTATTTGAAAGATAAACTAAATCTTTAAAAAAAAAGCGAAAAAATTAATAAATGACTCATTATATAATATTAATTACTATACACTTCACACATTATTGCACAGATAATATACTATAATATTTCACTCATTTTCTAGTAATTCATCTGAAGTGTTAGCTGCTTTAATTTTTCTCGTAAAACTTGTTTCCCGGCATTATTAACTGCATCACATCAATATTTTAGTTGAATTTAGCCGCCAATATTAGAATCGATTTTAAGGAAAGTACATATTGGAAAAATTGGCAGACAAGATACAAAGCGCGATATATCCGAATGCTCGTTGATATAGCGAAGGGTTACTGTACTAGTAAGGAAATATTAGTAGAAAATAATTATATTAAATTACAAATGTGTGTAATAAAGAGTGTACCGGTTGCAAAACTCACACTTTCCAAAGTGTAACTATATGGTATCTGGTTCATTGACGACTTTTGACAATTAGTTCATTTGGACGAAGTCAGCTATGAAAGGACCGAACCCTATACCTTAGTTATCTGTGGAGCCCATATCTTTGGAAAATGTGAATTTTACAACTGCACCCCATTAATATATTTTATACTAAACAATATGTACTTTTTTTAGGTGACCAACTTAGGAGGACAAACTAAACTCCAATACCATCATGAAACGCCCTCCCTCAATGCTTGCAAAACTTCAACATCAGTAAAAGTCGTGAAATCAAAGTATCCTTTATTGTTATTTATTTTAAAGTTTAAAATATTTTTTGCTTGCGAAATATAACTATTTTATTGTATAAATGTAGCTTCTAGTTTGAAAATGAAATAATAAGGATATTTTTATTAAAACAAGAGCTTTCATAAGGTTTAAGACAATTTTTTATTTTTAAATTTTGATGTAAATTTATAACTAGTATATATTTTGTAACTTTAGTGTCAACATATGTTATTTATACTTCTATAATTCTGTCCAAACTATGAATGACATATTTTTTTAAAAGTCAATAAAATATTTACTATATATAATCCAAAATAGTTTATTAAATTTATTAACAATGAAAAATGTTTTAGGTGATATAAATATACTGAATTTTCAAATTTCTTTAAGAAAAACGTTACAATTATCCTAGTAGTAAAGTACAAAATATTATAAATAAAATTTATTTCCTCAAGTCAAATTGCTACTACAGAATAATCAATAGTTTTATCAACTAAAACCGAATCCAACCATTAAACAGGTTTTTTTTTATTTAAGTTTGCTACACCTTTAGAATTTGTCTTCTGACCCCAAAAAAAATATATAATAATAACTATCACATCCAATTAGATGACAAGATTTTGACAGCATATTTTAAAGATTCTGACAATATAAGAGTTTTCCGGTCGCAATCTCCCATTGAGAATCTGTTTTGTTAACACGAACCAATCAAATCGTAATTAGTGTATTGATCAATTGCCATACTCCCATTCCTCAACAGCAATCTACCCCCTCTTGCCCCCTTAATTACTGTTATTCCTACACACACTCCAGCACTACAAAAAACCGTTTCTGGGCCAATCCCGACAGGTAAACAAGGAAGCAAAACTACATAACAGGTCTCCCCCAAACCCCCCACCCCCTGAGGGGGGTAAAAGGGGGGTTTCGCAGGGGGGGTAAAAGTAAAACGGTACCTGCGAAACTCAGGACAGGTAGTTTTTATGTAGTATTCCCCTCTATATACAAGGGGGGGGGTCGTCTGAAGAAAGTGAAATTATAGGGGGATTAGGGGGGGGGGGGTGTTACATACTCTGAACAGAGGAGGACGGGTTGTTAACACAACATACTTTAATGAGATCAGAATACAGAATGATTAAGAATACCAGGGAGAATTAATTGTATATCAAGAACATGGAGTTAAGTTGAGTTGCTACAAAATTACTGGTGTTTAAACTATTGTTCTTATTGTCTTTTTACCACTGACGTCGTTCGTGTAAATGTCTCAGATCACAACACTCCTCCCCATCAACTTTGAGGTTTCCGCGGTCGTAAGTTGTAGGAATGTCTAGGAGGTTCAGGAGCAAAGTCCGGGAGATGCGTGATGGATCGCTTAGGCTCCTCACTGGAACTTTGCACAGCAGGAAAGGACTGTTGCTCTGCAGGACCCATCGGATCTGGTGGACTTGTCGAAGAAGGTGGTTCATCCGAGGCAGGATTGTCCGAAGTTATTGGAACTGGTGGTTCGGCATTCCTCCTTAACATCTGATCCACATGGCATCGCTTGATCTGTCCATCTTCGGTGCGAGCCCGGTAAGAGACAGGACCGGTGGCTTCTATCACTGTGGCTGGAATCCAACGTGGGCCGGGATTGTAGTTTCTCAGCAAGATAGAGTCATTCTCTAGAAAATGTCGTAGGCCACGATCTTCACAACCTTGTCGATAGACCATCTCCTGCTTGGCTCTCCGCTCTTCTGTTAGATCCGGATGGAGGCTATCCAAAACCGTGCGAACCCTCCTCCCCATCAACAGCTCTGCAGGACTGGTTCCCGTAGTTGTGGTTGGCGTGCAGTGCTGCTGCAGGAGAAAATTTGCCAATCTTTTCTTCCAAGATCCTTGAATTATCCGACGCAGGGAGTCTTTAACTGTTTGGACAGTTCTTTCTGCTTGGCCATTGGCAGCTGGTCGTCTTGGAGCGATCAAAACTTGGCGAATAGCGTTTCGTTCCAGAAAAGATTTGAACTCAGAAGAGGTAAACTGAGGGCCATTGTCGGAGACTACCACCTCTGGAAGACCATGAGTAGCGAAGATTTCTCGGAGAACATCAATGGTCGCACCAGCGGTCGTAGAAGGCATTCGTTTAACTTCCACCCATTTGGAGAAGGAATCAACGAGTATGAAAAAATCTTGACCCTGGAATGGTCCCGCAAAATCCACATGCAGACGGGACCAAGGACGACTCGTGATTTCCCAAGGGTGCACAGGTGCTCGTGGAGGCAAGTGACGAGAGGATTCACAGTCTGTGCAGTTCTTGACAAAGGAGTCGATGTCAAGATCCATGCCTGGCCACCATACATAGGATCTGGCAAGCATTTTCATTCTCTCGATGCCAGGATGACCAAGGTGTAGAGCTCTTAGGACACGGAACCTTCCCGATGCTGGAATTATCACCCTATTTCCCCAAAGCAAACAGTTCCTGTGAACTGATAGCTCGTTCTTTTTAGAAAAATATGTTTGGAATTCTGAATCGGGTGGTTTATTGGGCCAACCCTTCAAAACGAAATTTAGGATTCTAGAGAGTATTTGGTCACGCAATGTCATTTTTGCAATGTCCGCAGCATAAAGTGGCGGGTTCTCTAGTTCCTCAGTAAAGAGAACTTCAAGAGGAGATGGAACCTCAAAATCCTTACTTTTCATGGGTAGCCTACTTAACGCGTCAGCATTTTGAATCTTTTTTCCTGGTTTGTGAATAATCGAATAGTCGTACGCGTTTAGAAGTAAACACCACCTCAGCATTCTAGGGGACATTATCTCTTTGGTAGGTTTAGTATTATTGAAAATTCCTAAAATCGGTTGGTGGTCCGTAATAATGGTGAATTTATGACCGAATAAGAAATGATGGAATTTCTTTACTCCAAACACAATTCCCAATGCTTCCTTATCTATCTGGGCGTAGTTTCGTTCGGCAGACGTTAAAGTACGAGAAGCAAACGCAATGGGCATTTCTTTCCCATCGGGAAGAATATGACTCAAAACGGCCCCTAATCCGAAAGGAGACGCGTCGCAGGTTAGTACAATTGGTAGTTTTTCATCAAAAGGAACCAGAACGCTGTCTGAACTGAGTAGATTTTGTAGGGTTTTAAAAGCCTCGTCATGCTTTTTTGTCCATTTCCACTCAGAGTTTTGATCAAGTAGTCGATGAAGAACTTCTGCTACTGTTGCCTTATCTTTCAAGAATCCATTATAAAAATTCAACAACCCCAAAAACGCTTGTAGTTGCGTTTTATTCTCGGGCACAGGGAACTCCTGAATCGCGGTTACTTTTGACCTAGAAGGGTGAATTCCTTTCCTATCTATCCGGTACCCCAAGAAATCAACTTCACGAACTCCAAAAAGACATTTGTCTCGATTGGCTTTTAACCCGTACTCCATTAATTTAGCCAAAACATTTTCTAATCGCGAGACTAGCTCTTCAGTTGAATTTGCCACAATTAACAAATCATCAAAATATGGAACTACTCCTTCCATATTCAGGAACAAGTTCTCGATCAGATTTTGGAAAATTCCAGGAGCAACTTTTATACCAAATTGGAGACGTTTTACCTTGTACGCGCCTTTATGAGTAATAATTGTTTGGGCCTCAGCCGATTTTTCGTCAACTGGTAATTGTAGGTACGCCTGTGCTAAATCTATTTTTGCGTAAAATCCCCCTCCTTTTAAGTTTGAAATCAAATGGTTCACAGCAGGAACGGGGTAGGGGTGGTCAGCCATAGCCTTATTCAACGTCACTTGATAATCACCACACAGCCTTACTTCCCCCGACGGCTTAATCACTGGGACAACAGGCGTGGTCCACTTAGGATCTGCTATTGGCTCTATTACCCCTTCTTTAAGCAACTTATCTAAAGCATTTTCAATTTTAGGTTTCATAGCGAGCGGAACGTTTCTTGATTTGAATCGAATTGGGGGACATTCCGGATTCAACGGCAAAGAAATAGGTTTTCCCAAATAAGAACCCAGTCCCTCACTAAATACATCACGATACTTGTAAAGTAAATCGTTGATGCTGTCAGATTTGGTCTCGTTTATTCCACCTAAATAAATTCCCAAACCTTCAAACCAAGAATATCCCAGAATATTGGTGCAACGCTCCTTTGAAACCAATAATTCTAGATTCGCTTTACGGTCTTTAAAAGTCACTAGAACTTCGCAAAACCCCGCAAGTGGAATTTTGTTTCCCTGAAAATCCCGCAATTCTACACGAGTTTCACGAATTTCCGGTTTTTTATCCTGAAACACACGTTGAAAAGTGCTCATAGAAATTATCGAATAATAAGAACCCGAATCAATCTCTAAACTTAATTTTTTCCCTTTTATTTGTACCTCGATTTTCTGCTTAAACGACGAACTCTGTAAAGAATTAACGTATTCCTCCGGTGTCTGAATTTCATTTGTACGAGACGAATAAGAATTCTTTTTCCGACATACTTTTTGAATATGACCTTTACCCTTGCAAAAATGACATATTGCGTTACGGAATTTGCATTCTGCACGAACATGATTTGATCCGCAGCTAAAACAAACTTTGGCATTTTCAATTTTAGAATTTTGCTGTTTACCCTTCGCGGGTTTTTTATGCTTTAAAAAATCCACTGACTGCTGCGAATTTCTAGTAAACGAATTTTCCGAACGCATCAGCCGCGACTGAGCAGCAGCAGATTCAGCGGCCAAAACCATTGAAATAGCCATGTCAAGGGTTAACGTAGACTCAGAGAGTAAACGTCTTTGAACCTCTTCGTCATTTATCCCGCACACAATTTGATCTCTTATCCTATTTGATAAAGTATTCTCGAAGTTACACCCGTCAGCTAATTTCCTAAGTTCAGCAACATACGTATTAAACGGTTCATTCCTTTCTTGAACTCGTTTATGAAATTTGAATCGTTTAAAAATTTCATTCGATTTAGGTGAAAAATGAGTTTTAAGTTTTTCTATTATAGTATCATACGTAACCTCACTAAGTTTATTCGGAACAACAAGATTACGAATAACACTAAGTGTTTTCATACCACAAACTGCTAACAGCGTAGCGCGTTTTTTAGAATCATCACGAACATTGTTTGCTTCCAAATAAAAACCTAGCTGTTCTAAATACAACTCAATATTTTGCGGTTTAGAAACATCGAACTCTGAAATATTTCCGACGGAACCAAAATATTGCACGGTAGTAGTCTGTTCTGCCATTTTAAAAACCGTTTTAAAATTGACAATATAGAATTCTTAATAGAACTACTTAAAAAGCAATGAAAATACAGAAAAGTAACTAAATCTAAAAAAGCTTACGCATGACCCATTCCAGCAATCGGGAATACGAACACAGTGTCCAGGTGTCCTTCAGCCCAGCAGAAACTTGGCTAACACGCTAGCCGTTGAAGTCGCCCTTTTTAGTCATCTTGATTCGAAGAAACATTGTAAAAAATTTAACTGCATTAAATTTACTTTCTTTAGTATATAGAATCGTGGGCGAACCGCCTCGTCGCCAGAAATGTTACATACTCTGAACAGAGGAGGACGGGTTGTTAACACAACATACTTTAATGAGATCAGAATACAGAATGATTAAGAATACCAGGGAGAATTAATTGTATATCAAGAACATGGAGTTAAGTTGAGTTGCTACAAAATTACTGGTGTTTAAACTATTGTTCTTATTGTCTTTTTACCACTGACGTCGTTCGTGTAAATGTCTCAGATCACAACAGGGGGAGGGTGATCTGAAAATCGTCTGTAGTTGCGCAACGTGCCCTTGGATGTCAGTTGAGATTTGGTTAAGGTTAGAGTAAGGTTGGAACTCTTGACGCGAATCTGATGGTGATACCGTGGATATATGGACTGGTGTATCAGGTAAGAGGGTTTTGTTGTTTTATACGGTATGTGCTCGTTTTTAAGAACCTGCTATTTAAAAATCAAATATTTTATAAATTTTTGGTTTAAATATTTAATTATTTTTTCCATGGAAATTCATTACAAGTGATGATCTGCTTTGTTACGATTTTTTTCTAATATTCTTCATGGATTCCTAAAAATGAGCCCTTACTGTATACCATTATTGAAAATTAATTTATGTGTATGCTTTAACTGCTAACTAAAATTTTATTGCATTGATGCTATATTTATATCTTTAAATTTTTATTGAAACTACTTGAAACTGTACAGTTGATTCACTAAATACTATTTTTAATAGTAATTGGCGTAAAATTGCATGCATATTCTTCTTCAGTTCATCTGCCAAACAAAATATTATGCAAATAAAGGATACATAATAATTCTTCAATTAATGTATTTTAAAATACAAATTCTAAGATTAATCTAAAACAATTCAAATGCTATTTTTAGCATGTATAATGGTGAAATTGTATGCAGGTTTCAAATAGTATTGATATTTAGAATTTCTTTTAATATTATCTTATTTTGCATTTGATGCTTGCTCTTTTGTATGTTTTTATTTTTCACTTCATACTCATTGTACTGTTTAGTTATCTGTTTGTGTTTTATTTTCTGAATTTCTTATGGATGTTTTGCAATTTAATGTCTATATAGTGAGTGTATTAATCAAAATTTAGAAGCAAATGATTTTTTTTAATATCAAAGTTTTATAAACGAAATAATTGGCGAAACGAAATTTTTTTAATCGAATTAAAAATTCTAAAATTTTTGATTTGTTGAAAGGTCTTGTGGGCAATTACAAGAAAATCCGACCAGCTTGTTTTATGCACGAGCACACCGAGCGAGTGCAACACGATACAACATTTTGCCGTGTACTAAAAGTTGCAGTCTTTGTCCGTCCAGCCTTACTTTCCATTTATATGTCGATAAAATTGGTACCAAGCATACTTGGAAACTAAACACTGGGGGTTCCGCGTGAGGCTGACCACCCTACCGGGACATATGCCTAGCGCACCAGAGCCCTATAGGTCACTAAAGCTGAAATGGGCACGGCAAGCCCTGGCCCAGTAATGGGTTGTTGAGCCGAGGAGAGTTATAGTGTGATTGGGGAGTGGGTGAAGGGATATTCGTTATTTTTAAAAATTTATTTTTTGTATACAAACTATTGCGGTACTTTGCTAGGTCTTCTCATAATACGTTAAATAAGTTTTTAAATTACATTTTAAATCAAATCCTTGGGAAAGTCGTCTTTTACCTACGATTTATTTTTTTACCTTTGATTATCTTCATTGATAACGTTTGATTACGTAACAATATATACATATATGTCTATACGTTTTCTTCAAAACCAGTCTATATCCGAAACGCAAAAACCGGAATGTTTATTTTATTATCATAATTTAAGTTACTATCGTAGTATAAACCATTGATAAATACTGTTCAGCTTTTAAAGCCTATGCCGTATTCCGACTAAACCTTAATAAACTTAATTAACTTTTATGTGTATTAGAGATAATTAAGCATTGATTACATTTCATTTGAACCGATTTATGTTATATTTCTTTATTGTTGTGAAAATCCTTATCTTAAGGGCATGTGCAATCTGCGGTAATAGTAGTTGGGTGGGTTGGGGGCGCATTCTAATCTCAAGCTTTAAAAAGAAAAAAAGAGAGAGATTAACTTGATGCTCAAATACCTCATAACTCTGCTACATTTTTTTTATTTCACATGATTCAAAATAAGCATGTTTAGTGACTAGCTGTATTAATAACAACCTTACATAATCTCCTAATAATTCCACCTAACTTATAATATTACTGCCGTGGGCAAGTAAACTGTAGTAACTTCCATAATGACTTGGACCATTGTTGCAAGCACTCAGTTACTCTGCAATTAAGAAAACATACTGGAATTTTTTTTATCATTTCGGATCAAAAATGGTACAACTCATTGTTGCGATAACTGTAGTTCATCTGCCCACGGCAGATCACCACTGTAATTGCTCATTCGATGAGCTTCAGCCCAAGAATAAGAAAAGGTTTATTATACTAAAATATTTCCTCAGCTTTTATGTGACGTTTTTGCTTCCGAAAAATAAAATTAAATATCAATTAACTAAATCGGACATACTTTGTCTAAAACATATTTTGGGGGGCTGGGGAGCCCAGTCGGTTAGGCATTCGCCTGGCAAGCGAAAGGTCCCAGGTTCAGTTGATTTGCGGTTCTAGAATACGACGCCTGTCACCAATAGCCCTCGTGTAGCTCTAGTGAGACAATAATTAACCTAAACGTAAAAAAATATTTTATAAGCCTAATTCGAAACCCTCCTTATTGGGGCGGCTTGGTCACGTGCCCTGTTTGCCCTTTCAGAAAGAAATCATCAGGAACTATTATTGATATTGACTTATTAACAAATAACAGATTTCTCATTACCTACTATTTTCTACCATACAACCCTAACCGAAACTTCCGTACGTGTAACGCAAGTTACGCGAGCGATTGCGATTATTTCAGAAACGCTTCAACTAGACTGATAAAATTCTTAGTCGTAAAAGCTGTTTGCCACCAAATTTTGAAACAGCCAGCTGCCGATTTCAGTACGGTATTTTGGGGCACTTGAATAAGGTTCTTAGGACTTACAAAATATTTACAATTGAACTATTTTACTACATTCACTTGATTGCATGCCTCCTCCAAATTCTTCTTTATCGAATACTACTTGAAAAATATTAAATATTTCCAAAGCAGAAACAGTTTATTGTGTTTTATAAACACATTTAACAGTCACTAATGCCAAAAATCGGGGTAATTTGATCACTTTATTAAGGATCGTACACTTATGCAGCAAAATACTTATAACTGAATTTATTCCCGAATTTCTATGCCGTAAATTCCTTTTCGAATTCTTGAAAAGGATGAAAATATTTCAAAAGTAGAAGAGTGTTATTGCTTTATAAATATAGTTTTTATAAGTCACTGACGCCAATCAATGCATTTTAAACCTAAGATAGGAGACCTAATCAGGGTCTAACCAGCGAAATACTAATAATGGTCTATTTTATTAAGTTTTCGTGTTTTCCTGATGCCGTTAACTCTCGTTTTTGAATACTTCGGGGGGGGGGGGGGAAGTAAAAGTTCTATCAACATTTATCAGTCACTGACGCCAATCATTGCACTTTAAGTGAGACCTAATCAGAGTCCAACTAGCGAAATACTAATAATTGATATATTTCATTAAGTTTACATGTGTGTCCAGCCGTAAACTCTCGTTTTCGAAAACTTCGGGGGGGGGGGGGGGGGGAATAAGTAGAAGTTCCATCAACATTTACCAGTCACTGACGCCATTCATTGCTTTTTCAAATGCATCCTCCTCACAGGGCCTACCTAACCAGCAAAATATTTATAATTGAACTATTTTACTAAGATCACATATTTTTATGCCGTAAACTGTAATCTTTTCGAGAATTATAAATGAGGACCTTGAAAAAGATGAAAATATTTCAAAAGCAGAAGAGAAATTTTTACAACGACATCTACCAGTCACTGACGCCAATCATTGCTTTTTCGAAAATGCACCCTCCTCACAGGGTCTACTACCTAACCAGGCACTGCATACCAAAGAGTAGGCATGGCTCAGGGGGCTGCTTAACTTGCGTCACGCAGTCCAATGGAGGCAGATGTCTCTCCAGGTATGAAGAGTGCGCAACAGGGGCATTGGGTGTTTGCCTGAGCGCGACGACGCGTGACGGCTCAATCCCGACCAATGCCAGAACACAGAAGGGAGGTGCCAAGAATTGTGTGGCCACTGTAGAGGTTGGCAGGACACGCAATGCATTTGATTTTTTTTCCAGTCGGTGTCCTGTTCGGAGTGAGTGAAGACGTATTTTTTGAAGTCTAAAGGGGTACCCGTCTAAAGGACTAAAATGGAGGTGGGTCTGCATGGTATCCTTTGGTCCTGAGGTTTAAGTGAGTTGTTGTTGTATAATCTTTATCATTTGTTGTGCTGGGATAGTTGAACGGCATTTCTCTTTTGAGCCTGTTACGTTTTTTAGAAATAGCGACTTAGCCCTCTACCTCCAGCTGTTCCTTCTAACCAGAGGTTTAAAATGAATTTTTTATGGTCAAAGAAGTAATGTGGGTGGGTCTGCATGGTATCCTTTGGTGCTAAGGTTCAAGTGAGTTGTGTTGTATTAGTTGTACAATTCGTTGTCATGTTAGCCCTCTTTTTGAGTCTGTTGAGGGTTTTAGAAGTTCTAGAATAGTGACTTTAACAGAACTCCAACATAACTCCAGCTTCTCCCTTTAACCAAAAGTTTCCAAGGTGCAAGTGAGTTGTGTTGTACAATTTGGTGTCGTGTAAGAATATTTTAAAGGAGAAGTATCCCTTTTTAAAGTCAGTTTAAGTTTCTTGGAGCAGTTATTTGAATGAAAGAGTATCCTTTCGACTTCTTTTGGAACCTGTTACAGTTTTTGGAAGTTCTGTTGTAGACCACTAAACTGAAATCCATCAGTCCCTTTGTCCATAAGTTTACCTTTTTATGGTATTGACTCTTCTTAAAGCCAAATTAATACTAGAGGTTGGTCTGAATGGTAATAACTTTGCATCCTATGATTTAAATGAGTTGTTTTGTATAACCTGTATAATTTGTTATCGTGTTAGGATAGAGTATCCCTCCGTCCTCTTTTTTTGAGTCTGTTAGAGTTTCTAAGTTCTGTCGTAGCCTTTCAAACTAAACACCTTACCTTACCTTAAAAAATTTAAGTCAAAGGACTACTGAAGGTGAATGCTATCCGTTGGTTGATGCTAAGGTTCAAGAGAGTTGTGTTGTCTAATCTGTATAACTTGTTGTCTTGTTACGATATTGGAAAATAGGAGTATCCTTTTGCCCTCTTTTTGAGTCTGCTAAAGGTTTTGAATAGACTTAACTGCATGCTATCCGTTGGTTGATGCTAAGGTTCAAGAGAGTTGTGTTGTATAATCTGTATAATTTGTTGTCTTGTTATTAAATTAGAAAGGAAGAGTATTCCTTTGCCCTGTTTTTGAGTCTGCTAAAGGTTTTGAATATAACATCGTGACCCCCTAAACTGAACTCGAGCGGCCATATGTTAACCTTGTATGGTATTGACTTTTTTTACTGGTTAAAGGACTAATGGAGATGGGTCTGCATGGTATCCATTCACGGAAAGGTCGAATGAATTGTGATGCATTGCATAATATTATTTTTTTTTTGTCTTGTTTTGATTCTGAGAAGGTTTGAATTGAAGAATATCTCCTTTGACTCTGTTTCAGTCTTTTTACACTTTTTTGTAAGTGCAGTCATATCCCAATTTGGAGCAAGATTCCAGTGGAAAAAATAGTTTTCCAAAGCCCAAAATCCAATTTTGTGTTTGAAATTCCGTTGGAGTCCTGTACTTCTGCGTATAGGTTTACCATATGTTTATAGTGGTTGTATCTAAATGTTGATTGTGCCTTAATACTATAAAAGTGTCAAGCAGAACTTATAAGGTAGATTGAGTAGCGTCAACGGTAGATGTTGGTAGTGTGGAGGAACCCCAATTCATAAATTTTCTCATTCACTGTCACATTTGGGATTTCATGAATAGTCTTATTGAATTTGAGGTGGATGGAGTTGAATCAGTATTCAGAGTTGCCTTGAGTTGCCTCCTTGAAAAACTTGAAAAGTGCTTTAAAAAACACTGATTTTCAAGATCTTGAAAGTGCTTGAAAAACATTTTCCACCTTGAAAAGTCCTCAATTTTTTGGGCTGACGAATTTATCTTGGAAGTGTTTTTAAATGATAATTTTGGTTTCATTAAAAAGACTTTTTCAATGTGAATCAGTTCCTATTTTATTTTTTTATTTTTTGTTTGTATAATCCATGAATGCAGAGCAAGTGATTTTTGGTTAATTTTTAATAACTAAATCATTATTTTATAACATATATTTAAGTTTATTTGAAAGTTAGAAAGCTCTTAGTCTTTTTCTAACTGAATTTTTAAAAACTATCGTGAAATTTAGGTGTAGCATGTTCGAATATACAGTCCTTGAAGAAGGGAGAAATACATCCTTGAAAAGTCCTTAAACAGTCCTTGATTTTATTTTACCAAAACGTGTGGCAACCACCATCAGTATTGCATTAACGGTTTAACTAAGGGCTGTACTGTACACTGTTGAGACTTTGACGCACTATTTAAATTTAAAAGCTTCACCAAAAATTGCCAATACCTTACAGCCTCAACGGCTGCTGTTGCGCCATCGGTTGAGCCATTTCTCAGGTTTTTGAATCGAAAACCTGAAAATGGTTTCATCAAATGTCAAAAATATGGTGAAACATTTCACTACGCATTAACCTTTTTGATGAAAACTAAAACTTAAATATTTGACAGGGAATAAATTATTTTATGCTTGCTATATTTTTATATGATATTCGTTGAAAAGGAAGTTCAAGAAGCTTCAAGTTTTATGGAAATTTTGTAGTTAGAACTTGTGTTTCCATAAAATCCTTCAAATTAAGATATAATTTTATATTCACAAAACATTTATGCGCAGGTCGAAATGTTCTGATTCGCAAACAAGTTTGTAAAGTTTCAGTAACATTCAAATAAATACTTAATTTTTGAGCAATTCGTAGCTATCGAAAGCTGCTAAAATCACTTTAAGTGGTAATTACATTACAGTTATATTGTAAAATAAAGTACACAAATAAAATAGTTAAAAAAAATTAGTTTGATGAACTTAGATGATACATCACATTTCCTGTTTATGTATCATGTTATTAGCTATATTCCTTAACTATAAGAAAATCTCTTCAGATAATAAGCCAAATCTTTAGAAATGGATCTACATCTACATGTTTCCTATGCACTAAATGCATTCAGCGAAAGGTTGAAAAATAAACGACAGCATCATCAGAAAATGGAAGGATACCAACACTCTATTTGTAAGTACATTTATATTTTATTTTAATACTTAAAAATTTAAAAATTTTATGTTATACAAAAATTAAGCTTTACATCATTTAATATTATATTGTGGGTATAAGAAATAAAATTTCGGGAAACGTAAGCATCATGCAAAATAAAGTACCACAAAAACTTCAGTTGAACTAAAATAAATGAACGTTAGACTTACGTTAAAGGGATACGGTACCCGAAAAATTCGTCAAAATATCAATTTTTCAGATTTTACTTCTTATTATTTACAATATATTTTTAAACATTTACTGAAGGTTTCAGAATGATATATTCTGTGGAAAAAAATTATTAAATACTTTCTGAAGTCATTCCCCTGACGAATTGAATACATATTTCTATGTTTCGCGTTTTTAATTCTTGTGTTTAATTAATCCCTAAGGCATCTTTGCTAATTAAGTTACAATTTTGAAATTTTTAATCTGTGTTCTTACATATGCAGTGCACAAAATTATGCGTTAAATAAGGTCTAATATGTATAGTTTTTTTTAAATATTGAATTCAATAATTAGTATTGTTTTGTGATTTTCAGTATAAATGCATGTTACTTTTTAACTGTAGCTCACATTTTAAAATCCATGCACAGTTCTTGAACAAATAGTACTAAAACTATAAAAATAAAAAAAATTGTGGAGTAATTCTATACAGTTGTAAGAGGAGTAACGTTTTTTAAAAAAAAGTTCAAATCTTGACTTTTTTTAAATAAATGAATAACTCTTTGTAAATATTTGATTTTATTGCTAGAAAATATTTATTTCGAGTGAACATTATATAAAACCACTATAATTTACAAGATTGTGTTATTATTTCTAGAAATAATGTTTTGGGTACCGTATCCTCTTTAAAAACGTAACGTAGTGCGACTGAAGCATCTTTAAACTTACATAAAAAAAAACATTCCTTTAGTCATACTATAGGTTATTTTAATATCTTTTATTTTATTCTTTTAACTCTAAGAAAATTCAAAACAAGAAATTCGAGGCGCGGTTTTCAATAAGAATATCTATTAGGATCAAAACCTTGTTTGTTTTTTTAATCTGTTGTTCTTAAATTATATATTTAACATAGTCTGATATTTAAATTTCAACAAACCAAACGTAATATCTATAGTGTAATACGACAAAACTCAGAAAACTCATTCGACTTTTCAAATCTAGATTTTGCTTGCTTTTGTATAAATTTCATATCATTATAACACACAACTAATAATTTTTTAAAGATGGTAGTGTAGTACTTTAAAAAAAAAGTTGTTTATTTAGTGTTTAAAATATTATTTTTGGTAACTAGTAATCAACATAACTGCAGCCAAATAGATTTTTTGATACTTTTACAACTTTATAGACAATGTTTGAAGGCATGCAAAGTTAAAAAAAAACTTGTGCCAGAAAAATTTCGTATGTTTATTTTGAGAATCTTTTCTCATAATTTATTTAAAATTATACAAAATTTTATTTTAATTATTAATTGATCCTATTTAATGCAATTACAGTTACATCTGTTAACAAACAATTAAAAAAAGTAACTATTTTTCTCTGAAAATGTTCCTAGATTTTTCTGACGCACCAGCTGACAGGTTTTTTTTCCCTTTTAAAAAATAAGTTTTTCTTACACTTTTTAAGACACTGATTAAAAGATGTTTCAGTGTCCCCCCACTAAGCACTAAATGTCTTAATCTTCGAATCATTTGGCCACAGAATAAAATTAAATTAAATAAACAAGAAAAAAAAACGTATTAATGACCTTTTCATTTGCACCTTTTCAAAATCGCAGAAACTCCGTTCAAAAGGGAATCGAAAAATGCTCCACAGTGTCAAGTGCAAATTTGAGAGGAGGGAGGAGGGGGGATGAAAATAATTGCCGTTTCTACCCCCCCCCCCTCTTCGCAACCCACCTCTGTAAATAAAAATCAATAAATGAATGAAGGAGCATTAGACGTGTGGCGACGCGCTGATTCTAGAAGTTCGTGAGATCGGCAGTGGCGGCGCTCTTCTCCTGTGTACACCAGTGGTGGCGCTCAAGTACTGTGAATGCCAATACGCATGCACCACACTTCAAGCCAGTTTATAAAAGGACTGCACGCCAGATTATCTTTCTCTTTTACAGTAACTTTTTACCAAGTTTACTGCCTGCGTGCGGTGCCAGTAATCAAAGCAACTTTAATTATTTACTTTTAATAATAACCTTCTTGTTAATGTTTTTGTTTAATAAATTTTGTTACAAGCGTTGAATTAGATGGTAGTTATTTAACCCAGCATTCACTCACGCCTGTACAGACGCAAAGAGTTTATGAAAAGAAAAAGAAGTCGCAGCCTGTTTATAAAGGAGAGTTTACATTTAGAGATTTGAATTAGTTTTAACAATGTAACAGAATACTATGTGTCATGTAAACAATATCAGTGTTTGTGTTAGTTAATTATTAATGAACTTCATTGGTTAGTCAAATTCTAGTATCTCTTTTTTTATAGGAAAATGTCTTTTTTTTTCTTTTCATGGGATGTAATTCAATAATTAGTTTTTACAAACACGTTTTTTTACTCTTAATTTTTTTTAATTAAAAATTATTTGTTTTAATTATACATATTATTTTTTTTACCACACGAAAATGGTTTAAAAAACTATCAAATATAAAAATATTTTAGTTAAAAATATTTTTCTTAGCTTAACGATTTATCAGACTATTACAATTCTAATTCTATTTCAATTTTTTTTAATAAAAATTTTTTTAACAAAAGAAATTTTATTAATATTAACATGTTGCTTTAATAACGTTTCAATAGAATTAAATGCTTTTATATGAACAATGTAATCAAATACATAGAATACCCAAGTAGAAACCAATAGTTTTTAACTTAAAAACAATTGAACGCCAGATAGTAGAAGATACTTTTCGGGAATAATTAATTAGCAATAAGTTTTAAAAGCTCAAAACTTCTTCATTTCGGAAGTTAATAATTCAAACAACTGGATAAATATTTTTTTAATTGTCTTAAAATATCGAACTTTTCAAAAATGTCACTTAGCACGTTCTTCCACTAAGCTCTTCAATTGTTTTCAAATATCATCATGATATTCTAGAATACACCAATAACCCAGTACAATGGAATTACAGAGTCACTGACTCATTATAAATATCGTATGAGGAACGTCAAAAATATATGACGTGCAAATACCTATTTATATTAAGTACCTCTATCATTGAATTGCTATAATTTGAGGAGAATATATTTTTCGATTATAAGTTCTAATGGTACGTTAACGTGATCTGTAGAGCTTAACACCCTTCCTCATATTAAACTTGTTTTCGCCATTTTAATCATTTATATAGATTATTGACAAAATATTTATTTAATGATGAAAATTCGTTTTATGATAATTTTGCAGGAATGGCCTGAATGGGGTTTATGAAAATGTTTCCAATATATTTTTATCAATTTTAAGCATTTATGTAAGTTATTAACGAAATATTTATTTGATAATGAAAATTGCCTTTGTGTTAGAGCTTTTAAGGTGACGCATTACCCAAAAACGTAAATACAGTATTTTTATCGCTAGCGTTCGAATTAAACTATTTTTACAAAGAACTAACATTCAATAAGCAAAAAAAATTATTAATATTGAAACGTTAGTTTTTTCAAAATATTAAAAATAATAGCGATTTTTCAAAATACTACTCCTCCTACAATTTAAGGAATTTTTTAATGGATTTTTTTTTTCAAAATATTAATAAAACTTGGTGTGGATATTGAGCTATAAGTTAAACAAAAATAGTTAGGCAGATTTATGTATAAAAATAGCCAAAAATAAGATTTTTTTCTAAATTTTCAACTTCATCACTATTTAAAAAAATTCTAATCTCTAGACCTTATCCCATACCAACTTTTGTTTATGGTATACGCCTTAATACAGAAAAAAAATTGATTTGGCAAAACCACCATATTATTTTCAATAAACCTCTATCATTATAAATGATACCTTCTTTTTTTTTTTGCAATATCTTTATATCACAGAGTTCTAGTATGTTTGATTATTTTCTGCGCAGCCCTAAATTTTAGGTAATGCGTCCCCTTAACCGAAAAGTCTCAATAACGTGATAGTTCATAAAGACTTCACAGTATATTTTATTAATTTTAGGCATTTTTATCGATTATCTGTACTAAATATTTATTTTAAAATGAAAATTGTCTTTATTATAGTTTTGCTGAAACTCTTTAAAAACGGGGCTTATAAAGTATTTTTAATATGTTTTCGCAACTTTAAGCTATTATATAGATAATTAACGAAGTATTTATTTGATGATGAAAATTGCTGTTTTTTAAGTTGTTTTACAGATTATTAAAAAATATATTTATTTGATAATTAAAACTGAAGATAATTTTAAAAAGTCATTTTGATTACCAATGTTGTTAATAGTAAAGCATAATAACTAAAATTTAAGTTTACCAGTAAAAAAATAGAAACAAAGTATTAACCGGAATTTTTAAAATGACTACGTGAAAAAACATATTATTTTGATAATATAAAGAATGGGAAAAAAAATACCGTTGAATACGTAAGAGAAAAGCGTGGAATAATGTACCAATTAAAAAAAAAGTTTTTTTTTTAAAAAATAAAACAAGTTCTACGTTTCAACTTTTATATCGTTTGTTTGTCGAACTGAATTATAAAGATTATGCATAAATTTTTAAATGTATGACGAAGCTTTTCCTTCTGGACTAAATTACTTTACGTTAAGAAATTATTGATCGGATTATTTTTTTTAAATAATAAGCTTTTATGTAAAAATTTACCCATCAAAATTATTTCTAGTAATTTAAGTGCTGAATAATAAGCTTACTTTTCCATTATTTGTAACAAAAAAATAGCCATAAATCATTAGTATTGAACAAAAAAGTATGAAGTTCCCTAAAATTTAAAACAATATTTCTAATCAGCACAATATAATGTCATTTCACGTTGAGACGTTGAAGAGGTAGAACATCCTTTTTCAAATTCATTGAAATTTTCAATATCATTTGAAGGTCACCTTCAAAAGTAACCTAATTTTCATAAGAATTAAAAACAACTATGAAATTTCAGTTCAAAGATTAAATAATTGTGTATGTATTCTATGCTTAATTAAAAAATTTATTAGAACAAAAAATAATCGGATATTGCGGATTTATTGCTTAATCAGTAAACAAACTAACGGAAACAGGTACCAAAGTCACCCCTAAAAAATCTTATGATCGTGGGATAGCAAGTCCTTTCCTGGATCACTTTAAAAAAATCCGACCTTCAAATAATTTTCAATCCAATACATAAAAAATATATAACAATTCCCACCCCCTTATAAACCATTTTTTATTCGCAAAAAAATTTAAGGAAATGCAAAGATGATTGCAAAAAAAAAAATTGAAGATCAAGTACTTAAAAAAAGGGACCTGCATAATCTTTTTTTCCCTTTCGCGATTTTCAAGGACGTTCTCACGTGTCTAATCACGTGACTTAACCTTCACGTAACATTGGTGACGTCACAGCAGCGGGGACCTGTTATAGCAACACTTTCTCGGGTTTTTTTATTAGATTTTTTCATGCATTGGAAAAAAAATTCACCCTCTACCTGAAGTAGGGCTACTTGACATGTGGTTCTTCTCTGCTTCCTCGTGTCGTTCCTTGAAGGGGTTTTTCGTTTAGAGGTCAACCAAGGTCGAAACCAGGTGTTTTTGAAGTTTTTTGGTTAAATTAAACACGTGTTGGAGAGAGTAATTAAAAATGGGAGCCGCGGAGAAAATTAGCTACTGGTTTACTTCCACTCGGTGAAAGAATTTGGTTTGAATAATACTGTCGTGGCAGTGCCCGGATGGCCTAGTGGTTTGGATCGCAGACCATTACGCTAGCAGTCTGCGCACTGTAACGGGTGCGGGTTCGATTCCCACCTTCTCCCAGGGTGTACTTTCCTTTCTCTGTGACAGTAAAAATTATTTCTGTGTCTGTCGTACTTGACGACGGCTTATAAAGCGGGTCTCTGATAAAGCACACAAGCTGGAATATATATGTATCTAACCCCTTGCCAAATATTTTCCAAGCCTCTATTGAGGAATCAACATGGGAACAGAGCACCGATATAAGAAAATGCAGGAATGAAAGCTGTAACGCTACCTGAAAACTACGCAACTTATTTATTATTATTTATTACGATTACATTCTTTAGATCTATTACTTTTTTTTTAAACCATAACCCGCGGAGAAATTGATCTAGGATAGTTCCCTATGCGAAGGAATTTGGTTACAAAAATATTGTTGCCGGTTACAGGGAACTTGCTTGAATTATGAAATCAATTTATTCATGCAATTTTACATTTTTTATATTAAAAATACAATCCTAAAAATAACTAAATCAGTATAAAAACATAGAGCGTTAACACAAAGAAAAGATCGTTAAAAAAATCTGTCTGTCTGCCTGTTCGTCCCTACCCCCCTTCCAAAATCAGTTCTATCAATCGTATCTTAAAAATTATTTTTTGTTAGAAAGCTATGACCTCAGAGAACCAAATTTCATACTTTTTGTCCGCTTGTTAGTTCGTCCAGACTTGCATAAATCTACTACCTGACGGCGAACTTCCCGTTGAATTAGCATTCAAAATCAATTTTGACTGAATATTTAACTCATTTAACTCACTGTTGCCAAATCCACTATGGCATGAGAAACTGTACAAATATTTGAAGCAAAATAATATTTTCATGGATCATTTTGGAATGACGACATAAAATGTAGTACAATGTGATTCTTTGATTGTTCATTAATTGTTTACCAATAAAGCGGCAAGGCATATTTTTTGCATACAATTCTGCTTAATTTTAATTTACATTTATTTTTTTAATGCAGTTTGGAGTAGTTTCGTTATTTTTGTTATTGATAAATATTTAATTATTCTTCAAACTACAAATAAATCGAGCAGACGTTGTAAATAATATTGAGTTAATTTGTGAAAGAATATTAAAGAAAATAGTTGATTTTGGATTTTAGATATTTAAATTACAGCTGAATGCTGTGTTTAGCTATTTTTTCCTAATGTGTATAAATGTAGTGTAAAAACGATTGTTGGTGACATTTACTGTTAGGAACCTATGGGCAATGCGGATGGGCAATACTTTTAATAATTAATTTGTAACCATATTTTCACAATAAAGTTGCATATTTATCGCACAAAGAACCAGCGAGAACTTAGTTGCGCAAATGATATTAAATAAATTAACAAGGTTTATTCATAAAATTATTCTTTAAAAAACCCAGGAAATAAAGATTTTAGTGAACAATAACATGTTTTATTTACGCACATTGCGTCACGGTTACAAAAGTGCTTATAACTTCAATTTACTTAAATGAAATTTAAAATTTTTATCTTTTAAGATATTAACCTATGTCATTGCATGTGCGTAAAATTTCCCTCTGAATCATATAAATTGCGTCACTTTAAAAGCAAATAGTTTGTTTTGCACAAAAACTAAATATACTTGAGTGATATTGTTCGTAGTTGCAAAACAACTGAATTTTATGATAATTAAATGCATTGATTAAAATGTGACTACTACTAATAATTGGCTTCCATTCTTTGCTATAAAAATGATTTCTAAAATTTAGCGTATTCAAAAGACTATACACTCTTAAAACAAAAGAGTGAAATCCACTCCAGTAGGAGAAGTGCATTTTTGACACTGGAAAGGAGTGAATATTAACTCAGACTGAGTTAAAATCACTCGTTTGGAGTTATCCTGTCGGAGGTTTAACACACAAAAATCCACTCCTATAGGAGAAGTGCATTTTCAACACTGGAGGAGTGAATATTAACTCAGACTGAATTAAAATCGCTCGTTTGTTTTAAGAGTGTACTGCCGTGGGCAGGTAAACTGAGTAACTTCCATAACAACTTGGACCATTGTTGCAAACGCTCAATTATCCTAACCTTTAACAAAACATACTGAAAAACAATTGTTTGAGAACAAAAACGGTACAACTCATTTTTGCGATTACTGCCGTTTACCTGCCCACGGCTAAGCAACCAAACTTTTGCAATCTTTATTATTGCAGTCGTTTTAGTTTGAGCCTATCGAAATTTCGATTTTATTTTTAAGCACTTATTCCAATGTTTCAACATACTTAATGTACTTAATTTGAGAAAGAAAAATATGCCATTTTTAACATAATTCATAACCATTGAAAGTTAATTTTATACTACGTCAATGAAGAGAAATTAAAAAGCCATACATTCGAACTGTTATTAAATAACCACTATATTTATTCCAAATACAATCCACAATTACGAACCATCAATACATCATCAGTGTCCACAGTTCAATCAAACCATTAAAACGACACTCAAAATCCGTTACACAACACAGAGGCCCGCGTGTATATGAAACAAGATTACAATTTCAATCGCCAAATGCACAAAATCGTCATTTCCATTGGAAGATTTCCTTACACGCTTTTTCTTCCCTTAAATATTTCAGAAAAAAAGCGCATAGGAAAACTCTCCTACGGACTTAAGCTGTTTTTTCACTGAGCATCAGCAATTAAATCCGCCGTTTCCGCTGTATTCTCAAGTCACCTGTCCTGTGTGTCTGGAAACACGTCACTAATTCGTCATTGAGACCATGTCAGTAATTCGTCAGTGGAAGTCTTGGCGACGGGGGGCTCCGTTTTGGCGTTGTCAGTCCCTCCGTCTGTCTGTCACTTTGAGAGTTGGAAGTGGTGGGGGTCCAAGTGTTCTGTAACATATCATTTTGTTACTTTTTTGTGGAGTTGGGGTGGTTTAGAATTGTCTGGTGTTATACTATATTTTCATAAATAATCAAATTATTTTATTAAAATTTGTTCTATTGTAATTTGTGTATAAAATCGTTGCTGTTTTTAGTATATACTTGTGTATAATCCATTTTTCCACATTTGTGCCAAATCAAATGATATTCCAAATACGATACAATAGTATAATTGGTAAAATATAGAATAATCACCAACGTATAATACTAAATAATATAAAAACTCTTATAAAAACTTAAATGAATAAGAAAAATAAACCCGAAAACAAATTATGTATGAAAAACTAAATAAACAATATAATAATTAAATTAATATTTATAATACAGTATAATTTAGTCGTATTAAAAAAAAATCCTAAAAAAGTACTGCCAAACCAAACCTGTACTATATTATTTGAAGTGCGAATTAATTGCGATTTAATTTCTATTTTCATTTCACTATCCGCAATTAGGAATGACCAAAGAGGTTTTTATAAAAACACTGCTTCATGCGAATTCCAGAAATTTAAATCGTTTTGCTTGACTTAATACAAAAAGATGTATACTCATTTTATAGTTACATTAAAAAAGTTTATTAATTTAAAAAAATATGCAATGAATGTTATTTTTTACCCCTTGTTTACCATGCACTATGCAAACCGTTTGTCATTATAAATTTTTGCTCAATATTTTTATTCACAATATTTTTAAAACATCACTGAAAACTCTGACACTAAATTGTGGGGAGACGTAACTGAATCAGTTGGAGTAACATTACACCAAGACACAAGTTTAACACTGACATAAACCACTTTTTATTGATTTTATAAATTATTATTTGCAATGCATGACTTTCTATGAAAAACTTGTGCAATGTACATACTCTTTGCATTTTTTAAAACAATAATTTAGCAGTACAATAGTTATGGTAAAAAGAAAAAAACTTATTAACCACTTAAAATTTTAAAAAAATTATAAAGTTTAGATATGGTTATTTAATTTTATTAACTTAAATATCCTGCAAAAAATATTAAAAAACCACCTTTTTTATTGTTATTTAAAAGAAATTAAAACATAAACTTCTAAAAATTTCAATGATAATTAGTTCTTATATAAAAAAAAGGAGAAACAGTTGAAAAAAGAGTTTTTTCACATTCTTATTTTAAATAACAATGGAAAACTACTCTTGAATGCTTGATTAAGTGATTATATTTGTTGGTTTTTTTTTTTTCATTTAGAGTTTTCGAGAAACAATTTAAGATTTATAACAGTTATCAGGATATATGTATTAAATTCTTACATTGAGTATAAACCCATTTTAATTGAAAAATATGAAAAAAAAATTATCGTGAAAATAGGCTTCGTATGAAAGACACGCAAAATCATTAAAAAAGATCCTTTGTAATGAAACGAATTTGCACAATTTTCTTAAAATTAGCATTCAAGACCTTTTCATTGTCGTTAAAACGATTAAAGGAGGCAAAACATTGCATGCACATAATTTAAACCTTTTCACAGCCAAAAAAAAAAAATGTCTTAACGAAATCACTTTTATCCATAATTAGCCGTCTACTTAAATCGGATCGAGTCAGTGGCACATAGAAAGAAGGGGGGAGAAAATATGTTGCCAACCCTAGTAAGAAAATGACTCAATAAACGTGCACCTGTCCAATTAACTCCCATATTGGACGAAGACGTCATTAAAAAGAAAACGAAGACAAAAAGATAAAGAAAAAAAGTCATATTTGAGACGATTATAATCTTCTTTCTCAGTAAGGGATTTCGCATCGGAAAATTTGGTCGCCAAGAGTTTTAAAATATCATGCCAATTTATTTTTGAAAAATTCGATAATCACTAAAAAAGCGCTAAATCATTTGAAAGGCATGATCACTAAAATGTTTGCATATAGTATTTTTAAATAATAGCTCAAATTTTATCATAATTAGGCATTAAAATAATTAAAGTTACTAGACACAAAATATTTAGTTGGTAACTCATCACCAAAAAGGCAATAATTCACCAAAAAAACACCCACCACCCACCTTCTCTCTCTCTCTGAATTGATAACAGACGAGGAGTAACAGCTTCCCCACTCCACCAACAGAGGGCGCTACGAGCTAAGGCCGAAATTACTTTATTATTAGTGTTGCTTTTGCTGCATATCTCCCGTGCTAAGCCAGGGAGCGCACTTACAGGCGAATAATTAGTACGTGGGGGTGTAAAAAAAAAGGGGGGGGGGGGGAGTGTAATGTACACACTCTTAAAAAAAATCATTCACACCCTCGTCTGAAATTAGGTCGAGAAGAAAGCAGGAGTTGGGGCGTGAAGGGTGCTGGAGTGTTTTTTATTTAGGAGGGTCTTGGTTAATTTGGGGGTGATAAGTGTCAAGTTTTTTTTTAGTTGTCTTAGAGGAGGAATTATTGATACTTTTAGTGCCAGAGTTTATGATTTTAATTTTTATAGAATTAAGGGAATTGTTGTGCTTGTTTTTTTAAAGATATTATCAGTTTGTTGACGCAGCAGGTTTTCAAATTAATTTTTAATAGTTATGCTCAACGGAATACATCTTTATATGTTTGTAACTACTTCTAGGGTTATAATACTATATATTTTATTTGTAAGCGATATTTTTTTTTGTTGCTGTAAAAAGTAGAGTAAACAATCTAAACACTACTTTTAATAGTTATATTCGTATTATTTTTCTTTGTTGTTATATACAAGTCTATTTCAAATTTTTTCTTATTATGTATAATTATAAAGATATTTACGCACTTTATTTTACAATTTTAACAGCATTAAGCACTTCTTAATAACCTCATATAATTACATTGTATTAATTTTTATAAAAATTATTATTGGACGGATAAACTTTTAGTATTTTAATGTACTTGGAAAACTTAAATTATTATTAATGTTTACTGTGTTTTTAAACAAAATTTCCGTGTTTATGAAAAGGATTTGTTACAATGTATATTCTCTATGCATAATAACTTAGAAATAGTAGCAAGATTTGCATTTGTTTACATTTCGAATCGGCATGTTAGGAACATACATTACTTAATAAATTTTTTTAAAAAAAGAAAAAATGTAGTAAAAGATTCATGAAATTTTCATATAAAAAAGTAGTTCTAAATTTCCTACAGATTGACTGTGTTTATTTCGTTTTGTGCAGTAAAAATTTAAAAAATATCTGTTGATATATTGAGCTACATATTTGATTCCATCATAAACTTGTTATATATTTTTTATCCATATATTTATTACACATTTTATATCCACATATTTTTTACATATTTTATATCCAAGTACTAATTTTGTTTTGAAAAAAATAATATTGTTTAATAGTAGCGCAACAACAAAATTTTAAACTATACTTTTTCTACAAAAAAATCTATGGAAATTTAAGTTTCTTTATGGACGTTTGAAACAACATTATTATTAATTTCGATTTCTTTAAAAAAACATCCATTTGCCATATTTATGTATCAATTTACCTGTAATTCAATCATATATTTAAATTCATACTTTGATTTGTTATTTTATTTATTTATTTTATTTTAAAATTTTATTTCTCTTTTTATAGCATCAAAATTCGTATAAGGGATGGCAACTAAACATGAAAAAAAGTGGCAACACTTGGAGAAATAAGACATATTCAAAGCCACCAAAGAATATTAAGGATTCCAAGTATGTAAATGAATATGAGCCACCTTGGTTGGGACTCCAAAAGTCATTAAAAGATGTTTTTGCTCAACTGTCAGAAAGAAAATAACAAACTTCTGAATATGACATTACATATCCGGAGTAAAAGTGAGAAAATATTATATTTTTGTCAGCATTTCAAGTATAAAAGACTATACTGACTATATTTCACCATTGTTTGATAGATTTTTTTATTTATTATTATTTACACTGGTGGTAGTCATGATAGCATGCTGGACCATGCTAGAAATCCATTACAAAGTTTGAAGTAGGTATTTGTATGTTTGTATTATATTCTTAATTTTGTATTATATTTTGTGAATTTTTAGTGTTAAAATACTACCAAAAATATGATCATATAACTATTTTAATTTCTACAAATTTTTGAAAATATATTTAATGACATTTTTGTGTATATGTATATTTTTGAAAAGCTTTATGTTTTTATATCGATTTGAATTGTTTTTGTTGTATATGCAAAACAATAGCCGCATTAATAACGCACAAAGATTTAAAGTTCCTTTTGGTGTATATAAACTATTTTACTTTTTTTTTCCTGTTTATACATATTGGTGTGAACAAGTTCTGTTAAAAATTATCTCGTGCATAATTGTTATAAAAATATTCCCTTTTTTTTATCGTAAAATGTTAACTTTCACAAAATTACTAAAATAAATTACCTTATTTTTTAAAAATGTTTTAAAACATTGGTATTAAAAATGTCTATTCAAGTTTATATTTAGTTTCAAACTTAGTTTTATTTATAAAAAAATATGTTAATAATATAAAAAGTAGTAAATAATAAATCAATGCATTCTGCTTGGTTAAAATTTTGATATCACCATTAAAATAATAAAACTTTGAAATCTTAATACATGGTAGTAAACTTCATTTTTACTAAAAAAAATTTTCTTTATATCTAAATAAATATTTTTTCCCACTTAAAATCTTAAGATACAAGTATAACTATCATCACTTTTTTTTTAAAAAAAATATCTCTCAATAACTTCAATTTGAAAGCATAAAATTAAAAAATTTCGATAAAATAATGACTGAATTCAGTTTGTTTACAATATTTTTTTTTGTTTATTTTCAAAACAAGCATGCAAACGTTATTAATTATTCCTCTTATTTATAATTTTAAAGTTTTATATTGTAAAATAATTTTATTGTATTATTATTATTTATGAATAATTCTTTATTTATACTAAAGCAAAAATTTTCGATTCAAACTCATTTTAACTTATTTAGTTTAAATTGGTTTAATTATTTTTTAGTTATATTTTCCTTTAGTGTTTTTTCTTTTATATTTTCCTTTAAATTTTTAATTTTACATGCAGAATACACATTGTATTATTAATTATGTACTTATTGTCATTTTTGTGATTATTTCATTTATTATAATTTGTAGTTACACATTTTATGTCTGAAGTATGTTTATATTTGCTTTGAAAACTTATAAATACCATGTTATGATTTGAGAATTTTCAGTTTAATTTTTATATCCATTCCCAGAATATTGTGATAATAAACAGTGGTTCTGACAAAATAAATGGGACGAAATTAAATAATCTGAATCACTGTTTATTTTTTGATGAGAAAAGAAATTATTGGAAATTATCTGGTACTATATTCCATAGTTAATTTTAAAAATATACATTTAAAGTGTTTTTTCTGTTACAAGATGTGACATGTAGTGCTGTTTGTGTTTAAAAATAAATGTTGAAAAATTAAAAAAAACTGTATAATTAACCCAATCTTTTATTGATTTTAGCTTTATGCACAGATTGCACAATACGCACTTGATGAGCTTTCAATAAACATCTCGGTCAAAATTCCAAAATTAACCCTGTAACGAACGATGTTAATGACCGAAACGCAAAAATAAAAACAAACGCAGGTGAAACTTTTTCCGCCAAAAAAATCGCTTCTGAAACTTGCCAAGTTCACAAAACGGGGAACACACACAAAAAAAAAAATTCCCATACCAAAACTTTTCACGCTAATTATGTTCCAATGCTAATTAATACAGGAGTGCAAAAAGAGGTGGAGATGGAGAATTTTTTTTATTCTCTATCTCTAAAAAACAAAAAAAAATAAAGATCGAGAAAGAGTCGGCGAAATTCAGCGCCATCTTTTATCTTCGGCCAATTTGGCGCTGTAGTCCCTTTTTCCCGCTAATAACGATAATCCATCAGTGTAAGTGCTCCAGCGGTGACGTCACGGCAACCATTTTTTTTAAACACTATTGGCCAAGCCACGCGCAAAAACGCCTCTTCGGTTGGTTCTTTTGAGAAATCGGGGGCGGGGCCTCCCTCCGATCTCGGCCAATGGCAAGCCCCACAGCGCCGTGACAGCGATGATTGAAGGGCAACGAATTGTAAGTAGTCGGCGGTGTCGTAGACTTCGCTCCTTCGCCAGTTGTGAGGTAGTAGTTGCGAGAGTTGGAAGGTTTCTGCGAACACTCCGTAGTGTGGAGTTATTTTTCCCCCCACTTCCTTTGGAGTTTTTTTGTCTTGCGTTCCGATACACCCCCGCGTTGGCATTCTTTTGTTGGAGATGGTGTTGCCAGGTGCCTCTTGTGAAATGGATAATTTTTTTTTATCATCTTTTTTATTTTAATTATTTTTTTTTGTTCCTGTGAAAGTGATCGTCTGAAAATTCAACAAATTTCATCTTCTGAGTTTGTGAAAATATGTTTTTTGTTAGATGTCGTTTGAATATTTTTTTGGAACTTAGTGCTGACGTGGAACAAAACTCAGTGATATTTCTTCGAAAACATGTGGATTACTAATCACACACAAAGAAATGAAAATATATGACTTATCTTCGAATTCTTTTTGTGATTAAAATAAAAAACGACAATTATCCAGAGAAGAAATTTCTGCAGTTATAAAATAATGATTCCACTTGTATTCACAGCAAGACAATCCGTCGCCACAAGTGTGCCATTCCAAATGGATGTAACTCGCATATTTCAACATGGATACAATAACACATGTGTTCCTTTTTCCATACAAGCTCCTGTGCCGATCAACAAATATTTTGAAGCTACAAGAAGAAAGAATAGAAGATATATTTTGGACTACACTGAGCGAGGTTTGAAGTTCTTACTGTTCATACAGTAGGTAGGAACTTCATACCATGCTCGGTGTGGTGCCGAAAAAACCTCACCCATTTGCAACGTAAACAAAACGTGCAACGCGGCCGAGCTAAGCCTAACTACGGGATTTTACCCCGACTCCCGCAGCGGAAGAGCGCGGATCTCCTGCGGCACCGACTCCCACTCTGCGCCGCAACGGAACACTCCATCGGTAAACTTATCAGTATTCTCAGGTACTTGAAATCTTCTATTGCTTATTTTCTCTATCAATTACCTACTTCCTATCAGCTTGCATTACGTAACAATTAACACCACGTTGTAATTAACCCTAACAAGCGCGTGTTTACAATTCTTAGAACACGCGGTTCCAGAGTGTTGCGTCATTTAAATTTCTTGCCATAAATTAACGTCTGCCAATTAAAATCTACAGGGGGGAAGGAGGGCAGATTCCTGTAAAGACACTGAGGGGGGTAGCCAATGAGAACGTGCAATTCTTAATTAACGGGGGCGGGAAGGGGGGAAAGAACAAGGCCTGGGTCGATATTCGAATTAGGCTTAAGTCTGGGGGAGAAGGGTGGAGCCTTTTTTTTTAAACGGATAAATTTGATGATGTAAAAAAAGGAGAAAAAATACAAAAATGTAAGAGATAAGTGTGTGACGTCATTCGTGATTAACATTTACGAAAGCGGGAAACTTGATTAATATGTTGGTATTTTTCGTTCGACCTTGATTAAAGGAAAACGTTTCTTGTACGAAAATCCTAAATAAACTTGAAATGATTTTTATCGTGTTCGTAGTTCGCAAGTAACATTTGTTTTTTACGTGTTTCAGTTTTTTTTTAAATAGATTTTCTTACAATCAGAGTTACTGATATAAGTGTAAACTACGTGGAAAAGAAAAATTTACACGAAGTGATGTTTATAAAATATATATCCATGAGCTTTTTTTTTTAGTTAATAATTTTTTTTAATGGTCAAATCCTTTTTTAAAAGAAATTATTTCTTCATGTTACGCAATTAATATTGCTGAAACTATGTATTACTTTTTATGTTACGAAAAATCCGAGAAAAAATAGCGCTTTTCACATTGCTGTTGGTTAACCGTAAATCAAATTTTATATCGTATTTCAAATTATAGTTGAATGTAATGAAAAATGTATAAACTTGAATTTAATAATTAAAAATGCAAAGTAAAGTTATTCTTTTGAAATATTCAATGTTGTTAATAATTATATTAAAGCAATTTCTCTCCTGATGACTCAAAAATATAAATAATTTTAAAATGTTTTGAAACTACGGCGCGTATCTGTTCTTTGATAATATATTTCGTTAGGAACAGTGTCTATAAAAACCTTTATTAGTATTTTATAGTTTGTTTCAAGTCAAATAAATAATAAATTTGTACCAGTATAAAGAACCGACACAACAGAGCTTTATACATGTTACGTTTTCTGCAAATTATATTTTGAAATTTAAAATATATCCTGAACGCATATGTAAAGTTTATGAAGCACCCTGAGAAGTATATAAGAATTTTTGAGTGTAATATTAAAATTGCTTAAGAAATTATAAATGTTTTTTTTTTAAAGGGCATACAATAAAAACTGGAAACGTAATAACTTGTGTTAACTTCCTCGTTTTTTATTGTAAAAATAAAAACTGTAAAAATGGTCAATGTAGCAGTTGTAATGATAAAAGTTACAAATTTCCTCCTAAATCAGCCGACATAAATATATTTAAACTTTATAAGTTAAGGGAGGAAAATAAAATTCCATCTTTGAAAAAAATTCAAGAATTCAAGCGTCAAATACATTTTAAAAGATTTAACTTTTTACTTCAGATTTGACAAACAGAAATATGTGAAAATAAATGATGTGTTAAATATACTTTTAATCGTAGCAATATTTTTACTTCTGTTATTTACTACAGTTTTTAATACACAATGCCAAACAAAAAATATGATGCATATTAATAATACGTTATGTCACTATAGTTTTAATCGTAGCAATATTTAAACTTCTGTGATCTGTCTGATTTAGTTTGTTCTAAAAGTTTAACATATCCAAAAAGGCTTTTATAATGCTAAAAATAATTTTTACTACTTTAATGATAAAAATGATGGTGAATAAAGGACATTTAAATAATGTAGTATTCACTAGCGTTTGGAAAAGTACAAACATATTTTGTTTGTAAGGTGAATTCCGTATCATCAAAATTTTATTCAACGAACTTTTCAGTTCAAATATACATCATGTTCGTTTAATAATTAGTAGCACTATTTAAGTGTAATGGAAAACTTGCGTTTGAAAACCAAGTTTGAAACGAACCATTTAACTTGGTTCGGATATTTAACAATCATTGTTAAGTATAAATTAAGTTATGTCATAAAATGTTTTTACTAAAACCTCCGGAATAAAAGTTTTAAAAGTTAAAAAATTGTTATAAATAAAAACCTAAAATCTTGTGAATAGTCGACTTAATACAAATACTAATTTGCATGCAAATCAACAATAATTAATTCCAATTTATCACATTATATCATGATTAAATCTTCCAAAACAGGTTTTCTACTTCACATAAATTTTCGAATGTTTTGTGCTTTACAAACTTTCCCTCCAGCTCTTAGTACCGGACCCTTCTTTAAAATCCCCCTGTTAATCACTTATTTAAATTCTAGACCCAGTAGCGCCCTCTGGGGGAGTTGTTAATTACTTTTTTAATAATCGATATCCCGGAGGTTTGGCAATCTGGCAACAGCGCTTCATGGCGCATAAGCGCTTTGCTGCTGAAACAGTAAGCTGCTAATTTGAGCTGCGATGAGATAAATTAAACATTGTATCTTTGTTGCAAACATAGTATTGAACATGTGTTTATATTTTAACAGTTTATTTCGATTTTAAACAAACACGATGAATATTGTTAGCGTTTATTTTAATATGAGGTTGCGCTCTTTAGTAATTTAATATTTTTAATTATTATTATACTTTTAAGAACTAATTTAAGATGTATTTCTTTTTACTCTACGTAGTTACAAAAAAAGTACTAGCTAAGTCAATGGTATATAAGAAACCATTAGGAATTTTTTTAAAAAATAAATTTTACTTTTTCTCAAGGTTCAAGAAAATTAGATTAAGAAAAAAACCTTTTTTTTCTTCTTTTTGAGATTTTTTTTTCAAGATTTTATATGATTTAAACCGAAATTACATGCAATCATAATAACTTACAGTTTCTTATTAAGAAATTTCTTAAATAGTAAAAAAATAATTTCAAATTTAAAAAAGTATCTTTTAAATTTCAGTCTGGGTTTACTTGATTTCAAAACCTATCAACGAGTTGGGTATATATATATATATATCAACATATTTTAACCATGTAACAATTATAAATTTCCAAATTCTTCCCAGTAGTCATTAAAACACACATTTCAGTCTTATATTTACTATCATTCAAAACTCCTATACCTCTCCCGACCTTAAGTTTGCTGTATACAAATGTTCTACGAGAAAGAGGGTAAATAGTTCTCATTTTTGAGGGCGAGAATCGAATACAAAAAGGTATTTAACATTCAATAAACAAATTTATTTGTTATTTCAAGACATAAATTTATTATTTTTATTAGTTTAGCTTCAGTTAGAGTGTTATTTTAATTATTTTTTCCTTCGATTTTGACGTAACAGGGCGCGCGAATATCAGGGTCAAATTATCAACCAATCGGAGCAGGCGAAGCTTCGGCGCCAGACGCGTTGTTTACGCAAATTCCTCCGCGTAGTACATTTATCTGCTGCAAACTTAAGGTTGGTTTTGGTATAAGAACCCTCTTTGTGTTTACATAATATTCACTACCGCATGAGAAAGTCAAATACCCCAATTTTTTCCCCCTTCAGTAAGGGGATATGAACCTAAGTGAAATGTGTTGACAGTGACCCCATTTTCAAAGCTCCCGCAGAATTCATTTATCTTCTTCACAATTCTCAAAAAAGAGCAATCAACAAAATTGTAGATAATTAGGAATGATAAAAGTATTTAAAAAATACAGTTTTTGTCATTTTAAATATAATTTATTAGTCTAAGATTGTTTTTTTAAATACAATTATTAATACAGTTATTTATATTCTTTATCTTTTCTTCTTAAATAATATCTGTCGGTACCTTTTGCTTCATAATGTACATCATTAAAAATATCCATATTAGAATTCAAAAATGTACATTTGTGGGAATTGTGAGGAATTAAAATTACATTATTAATAAATAATAATGAATATAGTTTTGAATATATTTTTTAATGAAGCTAACTTAACAATGAATCACTAAAGAGAATTGATCTAAAACAATTTGTTTTTAGTTTGGATTTTATATTAAAACACACAATTAAAAATACAGAAAGATATAAGTGTGATTTACTAAGTCAAACAACTCATTGTCATAGTTATTATTTAAATATCAGTTTCGGAAAAAATAATGCAAACAATTTCATTGTTAAAGAATCCATATTTTTGGACTTATATTCTAAACTATATTCATTATTATTTATTAATATAATTCGGATTCCTCACAATTCCCAAATGTACATTTTTGAATTCTATTATAGATTATAGGTATTTTTAATGATGTATATATTATGAAGGAAAAGGTACCGACAGATATTATTTAAGAACAACAAAAGATAAAGAATATAAATTGTACATTTTTTTAAGAACAATCCTAGAGTAATATGTTTAAACTGACAAAAAAATGAATTTATATAATATCTTTTATCATTCCTAATTATCTACAACTTGATTGCTAATTATAACGAAATGCAGCAAAACGAAACAAAATTTTAAAACGGGACTCTTGGTAATTGTACCGTGACATTCAAAAACACAAATTTATTTCCGTAAACAACTAGAACCAGTTTCCAACTCGTAACCTTCGCCGTGTTTAGAAAAGCTACAATTCATTTCCATGCACCAAGGAGACTGAGATACGCTATTCAAGAAGTTTTCTTTATTCAAAAAGAGTGAGAGATATCCTTCAAAATGGTAATAACCATGCTTTTGAAACGGTTACACCCTATGTATATACAAATAACAAAACAAGTCACTTTGTAGCCAGTGGTAATTATTTTAAGCGGTAATTTTAAATGAGAATGTATTGATGCTTATTTCAGTAATGTGTTTAATGTATTTTTTTACATGTATAATTTTGGGTGTAAGCTCATTTATAAAGTTAAATATTTGTTTAGCATCATTTAAAATTTGTTTTGGTAATTTCTTGACAAATTTGTATTTACATTTTTAAAATTTTTGTTTAAAAAATTAAATTTTTTAGTTTCCAAATTTATTTTGGAAACTAAAAAAAAAAAAAACATTAAAATTTAGAAGTTAAACTAATGTATTAAAGTACACTAATGCATTATTTTAATATTCTAATACTAAAATGCTCTATTTGAATATTCCTAGCTAAAGTAAAAGATTATTCTCATTTAATTAAGTATTGGAAACTATTTATAATTGTATTTACTTTTATGAAGAAAATAACTCCATAATTGAAGAGCTTAGTGGAAGAACGTGCTAAGTGACAAAAATGTGAAAACGAGATAATGAGTTTGAAAGTTTTTCGTTTGTATTCATATCTGTGGAAAACGGTACTTGCAAACCGTAAAAAATATGTCAAACTGAAAGTTTATGATAAAGGGGAACTTGTTATCGTTAAGGAAGCGTTAGTAATATGTTCATTTACACAAAAATCTCAATTTTTTCGAAATGTCACTTAGCACGTTCTTCCACTAAGCTCTTCAATTCTAAAAATTGTTTTTAATTAATTGTTCAAATAATTAGTATACTTTTTTTTTATTTATTTTCTCCTTGACCCACCACTCTGTTTAAAAAAAATAAAAGTCACAAACATCATTATTTAATTGTAAAAAAAAAATCGCAATCATGTTTCATAAAAATATTTTTCAAATAAGTATTTCCCCCTAACTCTAGTTCGTTCAAAAATAGCTCAAACAACTTCTAGATAACATTAACTTCAGTAAAAAGTCCGTTACCCTCTTATCTCATATTTAGTATTTATTTACGAAAGATATGGAATAGATAACTGGCAGAGAGGATACGCTACAATTTTATCGTCGGTTGCAACTATTCGTTAAAAAGCTCGTTAAAAAAATATCAGTTTATTTTTTAAATCTGTGCAACGAACATACTTTTTTTTAAAGGTTTAAAG
This sequence comes from Hylyphantes graminicola, assembly GCA_023701765.1. NCBI lineage: Eukaryota > Metazoa > Arthropoda > Arachnida > Araneae > Linyphiidae > Hylyphantes > Hylyphantes graminicola. Next base: position 68,403,901 of record CM043119.1, read on the forward strand.
TTTCGCAATAATTAATGATAGTTTCTCGTGAGCTTTGCCTAAGGGCCTTGCGTTTTTTGCATGTGACTTTCGCTCAGTGCCTTAGGTTAGTTATAGGAAATGTCAATATTACCTGCCTTTTTTATAATAGGAAAATGTTTAATTTTGAATCTAGTGAAGCTTTGAGCAAACAAATGATTTTTGTTATTTTTGCGGTTTTTTTTTAGATGTGTGCATTATAGTATCGGTAGTTTTTTTTTCCCCTCTTAGTTGGGCAAATCTAAATTTTATTTTACTTAAGAGAATTTCCCTATTTTACTTTGGATTAAATTTAAATTTATTGTAAATTTATGGACAAATCAGTTGTTGATTATAAATTATTTTGTACAATACATTGTTGAAAAAAGTTTTCATTTCTTACAAGTAATTTTGAAACACTGTTTAAGATTTTGTTGCTGTATTTAATCGGTACTTTTCCCCTCTACTGCTTAGTAATATACAAAATAACATAACAAATTTTGCAGAAACTGAACTGACTCAAATCGCTTATTTGTCGAAACGAACAAACCAAACGCCAATTCGAAAATCCACTGACTGACGTAGCAGGTCTATAATTACGCTCAATTTCCCCAAATAACAGGCTACGGAAACTTTTCCTGCCTTGCGGATTACAGCTACAACATCTAAGTGATGCGATACGCGCGTTATTGCTAAAGAACAGTTTAAGATACATTCTAAAGAAACATTTTCTGCTTTTAACGCATCTAAAACATTAAAATAGTCGTTTTAACATGGAATATAGTTATGTAAACATTAAATCTAGCCACATAAACATCGAAAATAGTCGTTCGCAAGAAAGTTTTAACAAAATAAAACTATTTTAAAAAAATATATGATTTTTAAAGACAAATATTTATTATTGAATTCTAAATTCTTAACTTCTTTTTGTTGTTCTTATTTCTAATTTGAAGATTCGTTATATTTTTTCGCATTATAAATAAGCAACATGTATAATTTAGTTGGGAAAATACAATTCATGTTTTAAATCAAAGTAAAACTGACTCATAAAAATTGACATATTTTTACGATATGAATAGAAATTTTGTTTAAAAAAATTACTATAAAATAATAAAATAGATGTGTAAAAATATTTCATTGAATAAAAGTTACATGTTTTAAAATCTGTTCGGCAATACTATTAAATAAATATAGGAACATTGTTAAAGAGATTGTTTATATATTTAGTTAATATTTAAAAACTCTTTTAGTTTTCTTTTTTAGAGGGAATTCCGTCAAAATACAACGTATATTTAACACCAGACTTTATTTCTGACGGTGCTGCTTTATAGGTGGCTAAGACGTTAGCAGACTGGGCATTTTCACCATAACTGAGCGACATTTACATTCGAATAATAATGACAACGAACATCCTGAATAAAAAAACGATCCGTGTTATCTTCCACATCCCCGCGCCAAATCCTCCTGTACTCTTGCTCGGCAAAAGATCCTTTTATGGCTTCCCAAACAATCATCATATATCATTCAAATCCTTATTTTCTTCTTCTCGAATTGACCTTTTGAGGAAGATAAGGACCTGATTAAAAAGTAAGTCCCAATTACTGTGTTGCTGATCGCAGTCTGCGCAGGAGAGGCGAGTTTGTGTCGCGAGTTGCGCAAGGGGGTATTTTTGGGGGGTTTGCAGTGTACAGTGACACGCGAAGTTTGTTGAAAATGGATAGAACTGTTGATCGTTTGAGTGGTTTTGATTGGATGGGGGGTGTTTTGTTTAGTTGAGGATTGTAGTTCAATGAAAGACATTATGTTCTGATTATAGTTTAGTTTGAAGTTTTGAATTATTTTTTAAAAATGTTTTTATTACTTATTGTTAATATCCGAATCAAACTTGGTTATAAATAGTCGAATATCATTAATTAACTCATTAAAAACATGGCATAAAATCTCATTGATTGTAAACAAGTCCTTTCAGCTATATCGAATTAATTTTAAGTAAAATTGGGTTGTTTTTTTTCATTTATTTATTTTTTATTCTTCAATTTTTTTTTTGCTCTGTTGAAAATATATTCTAATACAAATTTTAGTTTCGAATTAGAGGTAGTAATTTTTATAACTAAAAATTATCAATTCATGTAGCTTTTGTTAGCTTATTTCAATTCAGTATTTGAAACAATTTAAGGAATTTTTAAATTATAACAAATCAATTGATATTATTTTATGCATGTCGAGTATCATTTTCCCTCAAAATGAACATTAAAGCTTATTTATTCACAATATTTTGCTGTTTCCTTAACTTAATGCATGGCAAAACTTTCTGTAACTCTCAACCTTTTTCTTTTTGCTTGCTCTATTGCATTGTGTTACTCTCTGTATATTTTTTAATTAAAACTTATTGTTTAAATATATTCCAATGTAAATTATGGCACAATAAATATATTTTTCTTTTTCATACCTTGTTTTATTTTTGAATGTTTATTTATTAAGTTACATTTTATTTATCAAAGCACATTTATTTTATCCCAAAAATTGCACATTCACAAAGTGAACTTGGTTTTAGTAAAGTATTGCATGTAGATGAAGGTTTTAAATGAAATACAAAAAAATACTTTCGAAACTATTTAATAATTGTTTGCTCATGAAATTTTTATTAGTACGGTGTGTGAGGGTAGTAAATAATTTCAACTTAATAATAAATTAGTTTAAAAAAATTTAAAATGTTTATAAGTTTAATTAAAAAGTTTTTAGTATCTGTTCAGTTTTAACTTATATGGGTAATTAAAAGAGTTTTTATTTGTACTAAATATTTGTGTACATTTGATAGTTTTTTCATGTGTCAAATTTATAAAAAGATATACACTCTTAAAACAAGAGAGTGGATTTGAACTCAGTCTGAGTTAATTTCACTCCTCCAGACTGGAAAATGCACTTACCCGGAAGGAGTGGATTCTTTGTGTGTTAAACCAACGACAGGATTACTCCAAACGAGTGATTTCAACTCAGTCTGAGCTAATATTCAATCCTTTCCAGTGTCGAAAATGCACTTCTCCAACTGGAGTGGATTTCACTCTTTTGTTTTAAGAGTGTAAGGAGAAAGTAAATTTCGTTTCCAGAGCTACTAATGAAAGTACTTTTAAATGGTGACAATTACATGGAGTATAATTTTTGGAAAATAAAGTTTATTTTGACTGACACAAATGAATGTATCTTTGAAAGATGAGACTTTGAAAGCATAGACAAGTTTAGTACGTCACGGAATATCTAAAGGTTATATAAGAGTTTTTTAAGTGATTTTACTATGAGCCTAAGTTAATGATAAATAATTCTTTAAATAATTGCTAAATTTAAATTCAGTTATATTAGTTTATTTCTTATATTAATTCATATTAATTGAATTATAATGTTTCGTTTTCTTAATTATAAGGTTAGATTAACATTGTCTCTTGTCAATGGATGATAACATATTTTATATGATACAATACCTAATAGCATGAATAAGTCTTTTATATTTACCCTTTTAAAGGATTGGATTAATGAATGAAATTAGTTTAATGTAAAAAATTCACCTTTTTTTTAATGTCCTTTCGAGGATTTGAAGCAATAAATGACAAATTTACTGAATCAGAAACTCAGACATAGGAAGTAACCATTCCAGTATATCTGGTCACAATAATTGAAGAAAAAACATACCAAGTTGTACATAAGTTTTCCCATGCATGTCACGAACTATTACTTATCGATTTGCAACGAGTAATCCAGAAATCTGATTGTGAATTCTACTACAGGGTCCAATCAGATCCTGACTTATGGTGTTCTGACTAGGCATATTTATCCCTCTTTTCTTTTAAATTTAGTGATAGATGTAAACTATTAAATAACAGTGTTATATTTCAATATTTTAACTGTCCAAATTGACTTTTAACGCCGAGATAAATTCATTTCGTTTTTAGTTCATTAGTTTGACTTTCAACCAAAACTTGGAGTACAGTCAAACGTGGTTTACATCAGTAACAAACATGGCTCGAATAAAATGAGGATATAATGTTAACAAAAACAACATTTCAAGTGTAACAACAAGAAGTATAAACACATAGTTGGGGTCAATTTTTTGCAAATAATAACTAATAAGCAACATTTTAAATATTTCTTCAATCTTGAAGAAGAGGAATACAGGGAGACATGGCAATATAAACTCGTGGTTTTCCTCAGAACCTAATCTAGGATAACATAGACTAGAGCTATAATAAATTTTAAGGTTTCCTCTTAAGGATACTTTACTGCATTTTTGCCCATACGATTGGGTTGACAATGAGTATACTGCTTTTAATTAGAATCAGAATAGTTTAGTTTTATTTAACTATTTTGCTATAAAGTAATCAAATAGTATCATTTTTATTTGCTGTATTTTTCCTAATGAAAGCCCTCGGCAAATTTAAAATCATTATCGATCTATTAATATATCCTAATAGGTATCTGTTTTATTTCTTATATTTTGCTTAATAAAATGTAACCATACCTTAATTTTACTATATCTTATATCAGCTTCCTAATAACATTGATCAGACCAATTCTAGTTTAAAAAAAACAATCTGTAGCCCAAAAATTTTAAAAGTTCATAGTTCTACCAAGTGGAACATAAAAACTACTGAATTTTTGGAAATATTCTTCTGAGATATTTTGGGGTCCTAGCTTTTTTTAAAAATCAGGTCCCAGTTTTACTATTATTCCCGGTCCTCCACTCTCACTTTGATTTAAAGGCCAGCGCCTTAGCAACTGGGCTCTTCGTAGCAGTGGGATTGAAAAGACATAGGTAAAAGAGGAAAATCAAGTTAGAGCTCGGTTCATTTTCTATTGCTTTTGAAATCACAAGGATGTTTGTCTCCAATCATCCTGGTTTCGTAACATCTTGCAAAAATGGATGAATGGTTTCGACAAATCTTGGCGAGAGTTTGGCATCATTGTAACTGTTAGCAATTTAATTTTATGTATAAAATTGGTTTCAAGATATGACTTGAAATGCCGAGCCATGGAGACTTATAAATATACATAGGAATTTCTTTCTAAAATTAGTTGTGTAAATTTTGCACTCCATCAAACTCTGCAAAAGTTATGGCTCTAAAAGACACACTATACTTTTTGTGAGATATTCGAAAATATTAAGAACTTATTCTTTTATCAAAATCGACCACAATAAAATTTACATACAAAAGCATGCTTCACCAATATTAAAAAAAAAAATCTTAGCATTGAACGTTTGCAATTTAACGATAAAAGAGAAATTAATTTCTAATGATCCGACTAATAAAAGAAACCCAACTTGATTAGTTTTTTTTTCTCCAACTTCTTCTAGTTTGTATTAAAATAATCTCAATAAGTCGAGACTTCACACATCTTACCCACCGGCTGCTTAGAAATCGATACATCCGTGGAAGTTTTTTTTTTTCCTAAATGAATGTTTTCGGAATTTGAATGTTGGAACCAAGATTATTTTTTAAAAGTTGAATCATTAAAAAAAACTCCATCAATTACATATAAGACTTTTTAGAATAAAAAGTAACTTGCAACTATGTCAAATCATAATGTTTTATTATGGGAGCTCATTGAATGTGATTTTATTTTCTTTTGTTATCCCTCTGTGGCCGTGCGTCATACTATAATAGTATCTGAGAGGCAGATCTCGCTTTCAAATCACAGAACTACAATAATATGACAAGAGTTGAATAGGAATTCTTACTTGGTGATTTGATGAAAGCCATTGGATACGCCTGGTGTAATCAACATTATGCAATGAATGAATTAAGGAGGATACGTTAAGTGAATACTGATTGATGGTTTAATTTTGTGCTGAACTTAACTCAGCATAAAAAGAGTTATTAAAAACATATCATGCTTAAGAGAGGATTTAAACTTTATCTGAGAGCGAGAAAAGTGTATTTACTATCCCGATGCATTTGCAAGCAATGCTTCATTTGTTTTTGCTAATTCCATAAAAAATTATAATTTCTATAGGTTAGATTTTAATTATCGTCGCACTAGAGATACACGAAGGCTATTGGCGACGGGCGTCGTATTTTAGAACCACAGTCAGGTGACGAGCCAACTCCTGAATTACCTGAATAGACACCTAACGCAACCGTTAAGGGCGACATCGTACGCAGCGTTGGGACTTTGAAGGATATTTAACGTGCACTCCCTTACACGGGGTATTATTTGTCAGACATTTTTGGCTGCACGGGCCGTTTATAGGTCGGCAGCTATTTTGGCGATGCCCAGACCCGAACCTGGGACCTTCCGCATGCTAAGCGAGTGCTTAACCGACTAGGCTCTATAATTTCTATAGTGCAAGTCACACATGTTAAAAAGTGACTATTACTATACAAGATTTCACAGTGATTGAAAAGAAATAGCGGAGTAGTTCATCTACACCTAACTACTGCAACTAAGTATTGTAACCTGTTTTATTCAATATTAGATTTTTTTTTAAATTTCATAAGCTTTTTTGACTAGTGACTTGCACTTCAATAATCTTTAGTTAGATGAAAGTAGTCTTTTGCAGCAAAAGTTTTCCAGCAACACATACATTTTATAAATTGAAGAACTTAGTGGGAAAACGTGCCAAGTGACATTTTTGAAAAAAAAAAAGAATTTTGTGTCCATGAACATAATATTCCCTTCCTTGATAACAAGTTTTTTAGAAAACTTAAGTAAGTTTTAAACGTTTGCAAGTATTGTTTGTATTGGATCTAAGTTCAGACGAAAAACTTTTTCTCGTTTTCACATGTTTGTCACTTAGCACGTTCTTGCACTAAGCTATTCCTTTGTAACAAAAAAGTTTGTTTCAATCAAAATTGGTACCGAATTGCTAACATTTTATTTACTTCATCCATGTAACAAAAAAAAGGGATTTAAAAAAATAACTTTTTAAAGTTTCTTACAATGAAAAAAACTACATTACAATGGTTAGTACAGTTTTTTTTAACTAATCGCAAGTCATGGATGTAAAGAAGGCAAATTTGAGGGGGAGGATGCCTTTTCACACTTTCCCTTTCATTTTTAAACTCCCCCCCCCCCCCCCTTTGTATGCCTATATAAAAACCTCCACTTAGCTCCAACGCGCAGAGAGAAACCCCTAGCAGGCCAAAAAATTAAACGTCTTTCAGGTTGGTATTGAATATCACCACACACCCTGAACACATACGCAGAAAAAAAGCTTCAGTTTCCGCTCTTCGCCGTGGTTCCCATACTATAAAGTAACCGTGAGGCCCCGATCTGGGTTACTACTTGAAACGTGCCTCCAAGTTGGGCCCCTTGAAACAGGGCCCCACAGCTTTTTGCCTCGATTTAGGTCAAGGACTAATACTCCAAGACTTCTTGCTTCGTAGTAGATAGCGGTTTTATCAGCATTATTTGTTTCTTCTCGTAGATTTTTTATGCCCGTCACGACGTAGAGGTTTTTTTTTATGAAGAGTCCCGTTCGACCATTTTTTTCTTTCGTTCTGTGTGTGTCTTGGCAGCGTCAACCATTTTTTCCCCTTCTTGGTGGAGCAGCAAAAGTATTCTTCCACAGGTTTTGAAAATAGGTCTTTTCCCCCCTCTCTGGCTTTTATATACTTTTTTTTTATCGTCATCTATCTTGACAGTTTTTTTTATGTATAAGTATATTTATACATGATGCTTTTAGTGGTTTAAACCTACTTTCGCTTTCTGGATAGGTTGGGCGATAAAAAGCGCAAAGGGGAAAAAGTGAAAAGGCCGCGTTTTGCTTTCGTTTTGTTGGGCGGCACTTTTGTGCCGCACCCATGTGTGTAGGAGACCTAATATTGAAGGGTTTTTTTCACTGCTAGACCGAGACACCCAGAGCTTGATCTCGGAAAATTCAGAATATAGCTAGGTAGACTAACCAGTGAATGAACGCTTAAGCACAATACAATTAGTTTTAAGAAAATTCATACATTTTAAGAAAATGTACCTTGTATGTTTATGACAATGTGAACACATCTGTCATTATATGTAAATTCTACAAAAAAGAAGGAGTTGACTTAATATTGCATTGCTTTGGGTCTTTTGGGGGTCCAAATAAAAGTTGTACAATCCAAGTGAATGAACAGTTCTTTTACCAGTGAATGAACACAAAAATGTCCAGTCAATAAACATGTTGGATTTTAATTAATGACCAAGACGACCAATCAGATGTCAGATAGCTTCCTACTAGATGAGAGGAAGTCAGTGTTGCCAATCCATCCAGTGGAATTATTTTTTAACCTTACTTTTTAGATGTATTTACCAACTGTTCATTCACTTGTCAGTCTACCCTACATCATATTTCGTTGGTTCAAACACAAGGAAAGGTCTTAACAAAAAATTTGGTGCATACAGCTTCATAAAGATGGTGCTAATTGGCCGATGTATCAAAAGATATTGGCTACTATTCTATCATCTTTTTTTATAAAATCGATCAAACAGAATAGGTCTATGTCTATAAGTCAAGCTAAAAACAAAGTTAGGTGTCAGAAAATTTTATAATTTTGTGAAATTTCGTGGGTCTACAGTATGTAACATAATTGCGACTAAAATGGGAGGGCCGTGGTTCCATCCTTATGGTATGGTATGGTACAAATATATATTCCAGCTTGTGTGCTTGTTCAGAGAACCGCTTATAAGCTTTCGTCAAATGGGACAGACACAGAAAGAGTTTTTACAAGCACAAGAGACACACAAAGAAAGGACAACACAAACACATGCAAATAACAACATTTGTTGACGGTCACTAACAAGCATGTCTGACCGGGATTCGAACCCGACCCCAGCACCTCCAAAGGCCAGCATCCTAACGATTGTGCCACCGGGGTTGCCACCGGGGTTATGGTAAATCAGACCCTGAAAGTACCCAAAGGTTTTATACTCGCTCACAGGCACCCTTGATATTTTTTAAAACTTCCTAATGAAACTATCAGTTAGTCAAGATAACCCATGGTACTGTCAATCAGTATCAATTTATAGCTACTTGCAGCTATGGTCCATAATATGTAAGTTACATAACAGTGATGATTAGGAAGTAATAGAATTGTAAAACACGACTTGATATACTTTTTTTTCGTCGAAAATAAATACCCTTATATAAGAAAAAGAGGCAATTTTCTGCTGCGCCCATGTATGTATAGGTGAACTTATATAATGTTTTTTTTCTCTGAAGGACTGAGGTACCCAAACTTATTAGACTTTCTAATTAAACTAGCAATTAGCCAAGATAACCGATTTAACCAAGGCCTGTTATTCCATTAGGCCCGGGCCTAGGGTCTCCAAATTTCAATGATTCAGATGCTTAACCCTGTAATGCGTGATTTTTTTTTTCATCCCAAAAAAATAATGTGTCTTTATTGTTATACATTATGGGAAAAATACAGAAAAAAATAAAACTGCATTGCAATTTAAATAATTTCAATTTTTAAAATTTTTGCTATAAGGCAAAAACCTACTACAAAATTCCAATTTAAAATAAGAATGATTAGAAAACTACTAAATATATTTTAAGATAACCCTTTTGAACTATAATTATTTTTAAAAAATAATCCTCTATGAAATATGACCTCAGAATATTATTTCTTCAAAAATAAATATCTTTTTATAACAGAGATTTATTTACAGCACGAGCATATTACATTAAGATAAAGTCATTTTTAAAGGGTTCCTTTCTGTAAGGTTAATTTTAAATTAAAATAAATGTCCTAATGCAATAAACAGAGATTTCTTACATTCGCATGCATATTCCATAAAGATAAAGTCAATTTCCTAGGGGTTTTTTTCTCGATAAGAATAAAGGCTGCGATTTAAAACTGGAATTGATTTACTCAATTAGGTTATTTCAAAATATTTAATAGTGTTTATACTAGCTGATATTAGTTTTAACGATTTAAACATATGGTCTGATAACTCTCATAATATCACGTAGTCTGATAACTTTAATAACATCATATGGTCTGATACGTTTATAATATCAGAATGACATTATCTGAACAGATTTAAATATTTAGTAAAAACCCTATTAGGTAATCAATTTCAGTTTCGAATGAACCAAAAAACCCTTAACAGGGAGTTTATATATAAAAATGTTTAAGATATATTCGTCTTGTGTTGACTATATTTAAAAATATGACGCTGGTTATTCTTACTTAAAAATAACTATATTTTTTCTGTGTACTTAGACATTAAAACAAAATCTTTGACGTTAGTCTGCAACATAGATGTTGTTAAATATTTTATAAATACCGTTATTTACACCACAAGTTTTTAAGAAAAACATTAATAAGTTTTTCTGCGCGCTGTAACGGGTGCGGGTTGCGGGTTCAATTACCGCCTTCGCAATGGGTGTACTTTCTTTGTGTCAGTACAGATACTTTCTGTGTCTGTCTTACTTGACGAAGGTTATGTAAGCGGGTCTCTGATCAAGCACACAAGCTGGAATTATGTACCTACCCCTACATCAAAAAGTTTTCAAAGATATTTTTTTCCTGCATAACTAGAACCTAGTTTATCTATACATTCACTATATGAACTACAATAAAAATCGCTGCAATTTCTTCAATGGAACCAAACACATAGTTAAACATGAAACCATGGAGTACAGGAAACGCTCAAATGAGAAACCATCCCATAAATTGTTACTCTTAACACAGCCGTAACAAACTTAATCAAATTTCGGACTAAACCAACCAAAAGGGCCCCAAAGATTGTACCTATCTAAGCACACAATAAAAGCCAGAGAGAAAAGGCACAGCATAAACTTTTACAACTTAGAACTACCTCCAGCTTTATATCTACGGTACATCCGGGGCCATAGATTGTCTTTAGAACATTATGTTCGCCGGCTTCAATGCTTTCCAGGATTCTATGTATCTGGTTTTATGATTATCGACGATTTAATAATACATCATAAACTTTATAGTTCGTTTTATGTGTTCGAGCACATCGCATAATTGGCGGCCACTTGCTTCAACCGTTGCACGCTCGGAGCTTAACAAGATGCAGAGGCTTTGGCACGAAAACTAAAGTGAAACGGTTTTAAATGTCGCCAAATCAATGCAAAACTGGAGTCAATAGATATTTGTTCGACATAAAAAAAACCAAACAGAGTAGAGACAAGCTTGGCGATTTATCAATTCATGTTTACCAAGTTCATTCTGCCATCAAGGATTGGAGATCTAAATTGTATTGAACTGAACTGTCGCTCGGGTGGTGATGGGAGGCTTTCGCCAACTCGCCAAAACTACTATAGTTGTACTGCATTTACGAACACTATTTTTTTTACTTGTATGTACTAATACAATTCAATATTGAGTGCCTCTAACCCTAACAAAGAACTAACCACGCAGCACACTCAATGAGTTTTACGAAATTCTTGAAATTTATTCTTTAAAAAATGTAATTGGCTTGTTTTAGATGACGCATATCTTCCAGCTTTCATTCCTGCATTTTTTTTATTGCTGCTCTGTTCTCAAAGGACATTGATTCACTTATCGGGGCTCCAAACATAATTTATTTTCATTCAGCATTTCTATTGTCAGTCTAGGCCTGAAACCTGCCCATTAAATTTTATATTTAAAAAATGCACATTTGTAGATTATAGATATTTATAAAAGCATCTAATATTTTCCTTCATACTAAAATTTCTAATTTTTTTATATACAAATTAAATTAATTTCATGTAATGTAGTAGTAGTACTAAACTACAACCTCTTGCGACCTGGCGTCCCCAATTGTTGACACAAACAACACGTTAATTAGTTCCGAAATTGACCTGGGTCCGATAGAAGAAGATCCAAATATCAGTTTTGAGCCTTTGATTACCATTACAGGTATCAATCATTTCTATAAAAAAAAGAAGTTGAACGAGGGTCAATGCGATATTAGAGTTCTTAAAAAGTTATTTTAAACTTTCTTTTCAAACTTTTCACAAATTCCTTCTAGGAGTTAAGGCATTTTTGTTAAAGGAATTTATATATAACAACGATAAAATTTTAACTACAAATACGTGATATGGCATGGTTTTTTTGTTTGCTTTTTAGCACAATATTTTTAGAGCTTAAGGCGTGTCTCTCGGTAACTATTAAACATAAGTTTTTTTTAAAAAAATACTTTGCAAGCATACTTGTTAGCATATATTTGTATGAAAAGTATGTTTAGATTAAGAATATACGTGTAGGATTTTTCTCGGGACTTAAGAGGATAAACCAAGTGTTGGGTCTAACTTCTGAAGAGATAAATGGCTTCAGGTGGCAAACCCTTTTATACATTGTTTTTGTCCACGCAGCATCCTTATGATATTCAAGTCTCGTATACCGTGTTAATTTAAGTATCAGTTTTATAGCGGGAGAAAAATCAGCTGTGGTGAACAGCGTTTAGAGACAGATAGTCTTTGCACCGAGGGTTAGCATCCGTTTGTAAGTGCATGATTTATTTGCCAAAAGAAAGGTGAAATGGTGCTTAACCTTTGATAGAGAGACTACTTAGTGGATTGCCATTAAATAACCTATGAGGGGCTTTAAGTTGATACAATGAAGATGGAAATTTATGATATTGATAGAAAATCAGTTTCTAATATGTAATTATAATCAATACTTCAATTACTTTAATAAACAATCAATCGAACACAGTTTAAAACATGGTGCAAGATTACACCGTAATCCATAATGAAGATGGAAATTTATGATATTGATAGAGAATCAATTTTTAATATGTAATTATAATCAATCAATTACTTTAATAGACAATCATTCGAACACAGTTTTAAAAAAATAGTGCAAGATTGCACCGTAATCCAGGAACTCTATAGCAGCCACCACTATTTGGAACGCTGGTTCCCCACTTTTACGGTGCATCAGAGTTATGGTTTTACCTAGAAATTAATATTTCCACTATCCAAATAGTGGTGGCCAGCTAGAAGTTCTTGGACCAAACTTTTTAACAGTGGATGTTCGTAATTATTTATATATTCCACCTAATTTATTCGTGTGAAGTATTTATGGGCATAAAAACATTTGGACATATCGGCTTTTGAATTAAAACAATTTGAATAAATTATATTTCGATTGGATAATGCATTTGTAAATTGTATAGATTTCCACTTGTTTATCTATAGCATAGTACACACTGGTCATTTATAATGAGCTTACACATTTTTCGTGTATAGATAACATCAATTTTGGGAAAGAAAAAAATATTGACAACTATCGAAGACCATTTAAACGAAAATTGCATAGTCTACTAATATAATTATCCAATTGCAGTGTATTTATGCCCCATAGTGCTACTTAAAATGTCGTTCGTGCATGCTATCAGTTTTCAAAAGCACGCTACGGTAATAATCTCTTAATAAGTTTAAAAAATAGTATCAATTTATGACTCATAGATAGTATGCGTTATCATGGAATACAAAATATGTGTTGGAAATTACTATTTCTCATTAGTATGCGAATAATGCAAAAGTAGAGTGACCAAACGTACTGCATTTCGCAGTTTAGTTTGTTGCTCAACTATGCTTTTCAAACAAAAATAACGTAAAACCTTCCCATAAACAATTAACACGTTGATTAGTACCAAAATTTACATGGTCCGATAGGAGAAAATCCAAATATCAGTTTTTATCCTTTGACTACAGGTACGAGTCATTTATTTCTATAAAAAAAATTGAAGTTGAACAAGGGTCAATACGGTATTAGAGTTCTAAAAAATTATTTTAAATTATTTTCAAACTTTTCAAAAAGTTCTTTTGGTAATTAATTTTAAGAATAAGTGATACGGTCTTTTTTGTGGCATTTATAGCACGAAAAATTTGTATTTTTAGAGTTTAAGGTGTATCCTTAAGTTACTTTCAAACACATATTTTTTTAATGTCTTTGAAAAAACATACTTTTTAGCATTATTTGTATGAATAGTATGTTTTGCTTAAGAATATAAGTGAAGGATTTTGCTCGGGTCTTAAGAGATTAAACATGGAAAAAGTAGCCCTTTCCAAAAATATGTAAATAAGTCAACAAAATAAATCAAATAAATTATTCACTGATAAATGATGTTTTTTTAAAAAAAAAAAAGGTTGAACGATAAATGAAAGCAAATGTTCCAACAACTTCAAGCGCTGAGACTGCTAGCAGCGCATCACTTCACGATATCCAATATTCGGTTATATTCTTAGACGATTACTCGAAAAATAAATGCGAAGAAATATACACATGTAATATTTCCGACCAGTTATCGAATGGGATAATACAGTTCAGTTAAAAAATGATTCCAAATTTCGGTATTTAAAAGAAGGATATAGCGGCTCAGTGGCTAAACGTGTCCTCCTCGTAAGTCCAGGAACGCGGGTTCGAGCCCCGGCTGAGTCGTCGGGTTTTCTGAATGGGAATATTCTGGGCACGCATGTCATACGATTATGTGGCATGTAAAAGATCCCTGGAGAGCCCATTTGGCCTGGGTTATCTCGACAAAATTAAATCTCGGCATACTTTGACATCCACAGAGAGCTCAGATTCATTGTAATCTGCGCGTCAAAATTGGTAGCGAGAGTCGTCTAGATGGTGCCACAAAAAATGGCTCTCAGTTCTGGGGAATGTGCCGAGTCTGCAAATTCTTGACCGCCAATGTTGCAGCCCCATTAGAGAAAAAAAAAGTAGGATACCTGTTCATGTCAAAAATTTAACCTTGTATAATTTGAATTTACTTTCAACAAATTAGTGAAAAATCATTGGTCTATTAAATAGGTATGACAGTTTGGTTGGGTGAATTAACGTCACACAAGAGCCACAGTTGACAGGTCTCTTGGTCTTTTGAATAATCTTGAACAATAATTTACTTAAAACAAAGATTTTTTACCGTTTAAAATTATAGGTAGTTAGCATTCGAGCCATAGTTGGCAGGTCGACCTAAGCCATTCATGTATCTAACATAACATAACTTAGAATACGCCCTCTAGAAGGGAGGAGTATAGGCTTTATAGAACGTTACACCACTCGCCAAAAGTGACACAGACACAAGAGACACACAGAAAGAAGGACGACACAAACACACAGGCAAATAACAACATTTTTTTGACAAACACAAACATCCATGCCTTACCGTTCGAGCCCGAACCCAGAAGCTCCAAAGGCTAGCTCCCTAACCGTTGTGCTGCCGGGTTGGCTATTCATCTATCCAAATACAACGACAAAAAGTGCCAACACCTACTCTCCCCAAGTAACAACGATCCCATAACCCCCCATTTCTCGACTCAAAAATACCCAGCAAATCTACATAAAAGTCTCATCGGAGATAAACCTTCCGTGCCAAGTTCACCATCCGAGACAGCCGCACTGTATTTATTCCAAAAAGAAGTCCATATATTTGACGAAGAGTCACCATTAGGCCTACAAAAGAACGCTATAAACTATGCTAATTTTTTTGATCGACATTAGCCGCTGCTATCATCTAACGGAGAAGGAGGAAGCTAGGATTCGTACGCAGCTATAAAAATGAACGTTGATAAGTAACACATGGCCTGAATCTGGTGTGGGATATCATGTATATTTGTTACTGTATTAACTCTTCGAAAAGCCAGAAAATATGGTAAAAGTGTAAGGTTTACTTAGCATAAATATTAAAATTCAGTTTTAGTTGTTACGTATCCATTCGTAAATGCAAACATATATATTCAAAACCTAAATTGTAAATTGGTAAATTATTATTCCAACACAGTATTAAAAAATACAGTTCATAAAAAATTACATTATAACTGCAAAATAGATTCGAATAGTGAGTAAAAATTTAACAAATAATTAGGTTTAAGCAAAATTTATGAAAAAAAGGTAGAATTTTTTTCTTATTGTTTGAATTTCTATTAACTTAAACAAATATTATTTT
The DNA here is from genome assembly GCA_023701765.1 of Hylyphantes graminicola. Classification (NCBI taxonomy): domain Eukaryota; kingdom Metazoa; phylum Arthropoda; class Arachnida; order Araneae; family Linyphiidae; genus Hylyphantes; species Hylyphantes graminicola. The sequence continues at coordinate 68,419,783 of CM043119.1, forward strand.
ACCGTTCAAAAACGGTATTAGTTAGAAGCAGTCGAAACCAACATATATTTAAAAATCCATTTTTAACTATCTTCAGTTAACTTACATGTTAGAATAGTGAGAGTAAAAATGGAGAAAAAAATTAGGTTTATGGAAATTTTATTATATAAAAATGGAAGAGCACAAAGTAAAATGACATTATGTTCGGTAAATTTTAACATATAAGAGATAAAAACATTTTATTTCCAAAAAGTTTTTTATAGTAATTTAAGCAGGATTTGTTACCTTTAAAAACGTAAGAAGTTAAAAGCAGCAAGTAGTTAGTACAAAAGCTGTAATATTAAATTAAATTCAAACCAGTGAGACCGAAAATTTTCATATGTTTTTTTAGTATTCTTAATGAAATAAATCCTTAACTAGATACTTGAATAAAATTTTATGTAATAAATATAAATTCTGTAATTGCATTAATATTTCTTTAAGAATTCATTAAAAATTCAATACTCTTAAATTTCAATATACTTTTGAAAGTAAAAATCAGAATGTTTAAATTCATGAACAATTTACAATGATGTCAATCTTATTTTCCTCGGTCAATTAAAACCTATTTTTAAAAACCTATTTTAATTATATTTATTGAACTTAAATACCCAAAAGATAATTTTTTCATAACACAAAACCAACACAACCATAAAAAAACAGGCACAAAAAAATCCACAACAGTCAACTCGGAGTGAGGTCTCAACCCAAAAAAGACGATTAGCGCGGGCATAAAAAAGGCCCATTTGTAGGCTCCGAGCAGGTTGAAGTCAATTTGGAATCCCTAAAAGGCCCACGTGTGGCCTACATAGCGACAAGAAGGTGCTTTGAGGGGGCCTTTGACTTATGTGGGTCACTAGGAGGTCTCTTTTCTTGGGGGGGGCTGACAAAATGGGGAATTCATTGTATGATTGTGTAGAATGTGGGCTCAAATATTTGGGATATTTTGTGTGAACTTCTAATGGTGAGATTGATTGTTATTTAGTTATTTATTCAGTTTTACAATTTATTTATTTTATTGTAGGATGAATAGAAAGGTAAAAATTAAAAAAAAAATTATAAAACTTCCAAAGATCAAAATATTTGCAATTTTTAGTGTTGTGATAGTCTTCACTCTTCGAACAATGATATGAAAAATTAAATGTAAACTAAAAATTCAATTCCTAAAAAAAATTACTCAAAGTGAATTTGTATACCACTCCCTATTAAATAAAATTTATAGAATTATACTTAAAATATATAGATTTTAGAACACAATGGAAGCGTTTCTGTTTTTTTTTATCATCTTTAACGTGTACATTGAAACATCGTATTTTTTATTTTGTGTTTATTGTGAATTACCTCAAAAATATAAGCTTTCGTTAAAGTTCGGATAAATTAAATTTATGACTTAAACAATTTAATTTGTTCTGTGTTATGAACAATTTACTTGTTTACTGAATCATCAAAATTTAGTCGGCATTCATGGTTTAGATGAGTCAATTTCAGTGCGTGGAACAGCGAGTATTCGACAAAAAGTTTATCAATTACAGGAACAATAAGAACAACTTCAAAAATGTCTTCAAATATTGTAAATTTACAAAATTGCTTAAAACCGACATTCTTATTTAGATGCATGTTGCATTTGGTAACCAATTATTTTTCTACATGGTAGCATTTCAAAATATATAATTATCGAACAAACAGCCACTGAAAATATATTTAAAATTAAAAAGATATTTGCTAAATTTAATTCACTGCTCCCAATTTATACGAAGTAACATCCTGATAGTTTAATAGTTTTACATATAATTTCGTAGTAGAAAAATGTATATTAAGAACCTATTTATTAGGATGTTTATCAAATGTATATAGTATTTAGAATTCATCTCCTATAAATTAAAAAATTATAAATCATACAATTTGATAAGTGGGCATTATTTTATACTTGAATTTTAATATAAATTTGAATCACATAATTTCATGTCGTAAATATAAACTTAATATATTTCTTAAATTCATCTCAGTAAATTAAAGCTAGTATAACTGAACTTGAGTTAATATATTTTTCTAAAATTAATTTTTTTGAACTTTTAAAAAACTTAAATATCGATATGTTTGTGGATAACAAGAAACTTTTTTTAACATTTTAAAATTTTCTTGATTGCTTTTAATCAATAGAATGACTTAAAAAAACATTTCTACAGTTTTTCTGTATTATTTCACGAAACCTATAAATCATTTAAACAATTGAACTCATTTTTCAAATGCATTCAGTTATACTTATCTCACTTTAAGACAGGAATACGCCATTTGAGTGCAACTTAATATAGATTGATGGCTTTTCAAACACCGGAAGAAATTAAAACTGAATTAAGGCTATCTCAAAACAACGAACTCCCTCTAATTATCTTTTGTTGTGAACATCAGAGAAACATTCCGACAGCTGCGTACTAAGAAAGCTACTAAAGCCCTGAATTTTGCCCTACAATGTTTGTGAGTTTCTGTTTTTTCAAATTCTATATTCGTTCTTATTTGGCTGAAGCTATAACCTAATTCGTTTTTTATTGCTTTTAACTTTTGGGAAGTTTTAAATGTTGTTGGTAATGTGGTGTACAATTACTTGTGTAGATTGATTGTAAAATAGTTGGGAAATTTGCCGAACCATGATATTTTGAAACTTAAAGTTTCGATATTTAAAGCTGCTTTAGTAAAGAGAAAATTTTGATAAAAAATGTAATTTGGGCTTTATAATGATAAAACAGTAGAGATAATGACAAACAGTAGGGGACTGTGGTGGAGATCCTGTCTCGGAGGTTTAACTAAACATAATAGTGAAATTCACTCCTATAGCGGAAGTGCATTTTCGACACTGGAAGGAGTGAAAATTTACTCAGACTGAGTTAAAATCGTTTGTTTTAAGAGTGAACCTCTAAATGAGGGAGGGGGGGGGGGGTTTGAATCATAATAAATTCCATAAAATGCATTGAAAGAAGGAATTGTATCTTTAAAATAGCATCTTCGTATCCGAGGAAGTCATTAAAGATTCTCTTTTAAAGGTTTGGTTTGAATTATCGTCGCACAAGAGCTACACGAGGGCTATTGGCGACGATAGCTAGATATATTTTAGAACCACAGTCAGGTGACGAGCAAACACCTGAATAGGCACCCAACGCAACCGTTAAGGGCGACATCGTACGCATTAAAGATTCTCTAATGGCAATAACTCTCAAAGATTCCCGCACACCTGGACAGGTTGGAACCGAATACCGCAAACGAAGCCAATGACGAAAATAAATAAAAGCAGCAGCAGACGATAAATAATAAGCAGCCATCTGCTCTCTCAACTCGAGCTTCATTAGCAGCGAGTGACGGAGGGGCAAATAGTGTATTTATAGACTTTTCTTTCATGACGAATGTTGTGTGGGAAAGACGAATTAAGTGTTCGGAGTAACAGTTTTGCGTGTTCGACAAGGAGTAGGGTGTTTCGTTCTAATTTTTTTTTAAAAAAAGAATTTGGGGGTGATAGAATGAAAAATGGCATTAGGACTTGACATCATTTAACTTTAAATGGAGTTAGAGTAAACAAGATTGTAAATAAACAATTTGTTAAACGTTGAAGTGCTGAGTGTTCAAATATTTTGGCTTATTTTTGGGTTTGTAATTGTAAACGAAAAGGAATTTTGGAATTGTTGGATGTTAGGAAATGTTGTTTTGGAAAATAATTGGTAATATATTATAATTACTATTTCACTTTTATGCTATTTTTTAAAATTTCTTTTGTGGGTTATTCTTTTAAATAGTTGTGAGCATTTCTTTTTTTAATTTTCAAACCAGCGATAATTTATTTTATTTATGAATATTTAAAAGAAAGTAGGATTTGGTTAAGTAATATTATGTGAGTTTGAATTATCGTCGCACTAGAGCTACACTAAAGTATCATTTGAAAATCATTTGGAATGAAAAAATGTTGTATTTGAATCAGAGCAAAAGGTCTTAATTTTTTTGGGGGTGGAATTAAATTAAAAACTCATTTAGTATACGATGACAATATTTACTTAATATTGATTCAATATATAAAATGTGTAATAGGTCAAAATTAATTATACGCACATTGTTTGTAGCATTGATTAATAGTATTTAAAATTTAGTTAATATATAATAGAAAAACTTTTATTATCTGACAAAAGTGATTATAACTTACATTCAAATAACGTAACAGAAATAAAAAATTACTACTTTTTACTGTCATCAAACCAATTTGTCTTAGGTTAAATATATAACTTAACTTACCTACATAAACTTGCGTTCCTTTTTTAAATATTTTTAATCAAAAAGAAACAGCTTATTTTATTAAAATTTGAGGTCACAATTTAAATAAACTTGGATTAAATTTATAATAATTGGTAATTGGAGATTGAAAATTATATAAAGCATTATATTTCTGTTAATTAGTTTATTTAATATAATAATTTGCAAATATGTTTAACTTATTTTAGTCATCGATAATCATTGTGTTATATGCTCCTGCTTTATAATCAAGAGATTTTTCACCGTTTCTGTAGCAACCAGAAGCAACAAAAACAATCATACGAAATTTGGCCAACACGTGTTATCAGTTAGCTTAATCTTTTTCGCGTTTCCTTGTCTTTCGGTATTCTGGTTTTCCGAAGGACAAATGCACGCAATTTAATACAAAAAAAAATAGCATTTTACCTTGTTTGTAGACCGAAAATAATGTATCATTTATCATAAAAGTAATGCATAACATTAGTTTAATATTTATAAAAGCATTTTTTATAAAACGTATTTTGATTATCATTCATTCTTTTACTTTGCTTACATAATGCCTTTTGATATTAGTACAATAAATATATATTTTTTGTGTTATGATAAACTAAATTTTCAAATTATGTTACGTTACTTTATAAGAAACTATTCTGCATATTTTTTTATTAAAGTTTTCATAAATTAATGTATAGTGTAAAAATGTATTTTTTAAAGAAAATAACTCTTAGTTTATTTTACAATCACTGTTATACGATATATGATCAAGCAAACAAGCCGGAATATATATGTACACCCCATACTCTATACGATATTTATTAAATTATAATTTTTCAATTGCCTATTTTTAGTATAGTTTATAGTATTTTTAGTATAGTTTAAAATAACAGCTAATTAAAACAAGTTTTAACACAAACGCGTCAGAAATATAATATATTTTGAAAATCACAAATATTTTTTTTATTTATGTATGCAAAAAATCCTTTAATAGGCCGAAAGATTTCATTGTAATTCAATTTACTAATTTATCTAAAAATATTATAAGTTTGAAAAAAAATATTTTCCGTCGAGCCGGATTTGAACCAGCGACCTAAGGATCTCAGCAATTTTCCATCTACAGTCCTCCGCTCTACCAACTGAGCTATCGACGGATATTCATCGACTTGCTTCTTATAATCTTACCCAAACAAACTTGTTCATATGTGGGTCAAATTTCAAAGTAATAAGCGATAATCTTTACCGGAGTTTTCCGCCCTTTCTCGTTTAGCGTTTCAACTTGTTTGAGTTAATCTCATGGTTATCCTTGATTATTCTTGTGGTGCTAATTGTCGTTTGACATTTATGTTTTTGAATTAACGACGTATTAGAGCTACATCAAGGCTTTTCTTTTCCATTACCCATTTCGTTAAATATTGTGAATTTCATTTGAATTGAACATTTTAAGCAAAGTTTATATTTTAGGGTTCAACCTAACTGTAAGGCTAACAATTCTGTAATTTATGGCTAAATTTATTAAATTTAATTTTTTACGTACATAGTATAATAGAAAGTTATAGTTTTTAATTTAATTGAGTCCTTTAAACAGGTTTTTCAATGAAAATTTTTGACAAAGTATAAACTAATTTTAAATTACACTCTATAATAATCAAATATCACATTTCACAGAACATCACTTTAAAATAGGTCGCCAAACCAGTTTAAAACAATTGAAAGAGTGAATCGTCATTTCATCATGCTAAACCGCAATACACACTTAGATCTGCTCTGAAAGGCCCATATACGTAATTGCTATATTCAATCTTAAATCCTACTTGTCAACACTTAAAATTTATTGCTTCAGGAAAAAAATATCCGTTTTTCATTTGAGACATTTGGGCTTTAGTTAAACAAACACCGCTTTTATCGCCAAAGGATAAAGGCAAGGCTAAAGTAGTAGGGAAGGAACGGGTTGGATGCAGAACACAATACTTTTTTTTAAAATTTTTTTTATTTAAATTTTATTTTCTTGCCTCAAAAGCGAGATGAGAATGCCTCGGAAAGCAGTGGTAAATTCTCAGGAGGATTGGCGGGATTTTTTTTTTTAAAGCTTGGAAGAGTTGACTGCATTTGTTTGACAAGGCTGCAACTGATGGTTTTATGTAAATTGATATAATATTGATATTCATATAATATTAAGTTATATTGATACAGTATTAATTGACATTGATTTTATATAGTTTAATACTGATCGATATTGATACAAAATTTATCAATAATGATACAAGATTGATTAGTATTGATATTTGAACTTGATGTTTCTTATTGATAACTTTAAAATGAACTTAATGTAAGTTGATAAACAATAAAGTTTATTCACTGAACAATACAAATGTAAAGTTGTATGCTCTTGTGTCTGTATCAGTAATGCACGATTTAGTATAATGTAACTGCTTTTGTCCGATTTTTAAAATGCTAAAAAATAGTCTTAAGTAGAAATTTTTTTAAAAAAATGAGTGTATATTATCTTTTTTTTTAGTTTCTTTTGCATCATTAAAAAAATAACATATTTTTTATAAAAATAAAATTATACAGAAGAGTTTGTGAAGCAATTAGTTTTTTTTAAAAAAAAAGTAATGACTAAAGTAGCCATAGAATATTAGGAAGATAGAACCAAATATTGCCATAAATTGGATTTAGTATAACATATTTATTGCAGTCAGAGGAGGGTGCAATTTAATTCTTAGATATTTTGCTTCATTCCATTGCTCCATAGATTTTCCCCAAACAAAAACTCTTATCGGCGCGTGCTCCTGTGAATTTACTCATCATGCAGAGAAAAACAAATTTAATGCCATTTCCTAACTAAAATTTACACATAACAATCTTACAAGTATCAATGCTTTTAAATTGCCAATTTAATAACACGAACAACGATTTGCATCGCTACATGTAAAACGAAAACAAGTTCATATTAAAACTTTCCAACAAGCTTTTTTTTCACATTTTAGTTTTAAAAAAAAGTGTGTGGGGATACCTGTGGGAAAATTCATCTCCTTTTTTACATTTAACAATTCATTTATTTGCCTAGAATACACAATATCAATGAAAATTGTAATAAAAATCCTAATAATCAGATCCTGAATATCTTGATTAGTTAGTCGTCATTACCATTATGGTTATTAAATCTACTCGTTTCTTAATCCATTTACGATTGTGTCAAATTAGGTAGTGAGTTGCATATAAAAATCTCGAGTCATAGTAGTAAAGGGTTGGGGTACTCCGCTTTGTCGATTCCTCCCAAGGTTTTTTTATATATTTTATTTTTTTTGTTAAAGATGTCAAGTTCCCTCCCTCTCAATCAAAAATGGGGGGAAGTTAGCAGAAGGGGTTGTGCGCAAATTGAGTTAAACGGGCTTGTTGCTGAGGGGTTTTGTGGTTGTTTACAGTTGTACTGAATATAAATTTCTAATAAAAAAATTGGAGGAAAATGTGAAAAAAATCCCTTTGAAATCACGTGCAGTTAAATTGGTATTATCAAATATTTGGTCATTTAGATTATGGGATTGATTGTTGTATTTGACATTTCAAGCGTAATAAACAAAATTACTTTGATATTATAAATCTGTATAACTAGATGTGACTGTCCAATTATTAATGCTAATCGCATTTGGGGTAATTTTGTTGCGTAATCATTTAACACATTAAAGTAATATACAGGCATATTCTTTGTATTGCCATATGTTTAAAACAATTATATATTTGAAAGTATGTCTTGCAAGTGATTTGGAAGAAATAAAGTTTAAAATTTGATGAGAGATACGTCAATTTAGTGAAATATAACGTTTTGAGAGGTAAAAAACACACATTTTTTATGTAATAAATTAGCTGCTTGGTGTCTGTATTTTTCAAAAGCCAAAACCCCTTTAAGTTTATAACAGAAAAGTAAGCAGAAAGAAAAATTGTAAAATGATTTCGATAAAGATTCACGCATGTCTACCTTTTCAGCTAAGAGTATAAGCTAACATCGGTCCAATATTACCAAACATCCAAAATTACTAATTAGAGCATTTATCTGTACTAGTAATAAAGGTTGGAACGATATATTAATTTCTATTTACTATTATGATAAACGGTTAAAAATATTTTTGATGCAACCTAAAATAATTTAATAACCAGCAGCTCTAAAGGCTAGCACACTAACCATTCAGCCACAGGGTCGGCGCTTAAAATGAATTATAAAAATTACTTATAAGTCTAAAAAAAATAACAATGCTGTTTGAAAGAAACACTGTATGCTGAAAATTCAGAACTGATTGAAAACTAGCAAGTTAAAAGTTTAGCTGCAGATAATGCCTTTAAGCATCAACAACTAAGGATTCAATACTGCTATTACTATGACATGTTACGCGGCAACAAAAATCTTCTGCAGTGAAAGCTGGCACATGGACGCCCATGGAGAAACCAAGCCCTTTTATTTTTGAGCATATGACTCAAAGTTGTAAAATCTTTTTGAAAAGCCAGCACTTGTTTTTCTGAATTTGCATTTAAAATTATTCTTTTTTCACTTCAATAAAAAAGTTGCTTCGTCAGCATCAAAGAGTTAAGATTCTCCAAAAACCATAGAATCTGCATGCGTCCTATTTCTGACGTGTAACAATTTTATTTTCCATAAATTTTTTCCCTAGGAAAACTTTTACGATATTCCCCCCTCCTTACAAGCAAGAAAATATGTTTTTTATACATACGCATATAAAAAAAATCGAATAACTGAACTATAGGGAACACCGATTTTGGTTCCCCTCTTTTTTTCCCCCAACACTGTCTGGCTATACTTTCCGCCACCCTTATTTGAAACACTTTAGGGATGGAAAACTGAAACCGTTTTTTTTCCCTCAGTTTTGACTAAAACACCGGTTTTTCATAAAGCCGGTCTTAAGTTTCAGTAAAACCGAAAAACCGGTTTTTGAAACACCGGTTATTTTCCTGAAAAACCGCCATCCCTACCGTTTCTTATTTGGTTGGCGGCGAGTATAGAAGTCTTTGTTAGTCCATAAACACGTTGCGTCATAAAAAGAAAACCCTAAGATGATCCTATATGCATGTAACAATAGCGTCTCTGTAGGGGTCTGTGCCAAGCCTAAAAGGGATTTTGGAATAAAATGACATCCAACAAAAAATCTTGTTCGAAAAAATATTTTTATGTGGTGTTGAAATGGGTTGCAGGAAAAAAAAAATGCTTAGAAATCCGATATTTCGTATTTTTATGTCGATTTGAAAAAATGTAAAAGGGGTGAGGAAATTTATGGTCATTCTCTTTTTAAAAATTGAAGGAAATCGGAAAGTGCTTTCGAATTCTATTTTCGCTTTTCAATCAGTTTTTCTAATATATAAAAACATTCCAGTACAAAAAAGGCTGAAGCATTTACATAGTGATTTTTTCATACTTTTTTTCTGCTTGAAAGCTACAGTTGTAAACAAATAATAACAAGGCACTTTAACCATTTTTTTATTATTATTTTCTACAAATATATAATATATAAAATATAAAAAAAATAGTAATCAGATAGAATTTTGGTGTGACACAGCCGTAACTAACTTTATATACTAAAAGTAAGTTTTATGGTTGTTGGAGTTTTATGACGTTTTTATTTCAAAACTATGTCGAATTGCATTTACTTAAAATCCAAAAGAATCAAATAAACCCTCAAACAACAAATAATTATGTTGAAGAAAACTAAAACTTCTACCTATATGTAATAATTGCAAATGACTATGGTGATTAAATTAAAAATTCTATACCTCTATATGAAAATTACATGCACCTATATCCAGGGCCTGGTCTAGGAAATCTCGGACAAAATGCACAATCTATTTTGGGGGCCCCTTCACGGATTTTTTATGTATGATTTCCAGTAATGATGGTGTTATTTGAAATATGTATCAAATTTTTGCTACAACTTTATAGGCTCCCTTACAAACATTGTTCAAAACAATCATGTTAGGTCAATTTCTCATTAAAAATTGAGCAAAAAACAAAGTGGAGAATCAGATTTTTTAAAAATTTACTGATAATTAGGGGATTTACAGCATTTAGCCTAACAGAAACTGTAATTTAGGGGCTCCTTAAATTTGGGGGTCCTTGCCCGGGCCTAAAGGGTCTTATGGAAGAATAGGCCCTGCCTATATTCTTCAACTATCCAGTTAGGTAAAGCGTTGAATATGCTTCTCTAAGTACCGAAGTCTTGTTGTGATAGTGAAAGCCTTCCAACAGATTTATGATTTTCCTTCAATCTTCAATATAACATCTTTCATAAAGCTCGATAAAAGTCTGAAACCAGCCATCTTCGATCTGAGTTCTTTTTATAAATTATTGATAAAATAAAGTTTTTATAATATTATTTGTCACAATCTTTAGAAATAATTCAAATGGCATGTTCATAGTTCTTTATTTTATTTCTTAACGTATATAACTAAAAAAAGTTTAACCACAGCTGCAATTTTATCAAAATAACTCTACGACTTATTTGTATGAGAGCGCTTGATGGTGAAAGAAAAATATAGAAAAGGTGTTCTTAAAATATTTCATTGGTTTTCTGTCTTTTTCTGCCAATAAAAAAACGCAAACTTTACGAGTTAAAGTAAAATAAAAATTTGTTTTAATTTAATAGCTTATTTTTCAAAGCGTATTGAAAGAAAGGGTTTACTAAATATACTTTTATTAGGGAACATTTAAGCTAATTAATAAAGCAAACTTGCTAATTACCTATATTTTTGAGGGGGTTTTTTTGTCAGCACTAATAATACTTTTAAATCATTAATTCGCTTTTCAGTATTATTTAAGAAGCATTAACTCCACCGTTGAAAGAAAATTTCGACTAATTATTAAACTCTTGTCTTAATTCGTAACCATATTACAATTATGCTGTTTAGGAATTAATAAATTGTAGCGTCTATGTTATCAGAAACCGTGTAAAATTGAAAAATTGAATATTTCAATAGGTATGATAGAATATTTAAATATTTAATTAAATTATTATTGAAAAATGACAAATGACAGTGATTGCGCCCTCTAGAAGGGAGAGTCTAGGGTTGATAGCCCATTACGCAGCTCGCCAGAAGAAACAGTCACAAGAGACACACTAAGAAGGACGACACCAACACATAGATAAATAACAACATTTATTGCCGGTCAAAAGCATCCATACCTGAACGGGATTCGAACCCGACCCCAGCAGCTCCAAAGGCCAGCATCCTAACGATTGAGCCACCGGGGCGGCTATATTATTATTACTAATAATACTAAACTGTTCATTCAACACAGTTTGGGTAAGGGTATATTTATGTAATTTAATTATGTATAAAATTATGTTTGGTGTAAAAAATATTTTTTTAAATGCTTGAATTGTATGCTTAATGGAAATGTAATAAATAAATATAATGCTGATTTACGAAGAGTAAATCAAAAAATTAGATTAATGAATAAACACAAAAATGTCCAAAATGTGCATTTCTTATAACAATAAATGCAAAGCATCTTTCAACTACCCTTGGTGCAAAAATAATTTTAAAAGAACTCGTTTTTGCACACAAATCTCCCTAGCATTACTATCAATAATAGAGAAATAGTATAATATTTATCTATTTTTCCAATTCCGAAATAGAAATTCTTTGAATCATTCTACAAAATAAATCCTAAATTCCCATAATATGCCAACTTCTGTATACATTCTGAAAAGATTATAAGGAGTATATTCTGAGTGCCTTAAAATACACTTCGTATGCCCCCTACTAAAGTATAACATCCCTCAGAATTAAAGTTGAGCTGGTACGTATGATAGAATGCAGATCGGTAGAAAGGCAATTTCTCTAAGTATTTTAAAAGCGGCACAGTTTAAAATATACCCTAGTACCGTTTCACTCTGGAATTTTGTATTTCTAGGATCTATATTCTATACGTCTATTTTGGAATATGTCCCTATTTCGAAGATGAAACTCGATTTATCCGGTTCGTTACAAAACAGGAAACAGGATTTCGGGAATATGGCTTTTCGTGGTATGTTTAATATTTAAAAATAACTGTTCTTGTTTCTGACATCAATCGAGCATATAGCAATAACTCCTTGTTTTTCACATCTAACGTACATTTTATAAATTTTTAGTTTGAGATTTAGTAAAATAAAACTTTAATATCTAACAGTAATAACTATTGGTAATTTCAATAATATACATATTTTTAAATATTAATATGGGCTTTAAACTTGTGTGAAATAAACAAATTTGCAAAGATACCTTGTTTTATACACGATATTTGAATTTCCATTTATACAAATTAATTTCATGTAAAACAGTATTGCAGTTTAAAAATTATATTTAGGTTGGAAATGGTTTAAAAAAAATACTGAAGAATTTGGTTTTAAGATTTTGTAAATCTTAAATATTAACAAGGATTTAAAATATAAAGTTTTCACAAAGATTTAAAATTTAAAATTTTCACAAAGATTTAAAATTTTCCCAAAATTTTAAAGTTTCTAAACTTTATGCAATTGTTTGAAAAACGTTCATTTCCGAGACAAGTTGAGACGTTTGTATACTTAGTATGTGATTTTAAATTTATATAAGTTTTCAAAAAAATTTGTTAATTTTTTTTCGAAAATTAAAGTACATTAACTGAGTTTATATACATAGTTACAAAATTGCAAAACTAAAACATATACATAATGAAGTATGCGTTTTCATAATTTACTCTAATGTAAATTACAGGATGTTAAGGAATATTTATCAAACTTTTTATAATTGCAATTCCGATTAGAAAAAGAATGTTTCTTATTACATTGCTTATACCTAACAATTAGGATAAACATATATATTTACTATATATAATATCGATTAATTTAAACTCCAAAACTAAATAGTCTTAATTATTCTCTTTGTATCTCGTTTTTTTGTATGAAGTTTAATAAAAAAAATAATTGGGATATTTTTAAAAAAAAATTAAGGCAAATTTATCTATTTGGGTGCATTTGTAATGTAAAATAAATTCGTTTTTTGTATATCAATTAACTTTATTGCTACTTTAATGCAATTTTTTTGCAAGCTGCATTGTTTTTTACTTCTTAACGGACAAAAAGGTTTCTTTCACGGGACTTTTAACGATTTTTTATAAAGGACTTATAATCTATTTTTCCATTATGTCTTAGAATTTTCGACATTTTATAATTTGTGCATTTTAAATTCAATATTATTTTAGAGAACTGCTTTTCGTAGCTTCAATTTTAAATTCAAGACTATCATAAATTGAAAAAAAAAAATCTTTTCAGCTTCGAAGCATTTTTCAGTCAACCTAGACGAAAACATCAATATACAACTTGCTGCGAAGACATACACGTGAGTTTAAATATACATAATCCAAAATCATAAATGCATCAAAACGACACGAGTTTGAAACTAAAAGAAAACCCGAAGACAGCGCAATAAAAAGTCATAAAAAATGAATCGATCATATGCGATAGTTTTATATCGATATTCTATTTTTCTACAAACATAGAGGGGAAAAAACAGCCTTGATCAATAACATGTAAATCAAATCCCAGCGAGCTACCGATCCGACGAGACAAATTTCATATTCTAAATGTATTTTGGAACATTCGAATATATTTTTTTCTTTCCCCTTGTGTGTCTTGGAGGTTCCAAAATGGATGCATAAACGCCCGAAGAGTTGTGGAAAAATAGATAAAAGTACATCAAAAGAACTCGGAATAGATGTTCCACAAAACAACAAGATGCGAGGCAGATTTTTTAAAAGGAAATATATTTGTTTTTTGGGCGAGAAACAAAATGGCCGATTTCTTGCGAAGGACTTTTGTTAGTACATAATTCAGATGCTATACATAAAAAAATTTTGGGGACAAGATATTTTCTATTTTGAAACAGAATATAATTTTTGCACATTTCATTTATATGTGTTTCTTCTTGGCAAAAAAATGGCCGATTTCTTGCGAAGAACTTTTGTTAGTACATAATTCATATGTGCTGTACATACAAATATGGCTGGTGATAAGATATTTTCTATTTCGAAACAGAATGTAATTTCTGCGCATTTCAACTATATCTGTTTTTTGGTGGGGGAAAAAATGGCCGATTTTTCCTATTTTGAAACAGAATGTAATTTCTAGACTCTGTATGTACAAATATGGTTTTGAAAAGTTGCGAATTTTCCTGCTGAAAATATAAATTTGTAACAAGTCTGGCGACTTTCTGAAAGAGTATTTTTGGTTATGAAAGTAACGAAAAGAAAGGTTTTCAGTGCTCAATTTCAAAATTTCTATTTTAGTAATTTTTCCTTCATCCATCCGGATACGGTTATAGTTCGAAAATTCAAACTCTGTATAAATTCTTTCTGTCTGGAGAAAATATATGTATGTGGACCTCTTTCCCTGCGTTCTAAAAAATCATACTAAGTGAGAAAGAGGTAGGGGTGTAAAAGATAAGATTTTCCTGTTTTCTACACATACTCACGATACCCTTAAAACATATTTTTAAACGTTTTTTATATAGTAATATTAAACATGAAAATGATAAAACTTTTTTTATTTTATGAACTGTAATATTTATTTATACACTCGATACACTTCAACACCATTTTTAAATGATTTTTATATAATAATATTGAACCAAGAAACTGATAAAACTTATTTAATTTATCAACTGTAATGTTTATTTATGATCACGATACTCTTCAAGACTATTTTTAAATGTTTTTTATATAATATATTAAACATTCAAATGTTAAAACTTTTTTTTAAATATTCTATCTACTTTAATATTTACTCTTTTAAGTACTATAAATTTAACTATATAGATTTTTTTAAAAATGCTGAAAAAGAACAATCACCACGTGGCCTAATTTGACTTAAGTCACTTTTGTTTTTATGCTGAGCAAAGCTTACAACT
Organism: Hylyphantes graminicola; assembly: GCA_023701765.1. Lineage (NCBI taxonomy): Eukaryota > Metazoa > Arthropoda > Arachnida > Araneae > Linyphiidae > Hylyphantes > Hylyphantes graminicola. The sequence goes on from CM043119.1 coordinate 68,434,996, forward strand.
TGCTGCTTGTTGATACCTCAGTGCAAAACGGAATAAGTCAATTTAAGTAATGGGGTTGCTAATCTTTCTTAACTCTTGATGTTAAATTGAATTTTTTAAACATCAATATGACAAATTAACCCTTTGAATCAAAACCTTGCAAATTCTCAAAAACATTTTGCAAACAGGTCGAAATTAAATATCAATTGAGTGTTTCAACAATGCGAGAAAAAAATAATTCTTTTCCAAAGCATTTACTGGCAAATTGAAATAAAAAGTTAATAAAAATGTTAAATAATTGTAGATTTCCACCCGTATATATCCAAAAAAAAAAATGAAATACTTACCATTTTTTCTGAAATTAACTAATTTTGTTATTTGTTTTTAAATAAAATTTATTCATTTGATTTTATAATACATTGCTGGCTAATTTAGTAAAATTATATAAAAATTAATTTCGGAAAATTATTAACGATATTTCTATTCGAAATGCCAAGAAGTCCAAACTGTTCCGCACAAATAACAATCCTCAACATAGCCCACAGTATTAGGTGAAAACGCACTCAGCGGAACTTGCCAGCCATCATTCGTGGAATTGCGGTTCCAGAAAAGCATATATAAGATTATGAGGCTGGGAAAAAAATCTCCAGCCGAATTTATCCACCAAGATTTATATCTGGAGTAAGTTAGAGGAGGCTTTCAGACCTAAAAACTCATCCGCAGAAGGGTTGGAAGCAATATCTAATGAACAGTTGAATCAAATTTGAAATCGAGAATTTTTTCTATTTGTATTTTCTGCCCGTCCGCGTAGTAATTTATTATTTTGAGGGAACGGGGACTTGAAGGAAGCTGCAGGCAAATAATGCCTAAGCGTAGCTGGGGGGCCAGTCACAAATTGAAGGGTGCAGTTGCAAAACCAACTTTCTCCATAAAGTTGAACTCAAAATATATGATATATACGATCCGTTTTTTGGCGACTTTTGGCTGTTGTTGCTTAATTTGGAATAAAGTCGCCATTTAATGGGCCGGATTCTATATCATAGATATATTTTGTAGACTGTGAGACTAGACAATCAATTGATCTGTTTTTCCAATTCATTGGTGCCTGTCGTTCAATATCATAATCATATTGTCTAGCTGAAAAGACTCACATTTTTAAAAATTATTACTAAGATATATAGGTTCCCACTCCTTTATTATTGACTTTTGACGAACTTCAATTTAATAAGACTATCCTATTCCGTATCATCTATTAGGTGATAAAAAATTATATTTCCTTTTGGAATTGCCAATGAAACAACACTTACTGAATATTTTTTATTATTTTTCTTTAAAATTCGAGTTTCACAACTAGAACATTCATGTACCTCAAAGAGTTGAGAAAATTCGCCAGAATGTAAAATTATATGTGTTTTAAAAAACGAAACAACTTCTAAAAAGGGATGTGTATAACAGCATACATTATTTAAAAACATTTCTTTGAATTTTATAATTTAAATTTGTTTAAGGAGTCTATTCTAGTTCAGAATAAAATATGTATGTTTCTTTTAATAATTTTTAGAGTTTAAAATCAAAACGAAAACAATAAACCTAAGACTTGTAGAAACAGGTATTCTTGTGGAATAAATATTAAAATTACCTTTTGTAGACCAGTTATGTACTGCAAAAGTAAATTTAATATTTATTGCAAAACAATTCCTGTGTGAACAAGCCTTGTGTTTATTATTTTCCTTTAGATTTTGAACTAAAAAAATAATAAAAGAAGCATAAATCTTTTATTCGGTTTAACAAACTATGTTGTGCAGAAATCTGTAAAACGGGAGGATAAATTTTGAAACACTTGAATAATTGGCTTATCATGTGTAATATGTAATGGTTAGCTTTTTAGTAAAAAATATAATTAAACATTAAAAAAAATTTACACTTTTTAACTAATCCAATTTTTACACGTTATAATGCGATATTAAATCAAAACTCTATTAAAATAAAAAAATGCCACGAAAAATTTTCTATCGTAAACTCTAAATATTCATCATGCAACTAACTAAAAGAAAAGGTGAATTATACAATTACAGATAATTCAAATATTTTCTTCATATTATATACTTTTGTATTTATTCAATTCTAATTATCCTTAGACAGTTTTGACAAAAATTCTCGTATTTCTAAATAAAAAGTAATTGAAGAATTTATTCCATTCATTTTCTAATTTTTACCAGTATTAATGTTTATTCAAAGAATATTCATTAGTCCAAAACAAAATTATCCTGGTATCTAAAACAAAAATGAACAAATCATTGGATAAAAATTATCTATTCCGATTAAATGTAAGTACTGTAATCACCGAAAAAAATCCGAATTTTCTTCCTCCCCTCCGTAATAACTTATTTTTTCTTGTAAACGACCCCCTAACCCCCCCGACCGCCATTTCAATATCTGCAACTAGAAGGAATGGGGGGGGGGGGGGGGGGGGAAGGAAAATAGAACGTCTCCCCCAAATGAAATATTACTGATAATTTCAAGATTAAGGGAAAAGAACCCTCAGGATATGGCATTCCATCAAGTGAATGCCATTCCAAAGAGGACCACAGACCTCTAATAAGAATATACAAACTCCATGGCATCGATACATTTAAATAGGGGCCACCATCATTTCCAAGTCACGTGGGTTAGGATTAAAAATATAGTGCGGTTAGATGAATTATGCCTCAGAAATAATTGGGGATTAATATTGTCTAATTATTAATGGTTCATATTGGCTCTAATAAGAATAAACTAACTCCATGGCATCGATACATTTAAATAGGGGCCGCCATCATTTCCAAGTCACGTGGGTTAGGATTAAAAATGTGGTGCGATTAGATGAATTATGCCTCAGAAATAATTGGGGGTTCATATTGTCTAATTATTAATGGTTCATATTGGCTCTAATAAGAATAAACTAACTCTATGGCATTGGCACACTTAAAAAGGGGCCAACATAATTCCCAAGTCACGTGGGTTAGGAGAAAAGACATTGCGTTTAGCCAAAATTATGCATCAGAAATAATTGGGGGGTTATATTTTTTATAAGTATAAATAATTTTATGTAGTTAAATTTATATCTTAGATTGATCGTTGAAAATATATACGTAATGTTAAAATATAACGACTCATTTAAAGGTCTTACAACATAAATTTTATTATTATAATAACCATCAAGTTCTGTTGTCGGCCATTTTTTTACCCATTAACTCTGTTCGGCAAGAAAATTTGACATGTGAAAATTAGTGTTCTGCTAAAGTTATATAAATTAATCAATAAAAAAAACTGGACAACTTCTGTAGGAAAATTGAGTTACTGAAAAAACAAATTTAAGAAACTTAATTATAAAATTTGTATTCGAAAATAAGTTGTTAATGGTATTTACCAAGTCGTCCTTTTTGTGTAAAGTTTTTAAAGCTGGAGATGAAACGTGCCAAAGGACAAGAGTCACTTAGAATAAAGTTTGGAATGTTTTTTGGAATTAGTTTGGAACTAGTATCCAATTTAAAACCACACTTGGCTGTGATTTCACACTGTTTCCATAGTATTTGACCAACACTAACTTAATTTTTAATATTAACTTAATAACATTAACTAAAAAAGTAGAGATAACTTTCCCAAAGTTCCGAATTTTCCCGCCAATAAAACTGTTTATCTTGGTTCCCTACCCATCATGTCTTTTTACTGTAAGTCTTCTTTACACAGGTCGTTGAAGAGAGCCATTTTTAAATGAAACCGGCATTCGGACCACGTGCCTGAAGCATCTATTACGGATGGAAGTAGTTCAGATCATAATGTGGGGGGTCGTAGTCCCTGAAATCTTACTTAGATGCAATTTTGAAGAGGGTTTTGGGGGTCTTTGATAGTTCTAATCCCGTATTAAGTGCTTGATATTCCGAGTATAATTTTGTTAGGCATAAATGGTTAAATAAGTTAAAATAAGTTTGGTTTAAATTGTTATTAGTTTCTTGTGTTTCAATGGTTAGTTATTTGTGATTGATTTTCATTCTCAAATATTTTGCTATTTGACAAGGCATATTTATTAAGATTTTTTTAAAAAAATATTTCACCAGATTATATTATATGTATTAAATGCAACTATATCTCGATTTGTATCGCCTAGAGTGAAAAAAATGTAGGAAAACACAAAAAGTTTAGAATGTTAAATATTCAACTTTTATTAGCATCAATTTTATTTTAATTGAATAGTACTGATTTTTATTTAATGCAACATTTTTTCACTGTTAATTATAATAAGGTTTGAAATTTCAAATGCCTTAATTATTCCAAATAGAAAAACAGGCTATTTATTGCCAAATAAAGTGTTAACTTACAACTGAAAATTTAGATAAAGACAAATTAGTATTCGTAATTTTCATAAAGTCGTAAAGTTATGCAAAACATGCGAATGCCTTTTTTCCCCAGCAAATAACTACAAACATTTATACTTTTGTTGCGACCTGAAACATTTACATACTAGAATTTGAGTGATTAAAAATAGTTTTTTGTGGTCAAGCTATTTGACGAAGGATTATGTCTAAAAGATTAAGTTGAATATAAAAACTTTTTATTAAGTATCGACTCGAATATTTACATCGATTTATTTTACTCTATATTACTGCCATTTTTGTTCTGTTTAATATACATTGAAAATATTAACTGTTAGATAATCTCCCTATGGGCAAAAATTACTTTTATTATTGAAAGACCATAACACGCGGTTTATTGGACGATACATTAACGTTTACATCCGTCGTATCCTTCTTAAATCGCTAAACAACTTTTTTAAAAATAATATTTCCCATTATTAATTTTACCTTCCTAATAAAATGTTCGAATATTTCAAAGTGAAGTGATAATTGTGTGTTTCAATAAATTTTATTTTTAAATTTCAACTATATTATATTAATTTAAAATATAAATGTTGTACATTTTATTTGAGTATACTTTTGAAAATGAAGTTGAATATTAACACTGAAAACAATATTCGAAATAACGACAACATTCTAGGTAAAATTATTTTGTAATAAGATTTTGAGCATGCCAAATTTAGTGTATGGTACACAATGTTAAGTTTAAAGTGATGCCAACATTTTGAAAATTTAAATAATTAAGTTAAGTTCTTTAACTATTTTAAGTTGATTTTTTCTTAATATTTTACTAACTGATGTCGTTATTATCGAACTGATAATATGATACGCTTAGCTTACAAACCTCTTTTTTCCCTAAGTACAACCACAGACCCAGCTAACATTTTTTAATGAGACACTTAAAAAAGTAACTTCCAAACATGTTCACACATAAAACCCCCAAACAAAGCAACTTGCAATATGTTTACAGCCCCTCGAGGCAAAAAAAATCCCGAAAGAAAATCAGTTACATCTAAAGGAGGGATCATTACAAAGGGCACATAGGGGGCCCTTGTACCTGGGGAAGGTACGGGGTGCCGTGAGGCGTGGGAGAACAATGGACCCGAGGTACCAAGGCGGCAGTAGATAGGTATCTTTATTCTATATACTTCTTTTCGTTTGTTAATGGAAGGCCTAGATCGTTAGCCGCTAACAGGAAAGGAGTATGCTTGCAGAAGTAAAGGTTTAGAAATCGATGGATATTCGCAATCTATGTAGAAAAATGAGGGATCAGTGAAATAATTTTTTTCTAGGATTTTTTCTCGGTTTTTAGAATTTTAGTACACTATAACCTTCTAAGGGATACAGTCACCTGACAGTCAGGTTTTCCATCGAAATTCATAATACCTAAAAAATTAAAGATTTTGTATTTCTTTTTTAAAATTTAAAAGTTAAAAATGTGGGAGGGGTATTTATAGCCATCTGCTATAGAAATAGATTTAAATTTAAAAATCCAATTTAAAATTTAATTTTGAATCTTAAGTAGTGAAAACAAGTTAACATTTTACCTTTTAGCCAATTTGCTTGCTCCTCAGAGTATTTAGACTAATCACTGAAATTGAACAAATTAATAACATTTAACTGTTTTAATATTACTTTCGGGTTACTTTTCGATGTGAAATGCAATTAATTTAGATTCAAATCCACTGATATCAATGTATATATCTGAAAGAGAGTTTCAATTTGCCAAAAAGCAAATTAACGTTTAAAAATTGACTATACTCAAATCTTTAAATTTGATATTCCCGAATTATTATACTTTTTTAAAAAATTAAAATCGTATTTCGAAAACACTTTTAAAATACTTTCTATATAAAATATATATAAAATTGTAAATCTGATTTAATGCTATAACATTGATTTTTGTTCTAGAAGTTTGCATTTATGTATTATAACTAAAGTGTTGGATAAATGAAAAACTAAGAAGCATCTTTTATTTACCTACCTAATATTCCATGGGAAATAATAACAAAAAAAGTTTTATTTAAGATGAGAACTTCTTCCGATAAATCAATGAAAACCTAAAATGGCACTTTAACCTAGTGAATCAAATTCCATTAACATTTATAATATTTGATGCAAGCTCGAATGACTCTCCTGATTGAAAATAGTCGAATTTCCACAGGTTTTTCCCCTTCCTCTATTTGCTAAAACTCAATTACATGAAAATAAATTGTCTTGTGGTTCTATAAACCCTCGAGTACCTTTTATTGGGAAAGGGAACAACAAAATACATAATGTAATGCAAGCTGAAAGGATGTGAGGATGATACTGTGCTGATGAAATTTGTCATTTTTGTATGTTTCTTGTGTTGATATTGAAGAATATTTCGAGGTGAGTGGATGTATTGAATTTGGATTAAGGTTCAATAAAGTTGGTTTATTTTTTGAAATTAGAGTTACGTGTTATTGAGTTGATTCAATTTTTTTAACCTTATTATTGCTATTAGTCTAGAAAGTTAGAAGTCTTAGATTCAGTGTGAAGATAAATTCATATTAGATCAAATACATCAAATATATTCTATATCAAATAAATTCTTTAAAAATATAATTTATTAAATTTATTTAGTTTTACAGTAAATGAAGATGTGCGGTCTAAATGTTACATTAATTTCAAAAGACTTACACACATCATAAAATGAAAATAGATGTTTGGAACTAGAATTTTTCCATTTGTTATAAAAGTACAATGAATATAATAAGACAGTATTTTAAGACTTTTTTTTAAATTTTCTTTGAAAATATTGCATGATTATGTTAAAAAGGTGGCAAAATTTTTTACTTTTGACTATTTGCATAAAATGATATTGGTGTACAAAAATTTATCACAACAATTTAACTATATTTAAAGGAACTTGCGTGCGATAATAAGAAAAACAAAAGAATTATTCAAAAATTAAAAGCTCGTGTTGATTTACAAACCCAAGATCTAACCAGAAATTATTGCGCAACACCACCCCTGAAACAAAAACAAACATAACTCCTCAAATTAATGAGATGCCAAATAGTTTCAAAAGGCGTGACCCTAATGAACATCCCCCATTCATTGGCTGAGCATGAATTAAACTCCCTTAATTGGCTCATTTGGAGGTCCTCCCCCTTATAATGGCAACGCCTTTTATCAATAATCAAGTCATTAGGGATCATCACTAGGAGGCGCAAGAGCTGGGAGAGAAAGGATGGGGATTGCGGGAGGATGGGTAGACGGAGGATGGGGAGGAAGGGGGGAGGGAGAGGGGGTTTGTTTTTGTAGGATTGAGACTTTGTTTTGGAAGTCACGTAGTTTCTTAATGTTTTTGGGTGTTAGATATTTTTTGAATTAAAATAACCGTTTTTGTTATTTATTAAGAATTATAGTAGCAGTTAAAGTAGTTTTGATGCTTTCATTTTCTTAATGTTTTATACAGATTGTGGTTAAGTTTGAAGTTGTTATTATCATGCAATATTTTCCAAAGAAATATTTAGGAAAAATTGTATATTTATTTATACTATCCAATTATTTCGATATTTCAACTAATATTGACTGATATGAAGGAAACATACAGTATTTCAAACTATATTTAAAACTAATAAAGTTTAAAATATCATAATGAGTTTATTCGATTGTTTTTAAATACAAAACAAGCCATCTTAAAATTCATATAGCTGATTTTTAAATAACCACCAAAAATATATATTCTCAAAATACACAAATGATAAAAATTAAAAGATGTTAATCATAAGCATTATAAAGAAAAGACATTTAGCCAATAGGATAATTTAAGTAAGGTGTTATAATTTCATTTTAATAAATATTTTCTAAAAAATTTAAGTTTAGATAATAACCATTCTCACTTGTTCAATGTTAAATAATAGATATGAGTAAAGTTAACAGATATATAAATAAATTTTAAGTTGCTAAGAGTTCTCACTGATTGAGCACCATGATTATTTGAGTAGCAGTTTCTGTAAAACAAGTTGAAGCAATTATTTTTATTTCAAAAAGTTTCATTGTTTAGAAATAAGCTGCTTAAGGGAATACACATTTAATTGTTTAAAAATAAGCTGCTTTAGGGAATATATATTTAAATGTGAAATTTAACCAAAAGAAGTCTTCAACCCTTTATCAAACAGCTACACCACACATATAGAAAAATAAACGAATTTTTATTTAAAAAAAAAGAAATACTTCAATACTCAATTCTAAGAACTTCATCTCTATCAACGGCAATACCCAAAACGAAGCAGCACTTCATTTCTCTCATAAAAACAGAGAATCCTTAGATTGATACATCCCAAAACCTTATTTTTTTTTCTTTTACAACAGCGATAAAAATCACAAAACAAGTTATTACACGCACCAGGAATGAATTGCCCCGATGTAAATAAAAGGCAGACTTTTGGGGCACTTTAAATTCTGTTCTATTCAAAACAAGTTAACCCCTATCCACGTAACGCGCATATATAAGACTGGGAAGAATAAAGGTAGCAGATAGTGCTGTTGTTAGGGCTGTTTTCGCGAAATAAGTTCTTTCAGTTACAGTTTGTTTCATGAAGTGTTATTTTATCTGTTGCACATTTACATTATGAGAAAAGTATGGTAGTTGAGTTTGAATAGAAAATTAACAACAAATATGGAATTTTATGTTGAATTATAGGTTGAAAAAATATCCAATTAAAAAACAATGATGTGTTATTAATTGATAACACTCCATACATTCGAGCATATGTTTAATGTGTTATCAAAATTGAAGGTAAATAATAAGAAAATAGCATCAGTCAAGAAAGGATCTTAGCAAATGAAAACAAAGCGTTATATGTTTAGTTAATTACATTTGATGAGCTAATCTTAAAATGTATCTTACTCATATTTGTATATGTTTATTTCAGTTTAATTATTGGGAACGACGTAAAGAAATAAAGTATTATAGAAACACAAAATATTGTCAATGTAGAATTGATAGCCAATGTAGAGTTTGCGAGCATCCAATGAATCATTGATTATGTATTCAATGATTTGAATCACATTTTGAAATATATTGTTGGCTACCTTGCAAATCATATACAATTATCCTGTAATTTTAGTTAAGAAAATCATATCGAATAATATATAAAGATTTAGAATAATAACATTTCACAGACATAGTAGGTTAACAAAAAATAACCTGTGGACAACATGTAAGACAAGTTCTTCAAATCGAAAGTAGTTATACAAATGTATAAACACGTTTAAAAAACTGTTAGTTAGCAGTTCCAGCAATAAACACCATAAAATATTGAGAAAAATTATACAGTTTAACTTATTTAGGATTATTACAAAACCATATTCATAAGTTATGCCATTTTAGAAATCTGTGCATTAAAATTAATCAATGAGTTGAAAATTTAAATGAAAACATGACAACAATAAAACTGCTCATTCAATTAAGTTAAAATAATATTTCTTCCTTAAAATAACAAGTAAAAGTAACATGCCCTTATATCTTGAACATCCTAAAGTCACGTTCTATTGTATGAAAAACGTGTCGTGACTTTATCCAGAACCAGGGGCGAAATCCAATTTCCCGGGTTATCCCCCCGCCTCTTCCTAGAAGAAAATATAGAAAACTTGGTTCTAAATAATTCATTTACTTTTATAAGGCCAGAGACGGAAAAACACCCTAAAATTGTAGTTGAAAAATGACATATTTCCCCATTTTGCTAAAAGTTAAGTAAAAAAAATCTTTAAGATTTTGTTATTTAAGAAAGCGCAATATACGACACTATATGGTATTGCTGGCATAAGTTAGCTGAAACTATTTTTTTTTTTTGGGTGTATGAATTTTCGTTTAGGTGTATATGCATTTTCATTTTATTGGTTTAGGCCGGCAAGAAGCTTTGGAGATTTTCATGAACTATTTTCTTTATAATTTACGATTTTGGAGTCTGTTCACGGTAGGATGAAATTTCTTCAGAAATTTAACGTTAGGTTTATTATATTGAAAGTTAAATTTGTTTAGCTGGGGAAATGCGATAGTTTTCTATGGAAAAAAACTACCAGGGGATAGGTATAAGTTATTTGAAATTTTTTGTTCCTGTTTAGATCAGCAAATTGTTTTTTGTAAATTTAAAAATGAAAATACCCTTTTGAATAATTCAGTGGCTGAAAATATGGGCAATATTATGTAGAAAATGATATTCATAACAGATGTTTACAAGAAATTTTATTAGCTTGAAACTTTTACATGTTCTTTGAAGTACATAAGTGACTAGAATTACATCACGTTAAGTTCAAGTTTAGGCTGTAAAATTGAATTGAAATAATTTATTCAGATGTTTATAATATTGGTTTATTTATTGTTTGGCGCTAGTTAGGCAACTAGTACTAATTTTAGTAATATAAGAAATATATTTGAGAGGATTTAATACTTTTACTTATATTTCCTAAATTAAAAAAAAAGCAGCAGGAATATAAATATTTTCGTTCAAAATTTACAAGTGACCCGCAAGTGTCTGGTGAACCTAAGTTGACTCATGAGTTCCCTGCAATTAAGTACATTAAAATAATTATTTTACTATGACTAAAAATCAATCATTGAGTTTACAATGTCTAAAACCATAAACTACATATTTTCTGGGAAAAAAAACATTCATAACATAAAAAAAAGAGATCTAATTGAACAAAATAACTCTTCCAAGTGTTAATCAACTTGAATATCACATTAAAGGAAAAGAAAGAAATATTATCTGTATTCATATGATTTTTCTTTAAAAATTATCAATTGTTCTCATCCGGTATAAAGAATTAAACAAGCCATACACTTTGTTTAAATTTTCATTTTGTTTTCAAGTAAGTTATAATCACGGAAAGATGCACTTTTATATTTATTTAATATTAAGGATGGTTCATGCTTCAATGTTTACAATAAAGTATAAGGTCACCAATACTATTATATTTATTGAAAAAAAATGACATTTCCATAGGCAGTTAGAACGTTTAAAGCTGTGCATTTCCAAGAGTAGCTTTAACACAGCCAGTTAAGCCTCGCAATTTAGAACTCTGGTGAAATAAAGAGATCTCCAATTTCTTTGAAAAGATAAAGGGTTGCTTTGAATGACCTTGAACTTCAAATTTGATCAACAACAAAAAATACACAAGAAAATAAGCTTATAATTTATTTCAGGCACCTCCCAATTTACGGGCGTGACTAATTAAAAATGATAATTTATTTCAATTAACTCCATCCCCCAATCACCATAGCAACCACCAAAGAAGATCTCATTAAAACAAACCCCATTTCCATAGCAACGAAAGAAAAAAAAATGAGGTCACCCGAGAATTTTTTCACTATCCACCACCAACGTAAAAGAAATGCTTATACTACCCACCACCCCCTGACGAAATCATGACTTCAACGTGTCACTTGTTTAATTGCGGCAGTTTGGCACACATATAAAAAAAAAGAGGGTAGTGGAGCGAAGAGGGGATGAATGCGCGGGAGCGGAGCCCGATGACGTAGTCGGTGGGGGAGGAAAAAGAATTATAATGTAATGAGCGAAGAACAAAAGCGTCTAGCCCCGGCCACGTGACAAAATCGATAGTTGTAATTACGCACACAGATCCAATCAGAGAGGGCCATCTAAAGTACACGAGAGAGCTGCTAAGTGATGCTGCTGGGATTTTGCTCTTCAGCTTCCCGTTTGGGATTCCAAGAGGCAGCAGCGCGTCTCTGTTTCTCCTCCGCTTAAAAATCATGGACGCGGCCTCGTATTTCGCCAGGGCCCCGAAAAAGAAGAAGATTATGTGCTTAGAGTCCTGGTGAAAAGACCAAGACCCCACACCACCGAGAAAAGAAGATCTTTTCGGTCGAGATTTAAATTCTCATCCTCCCTCCCCTATCGAACCCCACATCAGTAGAAAGAAGCGACTAAAGCCACCACATGCATCTGGATTAGAAGACTTCAGTGAAGAAAAAAAAAATAGAAGATCCCATACCAATACCTTCTCTATTCTACCATCTCCTCATTTTCAATTCGAACAATGATTTGGAAATTTAGAATAGATCGGACCTGGTTCATTCCTTTGTGCGTTATTTTCGAAGAAGCTATTTTGTTTCGAGGCTGAGGCTTCTGAGGTGCGCATGCGCAAGATGAGGCTAGTATATGAAACAGAACCGAAGTAAATTTAACATGGAGGGAAAAAGAAGAGAATGCCATTTCTGGAAGAAAAGATCGATGGCTTCGTCAAGAAGATATCCGATTGGGTTATGTTCGACGAAAAATTCGAGGCATCATCGAGGGAAGAAAAAAAGAACGAACTGATGGTGGAATGGATTCGCGTCTGTTCCAGCAATGGCGTCTGCTGTAAAGAAGGAATCAATTTCTTTGCGTCTTACGGGGAACAGCTTTTATTTTGGAATGGCGACTTATTGTTTCAAACAATTTGGGATTAGCCGCAGAAGATTTTGAAGTCAGAATTGTTCCCGAATGAAATTCCAGTTTTTCTTTTAAGAAGATGAAAGAAACTTTCTCAAAGTTATATTTAATTTTCTCGTATTAGGACTTCAGTTTGAGGCGAAGTTGATTTGAAGATACTAAATACCCTCAACTACGTGTTTTTTTTTAAAGTAGAAGATCATCAATACTATTTCAACTGAAGACTTTATTTGAGAATTTTGACATTAGAATTGAAGCTGTGCATTTTTAATTTATTATTTTGGAGTTGAAGATGGTTTGGACTATAAAGAACATCTCATTACACCTCAGAGCCTCAACCTTAAGCCCTTAGCCTTAAAGTCTGTTTCCAGAAAAGAACATGAAATTATTAATATAGTTCATTTTAAGAAATACTGAAGGACAATAATAACTCAAGCTTTACTAAAAATCTTCACATTATTCTGAAAATACCGAACTATTCATAGAATTATGAAAATAGAAAAATCCAAACTCAATATCAATTAGTGAACTAACATCAGTTGAATTTTCATCTTAGCACATTTGAAGAAATTCAGAACTTGAAACAGTTATCAAAAGTCGTAATCAATTAGTTTAGAATTCGAAGAGTTTTTAACCGAAGCAATTTAATTGAAGATTAAATCCAGTATGAAGTGAAAGAACAACTAAAAGATAAATACTTATCTTTTTATGAGTTCGAGAAACGTTAAAATTGACAAGATATGAAATAATTCAAACTAAAAAAAAAATTGGAAAATTGAGAAAAAGGAATAATAAGGAAAAAAAGAAGAATGACGAAAATGGGAATATATAAAATGAATGTAAATAGAAGATGTAGGGCAATGTAAAAAGCTATTTCGAAACTTTAGTTAGAAAAATGTGTTAAATGTTTCAAAAGAAAATTTGTTAGGTTTGTGTAGTTAAATGATGCCTTCAAGCATGAACCATCAAAAATGTAAAAGTTGATGAAGGTTTTCATGAAATGAAAAATTTCTCTTAGATTCGTAATTTGATGATAAGAAACCAGATCCAACATTAAAAGATCGAACTATGTGCAAAACTATCAAATATTAAAAACTCATTCACCAAGACAATTTTAGAAGATTTGAACCTCATCCAAAAGATATGTTATTTTTAACATTTAATACAAGATAGTGAGGGAAATTAAAGCATTTGACCGGCATAAAGAGAAAATAAAGGAAAATGGCAATTAAAACTGGAAATTGGAGAACAAAAATATGTTGAAAATTTATCATAATTGGATTTGGTTTTCAAAATTAAATCTTCTAAAGTCAAGTTTCTAAAATGTGTAAATAGAAATTTCGAAATTGTAAATATTTTACAAATGTGTTAGTTAGGTTGACGGTTTTGCATCGTTCCGTGATTGTGACGTAGTTAGCAACTAAACTACGTTAGGTAGTAACAGTAACAAATTTTTCAATTATTCTATTGTTTCTATTAATTGACATAGTTGATATTTTAACCACTACAGTGTAGATACGAAACATGACATTGCAAATACAAACGTTTAAGAAAGTAACAAAAAGAAAGATAATTTCAGTAGATAGGTTTGTGAACATTGATGTCATTTTTAAATAACTCTAAGTGTGTAAAAAATGTGACTCACTATGAAAAAAAAAAAGTTTCGTTAAAAACTTTAAAAAAAACTACTGGTTCAAGTAAAGTGACTCAACAAAGAACAACAGAGAATACAGCAGGAGTCAACGCTGCAACATCATATACTACTTCGAGAAATTTTGAGTAAGTATTTAATTATTTATAAAAATAACTTGTTAACTTTAATGTTTAGTTTAAAATATATAACAATTATTTTACATTATTTCAGAATAGCAAGAATTAAATTTTTGAGAATTGTTTATAGAATTTAAAAGTCATTATATACTTTAAGTTAGCAATATCCTATCAAAATACTTGGATATTAAACCTGTTTACAAATGAAAAGCAATTGATATTAATATGCACAATTTCAAAGAAAAAAAAGTGTTTTAGGCAATTGAAATTTCATGCGATTTCAAAATACAGCAACTCTTTTTAGAGTGATGAATAAGTAAACAGTTTTTTAAACTGTACTACAGTATAAAGTATTACAGGACCGATTTGTATCGTTCTTAAAATACAATTTTCAAGTTATTATACAAAAACTAGTTTCAATATTTTATGAAAACGTACATATTATTGTTAAAATGCATGATTACATAGCTTTTAAAATAAAAACCATTGTTAATGGTACTAGGAGTTCAAATGTGAAGTTTTCAATAACATTTACTAATTTATTATACAGTGAATTGACTCTTCTTTTTATACAAGTTTAGATCAATTTAACTGTTTATTTAATAAAATAATTTACATAATGTAATGTCTGTAACAGAACTGATAACTGAACTGTTTGTAAACAAACAATCATGTAGAATTTATAATTCTTCAAATGAATTTACTGTTTTTGTTATCCAGTATAGATAAAAATTTAGCTGTTTATTTAAGAGAATAATTATAATAATGCAATAACTGCCATCCAGACGATTGAAAGCTGAGTTTTTTGTAAACAAACAGTCGTGATGAATTAATAACCCTACAAATGGAATATATAATTCCTCAAATGAATTTACTGTTTTTGTTGTTTTGTATCGATAAATTTAACTGTTCATTTAATAATTTTTATAATGCAATAACTGTCTGATGGAGAATTGAAAGCTGAGTTTTCTTTGTTAAAAAAACAGTCGTGATGAATTTATTATCCGAATATATATTTCCTCAAAAGAATTTACTTTTCTTGTTGTCCTGTAGAGACAAATTTAACTGTTCAATTAATAGTTTTTCAAATGAAATAACTGAGAGAATTGAAAGCTGAACTGTTTGTAAACAAACAAACGCTGTCAGAAAAGCAACATTGAAACAATTTTGTTATCAAGATAGAGATTTTTACACTTTTTATTATCAGAATAGAGATATCAGATAACAATTTTGTGAACTAATCTTGTATTAAGGGTATGGTGTAGATTTTTTGAATTACGCATATTTGGCAATGATATCTTCTCCTCACAGACAAGCAGTACTGTCTACCAAGTCGAATGTAAACAATGATAAAATCTGTTCAAAAATAAAAATAAAAGTCTTGTTTGTTGGTACTATCCAAGAGATTTAACCAAATGGGTTTCGTGTGTCTCTATTCCATTATAAAAGCTGAATAAGTGTGAAAATATGTCTTTATAAATGAGTTAATGGTCATCAACACAGGTATATATGTGTATTATAATGTAAGTGTAATTAGAAACTATTTTTAGGTTATTTATCATCAATAGAAGATTTTTTAAGTTAATGAAATTTTATTTATCCTTTCAAAAAAGTTTAGGGATTTAAAGAAACTACTAAACATATTTGTTTAGCTCATAAATTTACGAGGTTTATGTATAGCACAACAAATTTACATACCATTGTTAAGGGGATATATCTAGGATGCACTTTTCATAAAATCATAGATATAGATGTAGAAATAAAACAGACCATAGAAACATAGAAAATAATAAAAATAAAACTTATGACTATGTAAAGTTGCAAAAGTTATTAAAAGAAAAGGAAATCACTGACTCCAAAATTGACAGCCACACCTAGATAATAAATAAACTAAAGCAAATTAATTAAGCATATTTATAAAATTATTTGGATTGTACACATTTTCAGGGAGCAAGCTTAATAAATATAATTAAAAAAGGAAAATACTATTTAATTTATTTGGGATGGACACACAATTTAAAAATATCATCCCTCAATTTGCCCCTTTGATCTTTTCTTTAATTTCCTGTGTCCATCCCAAATAGAATTGAGTTACATATTGTTTTAAGGATTCATATGACATGCATTTTCTAACAGCAGCATAGGGTGGTTTAAGTATGGTATATGACATTAATAAAATATAAATATACAACTGATGTCTGGTTTTTCTCTTAGTATCTTTATTTACCGGAAGAAATATACATGATGGAATAAAATAGTTAAGATGTATTAGCCAGCTACTGACTAGTTAGTTACCTAGATCTACGGTATTAAATGTGGACGATATGAGGGAATTTTGTAGAAATTTGAGCTACTAAGGAAACATTGTGTAAAATAATTAAGTAAATAACACCATATTCAGATTTTATACAATCATTCAATTTCTTTTTAAATGTTTGTCAGATGAAAGTTTTCACTTAAATTTAAGAAAATATACTATGTGTGGAATTATGTATCTTAATGAAAGGTTTTCAAATTCATAATTGAAATAATCATACTTCAACGACATTTAAATAAAAAATATCTATAAAATAAGGAGTAACTACCTACTTTTCAAACTGAATTTTATGAATTTTATTATTACTTCTCTACATCTAAGTGATTAGTTAGGTTTGGTTGCACATTTTCCGACTCATTATTTCTAGCCTCCTTAACTGATTGATAATATCAATTAGAAATTCTTCCCTTCATTTCATAATATTACTAGAAAGTTTATATCTTTTGAACTGGTTTTTCTTTTGTTGGATTAACATAACAATAGCAACACTTATGACAAAAAAACCCAGTGTAAACCTCTGGTTTGGTTTGTTTGAACTAACGATGCAACAATTCTATCAGCTACCGGAATTTTAAACTATGGGTAAGAGATTAAAAAAAAACATCAGGGAAAGAGGATGAGGAGAATAAAACCATCGATTCTCCATAATCCGTACATTTCCTTATTCTCAAAATTCTCTTATTCGAAATAAATGGGTATCACTCTACTGTAACATCAATATAATCTAGATTCTAGGGCTATTGGCGACGGGACTTATAATTCGAGCTATGGTCAAGTGATAAGAAAATTCTCTAAAAAAGCTACATCATGACAATCTTCAAGCCAACCCAACCTCTCTATAGTCCATAATTTCAATACTACGTACATTCTCTAATTCGGAACAAAAAGGTTCACTATATTGCCAACAATAATCTCCAAGACCAACAGAATGTTAGAGCCTCCGAAATAAATGGGTATCACCCTACTACTAACAACAATATAAGCTAGGGCTATTGGCGACCAGCCTTATAATTCGAGCCATGGCCAAGTGATAAGAGAACCTCTAGAAAAGCTAAATCCTGACAATCTTCAAACCAACCGAACCTCTCTGTAATCCATAATTTAAATCCTACGTACATTCTCTAATTAGGAACAAAAAAGGGTCATTATACTGCCAACAACCAAGTTTATACAAGAACTCAATTTATGATTGTTTGCCGAGAGCAAGATTATATATTAAACTGAGAAACTCTGCTAAAACTGCATGTGGAACAATGTGTCGTACAGAGAGTTGTTAAACTATTAATTGGAGTGAGTACACTTAAACGACCTTGAAATATAAGAAATATTATATTATAAATAATAATTCTCCGATTTCACTGTTTAGAGAACTATCTATTAACGTAATTTTAAACGATGGTCAAGAGATGAAAAAGCTCAGGAAACACTAACGTCTACAATCCGGTACGTTTCTATAAATTTTTTTTTAACCCTTTCAGTCCCTACGACAATTTGACATCATCATTTTAGAATTTTTTTCTGATGTGTCTATTTATGATATCAAAAAGCACGTCATTCGATTCTTCAAAATGTTTTCTATTGGAAAATACTTTTTACTAATCCCAATAGATGTCAGCCATATAATTTTTTTATATATATGACCAGAAACACAATGATGCCAAATGGCATCACTGGGACTGAAAGGGTTAATTCGGAATAAAAGAGGATGGGATCACTATACTGCCAACGATAATCTCCAAGACCTACAAAATTTCAAATCCTTTTTTTCTAACAAAAGACTCCAAACTCTATCGACACCGTCATTGACGAAACGGCACAAAAAACACTCACTGAACTCAATAATAAAAGGACTGCTGACGTGATCACATCGTGACTTGAGGACCCGACGTGGGCACGGATCAAGTTGGGATGCGTGGGCACAGGGATTTTTTTTTTTTGTTATTGTCTCGCTTTTATACTCAAGCGTGGACTGGCCTTAAGTAGTCTTTTGATAGGATGTTAAAGAGAAGCAAATTGTGGTACTTTGACCCATGTTTATTCTCCGTGCCAACCTAACTTCAGAAACACAGAAAGACAGAGAAAGAATTTTCACTGCCACAGATAGAAGAAAGATCACCCAGGTCGTAAGCGGGAATCGAACTCGCACCCGTTGCTTCCCAGACTGCTATCGTAATGGTAAAACCACTCGACCATTCGGGCCCATTTGTTTAGTCCTAACACTCCGTGCCACCCTAACCTGAGTAAAAACAAATAGTAAAAAGGCTGGGGGAAAAGCACAATTGGTCCATTAGTTGGACACTCTTGTAAGGTAATATTTACACACAAGATGACCTTAATACAATTTAACCAAAATACTTTTCATTGTGATGAAATTACGAAATTTTCTCAAATAATATTCAAATCTGTTAGACCTTAAATGAAATCAATGTTTTAAACATGTTTTCTGGATCATTTGAGGTGTCAGGGTTTGCTTTGGGTGCTCACTCAGGTGTCAACCTCGTTAGTTGAAAATTGTTCTAATTTATAAAGGGTAATTGGGTGTGTTCAAGCTCCATGGAGGCTAGAAATGAACAATAGGAAAGCGTACAACCAACAAGAACATCCAGAGTTAAAGGAATGATTTAAAATATGCTAAATAATTAAAAAAAAAATTTTAAAAAAATTCTAACATTACAAATTGTAATGTTGGTTAAAAAAAAGTTAAGAAATTGGAGAATAACTAACGATTAAAAATATTAAGATGTAACTTTACGCATCTAAAAATCAATAAATATATTTCGATATGCTTTTATAAATAGTTAAACTTATTCGTCAGTTTGACAGTCTTATACTAAGTTGAAAATAAATATAGTGTTGCAATAAAACAAAATTGATGGATTCATACATGCCATGCAAATGATATCATTGCTATGAAAGTAACAAGATAGCGAAAACTAAAAATAACAATGAAAACTTTGTGGAGAAAATAATGAAATATAAAATCGATTAACAAAATTTTTTTAATATAGATTCCTAAACTCATAAAGCTGCAATTGGGAACTAAAAAATGTCCAATAAAAAGGGCTTTCAAACATAAGATGTTTATTTAAAAACTAAACAGAAATTAACAATAACTGCTCCATGTATAGAGCATAAATTTTAAATTTGAATTTTTCGTACCGGATCTTTGCTGGAGACGTCGCGGTCGTAGAAATTCAAGGAGAAGAGAATGGTTAAGTGCTGTTAAACACGAAGATGTTTCTGAAAGTGGTTAAAGTAGTTCTCTTTAGTCAAAGTTTAAAAGCCTTGAATATATTTAGGGATTAGAAATATTGCTTACGTGAATGTTTTTGAAGTGCATTTAGCAGGGTAAAATCACCGTGAAAAAAGTCACTTGTTTGAGTACAGTAGAAGTACTTATAATCTGTTGGTTTCTAAGTTGCTTAGATATTCTGCTCATAAGATATGTACAGATTGCTTAAAATATAAAACAGAATCATGTTCATATAAACATATTTAAATCATAAAAAGGTGTAGGAATGTAGGTTTACATTTATAAACTGCATTAAAATGTCAAGTATGAGATTTAAAAACAGAATATAAACTGGAAAATGGCTTCAATGTTTAACAAATTATCCTTGATAATAAGTATTAATATTCTAAGTTTATAAACCAAGTCCTGTTGTTTCTTTAATTATAAAAACAATACAATTTGGGTTAAATATTACTCGGGTTAAGATATCACAGTGGATCATCTTAAGATGTCACATGCGGTAATTTTTGTTTTTCTAAAAGCATAGATTTTCAGTATTTAAAAAAAAATGCTACACACAACTGTACACAATCAAAGCAAGCAAAAATTGTTCTTATTATAAAGACATTAACCAACAAATGAAAAAATATTATAAAAAGTATATTCCCATCGTGTTTACAATTACGTCATCGTGTCGTACAATTTAACAAATGTTAAATTGCTTTTTTTTTATAAACAAGTATAAAAACTGAATTTGATATAAAATTAATTTAAATTTAGCTGAATACATCCCATTTTCTTAAGAAATAAAATGGTATTATAAAAGTATCATAATATGATTTATAATAAAATGGGTTCAATTTAAACTAACATGTGTTTGCTAAACTAATATATTCGTGAATGAATGGTGATACATTAAA
Source organism: Hylyphantes graminicola (assembly GCA_023701765.1). Lineage (NCBI taxonomy): Eukaryota > Metazoa > Arthropoda > Arachnida > Araneae > Linyphiidae > Hylyphantes > Hylyphantes graminicola. The sequence continues at coordinate 68,456,040 of CM043119.1, forward strand.
TGCTGATGAACGATCTACGGTTTGTTCTATTCGAAACTTTAGAAAACTTTTTCTATGAGAAATATTAAAAGCTTTCTTTTCTTAAAAATTTAATAACATATGCCGGTAAAAAAGACCTTGTTAAATTCACCCTTTTCAAGCAGTTAAATGCATCCTTACCGTAAAACCTCACAAAGTTTAATTTTAGAGAAAGATACAGAATCTATCGCATTCAAACCATTAAAAAATTCTCGATCACACCCTTTATCTTCCCTCACCCTTAAAACCCTTAAAGAAAAGGAAGCAAGGAAAAAGGAAAAAAAACCTCGTTAAGCACTACAATGCTCATCATTCTCAGCTATCCAAAAATAAAAAAAAAAAAGTTCTTAACGAACAAAAATAGCCTACTTTCCTGTTACTTAAATACTTACTGAAATTCTAATTGGGAAACAACTGGTCCCTAACAGTACATATCATAAACAACCGCTTCTATATTAGTTTTATACACATTCGAAAAAAAATCGCTAAATACAGCGTCCAGCTATAATTTATACTTCTAAAAGCCAAAATCAACTATTTTTTCACAAATTAACTTAATATTATTTATCATCTGCTCGATTTAAATGTAGTACAGGGAATAATTAAATATTAATTAATAACAAAAATAAGGAAACTGCATAAAAAAAATAAATGTAAAATAAAACTAAGTAGAATTGTAAGCTAAAAATATGCCTTGCCGCTTTCTTGGTAAACAATGAATGTACAATCAAAGAATCACATTGTGCGACATTTTATAAAATTCATTACTCAAAGTCATTCCAAATTGATTCATGAAAAAAATACTTTGCTTCAAATATTTTAAAATAAAGTTTCTCACGCCATTGTTGATTTGGCAACAGCGATTTAAATGACTTAAAATTGAATCTCATGCTAATTCAAAGGGAATTTCTCCGACAGAGAGTATATTTATGTCCGTCTAGACGTACAGACAGGCGGACAAAAAGTATGAAATATTCTACTTTCTAACAATATATATTAAAGCTTTCTAACACAAAAAAAAATAAGATCCGATTCATAGAACCAATTTTGGAAGGGGGGGACAGACAGACGGACATCGACCGCTGTCCGTATCTACTCTTTCATTTTTTTAAAAAAAATTCTCTTTCGAATAAAAAAAAAAGAGTAGTAGGCTAAAAAAAAAAAAAAAAACTGGGCATCAATTGTTTTATTCAACCAATTCTACAATGATTTACCGTCATGACGCACGCCACCATACCGTCTCGTTATATCTGTGGAGTCGAAATTCCCAAACAAGTGCGCGAGGGCGCCTTTGCTTTGGGTGCCCGCTCAGGGTGTCGACTTAAGGTCCGATTTAACACCCTCTCCAATCATTATTCATTGACGAAGTTTTATAGTTATCTTTTTTTTTTTTTTGGTTTAAAAACAGAGGCGGTAAGTTTTCTCAATACAATATGCAACTGAATGTGGTTAAAACACGAAACTAGTGTTAGGACAAGTGGGCCCGTATGGCTCGGCCCGTATGATCGAGTTTCTTTGACCATTACGCTAGCAGTCTGCGCTATAACGGGTGTGTGTTTGATTCCCGCCTTCGCCCTAAGTGTTCTTTTCTCTCTCTGGGACAGTAAAAATTCTTTCTGTGTCTGTCTTACTTAACGAATAAGCGAATCTCTGATCAAGCACACAGGCGGAATATACCCTACCCTACCAAATAAATGATATATTTTTGAAACTACACTGCGGTAGGCCTAACCAATCATAAAATGTCATTCAAAATTGAGTCTGACATTAAAACTATTTCACTGAATAGAAATAGAACTTCCCCAAAATTCATCCTGATTCATGAGTCGTATAAGAACAATCCACGTCTACAAAAAATTTCAAAGAGCCACCAGCTCCAAGATAACAGCTTCTAAAAATATTCTATAATAATCATGTATCCGTCTGCGTATTTTTAGTTTATCTTACAAAAAACATAGTTTTATTATTCACATACGGTCTCTGGTTTTATCGAATTCAAAATTTTAGCTATAGGGGGCATTTTAAAATCACTAATGAAATTAAATATGAAAATTTATTTTACAAAACCTTAGAAGTGACACTAACTTTATTAATTAATTATCATATTATCTTGTCAAATAATAACAAAATAACTAAAATCATTTTGGAAACAATTGAAATGCATGTTGTAAACTTTTGGTTGTTTATTTTCAGGAAATTCAAATTAAATGCAGAAATGAAAATCATCGTGTTCTCCTAGGTCCGAATTACCAAGTAGAGGTAATTTCAGTTTTTTCTCTTTAAAAACATTTATTGATATTTTAAAATATCATTCTGTAGTTTCAACTCATATTTTACTCTAAACTAAATATGTTTTCTTTCTTTTTTTTGCATGTTTTACAGATTGATGTTTACTGCTGAACCAAATCTGGAAAAATGTTCCTCCTTCATTTGACTGATGTAAAGGTAAATATAAATAATACATATAAACAAAACAATCGTATTTTGGCTAAAAAATTAGTTCAAAACTATTTAATTTTCGGAAACCTTCTAATCATCTGAGGCATACAGTTTTATTATTTCTTTTAAGAACTGTTAATTTATCCAATAACAGGCATAATTCTAAAAATATTTATTGTTTTTTAATTTTAAATTTTAAAAATATTGAGGAATCTTTTAAAACTGCTTATTAGAAATAAAATTATTTTAAAGTATATAAAATTTTTAACTTAATGAAAATATGAAAAAGATTAAATTTATAAAAAAATAAATTAGTAAGCTTTAATTAAATTTCTAATTAATTATTTTAAATATATAAAAAATATTTATTACAATTAAAAATTATAATAATTAAAATATAATATGGTTTAATATAGTTCAAAGAATAGTTTAGACTAGCACCAAAAAAGTTTACTCTACCTTATAGATATAGAAAATTGATGAATAGTAATTTTTTTTAAATACATCTTTAAAAAGTACCTGTAGTTCTCTGAAGAGTACCCCACATAGTTATATCAGAATAATGTAATAATTAGATAAGAGTTTTAAAACTGCTCTGAGCACCCAAAACTAAAGTTACAAATTAAATGTCAAATAAAAACAAGACTTAAAAGGGGTTATTTTAAAATAAAACTGGGAAAATGAATTATTTTCAAAAATAGTTAAACTCAACTATATCTAAATGCAGAAATACCCCGTTTTATACAAGAAAACTATTAGAACTTTTCTTTTATAAAAACAAGACCGTCTTTAAATGTGTGAATATAAATAGTTTTTTTAGTTAAAAAGGAGAATTAATAATAGTTTCAAAAAAAAATAGACTCAAGATAGAGACTTAAAATAATCGACTCAAAAAATAGACATCCAAATATAGAACACTCCCTAATACGAGACAACTAGCATACTTTTTTTTTTACAAAGGGTTAAAACCCCACAAAAGCTGACGCAAAAGTCGCCATTGAGGAACTCGAAGCAGGAAGTAAGGGGTACCTAAAGGGGGATCCAAGGGGGCCCTTACAAGGGGATCCAACGGAAAGGGGTAGAGTTTTCAATGGGTTACGTAAGGGGTGAACGAACGGGTGAAAACCCAGGTGGGAGGGGAGGGTGAAGGGGTTTGAAACCCGGGAAATACACGGCGGGATGGGTGTTGTGCCCTTTTACATGAACGACCTTCGATTTTTTTTTTAAAAACGTGAAGATTTTTTTTTAAATCTGAGTTTTATTAAAATTATATTTTTTTTCGGGTTTTACAAGTTAACTATTAAAAGTTATTTTTAAAAAGTTTATTTATTTCTTAAAGTGATGAGAGCATAAAACAATAGCATTTTAGCCTTTTAGCAAAATTGTTAAGAACTTAAAATTTGGTACGATACATCAATTATATCAATTTTAAGTTGACTTCTTAACAATGTGTTTAATAAGATAAATTGTATTAAACGTTAAGAAATCGAAGCAATACCGACTATATGAGGAGTACGTGCTCGTTAAATCTGTTGGGTCCGAAAGTCCTGTGGGCGGTCATTACGCAGTTTCCTATGGGTACAGGTTCCTGGAGACTATTTCCCTCCCCTTCAGTGAAGTGTCTAAATTGTGGAGGTGGCGCGTGATAGATTTCAGCATCTGTCACGTGTATGTTGTGTGTTGTGACTGTCTTACTTGACGAAGGTTTATAAGCGGGTCTCTGATCAATCACACAAGCCTGAAAAAATATGTATAAGACCAACCAACCAAGCAATAACATTAGGAATTAGTACATATGAGATGAGACAATTTGTTTGATTATCTTGCAATATTTATTAAAATTAAGTATATAGATTGTAAAAATTAGATTGAGAGTTAAAAATTAAATATGGTGGAATTTTTTCTCTTTTTTTTTTGTAATGATGTACACTTTTTAGAATTGAATTACACATCATTTCAATAAAACTAATGGCGCTCAAGACTAAGAATGCTTTTATTTAAAAATAAGTATCGAAAAATTCCGATAAAAATATAGGCTTGGAGCTAAATCAACATACACAAAATTGTTAATCCGCATTCTATTTAATAAACAATTTTATTTATAAGCATTGACAAAAAACTCGATATTTTTTCCACTGGAAGACAAAAAAACTCGTGTTTATATTTTATGAATGCGCTTTTCATGAGATTGCTTTTTGCTAACGCTCAAAAAATAGTTTGCGTTTGCCATGCAACATTACGCACTGCCTTGCCCTCTTTCCCTATCGATAAACTTTTAAGTATCAATATCGGAGTAATTTTTAAAAAAATTCTTCCAATAATGTAGATAAGATTGCTGTTGAATTGTGAGAACTTGATATATATAAAAAAAATGGTGTTTTCTGACACGTGTAATATTTTTTCATGAGGCGTGCTTTTTCAAAATGTTGTTTTAGTGCTATGAAGAAAGACTTTACTATTTTATTATTAATTGTTGCGCGATCGCATTTGGTTTTACTGCGAATAAAAAAAATTAAATTATTTTGTGTATTAATGAAACTTACCAAAATTATATGGAACAAATGTTTCAACCACTCTTAAAAGGATTTTTTAAAAAATCAAACGTTTTAATTGTAATTTTTATCTACACTTTATTGTAAACAATAACTTACTTATATTATTATTGTTTAAGAAAAATTTAGAAAAATTTAATTTGGTAAAAACATGCCAGTTTTGTATAATAATCAATAATTATTATAATTTAACCAATATTAATAAAGTTCATTATAACCTGTATCAAAATGAACCTAAGAAATTGTCTAACTTCTCCATTTGTAAAGAAATAGTTTTGCAATTACGAGCTCTTACGAGAATACTATAGAATATTGCTCTTACGAGAATATGACAACACCAGCTGAGTAAAGATTTTTTGTGAGTGACAGATAACGTGTTGATTCATAAACCAAGTCACCAGTTGCCCCCCCCCCCCCATTGACTAATTTAAATATTAAAACAGGAGGAAAAATTTCACCAATTAGAAAACTCTCCCCAGTCTCTATATTTTGAAAAGAAAAGTATAATTTTATGTTTTTTTGGGGGAGGGGGTAAATTTAATAGTAAAAAAACCCCTTTAATCTTTTGTTTAATGTAATTACAAAAATATCAATGTTCTTTAAAGGCATATAAAAAAATGACATCATGAATCAATATAGGCGCAATTTTTATAAAAATTCCTATAATAATGTAGATAAGATTGCTGTTGAATTGTGAGAACTTAATGTATAAAAGAAATGTATTTTCTGACACGTGTAATATTTTTTCATGAGGCGTGCTTCTTCAAAATGTTGTTTTAATGATATAAAGAAAGAAGAAACCAGCGCTGTTTACAGGTTGAGAAACATATATTTTTCTTTATTTTGTTTATCTTCTACCACCTTTATATTCCTTAGTTCTACCAAGATTCATGACGTCATAGACTTTACATACCTTTAAAGAACATTGATATTTTTTTGCAATTAAATTAAACACAAAGATTAAAAGGGTTTTTACTATTAAATTTATCCCCAGCGGTGCCAAAAAATCACAAAATTGTGTTACTTTTTTAGGTATCTACCTCGATTCATGACGTCACAGAATTTTACATGCCTTTAAAAGGAGCATTGATATTTTTTGTATTTACACTAAAAACAAAACTAAAAGGGTTTTATACTATTAAATTTTATCTCAGCGGTGCCAAAAAATTATAAAATTGTACTTTTATTTTCAAAATATGGGAGAATGAGGCTAGTTTTCTAATGGTGCAATTTTCCCTTCTGGTTTAATTTGGAAATGAATCAATAGGAGGAGCCAACTGATGACTTGGTTTATGAATCAACACAATATCTGTCACGTTATTTGTTATATTGTCGCTCGCAAAAAATCTTTACTCAGTTGTTGTCATATTCTCGTAAGAGATGGACCAAACTATGTCATTGTGATTCAGATTATAATGAACTTTACTGAAATTGGTTAAATTATAATAATTATTGGTTATTATAATAAACTGGCATGTTTTTCCAAAATTTAATTTTTATACATTTCTCTTAAACAATAATAATGTAAGTAAGTTATTGTTTACAATAAAGTGTAGATAAAAATAACAATTAAAAATTTTGATTTTTAAAAAATCCTTTTAAGAGTGGTTGAAACATTTGTTCCATATAATTTTGGTAAGTTTCATTAATACACAAAATAATTTCATTTTTTTTATTCGCAATAAAACCAAATGCGATCGGGCAACAATTAAGAATAAAGTAAAAAAATAAGAAAAGTTTTGTTGAGGTTCTAAATTAAATTGTTATAAAAATTGAAAAACAACATGATTTTTCATCAAAATACTATCATAGTGAAATTAAATATGTTTTTACAGTAGAATTACAAATTTCAAGCGATTTAGTTACGAAAACGTAACTAAAACTGAACACTAAGTTGATATTTGTTAGAGCCTTCACTTCGACTCGATATTTATATTAGTCTAAAGGACTTGTAGTAGAGCATTAGTAAATCAGCGCCATCTAGTGTGGATGTTATTTGGGGTAACGTGTGCGGGCGGACCGCTACAACTTTAATCCCAACAAAACGGTTTCAGATGTATAAAAACATTTAAAAAAAAAATTAGATTTTCATTTTGTTTTTGAAATCTGATCTAAATTGGCTATTTTAACTTTAATATAATTGGTGAAGAAGTTACTTAAACGTTTCCTAATTCCACCAAAACCAATTGTGTGTTAGTTTTATAGTGAATTTATAAACATCGAAGATTAAAAGTTATATTTATGATGTCAATTCGAAAATATGAGCAAAAGCAGAAGTTATCACGACTTTTTGACCAAGAAAATCTTTCGCTTTTCTCTGCACCAAATATATAATTTAGAACCGCCATTCAAAACTTAAAGAACAATATTTCAAACTTCATACATAATAAGAAAACTTTCCGAAAAAGAAACTTTCCACTAGAATAAAAGATCTTAAAGATTTGTAAACCCCCAAAAAATCGTAAAAAATATTGTCTTTTCAAACTTTACAACTGTTTGAAGTTTACTCTTATACAACCACACTCTGTTTACTACGGTATTGTTAAGATAAACATAAACAAAAACTTATACAATAAACAAAATTGCCATAAAAAGACGGAAGAGGACAAAAATTCAAAGACGCGTTTTTACGTCTTTCAAAAGAAATAAAAATCTGTGATCTGGCTGAAAAGACGCCGTAAAAAAAGTCGAAAGCTTGGCATAGAAATTACTATATATTTCTGGATAAGGGAAAATTAGCATAGTTAAGACTTGAGTAGAAGAAAAGTTTTTGAAGAAATTTAGATTTTTTTTACGATTCAGAAGACTAGACAAGGATAAAGGTAGAAAAGTAAGATTTAAAACTAAAACTTGAGATTTTACGGGCAGTATTCAAAATATTTTGCATTTATGATAGAATTTTACGACATTTAAAGCGACTTCTATGTAAGCACATGTATACAGGTTTGTTGAGAAAGAAATTGATTCAATTGGAAAGACCGAAATTTCATCTCGTTAATTTAAGGACCAAGTTGTGTTATATAACGTATTGAAAGATCTTTTTAAATATTTATGAAGAGATTTAAACTAAAGGCATCCCAAGATGTGATATCCCAAAATATATCATATAAAGACATCTCTAAATATAACATAAAAGCAATTTTTTAAAAATATAATATCTTAATTTATTAAACTAAAGATAAAAACTTTAAATTGATTTTACATTACAAAGTTGCCCCCTATTATTGTATTTTTTAAAAAGATTATTTTTTTGTTTATTTATATAAACAATTAAAAGCGCTTCTAGCGTCTGATACGAATTATTTTTCAGAAAGTTTAAAGTCTAAATATTTATAACAAAGCCAAAATATTTAAAACATATTTATAAATTCAAATAAGTTTAATAAAGGATATTTGAGAATTTTTTTATAAATGGGATAAATAATGTACATCTATATAAAATACTTATTTAATAGGACATTTTATTAGTATACTTTTTCTATGTGCATCTATGATTAACTAACATGTATAAAATACGCTATGTATTGAGTTACGTGCGGAGAACAAAACCCTAAGTACTTCCTACATTATAAACTATCTTCAAAAATTTAGCTACGAAATAAAATTTTAAAATTTAACATGTGTATGAGTATTAAAGAAACACATGTAAACATAAACGTGCCTCTAAAAGAGGATTACATAAATGTTCCTTTTGGAGCTTTTATATATTCTACAAATACAATTAGCTTTTATCCTACTAATATCCTTTGTTTATAAGTTACGTAGTGTACACAGCACGCATTTTAGTGTAAAAACACGCATATTTATATGTACTAGTGTTTGACATTATTGTAACTACACCATAACTTATTTTTGTTATATAGCATAATATAAATGCAATAGTTATCTAGTTAGGTCCAGTGGTTTAGCGGTAGTTCATCGCATTGACACGCCACAGGTCCGGGGATCGAATCAAGGATTGGGCTAAGTTGACCCACCCTTTCATCCCTTTAAGTGGGTTAATAATATGGGTACCAAGCATGCTTGGGAACTAAACACTGGGGGTTCCGTGTGAGGCTGACCCTTATAACGGGACATATGCCTAGCACCCCAGAGCTCTAGGTCATGAAAGCTGAAATAGACACGGCAGACCTTGGCCCAGGAATGGGTTGTTGCGCTGAGTAGAGTAGTATACTCTTAAAACAAACGAGCGATTTTAACTCAGTCTGAGTTAATTTTACTCCTCAAGTCTTGAAAATGCACTTCCTCGAAAGGAGTGGATCCTTTGTGTGTTAAACCTCCGACAGGATCACACCAAAAGAGTGTTTTAACTCAGTCTGGGTTAGTATTCACTCTTTTCCAGTGTCAAAAATGCACTTCTCCTACTGGAGTGGATTTCCTTATTTTGTTTTAAGGGTGAGTTATCTATCAATCCAATAGTGAATGAAAGTAACATTACCAACGCTCGAATGGTCTTATGGTTATTTAGGCTTCCTAATGGCACTCAAAGCAATGTGAAGTCTGTCAATTAACATAAACCAGAAATAGACATAGTTTTCATTTCAAAGATTAATAACTCATTATGTAAAAGAACCAGTGTTGAAACACTTTTCTCTTTTTAAACTTATTTTTTACCAAAAAAAGTTGCACCTTTGTTAAACCGCAGTTACTCCCAGAAATATACTCAAAAATCTAATTCCAAGAGGGCAGAAAGACCACGCTACGCACTAAGCATATCCTAAATTAATGCGGGTTTCCGCAAATGGGAAATCTGCGCTGAAACACGTCCCGGCATAAGTAGCTTTCATTCACCTAAAATACCTTTTAAAATTGTGTCCTTTTCTTACTCGAGAACAGAGGTGGGAAAAGAGTGATATTTTTCAAGAACAGTTGTGCTCTTTTTAGATTCGGGGTTGGGGAGCCCAGTCACTTAGGCGTACGCCTTGCATGCGAAAGGTCTCATGTTCGGTTCCGGGCATCGCCGAAATAACTGCCGACCTATAAACGGCCCGTGCATTCCAAAAATTTTCGACGAATAATACCCCGTGTACAAGGAGTGTGCTTTAAATATGACAAATGACAGGGATTGCGCCCTCTAGAAGGGAGGGGCGTAGGCTATATAGCCCATTACCCCACTCAACAGAAGAGACAGTCACAAGAGACACACAAAAAAGGACGCCACAAACACATAGACAAATAACAACATTTATTGACAAACACAAACATCCATGCCTTTTACCGGGATTCGAGCACGATCTCTGCAGCTCCAATGGTTAGTACACAAACCATTGCGCCAGTGGACTGGCGCACTTTAAGTATGCTCCAATGTACCAACGCTGCATACGATGTCGCCCTTAATGGTTGCGTTGGTTGTCGACTCAGGTGTCGGCTTGTCACTTGACTGTAGTTCTAAATTACGACGAGCGTCGTCAATATAGCCCAGGTGCAGCTCTTATGCAACGATAATTCAAACCTACCTACCTTTTTAGATTATTTTTTTTTTTAAATTTGGTTTGTAGAATTAGCGTCGCACTAGATCTACATAAGACAGTTGAGTTTAATTTAGTTGAATATTCGTTGCACTAGTTAGACGAGGAGTTAGACGAGGGCTATTGGTGACACGCATAAATTAGTTCAGTAACACCCAATTTTTTAAAGAGCGATGTCGTCTGATTTTGGAAGGGAAGTACGGAGAAGAAGGATTATCGTCCGCATCTCAATACCTAATTTTTCATTTTTTTAAAAAAATCTTTCAAATTAAAACAAATGTAGGCAAAAAATAAATTAAAATAATTTTCCCCCAGTAATGTAGATAATTATAAAACTAATTTCATAATATAATTATATTTCAAAACAAATGGAGTTTAAAGTGTGAAACAAACTTTTTCTATGTAACGAATATAACAAGGAAAGAGCAACATCGCTGTTCTATTTCATTTTTCAAAACGAGAAAAATGTCAAAATAAAAGGAAAGACTTTCACTTAAACTGGCCCAAAGCGTATTGTCCTCCACGCTGGAGGTTTTTGCGCATGATTGTATTTGCATAACTCTTTTTGAGAATTTGAAATAGAAAAATAAAAATTCGAATGCCTCATACAAACACATTTTGAAGAATTCCCTGGCAGCCAAGCGAGCGTCGTCGTTTTTAAATTGAATTCCCTCCCCTATTTTCTCCAGGCTGCGTGGCAACAACACGAGTTGTTTATATTTAAGTTGTTTTATACGAACGGGGGTGGCAACGGTGCAGGGAAATTCGTTCCCGCCAAATGGGCTTATACGCGGGAAAAAGTCGCTGCAGTAAGTCTGTTAAGCGGAGTAATACATTATACGAAGCACAGAAATATGGAAAAGGATAAATTGCAGATATAAGTTGCACGTAAGCCGATTTGGATTTAAAAGACGCCTATTTCCATAAATTCATTTCATTGGACAATTTTTGGAAATGTTCCTCTTTTAAATTATTATTTGAAGTTATGAGAATGAATGATGCAGATATCAAAGATGCTTAAAAAGAATAGTTTCCTAAGTTATAAAAATATAAATATTATATTTAGTTTTTATGTATTAAACTGAAACACTTTTTGGCTTGATATAGAGACGAGTGCCGATTTTTAAAGAATCATAAATAAAATATCATTCAGCACAAAGATACTTAAAAAACAAGCTCATGCAACTTAGAAACACTACTTTATATTCATAAAAAATCAAAGCTATAACAAATGATCAAAATGTATAAACAAGAAAACGTGAGCAACTGCTGTAAGTTCAAAATTATCAGTTTTTATGTTCTATCAGAATCTTTTATAAACAATATATTGGTAAACTTTATATATTTAAGTACTTTTTTTCTCTAATGGGGCTGCAATATTGGCGGTCAAGCCTTTTGCAGACTCGGCATATTCCCGAGAACTTAGAGCCATTTTTTTTTCTGGCATCATCTAGGCGACTCTCGCTACCAATTTTGACGATTACCAATTTTTGCTCAGATTACAATGAATCTGAGATCTCTGCGGATGTTTGCCGAGAGACCTAAGCCAAATAGGCCCTTCAGAGCTCTTTTACATGCCGCATAATCAGATAACATGCTTGCCCAAGATATTCCCATCCAGAAAATCCGAAAAATCAGTCGAGGCTTGAAATCTTGGGCTTACGCAGAGGACACTTTTATCCTCTCAGCCACTGAGCTGCTCATTTAAGTCCTTTATAATGCATAGAATCAACACGAATATTCATTTTGCTAATTGAAGATAAAATATAAAGATATACACAAAAACCTGAAGTATAGAAAATATGTGTTTGCTGATTAAAAGGACACTTGTACAACAAAATAAAGACCTCTAATTTATTTTGCCATTTACCAAATATTTGGATGTTTACACAATTTGTATAAAAAGTTCTAAAGACACATGAATGACATAGCAGATGAAGTATAACTTTTACTATTCATTCAATATTTCCTTAGAGGGACTGTCAGTCCCATGGAGCTAATGCATTAATTTTAGAATTGCAATTTCCCCCAGGTATGGGAATCATTATAACATCGAAATGAAACAAATTTGAAACTAAAATGTTATCTAGTTATTTAGTAATATATTTTGAAATTTAAAAATGTCAAAAATATACAGCAGATGGCGACACTATTTTAAAGCTTTGTTAATTAATAATTAAATAATCGCATGTTATTTCCTTTTCAATTTTGTTTTAAAATGATGCTATGATGATTCCCATACCTGGTGAAATTGGGATCACATGGCAGACCAATTCTTTTGAAAAAGTTGTGATTTTAAAACTAATGCATTAGCTCCATGAGACTGATTGTCCCTGGTAACAGAGACATTGCTATTCTTAGAGAGAGAAGTATTAATAAGATCAACTTAAAAAACGAAAATCTTAAACTTTATTACAAACCGACATTACCCTTTTGTTAAAACTATCTATCCTCTGTCAAACCCTAACAGGACAATACGAAACAAAACAAAAATAAATTGCCCTATTTGGAACATGTCAAAGACGATTATAATCTTTAAAATATTAAACTTGCATTTAACTTTATTTCGTTTGTATGTTTCCAGGTATCTTTTTGTAATCCAATGTGAAAGCTCTTGGAAGAAGGTAAACAGCGGAGACGAAGAAGAGCAAATTGTGGCCGAAAGACAGTATGGGCTGGCTGCACATGATAAACACCTGGTGTTTAGTTCCTAACAGGATACGAGGTATCCAAATAAAGCTGTATTTTTATAATAAAAATGTCTGCGTTTCAATTATTTCAAAGACATTAACAAAACAAGTTGAAAACAGTTCGAACTAATTTTTATGAAACAGTGGAACTGTTCTAGACCAATATTTAAATCATAAAACCTCGAGAGAAATTTAACCTTCTACACTCTTTGCCAACCTAAGTTGGCTAAATGGGAATATTCTATGGGAGAAAATATTTCGGCGGATGTAAAGAGTTCCACAAATTTATTTGTAAATCCACCCAGAAAACATGTTTAAAACATTAATTTAGTTTAGGGTCTAACGATTTGAATATCACTTGAGAAAATTTGGTAATTTTATCAGAATGAAAAGTGTATTTTTGTTAAATTGTATTCAGTAATTTTATATGTAAATATTACCTTACAAGAGAGTCCAACTAACTGACCAACCACGCTTTTCCCTCTGCCTTTTTACTCTTTGTTCTTACCCTAGTTGGGTTGGCAAGGAGTGTATATCAGACTAAGAAATGGTTCTTTTAAAAAATTTTGTAAAATAAAATTTAAAACAATACATGCCTTTTAATACCTTATATTTTTTAAAAATAGAATAAAAGCTGCATAGGTTTTAAAAAGTAACAAAGATATTCACAAAACAGTTTAGAAACAGTTCAAACTATTTTTAGAAGACAGTGGAACTGTTATTTGCCAATAAACTCACATTAGAAGACCAATTTTTGGATAAAACATTATAAGAAATATATAACTCTATAATTCAGTATAAGAATTGGATATCTTAAAAAATTAAGTCAAAACTTAAAAAACTGCATTTCTTCTAATACTTTATACTTAAAAGTATTCTTATAATAAAAGTTATATACGTTTCAATGATTTGAACGATATTCACAAACTAGTTTGGAAACAGCTATAATTTTAACAGGACTGTGCAACTGTAATAATCAGTAAACTTAAATTAGAGGATCAAATTTTTAACATGAAACCTTTCAAGAAATAAAACTTTATCAATCAGTCTAAGAATTGGATATTTTTTTGGACATAACTAAAAAAATTAATATCAATTTCTTCTAACAGCTTAGGGGAAGGTGGGTTCCCTTGGACCGATTTTGACTTTTTAATTTTTAATTTCTTAATTATTTGCAAAAAGTGAATAAAAATATTTTTACTAAGTACTTTATGTTGTTATATACAACATATATTTATTTTAACATGTTATTTAAATGATTTCAACGATTAAAAAAATAAATACAGAACAATGTAATTAGGACCAAGGTACACCACCGGCGGTGTACCTTGGTCCAACCGGTATCTTGGACCAATTATTAACAGGTAGAGAGACTCGATTTACAGTCCGAAAACCAATATTTTTTAGCCACATAAAATTCAAAAATACATTTTACAACCTACTCTTATTTCTAGCCAAGATTGTAGTAATTGATTATGTTAGGTCAATTGGCTTAGTAAGGGGTTTTATTGAATTAACTTTTTTAGTGCCCTTTTTGGCTTTTTCAGCTGTAATGCGATCTTTCTCAGGTGTATCCGTTAAAATGCAGCATAAAATTAAACTGTCATTTCCTGCCGTAGAAAAACATTTGGCTATCTTTTTGTTATAAATTTGAAAAAACAACTAAAATATTTTCCCCTATGTTTATACAACAAGGCCTAAACGTAAAAAGGATGATCTGCTTAGATATTTATTATAAAAAAACATATTTTTAGATGTGCATGCAATAATTATTTTCTATATTATATCAATATGGTTAAAATTGTATAGGCCTACCATAAATCTAAATAATTAACTACAGAAAAATTATTTATTACACCATAAATAAATTTCTTACAAATTTCCATTCTACATAATTTTACAAATCAGGGTTGCATATTAATAGCTTAAAATACTTAATTTTTCAAAGGAAAAAATTTACTTGAATTTTATAAAGGGTTTTCAACAATCTGAAGCACATAAGACCTTTAGTAGTGTACCTTGGACCAGTCCAAGGTACACCACTTGTATTAGGTTCGAGGTACACCACTTGGATATTAAAAACAAAATAGTTAGTCACATGTTAAGGATAGACTTAACTTAATTTCAAGCGCACTGTTTTATAGCTAAAACTTTGCTTTATATTGCATAACCATCGTTTCTGAATAAACACTACATCTTTGAGTATAAAAATACACTAAAGTATCTGACAAAAATTTACTTTTGAACTGTGAATTTAGTTTTTCGAAACCTCTTTAATAAATTGACCTTTTAAACAAACGGATAGAACTTCACTGAGACCCCTGGTAGTAAATACTTTAACTGCATGTGGTGTTGTTTCAATATCTAAGCAAATCGAGCTAAAATCAGCATAGGTTCGAGGTACACATAAGTCCGAGGTACACCACTTACCCCTATAGTTAAAAGTATTTTCCTAATAAAAGTTGTATATGATTCAATTATCTTAACGATATTTACAAAATAGTTTGGAAACAATTCAACCATTTTTAACAATACAGTGGCAATGTTATTAGCAGTAAACGTCACATTAGTGGAACAATTTTTGGATCGTAAAATCTTTCAATAAAAGTAAACTTATAAAACTGTCTAAGAAATGAATATCTTTTTAAACATGACTTATAAATTAAAAATATAAATTTCCTCTAACAGCTTATAGTTAAAAGCATTTTCCTAACAAAAATTGTATATGATTCAATTATCTGAATGATATTTACAAAATAGTTTGAAAACAATTCAACCATTTTTAACAATACAGTGGCAATGTTAGTAGCAGTAAACGTAACATTAGTTTAATAATTTTTGGATCGTAAAATCTTTCAATAAAAGTAAACTTATAGAACAATCTAAGAATTGAATATCTTTTTAAACATGACTCATAAGTTAAAAATATAAATTTCCTCTAACAGCTTATAGTTAAAAGCATTTTCCTAATAAAAATTGTATATGATTCAATTATCTGAATGATATTTACGAAATAGTTTGAAAACAATTCAACCATTTTTAACAATACAGTGGCAATGTTAGTAGCAATAAACGTCACATTAGTGGAACAATTTTTGGATCTTAAAATCTTTCAATAAAAGTAAACTTATAAAACAGTCTAAGAAATGAATATCTTTTTAAACATGACTCATAAGTTAAAAATATAAATTTCCTCTAACAGCTTATAGTTAAAAGCATTTTCCTTATAAAAATTGTATATGATTCAATTATCTGAATGATATTTACAAAATAGTTTGAAAACAATTCAACCATTTTTAACAATACAGTGCCAATGTTAGTAGCAGTAAACGTAACATTAGTTTAACAATTTTTGGATCGTAAAATCTTTCAATAAAAGTAAACTTACAGAACAATCTAAGAATTGAATATCTTTTTAAACATGACTCATAAGTTAAAAATATAAATTTCCTCTAACAGCTTATAGTTAAAAGCATTTTCCTAATAAAAATGGTATATGATTCAATTATCTGAATGATATTTACGAAATAGTTTGAAAACAATTCAACCATTTTTAACAATACAGTGGCAATGTTAGTAGCAGTAAACGTCACATTAGTGGAACAATTTTTGGATCGTAAAATCTTTCAATAAAAGTAAACTTATAGAACAATCTAAGAATTGAATATCTTTTTAAACATGACTCATAAGTTAAAAATATAATTTTCTTCTAACAGCTTATAGTTAAAAGCATTTTCCTTATAAAAATTGTATATGATTCAATTATCTGAATGATATTTACAAAATAGTTTGAAAACAATTCAACCATTTTTAACAATACAGTGGCAATGTTAGTAGCAGTAAACGTAACATAAGTGGAACAATTTTTGGATCGTAAAATCTTTCAATAAAAGTAAACTTATAGAACAATCTAAGAATTGAATATCTTTTAAAACATGACACATAGTTAAAAGAAATTTCATAATAAAAGTTGTATATGCTATAGTTATTTGAAAGATATTTACAAAATAGTTTGGAAACTACTCAAACCATTTTTAACAAGATAGTGGAACTGTTATTAGCAGTTAACTCAACATTAGAGGGTCAATTTTGGAACATAAAACCTTTCAAGAAATACAACTTTATCAATTAGTCTAAGAATAGGATATTTATTAGACATGACTCAAAAAATAAAATATATAAATTTCTTCTAATAGCTTATAGTTAAAAGCGTTTTCCTAATAAAAGTTTCATGTGTTTCAATTATTTCAAAGATATTAACAAAACAGTTTAGAAACAGTTCAAGAGTATTATAATTTTTAGCAACACAGTTGAACCATTATGAGCAGTATAGAAGCCGCGTTAAAAACCAATTTTTTTAATCATAAAAATGTCATTAAACATAACCTTATCAATCAGTCTAATAATTGTTTTACTTAAACATAAATAGGATTGGTATTTAAAATTATCTCAAAATTTAAAAATATACAGTTATTGTACGGACAAGTAGTTAAAAGCTTTAAGACTTTGAATAAGTCATTTTTAACCAGAAATCTTTATTTAATAATTAGAAAATAATGATTAAAATATAACAGTGAAAAAAAATCTTAAACTTTAAATATCTTGAAATGAGAAAATATGTTTATATTTTTAATAATTGCCAATCTTTCAGTTTAACAACAGGTACAGACAGTCTATTATTATTGGTATGTCGATAGGTTTAAGGATTAAGAACTTAAGGATTAAGAAACCAAATTATTTATTTTAAAATTATATTATCTCAATAATGGATCAATAGAATTTCAGAGACAATATTTAAAAATTGCGTATCTTAAAAAAATTTCATTGTAAGTCATATTTCATAAGAGATATATCATAAGAGCTATATAATCATTAAGAGACCAGGGTCATTAGTTACTTTAAAATTTTCTTTTATTTACATTGACAAAAATTTTAAGCAACTATTATATCCTATATTTAAACTGTGTGCTTACAAAATTTATTGTTAGTACTAATAGGTAAAAAAAATCTAGGTATCCTAAAAGTTCTCAATTATGGCGAAATAAATTTTATTCAACTATGGATAGTTAATTATTTAACTTAGGTGAAATTCTAAATAAACTTTTAGTGTAAGTTTTGTTATTTTTATTAAGAAAAGTTTATATAAAACATAATCAACAAATGACTTTTGCAGTTGACTTAAAATTAAAAAAAAACTTAACTACAATTTAATTAAATTTTTTTTAAATAATAGAACAACAAAATATCATAATTAATGTTTTACCAAAACTATTTAATTATATTTTTTAATGACTAAGATTATGTTAAAAAAAAACTTCATATTACAACGAAATTTTTAATTTGTGTTCACATTAAATTTTATTTTTATGATAAAAATAGCAATACCAAACATTTGCAAGTGCATAAATGAAGTTTAAATTAAACCGCAAGAAATTTAAAAACGCAATTATTGCTCACTTTTAATTAGCCAATTTTGTAAATCAGAAGTAAAATAGAACAATTGAGTAAGATATTTATGGAGGGACTAGGTTCCCAAAAATTTTCAAAAATGAGATTTCAAAAACGCTTGTATTGCAAAACTAACTTTTTCAATGTTCGGGTACCTTTTTCTCAGAATCTACAATAAATACAGGCCTAAAATTTTTATACGTATTTAAGAAGTTGGTTTCTGAAAACTGCAGGATAGATTTAAGTATAACTATCTAACTTTTTTCTTTTAAATATTATTGATGTTTTTCAGGTTAAAAATATATAGTTTCAATTTAAAAAATTATAATTTTAAAACTATAATAAATTAAAATGCCTCCAGTAAAGTATAGTTGAACATCTACTTAATAGCTAGTAAAACTTTCATTAAAATGTATCGAATAAATTATGAGATAAAGGTTACATAAAAAAGTTCATTTTAACATAAGCTCCAATGGAGGACTCCGGTCCCCCTTAAAAATCTAAACTAACACCAAAAAAAATCTGACATCCTATAATTGTATAACCGAAAAGCAATTTAGGCTGCTTAATATAATTGCCATAAAAGGTAAAGGTTACCCTTTACAGATTAGAAAAATACTAAAATAGTTAATCAAAAGCGGGAAGTTAGAACATTGCCCAAGGTACTTTTTTATAGACCAATGCAAACAAATTATAAGTATGACTTATGAAGGAATTTAAAAAATATACATAGCAATATTAAACAAAAAAATAATTAAAATTTATTAGTGTAAATAAATTACTGCTATCCAAGCATAAAGAAAATGTTAAAATATGTTTGGAAACTAAAGAATTCTGATGCTGATGGGTTTTACAGTTCAACCTTTAATTTAAGAAAATACTTTACTGCTTTTTCTACTTTTATAAATATTACTTGCAACACATAAAATATTAAGGAGCTAGATTTAACAAATATTTTTTTCAAGAAGAAAGAGCGCGTCCAGGACAAGTATAGGAAAACTTAAGTCATTTATATTTATAGCACAGTTTTATTTTAAGATGATACTCTCTAGGAAATGCATTTCTATATTAACAGCACAATTTTATTTTTATTGATAGTACTTGCAAGAAAATGTAAAACAAACAGTTTTTTAGATATTAAATCATTGAATAAACATATTTCAGTCCTTTTTACGAGAATTTTTAAGGCTGTGTTTGTGACCTTCTGTAGGATTTCCTTAGATATTAAATAAAGGGGAAGATTATAAAACTTCTTGAATTGGACAAAATTTCTTAATTCCTTCTTTTCATTTGAATAACTCGCCTTAGAATTTTTTTTGTTCAAACCCAAACCCCATAACTATCATGCAAAAATGGCAATATTGCAATGTTTTGCTGTTACAACACAATAATTGAGTTGCTTCAATACAAGAATTATGTATTCATATGACTATGTCAAGAAGAAGCGATCATTATATCTATGTGTAAATGAAAAAATCTGTTACTATTTTGTCTTCTTAAATATGTATAATAAAATTATGAATTTCATTTTATACCACTGTTACATATTTTCTAAGCTTTAACAAAGTTATTTATCTTAAACAACAAGCAGTCGTTGAGCTACATTTTGGAAGAATACGGGCGTGCAGGGCTTTCAACACAATTTTGCTAAATATGCATTAATATTTGGTCAAAATACAATATTTTGTATTGTTTCAACACAACTTGTAATAAATGGGGAAAACACATACTTTTGTGATTTTCAAATATAAAGAACATCAAAAAATATATATATTTTTAAAAATATTAATGTCCTAATGTAGAGGACTTTTTAAACAACTAACATACAAATAGTTTACTGAATTTATATAATGCTACTATTTCAAAAACATTGATTCAAAATTTTGCATTTCAGAGCTTACAATTATACTGGAACTCCATATTTTAAAAAATCTGTATGTTTCAAGTATAATTTTTCTTATCTTTCTGCACAGAAACAAATAGCATAGTCTTTGTATTTTCAAAACAGAATATTAAAATAAGTACAAGATTACTTCCTATTTCTGTATTAGAAAATCCATTTATTAGAAATTACTATGCACTGCTATGATGAATACAACTAAATAGGTTTGTTAGATAGAGAAATCTAAATAATGAGAGGTCTTCACTTTTCCTTGTAAGCTGATGACAGGGTCGAAAATAAAACTATAAGAATTTCTACTTCTATCAAAAAATGCTTCACATTGTGTAATAAGAAACATAACTCACATTTTAATCAGAAAAAAAAGGTTGTGAAGTTTTCACAATTTCATTTTTTTGTTTGTCATAACGTTATTATTCCGTATTCTGAAGTTATTCGACGAACAGTGTTGTATTGAAAAGAAAAGAGGAAGATTTTAAAAATTTATATGGGTTATTTATTAATATGGCGTTCATGTAAAATGAAATAAATACAAAATTATAAAAGGAAACAAACACCGAAGTATGAAGGTAATAAAAGGAAAAAATTCTTTAAATTGTACAATGAAGAAAAAAGCAAAATTACCCAAATGACTTCTTGACTGTTTTACTATGTATATATTTATCTACAAAATTATTAAATCTTGAAAAGACTGGATATCTGCTACAACTCTTCAGCTCATTTCATTTTTCACTAATTACAATTTTCACTAATTACAATTGTGTTTTTACCCATAACAATCCATTCGTACCTAAACGATTAGTCACCATAAAATTATAGTATTTTGCTACAAGAAAGTACTATGTTTTTTTTTACATTATATTACTTGCAAGCTATCTTGTGACAAAAACGATCCCCTAGAAACGCCTCCAAGCACCTGATACATATATCTTAGAAGAAAAATAGCAAAACACAATTTTTCCTTTAATTCAAATTTAAATTTCAAAATGGCGTAATTGCCTTATTTTTATTCATTTTGTTTCGCAAATTTAAAATTAATATTCTTATCGTTTGCTAAAATAATGTGCAGTTCAAAGAATAAAAATATAGTTCAGTAGTGCTATAAAAATAGAAGAGAAACTTATCTTAGCAACGTTCCTTATATTCGATGAAAAGTAAATTAAAAATAAGGATAGAATATTTATGCAAAATATAGTGTGAATTTTCACGTCTTGAATGGCAACAGTTCCTGCAGTATTGTTCCACTTAAGAATAACTCTTTATGCTGGACTAACACTTGTTTCGATTAATGAATAGCAGGAATGAATGCGGGACATTCGTACATTCATTTATTATTTATTATCTAATGTAAGTAAATAAAACAATTAGAAAACTAATAAATATATGCAATATTTTCGAGTAAATTTTTGGGCTCTTTTATGTAAAAGAAATACAAATAAAAAAAAGTAATTTAAAGATATTAAGAAGCTTAAATGTAGATTATGGCAAGATTAGTTTGGTTTTGAAAATAAATTTTTATCGTATAAAAGTTTTACAATTATAGTATAGGATTGTTTTATAGGAAGTAAGAAGATTATTGGAAAAAAAATTCTACAAATAAACTAATAGTGTGATGAATTGTCTAAATATTTATCAAAATAATGCACACAAAAAAAACCTAAACGTTTATACCTTCAATCCCTACGTTATTTCATCACACTACACGCGACAGAATAGTAATTATATAGACAAAGCTTTTGCAATTTACTTTTATATTAGACTTCTGCTCTTTACAACATACAGTTTTTGTTAGAGAACTATAATGAGATGCATCGAAGGATTTTTAAAAGTAAGTAAGCATTATTTACCTTTCATTTCTTTTATGATTATACAAATTAATACTACTCTTAATATTGCGCTAAAATAAGAAACTCACTTAGAAGGACAGAATATGTACTAAATTTTCAATCCATCTCTCGCTATAATATTCTCCCTCTTACTTGTTCATATTTAAAGGAAAATTTCTGTGGACGTATGGCAACTGATTCGTCCACCAAATTAGGATAACTCTCAGTAATCATATTGCTAATTTAATCAGTTATTCAACTTATATTTTTCCTTTTATTTTAATTTGTTTGAATTTAATTAAAAACAACAAAATGAATATTTTCATAACATTTAGAAGTAAAAAATAAAACTTTACTTTAAAAAAAAAGTGGAATACTAAATGAATATAGTTATAGGAAAATCCTCTTACGTTTTCACTACGTTTGTAACGCATAAAAGTGGAAGTCATTACACATGTTCAGCGTGTCAATCGGTCACCCCTTTCACAGAAAGAACCACAGGCAAGTGGGATACGCTACATTGTAGCGAAAGAAGAAGAAGGCAAGGCTTTATCTCAAACTTCATTAAAAAATTCAAATAAGGAAAACATTTTAATTTTAAGAAAATATAAATGTAGTTTCCGTTTAAGAAAAAGAAAATTCGTTTGTTTCAGGTAACGTAAGTTCCTGCTGTCATTCCTGGACTTCAGTTCGTGGTTTTGGTTAAGAACCCCCCCCCCCCCCCCAAAAAAAAAAAAAATAGAAAAATATTTTACTTGAAAAAGAACACATTGAATGAATAATAGAAAATATTAAACAAATATTTGCATTTTTTATTAATATTTGTTACCTTGAAATATGGATGTTTTTTTTGACAGTTTACCCCACGATTTGATAGCTCTAAAATATTCGAAATGGAAAGGAGCTGTTTACGTAATTATAAGGTATTTAAATACAGTGGATGTATGTGAGGCGCCCGCCGTTAAAGTATCTATTAAAAAGTATGAAAGCAGTGAAAGAGTTAAGAAAACAAACAGAAACCGACTTGTTAATGTAAATTTAAATTAGGATTTACGTTTTCAAGCAGTGTAATGTCTATTTCTAGTTCCCACGAAGTTTTACCACATCCAATTACGCTTCGTAACTTAGAACTTTTGTCAAGTGACGAGATAGACACCTGAGCTTGCATCCAAAAAAAAAGTCTGGCCATCGTGCGATTTTTTGGGACTTTCCTTTTTCTTATTTTTAAAGTAATGCATTAGGTGATCTAGGAAAGCACAGACTCTAAAATTCCGAACGACAATGAAATGGGCAGATATGAATGGTTGTTTTCGCTGCATAAATTTTAAATTAAATTTATTTTAAATAAAATATTATAAAAAAATAATTAGAATCGAGTTTATTTTGAAAGAGACGACCTTTAAAAGCATTTCCAGAGGAAAAAGTAGATTATGAATAAAAATTTAAAAATTATAAATATTAAAATTTATGATTATTGTAAGAAAGATGATGGTGCAAAATACTTGAAAAGTAGGGTCTAAGATCGGACGCAACAAATTTTGAAAGCCTTGTTACGAAAAAGTCTGAGTATGATCGACCTTAATGATGGTCTCAGTCGACTTATGTATCATACTTTTCTACTATATTTTATCGGCTTACTTTTAGCATCAATTAAACCAATCAATTTCGGTTAATGCCTAACTATAAGTTCGTAAGTGTATCCCAAAAATTTTAGCTGAAGTTTTATAGGTCCAAAAGAAACAAAATTCTTATAAAAGAAAGTGAACTCAGGGGCCCTTAAAAGGTACAGGACGGGTCTCATAAAAGAATAAGTCTGCACTCTCAGAAATAACACTTTCATTTTCGACGATTCATGAATCCTCAAGCCTCATTTCGTTAATTTTAAGGATTGTTTCGTCAAATTATCACGTGAATTTTAGTAAACGCGAATCCTCATTTTTACGATCGTGATTTGACGATTCTGTATCTTGATTTTGAAGAAACTGAATCTCATTGTTGTACTCACCTGCTCAAAAATGACGAAATATTTCTTTAGATTAGACGACATTCAAATCCTCAAAAAAATGACGATTCAAATTTCCTCACTTTGAGGAAACGAAAACTCGGAGCATTTGCCAGTAACGGAATCGTCAAAATTAAGGAAAATTTCGTCGTTTTTGAGCATTCATTTTTTAGAGTGTGATTAGGTGTATCTAGGCGCGTTTACATGAGCCATCGAATCCATGGAATGCCAAAATCCCCAATTAGGGGAAAAAGAGGTCGAGCAGAATTTCGTACCCAAATGATAGTCTGTGGCCGAATCCATGGTATGAAACATCAAACCCTCCTTCATTGGAGGGTTTGCGAAACCCCCCAATGAACCTTGCAATTCTGGTTCTGTCTGGGAGAGGAGAAGGGAAAATTGCTGAGTTTGCTCTTTAAGCCATGGATTCGATGGCTCATGCAAACGCACCTTATATGACTGAGTACATATCTTAAAGAAATCAATTAAACCAAACTTCACATTCAACCGAACTTTATACAGAAGACCAAGCCCTAAACAACCACCATCAACCAAATTCAAAATAGAGAAATCCGTTACCTACCAAAAAAAAACTACACCCATGCCACGAGCAGGTGTAAGGCGAAAGTGAGAAGATAAATTGAGGAATACCCCCCATACATCTCTTAAGAATAGTAATGCGCGTGGGACCTACCTTGAAAACCCCTCTTGAAACCCCCCAAGGTCAAGAACGAGGAACGTTTCTCAGGGGGGGGGGGGAGATTATAGAATGGTACATAACGGTTCACTTTCTCTTCGCCCCCCACCTTTGACTTTTATTAGTTTTTTTAAGGGGCCCATCCCCCTCTGTAAGAAAGTTTGAAGGTGCCTTCTGCTTTGACAAGTGCCTTCGTCTTTAGGTGCGCTATGTGGTTGAGGGTTTTATGGATGGGAACTGTTATGATTTTATGAGTTGAATTTGGGGGTTTGAAGGTTGCTGTGGCTGATACAGTGGTTGATACATCTAGTTGTCTGATGTAGGGGTTTGAAGGTCGGTGGGGTTACGTTAAATTTTCGTTAGGTATTTTAGTCTGAAGTAACTATGTTCCAGAGAAGTGGTGAAAACTTTACAGAAATAGTAATTTTTATTCTGATTAAAATTTTTTTTGAATAAGTCTGTAGTTGTATATTTCAATCGATAATATATTCTTCATTTGGGGGTATTTTTATAGTGTTAAATTTTCTTCAGCAAGAACTTTTAAATGTAAAAAATCTATGATATTTTTGATAAATTTATCCCCTTCTGTAAGAAAGTTTGAAGGTGCCTTTTGCTTTGACAAGTGCCTTCTTCTGAGGTGCGCTATGTGGTTTGGAGTTTTATGGGGGGGACTGTTATGATTTTATGAGTTGAATTTAGGGGTTTGAAGGTTGCTGTGGCTGATACTCTATGTAGAGGTTTGAAGGTTGGCGGGGTTTCGTTATTTAAATATTCATTAAATCAAATAATTATTATTTTCGTTATTAAATATTCGTTATTTATCGTTCGTTACTTTAGTCTGAAAGTTATGTAGTATTCTTAGTATGTAAATATTACCTTACGAGAGTTTCCAACTAAAAGACCAATCGCGCTTTTCCCCCTGCCTTTTTACTATTTGTTTTTACCCAAGTCAGGTTGGCATGGAGTATTTGTTTGCAGAGAATTGGTGTAAAATTTAAAGAAATATGTATTTCATTCAAATTTTTTAAAAAAATTCAGAATAAATATGTTATTTTATTTTTTATACGATAATGTATATTCTTCACTTATGACTGTTTGGCAGTATTTTTATAGTGTTAAGTTTTCTTCTGCACAAACTTTTAAAGATAAAAAACTATGATATTTTTAATAAATTTAATATTATTGGGTTAATAGACTAGCCAGATATGTTTCAGTGGTTAAGTTTTTAACTTTGAAATCATGATAAAATTTTCATAAATAAGATTTTATTTCCATTCGGTAAAATATAATAAATAAAATTTATAACTATTTAGTTAATTTATATAGTTAAATTGTTGAACAACAATTTAAACTGCACTGCAAAATGCAGTACGTCTGGTAACCTTAATTTTATTAAAACACATATTTTATAACGATCTGACTATTAAGTATATATAAATATTTGTTACCTAACCTGGCCTGATTTTGAACTCTTATAATTTGTAAATATGTTTTTTAAAGAAATCCTATAGGACAGTACACATACCCCCTTTCCTTTGAAATTTGTACGAACCTCAATGAAATTATATTGTATTGAGCATATAGGCAGCTTGTACATTATTACTTTTATAGAAAAAAATATACATCAAACTGAAAACTATTATTTTAGGTATCATATTCAAAATTATTACAAAAATAGTAGAATATTGAATAATGGTTTCCCTTCCCCGTTGTCACACCTTTCGCTCAAACCCCCATGCAATTTCTGACTTTTACTTTTTTTTTTAAGACTCCCCTACAGTAAACCCCTTGTAAGAAGTTTCCCAGTAAAGTCAAGGTGCCTTTTACCTTTGGCAAGTGCTTCCTTGATGTTACCTGTTGCGGATTGTATGGATCTATGGTTTGAGAAATTGATTTGAATATTGAAGTGAGGGGTAAATGGAGTGTTGGTTTGTGGTTTTTACAAAATTGCAACAACATGATATTAAAATTTAAATTTTTTAATGAAAAATTCAATTCGCTCTTGAATTACATTTCCGCAACAGATGATTATAAAAGAATATTTTGCACTTAACATTTCATGAGACAACTAGACTATTTGTTAACAATTTGATTAAAAAATCTGTATTGATGATAAAATTATTATTTTAAAGCTTAAGGGGATGCATTACCCAAAAATTGGTCAAAATGTCGATTTTTCAGTTTTTACTTTTATTATTTACAATATTCTTCCAAACATTTACTGAAAGGTTCATAATGATATCTTGTGTAGAAAAAAAAAGTTATAAAATATTTTCTGGAGTCATTCCTATAAGTTTGAATACGTATTTCGTCTGCTGGGACACAGTACCCAAAAATTGATCAAAATATTAATTTTTCAGTTTTTACTTCTTATTATTTACAATATCTCTCTGAACATTTACTAAAAGTTTCATAATGATATCTTTTGTAGAAAAAAAGTTACTAAATATTTTCTGGAGTCATTCCTATAAGTTAGAATACTTATTTCGTCTGCTTTCAACCTTTTTTTTCTCTGTTTCACGTTTTTCAATTCTTGTGTCCCTAAGGCTTTCCCTAAGGCTTTTTTGCTAATTAAGGTAGAATTTTGAAATTTTTTTACCTGTGTTCTTACATATATTATGCACAAAATTGTGCATGGAATAAGGTCTTCTATGTATAATTATTTTTAAAAAAAACGTTGAATTCAATAATTTGTATTTTTTGTGTATTTTTTTTTGTGATTTTCACTGTAAATGCATATTACTTTGAAACTGTCGCTCACATTTTAAAATCCATGCACAGTTCTTGAACAAATAGTACTAAAAAGAAACCATAAAAGCTTGGTGAAGTTATTCTTAAAATTGAAGGAGGAATAGGGTTTAAAAAAAGTTCAAAATTTTGACTTTTTTTTGAATAAATGAAAAACTACTTGTAAATATTCATTTGTATTGCTAGAAATTTTTTATTTAGAGTGAACATTAAACAAAACCAATATAATTTACAAGTTTATGTTTTTATTTGTAGAAATAATATTTTGGGTAATGCGTCCCCTTAAAGGTAAAAGTTTAAAAGTAAGAGTTTAAAAGTAAAAGTTTAAAAGTTAATTTAAGTAAAATTTAATTCAAGTTTTATAAATATTAAAATATTGATACAAACTTTAATTATCAATATTTTAGGATTAATATTAATAATGGGGATTGGGATCCCAGTCGGTTAGGCATTCGTATAGCATGTGAAAGGTCCCAGGTTTGGGGTCCGGGCATCGGCAAAATAATTGCCGACCTATAAACGGCCCTTGCAGCCAAAGTAGCTGTGGAGGAAGTGCTAGTTAAATATCCTTCTAAGTCATAACGATGCGTAGATGTCGCCCTTAACGGTTGCGTTGGGTGCCTACTCAGGTGTCGGTTCGTCACTTGGCTGTGCCTCTAAAATACGAAACCCGTCGCCAATAGCCCTCGTGTTGCTCTAGTGTGAAGATAATTCAAACAAACCAAACAACCCTTATTATTAATAATAACAGTTTTTCTGAGTGCAGCCAAATTTTTGCTCATAAATAGCCTACAATGTAAAATATCCTACTGATATCATTTTGAGATGACATTGTGATATCCCAGGATGGTATTAAGAATACCTCGAGTCTTTAAAATATCTAGCCCACTATATCTTAAGATATCATATTAAGATATCGAAAAGAATTGAACGCTTCACTTTCTCTTGTATCCTCTCCCCCTTCAGGCAGCTCTGACTTTTATTGTCCTTTTTTTACGATGCTTACTTTTTTAAGGTGCCCATCCCCTTCGAAGTGTTTCCCGTCTTGTTCAAGGTGCCTTTTTACCTTATCAAGTGTTCGGTACCTCTTTGGTGCCCCCCGATTATGGATTCTGTGGAACTAAGGTTAAGGGTTCCGGATTTAGACCTTGGGTTTTATGTGCGTAGAGTGAGAGAGTGAATTTGATATTGATAGAATCAACTTTCTACTTCTTGTTCTATAAGAGGTAAAATTTTGATCTATTTTTACTGGCGCTTCAATGCTCTACACGTTATTGTTACTGCTTTTTGTGGAGGTATGCAACATAATTTGTAATTGAAAAGAATATGTTTGTTAAAAAGATTTCTTTTAATAAATTTAAAAAATTCAAAAACAAGAAAATTTTAATGTTTGTGAAATTTGATGTAACTTCAAATTGTATCATTCAAAATACTTTATTTTTGATTTACACTCTTCCTTTGAGTTCATTTTATAAATCGTCTTCGTGTTTTTTACTAAATGTAATATTTAAAAAAAAATATTTAGTTTGAAATCTACATAAAACTCATAGTATGCCAAGGAAAAAAATCTAAATGGAAAAATTAAAAACAATAACACCAAATGCCGAAAACAAATTAAAGATATATGTTTGGAAAAAATGAATGGAAAATTTTAACACTCTGGGCAGTAGATTTTAAGTTATGGCAATTTAAAGTCAGAACATCATCGAAAACACAATTAAGGAGAAAACAATTTGTTGGCTAACACAGATGTCTTGACACAAGAAACGAAGTATCTCACAAGTTTTGTTTTAAATTATTTCAAAATAATTGTGTTATTTTTTTAAGATAATATTTTTTTAAATTTTTTGAAGATATTGTGTCTCATACCTCCTTAAAAATTCAATTGAGTTAGTTTGATTAATTGATCTCGGTACCATTCATAATTTCTCCATTAATTGGAAAGAGTTTTGATCAACGACATTTTAACCTAACTATTTTTACCAATTCGATTTTCAACTGAACTTGTCACCCAAAATTCTATCTATAATAAATTTATTTTCATTTTTACACCGTGACGAAATTTGAGTATTTAAGTAATAAATAAGCAAATCCCAGTTTGCTTTTAAATCAACTAAATTGTTTACACTATAAAAAATATGTGTCAAGCTACAAAGTAAGACTGCTTTACTATTCATAAATTGCAATTTTAAAAACTGGGAAAAAAAATCGCTCATAATTCCTATTATGTCGTCTAAGAAATAACTTACTCTTTTCTTTTTTTTTCTTTTATCCAATTTTTATCTTATAATCTATCTCACCTTTCCTAGAAATTATTCAAGGAACATTTGAAAAGTATTTACATAATGAAATATAACTATTTTGAAATATTTTTATCAATATCCTTAGTTAAAAAAAGTTGTGAAATAGGGGATGAAAAACTTCTAACCCCTTTACCCCCTTCTCCACGATTCCCAGGCATTCTATTGGACGAAAGCATCTGCTTCCACCATCCCCCCTCTCCCGCACCCCCCCTTTCCACCCCTCGCAACAGGATGAGTTCGCCCCCTTGGCAACCAAGTCACCCTTTGGACACCCACAGACTAACATGGCCGACAAACACGGAGCTCATTTGCATCGAACGTGGTAAGTTCCTCATTTTCCAATCCCTAATTCGAACAATTCCAATTAATCCTCGACGATTTCTGCTGCAGAACATTCGCGACAATGTTTTCAGTCGATCCCGTGAAGTTTTGTGTGTCGTGGAAGAGTTTACGAGGTTGTTTTTGGGTGAGTTTTTAGTGGTGGAATGTTCAGTCGAATTTTTAATTAAACTGTGCATGCGTCGGTAATTAGCGAATGAAGAAGGGCGAGTGTTGGCGGTTGTTGTTTCTGGCAGTAATGGCGGCCGCTTGATGAGAACTTCCAAGTTGGTTTGGAATGTTGTCGTTTTTTAAAAATTGTTGTTAAAAGTTTTGTTTGGGGGTGTGAGTAGCGGACTTTTGAGTCACGTGGTCTGAGTGAAAACTTTTTCCACGATGTTTTTGTTTAGTTCGATGTGTCAAAAGCGGAGTGACGTAGAGCGGTTCTGGTTTGGAGCAGTACTGTTGATGTTTTGATGCGGATATTTCGTGTGGCGGTATGTTTATTTTCAAAAATACTTTGTGATTTTTTGTTTTATTATAAATTAAAAACTCTTTTGTTGTTAAATAATTTAAATTCTAAAATATTTCTTGTTTTTTAAACTTATTACTTTCTTTGTCCAT
This sequence comes from Hylyphantes graminicola, assembly GCA_023701765.1. Lineage (NCBI taxonomy): Eukaryota > Metazoa > Arthropoda > Arachnida > Araneae > Linyphiidae > Hylyphantes > Hylyphantes graminicola. The sequence goes on from CM043119.1 coordinate 68,487,073, forward strand.
AAAAATTAAATTATTTTGTTCATTGCATGCTCTTTTTCATAATTTACATCAAAATCTAATTTAGTTAAAACCTTTATTATAAAAATTTATGCTGACATTTTTAAGTATTTTGTAACAATTGTTTTTGCTCACTAAATTTAATTTGTTTAAAAAATATAATTTCGAAATATTTTAACAACAAATTATTGTATATAATAAGAAATTCTTTACATTTATATTTTCTAAAAAATATAAACAATTTAATCTTGATTTTTAAAAAAATCTAAAATTATCCAAGTAGATATAAAATTTATGATGCAATGTTAATGATGTCAACATATTATTAAATCATTTAAATTCTGAAATATTTGTTGTGTTTTTTTATAATTTTTTTGACTATCACAATTTTTTTTTATTTATTACAGGCTCTTTTTTGTAATTAACATCAAACTCTAAATTAGTTTAAACCTTTTTTATAAAAACTTATGCTGACATTTTTAAGCATTTTGTAACAGAATTATTTTTACTCACTAAATTTAATTCGTTTTAAAAATATAATTTCTAAATATTAACAACTCGTTAATATATAATAGGAAATTCTGTACTGTTATATTTTCTAAAATATACAAAATAATATATGCTTGATTTTTAAAATATCTAAAATTATTAGATCTCTAAGAAAATCCAAAGATATAAAATTTATGTAGCAATGTTAAGGATGGCAACATATTATTAAATCATTTTAATTCTATTTGTTTTGTTTTTAAGTTACTATTGTTTTGAAATAAAATTATATTATTCAATAATGCTCTTTTTTGTAATTTACATCAAAATCTAAATTAGTTAAAACCTTTATTATAAAAACTTATGCTGACAGTTAAAAAAATTTTATGATAAAAATTAGTATATTTATTAAATTTAATTCATTTTAAAAAGATAATTTCAAAAAAAAAAAATTGAAACTGGTATATGTATAGTAGGGAATTCTTTCTATTTTTTCTTTAAAAAATAATATAATAGTGTAATCTTAATTTAAAAACGTAAAAAAAATATCCAAGAAATTATAAAATTTATGATGCAGCATTAATGATGTCAACAAAAAACCTTTTCAGTGAAAATTAATTTAAATATTTTAAAATTAGATGCAATCCACTAGCTTGCATTAAAATTTCGAGTGCTTATGTATTAAAATTTTTTTTTTAATACATCATTACTATACTTTATAACCTAAGCTGAAAAACTAAATAACCAATATTTTAACTGCACAAAAAAAATTATAGATAATTTATCGCTACAATTAATATTAGTTTTTTATTATTTTTGAGAAGCATAAATATTTGTTAAATTTCATATAAATTAATTTTTTTCAAATATAGTTAATGTTATTATATTGCTTGATAATTCATTAAACGATAAATTTTTTAAAAGATATTTTAAGATAATGAGTAAAAAAAGAAAAATACTTGTTTACATAATATTCAGAATTCGAATACGGGTCGATAAAGTGAGTACCAAGCATACTTGGGAACTAAACGCTGGTGGTCCCGCGTGAGGCTGACCACCTAAACGAGAAATATGCATTGCACCCCAGAGCCCTTGGCTGTATATGGGGGGCACATCAGGCTTTGTCTTATTGTTATTAAAAATTTATCTAAAAGCTTTATTTTAAAGTATAAGTCTCCCTTGAACAGGTATCGTCTCCCTTTTACTGGTGGCACTTGATCCAATTTTCTAAATTTGGAAATGGTAAATATTTTTTTAAAATGATTTAAAAATAACTAACAAATATTACACATAAAAAAAGGTATACATTTTTTAATACGGACTAAAATTCGTTCTTAAGAAGTTTCTTTTTTATGGAAATAAAAATGAACATCTGATTCTTTTTTCATCTGTATTTTTACTAACAAATTTTAATAATGGTAAATTAAAAGCTTTTTCTCCTAAATTTATTTAAAAGGAATTTGAAGAATCAAATTTACATGTTACTATGTGTACCAAAAAAGGCTATAATGATGTCAATATGTCTTTTTCTCTATGTCCATTTTTTCTTGCTGACAAGTTATAAGCAGTAAGGTTTTTTTAATTATTAATAAATCTCTAAAAGTATTAATAAGGAATTTTTTATGCAGTCTATCAAATATGTTATTATCAATAATTGGCAGTAAAATTGTTTTCAAAAGTAATCCTTGAAAAAAATACTAAATTCGTCATTTTTCAAATTTGCTAAAATAATGGTTTTCTAGATGAATATTTTTTTTTATTTTTATAAAACAACTACTGAAGACAAAATCAAAATTTGGATGCCAATTCTTATTTAAAACAGTTTAAAGTACATGAGAAAAATTTTTTTGAAATATTTGTATATAAAAAAGCCTTAGCATTTTGAAAAAGTTAAAAAAATTAAATTGTTTAAATAACTTAAAAATTTCAATACATTATTTTTTGTCATATATGTGTTGCCAAAAAAGAGTTGTTTTTAAAAGTGAAATAATATTGCGATAATGTTCAATTCAAAGTTAAACGAGTTAAAGTTAAAATGCTCAAGCGTTATTTTCGGTACTTCTAGTGATTGGGATTCAAAAATCGATTAAGTAGAAACTTAATGCAATAATGACGTCAAAAAATTATAAAAATAAGGAAATAGTGAGCTCAATTACAGTTTAATTTTCTTCAGACAAGATTATAATGTAGTTTAAGATCTATTAATGATTCAAAACTTTTGAAAAAATAACTTTATGTTTGTAAAAAAGTGCTTTTTGCAACTAAACGCCTTTTTCGTGTTCATAAATAAATAAGCTAAACAATAAAATTGGAAGACATTAAACAATTTATGTTGTTATTCTGCAAGGTAATTCTGAAATAAAAAAAAAGTTAAATAAACCTTTGTTCAAATTTAAAATTCGAGATCGTTATATGAAAATATATCCATAAAAAATTTTTACGACGAAGAAAAGAAAAATAGTTTAACGGTAACTGTACTCCGGAATCTTTTTGAAATTCTTCACTTCGCTTCACGGTCATTAACTTAACGAAAATAAAAATATATTTTTAAGTTAAAAATTGGCAACATAAAAATAAAAATGTTCTTTTCTTCTTTTTTGAAGAGAATACGGAAGGTGTCGTATTCTAAGGAGGGTAAAAAGTGTTCGAATTCCAACTCAAATTCCAAGCAACGATAGTCTTCGTTTTCTAACGTTTCCGTTCGCGAATGAATCGACCATTAAGAGATTGGGGCCTGTAAAAAAACTTATCTCAGGGCTGCCGAATGTGCGCCAAATATCCAAGATATTAGGAAAATATCGCCAAAACAAAAGTATACCTCAGAATTCAAAACGAGTGGAATGAATCGAAAACCGTAAAAAGATATAATTTTGTAAGCTTTTTCTTTGTAATTATAATTATTTTCTTTGTACTTGAATTCTTAGCAATTTTGTTTCGATTTGAAAAATATCTTATAAAAAACTTTTAAAAATAAAAAGCATATTACCATTGTAATAAGTTTAGAATGTGTAGTATAATAAACCTGAAACTACTTCTGCATTATTTTTTTATTGAAAGATACTGAATACAAAAGGAAATATTTAATAAGTGTCAATTTTCTGCTAAATTTTGCAGTTTCAGAAGTATTTAACAATCAATGCTCAGATAATTGACTTTTCATTTTTTGAAATTGTTTGTTCAATAAACATTTACAACATAGTTAGTATGCATTATAAGGGATTTGGGATTGCAATTTGTAATGGCCGGAATTTTAATAAAGTTACGCATTTATTTAACTAATCGTATTGATCAATTCATAACAGAGGTATCCCCGAATATACCTTGTATTTTTTTTTTAAATATACTTTTATGCTGGAAAACCACTGTGTAAAGTCTGAGACAGGTAAACTGCATTAAATACAGCAATAACTTGTATCTAATTTTCTTTGAAGTGTGTAGCCTTTCACGGCACTTTCTTATAGGTTAGAAGTATTGAGTACTTACAATAAAGCTCCAAGTTATTTGTTTACAAGCCCGCGGCAATATCATTACACAAGCATCCCATCTCTAAATAATCCGGACTAAACTCATTTTAAAGTTTCCTAATTTTTTTATAATTTCCCAAATCACAACGTTTTTTAAGATTGGTTTGGTTTGGATTATCGTCGCACTAGAGCTACACGAGGGCTATTGGCGACGGGCGTCGTATACGTTTTTTTAAGAAAAAAAACGATATTAACTCCTAAATAATATAATATCTATTGCCAAGTGAGCGATTCATCGCCAATCGTGGCAACCCAGCTCACGTACTACCCGAAATGCTGATGACACCGCATTAGACGAAATATCTTCTTCATGGCTTTATAGAGATGTGAGCCATTATATTTTCGCATCGGTGTTCGGCATGAGAAATTATTTGATGGCGCCTGGTTGTAATTTCTCCCGGTAATTTCCTACCTTGCCATTGTAACTCGCCTTAGCACTCCCCTGCAGGCTTTTCTTGCAATCGCTCCTGTGTTTTTTTTTATTTCATTCCACAAGAAAATTATCAAGTTTTTAAATGCGAGGGAGGGGGTGGGGGGTGGGGGGGTGATGAAGCCAATTGTTGCTTTATTTGCAGTTGTTCACTAAGTTTTATTTTGTTGAAGTGGTGATAAAGGTAATGAGAATTGTGGTGCATATATTTTAGTGTAATTGGAAATGTATGACATACATTTAATAAAATAGGGGCTTAGGGGTTGGCTTTTATTTTTATTCAAATTTCGGTTCCTTGTAAACTGAATATAAAGTAATAATGAGTAATAATAGATGATCTACATTAAAAATATTTGATCTTTCTTCAGTAATTTAAAATAATAGGCTTAGCTTAAGAGAAAACAATAAAAAAAAGCTGTTTGAATTAGCTAATGCTTTATGTCGAACTTCGTTTTACTTTTTTAAAGTAAACGTGTGTTCAAATAAAAACTTTACTGGATTGCTAAATATTACTTGGAATGAGAGGCGACACGACTTTCAATATTACCACTAAAATAATCAATACATTTAAAGATAATTACATGACTTATAAGGTAATTTCAATACCTTTAAAACCTAAAAAGTTATGTGGCATTTATTCTTTGCGCATGCGCGATTTTTTCAAAAAAGACCTTAGATCCTCTAGTTCGAACTGTAGGGTGGTTTTAGACAGACAGAGAGAACCAATGTTTAAAATCACCTTTTCAGAATCAACACCCTTCAATACCTGTAGAAAACACAAAATGTTTATTATTTTTGACCCCCATCACAAAGCTGTCATTCACTTAGAGTTCACGTTAGGTGGTTTAATTTGTTTTTAAAAAAATGAAAAATGCAGAAATTTTCTGCTTTACACTTTATTCTTATAGTAGGGTAGGTACATTCATATTCCGACTTGTGTACTTGATCAGAGACCCGCTTATAAGCCTTCGTCAAGTAAGACTGGCACAAAAAGAATCTTTACTGTCACATGGAAAGGGAAATACACCCAGGGTGAAGGTGGGAGTCGAAACCGCACCCGTTACCGCAGACTGCTGCGTAATGGTCCAAACTACTCGGTCATTCGGGTCCCTATTATTACAGTTAAATGAGCAGCAGGAAATCCTCAAATGGTTTTGGTTACTTTTTACATTTATCCATTCAAATGTAAAGGAGCAAAAAGTGTCGTATTTTGTTTGAAAACTAGATTATTGTTAAATAATTACTTTTAAATCTAATTTAATCTTCAAATCGAAATGGTATTTTTAATATTGTTTAGCAAAACAAACAATGTTTTATTGCACTAAATTTTAAATTGTAGTACTTTTTACACTCTGAGTACAGTTCTTTTAAAATGTTTGTATTATTCATAAAAAGTTTAAATTTGAAAGTGTTACTGCTATCAAATTTAACAACATTTATTTAATTATAAATATATTTCATTGTAACAATATGTCTTTAATTAATTTGAACTGTTGACTGTTGTAGTACCATTAACAATTAAAATCAACTTCAATTATAATAATTTTGCTATAATAAACTTTATTTGCAATGGTGCTTTACAGTTAATAGTTTAGAATTATAATAATAAACATTGAGTAATACAAAATTAAGTTATACTACATTCACACATCTTCAAGTTTTAATTTAAAAAAAATGGGAAAAGGCCAAGGGTCCCTGATTCTCCCTAATTATGTAATTAAAATCAGTTTTTACTTTTCGCAATCAAAATTAATTATTTGCTGTAAAATTAAAAGCAATTTTATTTTTTGAACTATTATTGCAGCCAACAATTTTTATAGCTAACCAGTATCAACCCTTAACTGTAATTATTTCATTGTAAATTAAATTGCATAAATAAACCAGGAATATTTAGTTGTTACAAAAAAAATTCAAGCATGTATATTCCAAAAACTACCTAAACTAAGAACTTCATGTTATATTTGTAATACAATACGTTGTCAAAGATGCACTACAAGAAAACAAATTAGTTAGATTGAGACAAAGTATTTCATGAATTTATAATGAATGACATTCTTTACTACAGATTTTAATCTCTTTTGATCTTGAAGAAGAGAAATTGAGCCATTGTTTTAAACTTATTTTCAATCTTGCCCTGGCACTTTCCCTAGATTCTTGTCTTCATTTAATTTTAAATAAGAGTTGCTTAGAAGATTCTATAAACTGAGTTGTTTTATAAACAGGTTTATTTTAAATAAGGCTTCTTTAAGGAATTTCTTAGTGAAGTGTTCTTAAAATATTTATTACTTTTTTGGAACATATATTTGAAGTTTGTATTTAATTATTAATGAAATTAAGATAGAAGGAACTTAAGTATTTATTTAATTATATATTTTTAACTACTCAATGTACTTCTTATTTGGAACAGTTGACAATATTTTTGTATTAAAGGCAAGAGTATAATAAAAAACAAAAATATTCAAGAAAGTTTCTCTGATAAATCTTTCAGCCATGGATGAAACAACTAATAATATAACTTGATAAGACTGAAAACCCAAACTAAAAAAAAAAGTGATGCATATAAATTTTTAAAAAGTAAATTATATTAAATTATGAATATCAGAGTTTGACTTTAAACATTAGAATAATCGAGAGAATAACGAGGGAAACAGTAACTTTTCAGTATTTTAATAAATATTTCTATTGCCCGTAGCAAAATTTCATAAAGACAAAGCGGAGTGAAATTACTTCAATAAATTGAACTCATTTTTAGGTTTTGCTGATGCCTGATGATGTAATACATGATGTAATTTCTGATAACGGTATCACTAAAAACACAAGTGTAGAAAATAACTACAGAAGTATGCATTTAGCCCCGTGGTCTTTAATTGCTTGAATTTCTGATATCATGACAATCCCTGATCTTAAAATTTGGAAGATGGTAGGATATTTTTAAAACTATTTTAAAACTATTTTTATAGCAAAGCCAAAAGTTTTACAAAAAAATTATTTCAAATTTTTAAGTGCGTTAAAAAAGTGTTAAATATTCGAAACAGGAAAAATATTGATATCTTTGTGAAGATCTTGTGAAATCTACATTATTCAAATAAATTTAAATCATGAATGAATGTAAATAAAATCTTATTAACCATATCCCTTTGAGGAACAAGATATTTTGACAAAAGTTTTAACTTATGTTCTCTGAACGAGTTTTAATTATTTGTTTTCAAATCATTAATTAAATTTTTTTTAAAGAAAAACTGAATATTGCAGTGATTGTTTTTAAAATACTCAGCAAAGCTTTAAATTTTGAGATTAAGGCTCTTAAAAAACTTAAGTGTGTTGCTGGAAAAAATCCGTCAGGTGATTATAAAATTGATTATGCCTTCAGAGAGAGAGAGAGAGAGAGAGACTTCTTAGATAACTAATGTTTCTAAATTACGATAATGCTTAGATGTTGAAGTTTTGCTTAGAGTTTTAATGTTTGTGAAAACGGCAAAACAGTTTCATACTGAATACATTTCAAGTGTCGGGGGAGGGGGTCCAACACAATGTATATAATTGAAAAATAAAATAAATATTTATTAGAATTATCTTTAACTGAATTTTAAATTTATTCATCATTATATTGTATAAGCTAAATCAATTCGACTTAATCTGCACTCTTAAAACAAACACTCCGAATTTAACTCAGTCTGAGTGGATTTCACTCCTCCAGACTGGAAAATGCACTTCTCCTTTGGAGTGGATCCTTTGTGTGTTAAACCTCCGACAGGATCACTCCAAACGAGTGATTTTAACTCAGCCCGAGTAAATATGCATGCCTTTACGGTGTCGAAAATGCACTTCTCCAACTGGAGTGGATTTCACTCTTTTGTTTTAAGAGTGTGTAAATAAACCTTAACGTAATACATTAATTATAGCAGAAAAATGTTCCCTTTTCTATGTTACATACGATCTTGAACCTCTTAAGACCCTAGAAAAATCCTACACGTATATTTTAAATCTAAACATACTTTTCGTACAAGTATATGCTAAAAAGAATGTTTTTCAAAGTAATTTTTTTTTAAAAATATGTTTGATAGTTACAGAGAGACTAGCCTTAAGCTCTAAAAATTCACATTTTTGTGCTATAAATGCAAAAACGGCCGTACCACTTATTTGTAAAGTAAAAAGTTTAAATTATTTTTTAAAGAATTCTTATATCGTATTGACCCTCTTTCAACATCATTTTATTTATACAAATAAATGACTGATACCTGTAATCAAAGGCTGAAAATTAATATATTTTATTTTTCTTCGATCGGACTGGGTCAATTTCGAAACTAATTAACATATTAATTTTCTGTGGGGAGGTTTTAAAAAAGGTCCCTAAATGGGGACGTCAGGTCACAAGAGGTTAAAAATAAAAAAATAAAATGAACATATACGTATGTAGGAAATACTATTACATTTCATAAGCATATTTACAGTAATTTATTAAAAAGATACATTAATTTATTAATAAATTACTTTTTAAATAACAGTAACTATTCTTATGCCTATGGATAAAAACAGTATAAAAGTATTGGAAGTTTTTAAAAGATTAGTTTTCCATATACCTTTAAACTTCAAAGGACAAAAAACAATAGTAAAAAAAATATACATTGTAACACCACTCAGGAAATTCAATCTATTATAAGATATCCTGTAAGAAATTCATTTTCTTTGTTGGGAATGTGATACCAACAACAAAGGGTTTAGCTTCATTTTCGATTATATCTAGACAAGAACATGTCTTGGATATTCAATTATATCAAGTGGCAATTTCTGCGAAGTGGAGACACGAGAAGAAATTTAGGAGACAAGCTTATCTTTTTCTGAAAAAAAGGAAAGAAAATGCTAGGATTTTGAATAACAATACCTGGCAAATTTAATTAAATTACCGTTAAAAAGGGTCGACTTTGGTTAGTTGGAATTTTTTAAGAATTTGCAACTGAAATTTCGTATTTTTACTACACTTTTTGATAATTTTGCGTAACCTAAAAACGGAATTTGCAAGACAGAAAAAGAGATCCATCAATAAAAAATTCATGCACTCAACTGATGCAATCAAGATTTGTCATGGTTCAAAGTCCAGACACCACATTAATTTAAAATTAAATTAGTATTACTAATGAGAGATAATTTATCGCATTTAGACTTCAACAAGCTTTGAAATATATTTTAAATGCACTAACCGATTAAATATCAAACATAAACTTATTTCATTTGAATGTGTTTTAATTTATATGTTTTAATCTTCATTACGTTGAAAAACACGAGCAAATTGTGATAAATTATCATCTAATAAAAATTTATATAGTTAATTTGTTTTCAAGTATCAATAAATTAAACAGTAGTTAATTTTTAAAATATTTATTTTCTAAGAAAATGTCCAACAAAACTTAAGCATATAATGCAGTTAACTTGAAATGAGTGACTTCATTTTCAATAGAATGATTTTTCATTTTCTTTTAATCAAAACAAATAAATTAATCAAAACTAATTTTAAAGTTTTTACCTTTTTTTATTATTCCCGATTGTTTATTTTTGAATCGAAATTGATTTTAAAAATCGAGTCATTAAAATAGGACTTTATTAAATTAAGAAAAGTCAGGTATAGGAATAAAATAAAAAAGTTTTTTAACAGATATTTGTGTAAGCCATTATTAAGTCTCAAATTAAATATTTAATAAATTTTCATTTCAAAAGTTCAAAGACTTGCGCATTTATTGGTTGAAATATGAATTATAAAAGTCACAAATTTCTATTATTTATGAGATGAAAAAAAATTAACGAATTATTTTTTTGAAAACCAAATTAAATTATGTTAGCACATAAGTGTGCATATTTTTTAATTTTCGTTAAAAAACTTCTTAATCTATTTAAAAGATTTACTTAAAAATAAAGAAAGTTCTTGAAAACAGTTATTTACAATCAATATCCACATTTAATCTAAACAATTCACATAAAAGTATAATTGAAAGTAAACATAATCATCTTAAGCTGTTTCTAATAATTAAATTTAAGAAGACTTCGAATAAAGCCATATTATAAACTTAATCTAGAACATAAAGAAAACATGAAAAATGAACACATTTTGAAATTACTTAAATAATTTGAATAAAATGAAGGTTTATTTTAATGTTTACAAGCATTTTTGCCCATGGTATAAAAATATCCACTTAGAAAATTAAGCGAAGTTAGTTTTTATCTATGAGAAAGCGTTTTGGTTGGCCTGTAATTAAAGATAAGAATCTTTCTATTCAGCTTTATTTATTTCTAAATAAACAAGGTAACATTATCCAGATGCTTATGTTTTAGACATTTATACATTTTGCGTATTAATTTTTCATTCGGAATTTTATTAATAACGTTGTTGCATAACAATGAACCGTGGGTCTATGATCACAATCTAAAAACTGAACTTTATTATTTTTTTGACTTTGGTTAAATTAACGTTGTAAAAATAGGCTGTATTTGAAAATATGCTATGTCAACTATCTCTATTTAAAATTTAGGTTTCTGGTTTTTACCAAAAATATGGTTTCCAGAAGCTGCAACGTCCACCTTTTTGGTATTTGGTTGGACAATTTCTCAGATTTTTGTTTCCAAAAACTGAAAATGGTTCAACCGAATACCAAAAATATGGTGAAATATTTCACCACATGTCCATTGCAGGAAGCATTATTATGGTGAAATCATTGCCAAAGCTTTCAGTGAAAAGGTTGCATCTTAAAGCTAAAATTTTGAAAGGGCGACATTGGTTAATTATTCATTAGTTAAAACTTAAAATATACATTATGCAATATATTAAAATTTAAGTTTCAAACGTAATAAACTTAATTAGTTTTTTATGTTCAAAACCAATTCAATCACTAAAGAGCTCTTGTGATTGAACTTTGCACTAATGAACTTTTTTTGATCTTTAATAGTTAATAACTATTTAGTTTTATTTTAAATACATAAAGTTTTTATTTAAATGTGTGCGAAGCAACATATTCTTGAAATTTTTTTTGGAATGAAAACTGTTATTTCTCAAGTGCTAAGTACATATGTAATCATTTGAAGGCGTAAAATATTAAAACATACTTATAAAAATATCCAATATTTAATTAGTTTAGTTTAAATTATTCCAAAATTATAGTTAAATTCTATTTTTAAAACCAGAAAAATTTCGATTTCTCTAAGAAGTTGTAGTTCAAGTACGATATTTATTGCAAAATTATAGAACGCTAATAGTAGAAGAATGTAAGATCTAACCAACTTAAGAGCATAATACTAATAGATTAGCATATTTTAAGGGGTTTTAGAATATTTAAGTTACTATTTAGGAGCTTAGTTAACTTTTGAATAGACTCTTCCCTTATTCTATCCCAAAAATAATTGTTATACAAAACCCGTTTAAAAACACTTAAAACACTTGGATTTGAAATTAATAAGCCAACCTAAGCCCACAAATCAGACCGGTGTATGACAAAGCGACAAATTATATCCCCCAGGAAAGGATCTAAATCAAACAAAATATCATTTGCCGCTCTTGACATTTCGAGATTGTCCTTTTATTTATATTGTCAGGGGGGAAATATTTCATGGCAGAACCGGAAACAAGTTTAAAATCGTTGTCATTTTTACTTTGTTGATTGCGTGGAACAACACCGGCGTTCCGACCATCTCAAAGTGTACGGTTGCCATCAATTCGATTTTAGAACCCGAGACGCTTTGGAAAACTAAGAGACGCATAAACATGGTTTATTTATAGATATTTCTGGAAAAGATAAGAGAGAAGCCGTATAAGGTTTCCATCACGAGATGCATCTTCTTAAATAAATGGAAATGAGGAGATACAAAAAGAAAAAAAAATTAAGACATCTGAGACGTTGGGGTTTAGCTGAAAACTAGACAGCCATGCTTGAGTGTGTATGAGATTTCTTATTCTATTCTTATCAGTAGTTTTCTTTATAAATAGTAACTAGTAGCTCTTTATGACTAGTAACTAGTAGCTCTTTATAGCTAGTAACTAGTAATTCTTTATAGCTAGTAACTAGTAACTAGTAGCTCTTTTTAACTAGTTTAACCACTTTGTAAATTTGTGCAAAGTGCAAAAATTTCAGCCAGTGTCAAGTATTAACTAGTAGCTCTTTATAACTAGTAACTAGTAGCTTTTCATAACTAGTAACTAGTATCTCTTTATAACTAGTAACTAGTATCTCTTTATAACTAGTAACTAGTATCTCTTTATAAATAGTTTAACGTTAACCGCCTTGTGAATTTGTGTAAAGTGGAAAAATTTCAGCCATTATGTCAAGTATTAACCCTCTGAGGGATACAGACGTATAAACCCGTCGAAATTTTCTCCTCCTAAAAGGATAGACACGGCAAAAGCCGAGCGCTTTTTCTCCCTCTAAAAGGATAGTGACGGGAAAAGACGAGCATGTTTGTCCACTTCGAAAAGGGCGATCACGTAAAAACCCGATCTTCCCTTCCCCCCTTAGTCGACTTCACGCCTCATTGGGCACAGCGTGCGGCAGAGAGTACGCGGTGACATTTCGCCTAAAGTATATAATGGAAGTAGCAATTACCACCTGGAAAATGTCTGGGGGCTTCGTTTACAGGATGTAGAAGCTTGAAAGGACAGGTGTTAACTATTTTTGTATTGGGTTTTTTGTAGACTGTCTGTGATAATTATTTCTTTCGATAGTTCATGGATTTTATTTCTTTGTTTCCGCGGGATTAAAAAATAGAAGTTAAAATGAGCATTTTTTTAACTGAAAAATAAGCGCTATAAATCTGAATCCTTTTCTGTAAAAGGATTGTTCAAAAATTTTAACATTTATTTTGTAATTTCTTTAAAGTAGACCTATGTTTTTAGCGATATAAATATATTATTTATTTAATTTACTAAAAAAGACACAACTGTGATAATGATAAACATAGCACATAATAAAAAGATTAAATATAATTTTATGGAATCTAACTGGAATACATTTCAAGATCAAAATCAACTTTAGGGATCAGTAGCATTTATAAGGATTTGAAACAAACAGTAACTTTTTCTATTTTTCCTCAGAAGGTTTTCATAAAAAAATATCCTTTTGTTATTATAATCGAATTCAAATGTAAAAAAAAGAAGCGCTATACCAATACCTTAAATAAAAAATGAAAAACTGATTCAAACAATCGGTCTGACGGAAATCATTTAAAGATTTTTATTATTAAATTATATGTAAAAATTATTAGTGCATTCATCAACCTAAAGCATATACATATAAAGCTAATAAAGGACATTTTTGCATCAAAATACAATTTACACAGATCGTATTACAACTGTTTTACAACTCCATGTGCATCTTGTCAAGCCTCTATCATATTTGTCTCACACTAAACACATCAACTGGTTATCGAAGAAGTGTGATCTTACTATTGAGGATAGGGCTGGGGAGCCCAGTCGGTTAAGCATTCGCTTAGCATGCGGAAGGTCCCAGGTTCGGGTCCGGGCATCGCCAAAATAGCTGCCTACCTATAAACGGCCCGTGCAGCCAAAAATGTCCGACGAATAATACCCCGTGCAAGGGAGTGCACGTTAAATATCCTTCAAAGTCCTAACGCTGCGTACGATGTCGCCATTAACGGTTGCGTTGGGTGCCTTTTCAGGTGTTGGCTCGTTACTTGACTGTGGTTCTAAAATACGACGCCCGTCGCCAATTGCCCTCGTGTAGCTCTAGTGCGACGATAATTCAAACCTAACCTACTATTGAGGATAATAATTTTACCTTGATATGTTTTCAGTAATGCCCAATTTTTCTTTAAATGTTCAAGAAAGTACTTGAAGTTCATTTTCTTTAAAAAAAAAAGTTTCTTAAAAGTTCATTTTGAATGCTGCAATATTCAATGGTAATGTTTTTACACTGTGATGGGATAGCAATTCGAAGCATGGCACTGTGTGTCAAGCTCAATGGTGTCAGGCCTCTTTCAACATGTCACGAGTGGTTTTTTTTATTGTATTTTAATTATTCTTCGAAATTTTAATCTTATAAGCGGGTCCTTGCTACCAGCACACAAGCCTGAAAATATATGTCTACCAACCAAAAAACTTAATTTATAATAAAACTGAACTAGCTATCAGAAAATATAGTAACAAATCAAATCAATTATGTTCCTATAGATTTTTTAAAAAAGATATTACCCAGAAAGATTATTAATATCGATAAGTGCTTAGAAATTGATTTAAAAAACTAAAGTCTTATTAATCATGTTTTCAACATTTTGAACCCTATTTAATTAAACAGACAAACGCACAAGCTTATTCGATGCAGAATTCTATCGAGACTATTGTCGGTTTTTAGCTTGTAAAACTTCCAGTTGATAGTATTTCGGTGGAAAGTTTAAAAAAAGTGGAATTTTTAATTATTTTATTTTATCCGAATTTCTCATTGAAAGCTACCGATCTCAGACAAAATAACTTTTTTACATGACTTAATCACAGAAAACTTACAAAATGTTTTTACAGTGGTAATTCTCCCAATTTCGGTCTCAATTTTCAAAATTTTCAAATGTACTGGAATCCCAAATTACATATCATTTTTTCGAATGATCTTTTCTTAATAATTTTTTTTCTGCTAGGTAATTTCTCGATTTTCTATTAATCGAACTCTATTCATCGCTATCGCACTAACTGGTAACCACTCCACGCCCATCGCATTCCCTTGCTCATATATCATGTGCGAATTATAGCTTTGAAATCTTTTGACGCAATCCTAAAGAGTTTACTTCTAATTCATGTTTCTAAGGGAGAGAGTCAAACCTGTTATTATAACTTACAGACAGGTATACTTAGGTCTTTGTTTGTCGATTTCTAAAAGGATGGCGTTATGAGAGTAGTGCAAGAATCAATATCCATTAACGTGTAAAAGATCTGCATAATTGTTTGATAAACAAAATCGCGTACACAAAATGTTGATATCAGCGTATTGTTTTATATTCAAAATTCTATAGTATTCTTGATACAATTAAATGTTACATAAAGTAATGTGATGTACATTCTTTTATGTAACATTGAATGAAGCAGTGTGATGTCTTACATTGCATTACTTTTCATATTATAAATTTTACTTCCTTTTAAATTACTATTTTTATAATTAAAGATAAAGAAAAAATGCTTTAAACAGGTTTTGTAAGTTTACTATTACTCAAATTTATATCTTCAATTGTTCCTGATTAAAAGAAATACCAAAAATTAATCTTTTTAAAAAAGCCTGATACAACATATTAGTTTTTTTAGTCTTAAATATTATATTTGATTAAGAAAACAATCTTTAAATTTTTTAATAAAATATTTAAATTAATTAAATCTCTATATATTTTTAAATGTCCCCCAAAAATTCGGTATGAGCTGTAAAAAACAGACTATTATTAATTTTTTTAGGAAGTAGCTTATCGGCAAAAAGAAAGTTTTCCAGAATATTAGTCTAAAAAATAATTACATATCTACTAAAAAACTATTTTAAAGTTTAAGATTAGCTTTAAACCCTAAATCACATAAATCTCAATACGTATTTTAGTAGTTTTAACTAAACAAAGTAACTTTTCTCGGATACTCCAAAGTTTTAGTAGTATGCAAAACCATATTTTTAGAAAGATAGCTTTAGTTGAAACAATAAGATGTAAGTGTGAGGGAGTGCGCTGAATTTTTTTTTTTACTTCACTCTAAATGAGTATAACTGCTTGACAGATACCAGCGATTGAAAAAGTTTTATTCGCAGCTTTAGAAAGTTACAAAGAGCAAAACACAATTTATCAAATTTATCTAAAAATAGTCTATTTCTCTTGTCTTCCATATGACAATCAATAAGTATTGCCTCTTTTATATGTAGCATATGAATTGAAAATTTTAAAGTTTTCTGGCTGTCAATTTCTGAAATGCAATTTAATTTCTGCATGGAACTGTAACACAACCAATTACACCTCATAATTTTTGAACCCTGGTCCAGTGACAATGTCCAAATCTGAGTTTTGGGTAACGCAACCATTTATTAGCAAACGTATTTAATAAGAAGATTATACTGGCATCTTAAACTTTTTGAACGTTTTAATACTAGATATAAATGCATTTTCATTGCAAAGTTTTTTTATTAAGTCTAGAACGTTTTTTTGAATAATCATACCAAAATTTACTTACTATGTTTAAACACTGCTCGAAAATTTTAATAAATATTCTGTACCAGTAGTAATTTGCAAGTAATTTTAATGTTTATTTCTAACCTAAATTAGTCTTCATTAATTTGAGTTTTTTGGCAGTCGCCCTGAAGCTTCCAAAGTATGACAAAACAAAAATAACAGTTTTGTACAAAACTTTTAGACGTTTCTGCTAGTGTTGTACTTGTATGGAAGGTAAAACACGATCGGTTTACAAACACACATTCTGCCATTCTAGATAGAATTCAAGAGCAAATCCTCCAGCTCAAAACAGGTGTCCAGTTTACAGGTGGCAAGCAAGTTAGTAATTCATGCTGCCCCCCACCTTCCCCCCCCCCCCCACTGGAAGGCAAGTAGCCCATCGTCTGCTCTGCCCCTCTAGCGTGCCACCGCTAGCGTGTTTAATCACCCGTGAAGTACTTAAAGGGGGGAGGCGAAACACCAGGTATCCTTTTAGAAGGGACTCTATACTGTCCCGTCGGAGATAGATGAACATTATTGAGCGGTAAGGGCCGAGATAGAGCGACCTTTTAGCAATAGTTCTTTAGAAAAAGCTTATCCGCCAGAGGGTTAATTATTGTATCAAAAATTGGCTGATATGAACGATTGAATTAACTTGTTAAGTATTCCTCAATTATTGTTTTATTGAGTCAATAATCAATTTATATGAACGCTTTCCCCTTCTTGTTATGAGTTCCTCTAATTTTTTTCTCAAGTATTAGTTATTGAGTCTAGAATTAACTTATATAAGCGATTGCTTCAACTTGTTATGAGCTTCACAATTGTTCTCAAGTATGAGTTATTGAGTCTAGAATTAACTTGTATACAAACGATTGCTGCAACTTGTTATACGCTCCTCAATTGTTCTGAAGTATTAGTCATTGACTCTAGATTTAACCTAAACAATAGCCTCAACTTGTTATGATCTCCTCAATTGTTCGCAAGTAAGAGTTATTGAGTCTGTAATTAACTTATCATCTAATGCCTCAACTTGTTATGTGCTTCTTAATTCTTCGCAAGTATGAGTTATTGAGTCTATAACTAATTAATATAAACAATTGCCTCAACTTGTTATGCGATACTCACTTGTTCTTTAGTATCAAAGAAATAAACTCATACAAACCTAGTATTGAGTCAAGAATAAACTTACACAAACGATTTATTAACTTGTTATTCGCTCTTTAACTGTTGTCAAGTAATCGTTATTGGGTCAAGAGTCAGCTTATGTAAATAATTGCCTCAACTTTTTATGTGATACTTATTAAATCTCAAGTGAGTTAAGAATCAACTTATACAAACGAATTATTAAATTGCTGTTTGCTCTTGTCAAGGAATAGTTATTGGGTCAAGAATCAACTTATAAAAACGGTTGCCTCAACTTTTTATTAGCTTTTGATTTTTTATTTGAATGTATCCGTTACTTTTAACATAAACCGAGAATCCTGGCTTCTTATTTTGATGCGCGGTCAAGAGACAAGTTCCACTCCTACGTGGCAAGAGCACCATCGTACGTTGGGTCAGAATATCCCCCTGATGGGCAAATTGACGAAAATGTAAACCTGTTTACACGGCAGATTAATTGTTATATTAACATTTAACTTTTTAACAAAAAAAAACTTTTCTTTTTCATTAAAAAAACATATTTCTGTAGCAGATGAATGTAAATGTTCATCCATTCCTAACATTTTAAAATTTAGTAAAATTATAAAAACATGTAATTAAAGAAATAAGTGTGATGGGCTGGAAAACTTGGCAGTCAGGTGACGGGTTTATACGTCTGCATCTCTCCGTAGGATATTGGACCACGAAAGTTTAAAATTTGCAACAACCGTTCCCACGCGGATTGGACTATTTTTCGGGGATACGGTACCCAAAACATTATTTCTAAAAATAATAACATAAACTTGTAAATTATAGTGGTTATTAAACATAATGTTCACTCGAAATAAACATTTTCTAGCAATAAAAACAAATATGTACAAGTAGTTTTTCATTTATTTAAAAAAAGTCCAAATTTTGAACTTTTTTAAAACGCTACTTCTCTGTCAATTTTGAGAATAACTCCACTTAACTTTTATAGTTTGTTTTTAGTACTATTTGTTCAAGAACTGTGCATTAATTTTAAAATGTGAGTAACAGTTAAGAAGTAACATGCATTTATACTGAAAATTGCAAAAAAATTACAAATTATTGAATTCAACATTTAAAAATAAAAATAACTATACATAGTAGAACTTATTCCATGCACAATTTTGTTATTAAACTCAAGAATTGGAAAACGCAAAACCGAGAAAAAATTTAGGAGTCAGACGAAATACGTATTCAAACTTATATGTATGACTCCAGAAAATATTTAATAACTTTTTTCTACGAAATATATCATTATGAAACTTTCTGTAAATGTTCAAAAAATATTATTACTAATAAGAAAGTACCAACCGAAAAATTTATATTTTGACCAATTTTCGGCTACCGTATCCCTTTAATGGATTTTAAATGAATAATACACTTATAGTCATGTAATCAATCGCTTTCATCCAAGGATCTCTTAATCTAAATCCCAACGTCTTACCAACTGGAATATTCTAGGACATGTGCCCCTTTTGACTCTAAGTTTTATAGACGTCCCCTAAGAGAAAAAACGGGAAATCAGAGACCCCAAAGTGCCATTGCAGATGGAATGAAAAACGTACAGGGAACAAAAATACCTAAAATTATTCTTTGGATAGAAGAGAAAAATATTATTAAAAATCATCTTCTCAAGTTCTTTTGAAAATATATTTTTCACTGGACCCCTTCCCTCTCTCGGCATACAGTTGCAATAATTTGACGAAGTTGTAAGTAAAACTGGTTTTAAATAAATTAGTTTTATTATCTGTTTTTGCTCCTCGAAAGCTAACTAAATCAGCAAATTTCCTTAAGCTAGTCTCGAAAACTAATAGGAATATACATTATACATGTCAGTGCATGAAATACTTTTAAGGATACGCTGTTTGGTTTAAGTTTAATCTTGTTTTAATGCTAAGGTTAAAATTTGAAATATTTATTGAAAATCCATTTTCTTTCAATTATTTGTACTTACTGCGATATACATTAAAAAAAGTTTTCGCTGTCCATAAAAAAATTATTCGAGTGTTAGCATTTTGAGTACTAGTAGGTCTCCAAATTTTTTGAGCTGATGAGCTATTATGGACTGAGTAAAATGAATTTAAAGAATTAAAGTTTCGTTGAACATTCAATGAGCAGTTGAAGTAAAAGGTCAGTTTATGTGAAAAGTATTTTTCCAATTGTTTTGAATCTGTGGGAAAATATACCCCAGTGGATTTAAATAGTAATTTAAAACAGTAATTTTTCGATATTTACATCGATTTTGAGGTACTGAATCTCTTTAATCTTTGTTTATTAAAACCTAACAGGTTTAATCAACAAATATTTGATGCTCAAATAATTGATTAAATGATGTTCCCTTTTAGTTTTTTTTTCCTATTTGTGATCTGTCTTATTTCTGTCCTCTACCTGTAAATGGACTTCTTCTGTATGGTAGTAGTAAATAAATAAATATCAATCTAATTCGTGATAAAATAAGTTACAATGCTGCCAAAGCAATGGAGCCTTATAAGGGGTCTCCTCAAAACTGATGGTCGTAGCTATACGAGCGAGCGAGGCATTTTGACATGGTGCAAGATTGATATGCATTTGGACCGAAAAAATGATTTTTTTTTCTATCCTTATTTCTGAGTTTAATATTTCAAGAAACTGCGCTACAATCGTACGGGTGAGGGGGGTGGAGGGTTAATAACCCTCAATATATTCAACCAGGACCAGTGCCTGGTCCCATTTTTTAAATGTTGATAAAATAACAAGAAGTTTTTTTAAACCGTTCCTTTTATATGCGAGAAGAAATTAGTGTTTCAATATATCAAATAAAGAGCTTAATGGACGAATGTAGTGTGGGACAAAAAGGTGAAAACGAGATAATGAACTTAAACGTTTTTAGATTGTGCTGACATCATTTAACCCTTTCAGTCCCAATGACAATTTGGCATCATCATTTTAGAAAAAAATTCTGATCGTCTATAGCCATTTATTATATCAAAAAGGATTTTTTCAAACTTTTTCTATTAGAAAATACTTTTTATTAATCCCAATAGATGCCAGCCCTATTATTATTTTTTTAATTAAGATCAAAACATTGATGATGCCAAAGGACATCACTGGGACTGAAAGGCTTAAAAAGCTAAAAATTTACTTAACTTAAATTTTATAAAAAAGTGAAAAATGTTATTTTTAACTGAGGGAATAACGTATTTACAGATTGATAAAATAATTTATAATAATTATAATAATTAATAATTTTTTTTTCATATTGTCACATAGCATGTTGTTTGCTAATATCTTCAATTATTGCCTTGCAAATTAGTTCTTGTCCAATTAGTTGCTTCTCTGTCATCCAATTAGTTTAGTATTTGTTTTACAATATAATTTATTTTACAAATAAGTAGTTAGTAAAAGTTTTATTGACTCAAATAATGTTAAATTGTTTTTGTATTCAATAAAATTTTGTCGTTAATAAGCTTATTCTAAGTTCTACTTCTTATAATTTGGCCAAAAGTACGAATCAAAATTTTGAAAATTTTATTATTGCCCACCACCATTAATTTAATTCTTAAAAAATGTTATTTGAATTAGCGATTAAGCCTTTCTTTTGAACTTTAACCTGGTAGAGACCTGAACTTTTGTTCATAAACTAGTTCACATTTTTTTTCTTGTCCACAAATTAATAAATGCATAAAAGGTTTTTAGTAAATTCGTTTAATTAGGTTTTTAATTATAAATCGGAATGTAAAATAGATGGTTCTATCAAATTGAATATTAAGAAAAGGACTACAATTAACACAGTCGTCTTCAATAGTAAAGTTACCTTAACAAACCTAAACAATAAATGTTTATACTATTCCATAACTGTTATGCACATAGAGCTACAACATTCACCTCCCACTATTGCCTTGCCCTCTTCTCTCCCTTCTAATTTGTTATCCTGGCATGCAGTGACGTCATCGAGATGGGCAGCCCGATCGACCAATGGCACGGGGGGCCTTTGGAATGTGGCGGGAGGGCGGTACCAAGAAACTGTATCGATTCATTTCAGCCCCCCCCCCCCTCACTTTCAGTTCAATTTCAATTCTTTCAAGAAAAAGAAAATCTCCTTTTTTTCTTATGTATTTATCTTTCTCCTCCCCCCATATTTTCTAGGCTTTTCTAGGGAAGAATGTATATATATAGATTTAGAAAATTCACGATAGCCCCCCCCCCCTTTGTGCGCTGATGGATGTTCAGTTTGAAGTCGAAGCGGACGATATATTTTTTTCGAGTTTAGTTGTTAGGGGAAAAAAGGGGGCGATATATTTTTGTATGTGATTGCTTTTTTTTTCTTCAGGGGGGGGGGGGTGTTTGTTTTTGTCTCGTTCATTTATTTGTTGTCCCCCTCTTCTTCTTCCCGCTCATTTCCCTATTTATTTATTTCTGGGGTGTTGTGTGGAGAATCAGAGATACAAACACGTAAAAAAAGATGCCCGGGATGAATGGGATGGAAGAGGAGGGAGTCCGTCTCATCCCCATCCCCCCGTTCGTCCTGCTTCATTTGCGACTGCTCCAGAAAAAAAATTCACAGATAGCGATTTCACGGTTGATGTCCAAAGGCCTTCCAGAATTTTAATGGCCAACCTTCCATTTTAAGAAAATCACAAAAAAAATCTACAAAAGAAAAAGGTCCTTCTTCAATTGACGATCTCAGTGGAAGAAAGTGCTAAGTGACAAAAAGGTGAAGAAAAGAAAAATAGTTTTAAAGTTTTTCATTTGTACTTAGATACGTTAAAAACGGCATTAACAATGAGAAAAATATGTACTTAACTTGAAGTTTATGAAAACTGGGAATCTTGTTATCTTTAAAAGGAGGGACTAACATGTTCATTGGCCCAAAACTCTCAATTTTTTCAAAAATGTCACTTAGCACGTTCTTCCAACTAAGCTCTAAGCAATTGTATCAGGCAACCTACTCTTTTACAAAAAATCTCTGAAAAAAAATCTCCAAAAGAAAAAGGGCATAAGATCAATGTCAGAGAAGCAATCAGCAAAAAGCCCCCCTCCACCCCCCTTCTAAGATCTTTAATTTTTTTAAAGGCCAATGGAGTCCCTCTAGTAAGTCCCTGAGAGTATCAGATTTACTCCCCGTACAGGAATAATTTAAGGAGTGGGGGAGGGGGAGGGGATTGTTCATCCCCCCCCCCCCCAAGTTTGGTGTGATGCTAATGCAATTGGATTTTAATACGGTCTTGACTGCCGCGTAATTTGCAGCGAGCGTAAATGAGAGATGCAATTTGCTCCTTGCGGTTGAAGACATGGGATAAACAATGAAGAGGTGGAGAGAAGGGAGTGGGAGAAGATTCTTATAAATTAACCGACCGATGAAAAGGGCTTTGGGACCGAAGTTTTTATTTTATTTTATTTATTTAAAAAGATGTAGATTGTGTATTTGTAAATTTGTTTCGTGTTTTTGCGGTGATGTATTCCAGATAATGGGTCATTTGTTTGTACTTTGGTGTGTAAAAATAATTTATTTGGATCATGGTCTCATTGTAGAAAACTGCGTAAGACATAATTAATAATATAACAGTTTTTGTCCACTTTTGAATATTTGAAATTTTTATAAACGCGTACGAATCCTTTTTTTCACTAAAATAAACTTAAAGAGTCTTAAAACAATTGTTGAATTTTTCATTTATGAACACATATTTTAATATATCAAATATTTATTTGTAATTTCTCTTACTTTAAATGCTGAACAGTATTTCGTTAGAAGAACTAATATAAAAATAATAGCTACTTTACACACGTTTATGGATTAGAATGAGGGAAAATTTGTGCACCACATAATCAGAATTAAATTAAGCTTTAAAATTTTAAACATTTTTAGTAACCTTTAAAAGTCTGTCAATAAAAGTATTTCATGAGCTTTACGGTAAAATAACGTAGCATTTTTTTCTGCCATTGTTACTAAATCTCTCATTTTATATGCTGAAACATATTTTTATTCGGTTTTCAGCTTTAATGATGCTTTTGAACTTCTGACAGGCGGGCTTTGCTTTTCTAAATTATGAGTGCACAAAATATATGCTTGTCAAATGCGTAGTACACTGTTAAAAATGTGGAGTTTGCTTTCAACAAAAATATGTTTTTTAGCGGTATTTTCTAAACGGTGGTATTCTTAGGTACAATGGCTGTAAGTGAAATGTTTCACCGTAGTTTTGGTATCTTATTCAACCATTTCTCGGGTTTTTCTTCAAAACCCGAAAAGTGATTTACCCGAATAGTAAAAGTCTGTAAAATGCAGCTACTTTTAACCCTTTAAGTCCCAGTGATGCCATTTGGCATCATCATGTTTCTGATCCTGATTTAAAGAAAAAATAATAAGGCAGGTATCTACTGGGATTAATGAAAAATATTTTCCAATAGAAAAGAATCTGAAAAATCGAATGGTGTGCTTTTTGATATCATAAATGGCTATAGATGAACAGAAAAAAATCTAAAATGCTGATGCCGAATTGTCATTGGGACTGAAACGGTTAACCATTATTACGGTAAATCCAAGCAAGAAAATTTTTAACAGTGCATTTCTTTGGTTAGGTTTTGAATTATCGGCGCACTAGAGCTACACGAGGGCTATTGGCGACGGGCGTCGTATTTTAGAACCACAGTCAGGTGACGAGCCAACACCTGAATAGGCACCCAACGCAACCGTTAAGAGCGACATCGTACGCAGCGTTAGGACTTTGAAGGATATTTTACGTGCACTCCCTTACACGGGGTATTATTCGTCGGACATTTTTGGCTGCACGGGCCGTTTATAGGTCGGCAGCTATTTTGGCGATGCCCGGACCCGAACCTGGGACCTTCCGCATGCTAAGCGAGTGCTTAACCGACTGGGCTCCCCAGCCCCCAGTGCATTTCTAAACTGAGTAGTTCAATGAAGATTTCATGTAACGACGAAACGCTTGGTAACTCAAAAGAAAAATGTAGTGTAATAGTATATAGTGAAATCAAAAGTAAAATTCTCTTATGATGATTTTTGGAAAATTGTATTATAATATTGTGATGATTGTGTACAAAAGTACTCGGAGTAACTATACTGGATTTAATAAACTGCATTTTTATTTTTTATTAACCTTCGATATTCTTCCTGTAAGATTTACAGTCTAATTGAAGAGACCGCTTGACAACTATTCCCCTATTAAAAAAAGTCAAAATTTCCTTAAACACCAAAACTTATTCCCGTCCCATACCCATACATCTTCCGACCCATAATTAATACCCACGAACTTTTTTTCTTTCATTTTTTTTAAATGAAAGATTAAATGGATTTACCTTCTAGCACTAAAACAAATTCCGCGCCAACCACACCCAAAAACCCGGTCATTCCTCAAATCCCCCGCCAAGAAATCACCGTTCCTTTAAATGACACCCCACATCATCATTTCTCTTTGGCGCTATCTCGTTGGCGTGTCTTTAAAATTTTCGATAAATTGGCGCGTAATTAATATGCGTGTCCGATAATGTATCTGCTCGCTACGAGTAATGGGATTGGAATAGGGTAGAATATTTTTTTTTTTTTAATTTTTTCTTCTTCTTCTTGTAGGATGAATTTTTCTTTAATGTGATGGCTCTGTCTTGAGCGATGGCGCTTTTTTAATCTTTTACTACCTTGTGGTTTTGTCTTTTTTTTATTATTAAAAGATGACGTGTTGATGTCGATTAATATTTGGGAATAGAAGGGTGGTTTTCGAAGGAATTGGCATGTTTAATATTTCGAATCGTTTTTATAAATTGTATGCTTACATTAAGTACTTGTTTTTATATATGATGATTTCTACTGAATATTAATATATTTTCAAAAGCTTTAGATTCAGTAATATTATTCTTATAAAAGAAAAAACATAACTGTTTAATGCGTGTACTTACATGCATTTTGCAGGTTTAGTTTAGTTTAGCTTGAATAACCGTCGCATTAGAGTTACAAGAAGGTTATTGAAGACGGGCGTCGCAAATTCGAACCACAGTTAGGAAACACTTCTATGGGAATATACATAAATTATTTCAGAATCACAACTTCCAAGTTAACGGATAATTGTCAAGTTTAAAATATTAATATTGCTCATAATGAATAGTGCTAATATATTCATTATGAGTTGTAAAACTATGTACAAAGAAGGAAATGTGTCTAGGAAGAAAAAAGATTTTTATCATGAAACAACCGATGAACCATTTTATATTACAAAGCAATGCAAATAACTTGCATCTCTTTTAAGACAACTTAAACACACATTTTTTTTATAAATGCGTAATGATTACATGAAGTGAGGATTTAGATCAAAATTGTTTTTAACTGAATTTTTACTTCGATCAAATAACGAATATTTACTATTTGTTCATGAATTAAGAATTAGAAAATGAATAGACTTATTTTATGTGAAATAAAAATACGTGTGCTCCAAATATATAAAATGAAAGTCAAGTTTTTGTGTCTAAAAGAGTTTATTTATTAATATCTAGCAATCTATAAGTATCCATAACCAAACTGATTTACTCTAAACAAATATTCAAAAAAACAACATCCATTCAACACGAAAATAATAATCATGCAACGAAACTATACAATATTTTCAATCAGAAATTTTCTCAATCTTCTTGGCCGATTATTTTTCATCAATCATGTCTGGATGATGATCTTGATAAATGATGAAGGATTACCTGAATGTGATCTTGGGAGGATCAAGTAGGTAAATTGACCCTATAGGAGATTAAAATACAGATAAATATTCATGAAGACGCATTTGATTCATTAAATAAGATTTATTAAACATAGATCGATATCTAGAGAATTTCTTTAAAGTTTTAAACTCTTCTTACTGCTTTTAAATTAACTAATAAATTACTACTACTTATAAAATAATTTAAAAAATTTTAAAAAATATTTAAGGCTATTTTCAATAGTCAAACTAGAGGACTGGATGGTCGAGTGGTTTGGACCATTACGCCAGCTGTCTGAGCGCTGTAACGGGTGATGGTTCGATTCCCATCTTCGCCCTGGGTATATTTTCCTTTCGCTGTAACAGTTGTTTTAATTGACGAAGACATATAACCGGGTCTCTGACCAAGCACGCCAGCAGTCTGAGCGTTGTAACTGGTTTCGGGTTCAATTTTTACCTACGCCCTGTGTGTATTTTCTTTTCTCTGAAACAGTAACAATTCTTTGTGGGTCTGTCGTAATTGTCGAAGGTTTATATAAGCGTGTATCTGATCACGCACACAAGTTGGAATATATATGTACCTACTTCTACCCTATAGTCAAACTAGATTAGAAAATTAAAATTCTTTAATTGAAATGCATTGTACATTACCTCGATGTAAAAGTGGGCAGATCATGAAGAAATTGAAACCATATGAGATTAAAATAGGGTCTTGTGGTGTAAAATAGTTTGTAAATCAGTATTTTTTTTTAATTTGCAAACATACAGTTTTAAAAAATATTCCTTAGTTGTATATTTTATTCTGCTCTATCAATTTGTGGACATTTTTATTGAGAAATATGCTGAACAATAACATAAAAACAATGTGTTAAAAATACAACAATATATTGAACAATAATATAAAAACAATATGTTAAAAATACAACAATATGTTAAAAAATATGTTAAAAGTACAACAAATGTTGAACAATAATATTAAAACAATAAGTTAAAAATTATGTTTTAAGTTTAACCATTATACTACACAGGTTAAGTAAATTGGTTAATGAAGAAAAACATTGGATAGCTAATATAGATTGTAAATACTTAATATGTTGACTTGAAAATAGATGAAACACACTTAATTCAACATTTATGAGTAATTTAAAGTTTATTTAAAGTTTAGTAATGTTTGTTTCTTAACATAGGTTAATCAAACTTTTTGATGAATTATATTGTGTGTCAATCAAAATTGAGTCTTTATCTGGATACAAATTAGCTTTCTTGCTTTTCCCTATTTTAAGTATAAAAATTATATTTTCTCATCAACAATATTGCAAACAGACATACTATATTAGAAAACTCTGTAGATACCTCCGTTATCTTGTTCGCTGCATTTGGGTACAAAATTATATTTTTCCTTTGTAATTTTTACGAAATCAAACTATTTACAAGGCCGTGGATTTGCGAAATATGTATTCCTTTATAAAACTACAATTTAATCTTCTTAGTTAAAATAAATTATTATATACTTGATTTTACTGAGGCACAGTTCATAATTTTGATAATTGAAACGATAAAAATGCTTTTGTTGCATTGAAATATAAACATTTTTATGGCTATTTCTTATTCAGTTTCATATTTTTCTTCAAAATTTAAAAATATTTTAGTAATTTAGAAAACTTTTGAAATTAATATTCGTTTCAGAATAGAAAAGTGGGGGTTAATTTTCAAGTACAAAAGCCTTTCAAATGATGTTCTTTTCAAATGCTTTATACTTTTAAACACTAAAAGCAACAACCAAAAATTAAATTCTTTTCTAACCTTTCTTCCTCGTCTTTTTAAAATTCTGTTACCGCTCTAAGATTATGAGCAGTTAAGAGCGATATAATGTTCTGTTCTGAACTTTAAAATTGGACATTGAAGGCTATTTAAAGATCAGTAAAGGCTCGAATAACATTATGCCACATAATAAACTAAAAAGTCAAAGGGGGGAAATAAAAGTACAGCACGCTCGAAGCATAACACGTTTTTCTTTGTCCTATGATAGGTCGGGCTCATATAAAGTCCAAAAGTCGTTTAAAATAGTGTTGAATAGATTGACAAAATTGTAACTGAATTTTTTTTCCGGAACAGTTTAAAACAATTCGTTTCAAAGCAGCCTTCAACAGTCTTATTATTAATTCCATGATACACTTTCTTTTGAATGAATTAAATAGTTTTATTTGTGTTTGGATTGAATCAGCTTCGTAATAGAGTTGCATAAGGGCTATAAGAAACGGGCCCTGTGTTCTGGAACTGCAGTCAAGTGACGAGGTCATCTCACGAGCTGTCGCTTAACGTAATGAATAGCTATATCGTATGCAGCGTCAGGGCAACTACAGATTTAACGTGCACCAGTCCACGTAAAGGGCTCAATTTTTAGTGCGATTTTTCTGTTCATCACGATCCATTCATAGAATTTCTAAGTCGAGGACAGAACCCACAAAGTTATCCTCAGTGTCACGGCGTCTTGTGCAGGCTGGCAACACGCCGGCGCTATTCGAGTAGGAAAATGAATAGCTATATCGTACACAGAGTCAGGACAGCTACAGATTTAACGTGCACCAGTCCACGTAAAGGGCTCAATTTTTAATACGATTTTTCTGTTCATCAAGATCCATTTATAGAATTTCTATGTCGGGTACAGAACCAACACAGTTATCCTCAGTGACATGGTGTCTTGTGCAGGCTGGCAACGCGCCGGCGCTATTTGAGTAGGAAATAAAAGGTTACATATTCTGAAATAAATCTGTATAAATTAAATTTATAATTCGCAATTACAGGCAATTAACTCGAAATCCTTTAATATGATAGTTAGAACTGTAACAAATTAATGGCGGGAGTTTTAAAAGTCCTATCTCACCCTCAGCCTTTTTTAAAGCTTAATGCCCGTTTTTTTTAGCTTGAAGGGAAGAAAAATGTCCATTAAAAGCCGAGAAAGATGATTGTTTGCTATAAAAGGAGGGGGGAGACCGCGGCGATAAACAATTTTTCCTTGACTCCTTAAACAAACTTTATAATCGAGATAAATCGAAGAGAAACTTTGGAAAAATCGTAACTACACTGTTGAAAATTGCTTGTGTTTGCCAAAGGTGTGGCTACCAGTGGCTGCAAAGGCTGTGTGGTGAAAGTTTTCACCTCATTTTTGGTATTCGGTTGAAAAAAAAATTGCATTCTTTGGAAACAAAAACTAATAAACTGATCAACAGAATACCGAACCATACTACTAGGAAGAGTCATAAATTTTTAACAGTGTAAACCATCACAGATTTTGAGTGGATGGAGTGTGGATACATAAATATGCATATTTAGAAAAATAACTTCAAAAACTTTAGCATAAAGGAGCATGTACAACCAATCCTTCACAAATATAAAGCTTATTTTAACGAAGTTTTGACTGATGACCCCTGAATTTGGGTTTTTGAAAATTGTCATCTTATGATCGGATGTTATGATGTCGGCAAGGAAAAAATCAAATTTAAAACTTCATTTTCAAGTGCGCTCTGTATTGTTAAAAATTGTGTGCTAGGTTGCACCAAAAAATGGTGCCTAGTGCTACAAAGACTATATGGTAAAATGTGTCATCACATCTTTTTTTTGTATTTTTAAACTATTTTAGAAATTTAGATCAATGTCATGAGAAATGGTTCAACCTAATACTAAAGATATTTTGTTGTTGTCGTGTGACCAGTGCAATAATAGTAAAAATAATAATAAAGATTATTATAAGTAGAGGCAGGCTTGATAGAACAGTTAGAAGATTTTTTTAAACATTTTACAGCTGTTGCAGCTACTTCGAACCATATTTTTGGTAAAGTCAAGTGCTAATTCTTTAATAATCTGAATTCACCGTTCAGCAATGTTGAATTAATAGCTACAAAATTTCTTTTTTATCCGCTCAGGTGTTAACTTAGTCACTGAACCACAATTTCTATATTACAAGAAGCAGTTGGTTTTGTTTAAAGAAAATCTTTAAAGGAGTAAGAATTAGGTAGCCGAATAGGCCTCTGTCTCTAAAAATTAGATGGATCCACTTATGTGTGTCTTACTTGCCGAAGGTGTATAAGCGGGTCTCTGACCAAGCACACAAACCTAAATGTATATATGTTTACCAACCAACCTTAGGTATCCGGAAATGTTTTAGGGGCTGGGGAGCCCAGTCGGTTAAGCACTCGCTTAGCATGCGGAAGGTCCCAGGTTCGGGTCCGAGCATCGCCAAAATATCTGCCGACCTATAAACGGTCCGTGCAGCCAAAAATGTCCGACGAATAATACCCCGTGTAAGGGAGTGCACGTTAAATATCCTTCAAAGTCCTAACGCGGCGTACGATGTCGCCCTTAACGGTTGCGTTGGGTGCCTATTCAGGTGTTGGCTCGTCATCTGACTGTGGTTCTAAAATACGACGCCCGTCGCCAATAGCCCTCGTGTAGCTCTAGTGCGACGATAATTCAAACCAAACCAAACCGGAAATGTTTTAAACAATCTAAAATAGAGATACATTTGTATTAAACCAATGTAGCAAAATCGCTCATTGAGGTTTATCACACTAACAAAATAAAGAAAGAAAGCCAAGAAATCAGTGTTAGCTTTTTGTGAAAACTTATAAGAATAAAAAATTCTGGCAAGTACTATGAATAGCGGGCTGAAAAATAGCCATGTTCATTTAAATTCTTATTTTTATGGAATTTTTTCTTCTTGTTAATGGAAGACCTATAAAATAGTTTTCGAACATTGCAACGCACAGAGTCATTTGGAACGATGTCTTTGGGTTTAGCAGAAAAGATGATATAGGGAAGAAGATGCTTTTATATCTCCTCGTTTCAAAAGTTTTTCTTCTGTAGATATTTGTATGATAACGTGGAAGGAGTTCTGAATAGAGAGTAGTGCTAATGCGTATGAATTGGGAATTTTGAATGTTGTCTGAAAATGAAGGGAAAGTTTCAATAACTAAGGAAGTGTTTTATTGCAGTTTTTTAATAAAAAAATAAATATGTGTGGTTGTGTTAAGAAGAAGGCAACAATAAAACAATTTCGTGGCATTTCCTAACGGACAAAACTTCAATGAGTTTTAAATATTTATGTGGTTCTCCGGTTATCTAATTTTAATGCTTCTCCTAATTCTACTTGTAAGAAGTATATTATTTTTGAAATTTTCTAATATCTAGTTTCTTTTATCCAGCCAAATACATGAATTTTAGCCAAGTTTTCAAAATTTATGAACTTTAATACACGTTTATAAGATTTAAAGGCATTTATTTTATGCTAATCCATTTAGTTGGTTGTGTATTAAATTTGAATAAAAAAATGTGGTATGTAGAGAAAATGTTAACCATTCTGCAACCTAATTATCTTATTTTTAATTTTCAGGAATACATTCATTTGGTCGGAAGACAACATATTTTTGTAATTCGAAACCTATTTCATACGGGTAAGTGAAAAATATTTTATGAATTGCTTACGAATCCCAAAACTCATTAAATTTTGTTATAGGAGATAGATGTAAAAAAATATTAAATTAAAGTATTAGCAACAAAACTTTTTAAATAAAAAAGATTTTACGAAGAGTAACTAAAAGATAAATATTTTTTGAGCGCGTCATTTAACATACAAACAAACACTTTAATAACACAAAACATCATTACAGAATAATTTTTGTTCGGCACAAGGGAGTTAAAAAAAATCCTTAAATACGACGTAATAATCAAAATTAAAATTAATAAGACACATTATAAGTTAATAAAAAACCACAAAAAGTAATAAGACACATTATAAGGTCACATGGGGGAATTATGGGTCACTCTCTTTCCGGGGTAAATAATGGTCACTAAGTTTTAAGAATTAAAAATGGTTTTTACAAAACAAATAAATTATGCCAAGTCATCCTTATACATTATATTTTCTTATATCAAGTTCAAAAACAATGTAACTGTGCAGCAAATAATAGAAAAAAAATACTTTTTGCACTACTATAAAAACATCTTCAAAAAAGATTGTCTTTGAAAAACATGATTTTTTTTTTAAGATCCATACTTGAGAAACATATTTGAACTAACTATTTTGCTGGTGCTATTTTTCAATAGGAAACGGCCTAAGCTTTTCATTCCTATATAAATTTTTTTATTATTATTTTTAAAAATAGTTTTAAAGGTAAAGTGATTTTCCCCCCAGTTCTTGGCCACTGGGGTAATTCTGGGTCAGTGATATTTTTTGATTTCTTAGGTGTTTTTTAGCTAAGTGGTATACGTCATTTTAAGACAAAAAATCAGATTAGGCTGGATTCCAAATTTCATTAAAAAATTCAAATTAGAAGTTTATTTAAAATTTAATTAACAAAAAATTTAATCTACATTGAAATAGCATGAAAATTCTATTTTTATTCAACATTTTCACTGTTGCCATTGCGTTAAACTTACCAGAAACTATATTCAAAATAAAACTTTTAAAAGAATATTTATTTGTGCGATATAATTCAGTTTGGATTGCTGTAATAGAGTCCATTGATTTTTTTTTGTCAAAATAGAGTTCTTTTGTTGGTTCATTATACATGTATTAAGAAAGATGCATGGAGAATTATAACTTGGCATAAAAAATATGCCAAGTTTCGCTTTCATTACTTTTATGTGCAACAACAATCTTTTAATGTGCTAAAAATGATATAATTTGGAATATTAATATACTTTTGACACGCAATACTAAAAAATGGGTGACCCATATTTACCCCATGTATGACCCATAATTGCCCAAACCCGGAATAATTCCTGGTCACTCAATAATTAAAATAAAAGTAATAATAATTAAATTTTAGGTAAAGTGATTATTTAAAGAATTAGGTGATAATTTAAAGTATTTATTTAAAGAAATTCTAAATTATTTAAGCTTACTCCATGCAAAATTAAATCTTTTTATCTTTCATACTTTAGAAAAAATTGGATGTTGTGATTTTTTTACCCATAATTCCCCCATATGACCCTAAAATAAAAAAAAACACACAAAATAATAACTTTAAATGCATAAATAAACACAGAAGAAAATATAAAAATGTGGCAATGCTAATGCTATATAATAAAAAAATGCCTAAAATTCAGATCCCCAGCGGGGAATATATATGAAAAAAAAGTTAAAAGCAGCATTAAAGGAAGTTTTTCTAAATGGGTATCTAAAAATTAAATACAAATAAAAAAATATATATTTAATTTAAAGCGTATTTTTCTGAAAATACCTCCGAAGTAGTTCTAATATGGAACTTTTATTGCACTAATATAGTAAAGTAGAAATTCTCAGTTTATCGAAATATATAGAATATTTATCCAATATAAAGAAATCCGTTAAAATATAAACTTAGTATACAACTTTAAGTGAAAATTTAAGATTTTTATCCAATTTTTAACTAATAACCAAATCTTTTCAGATTTCTTATGAAATGTGTGTTAGTCGCTGTAACTTTTATCAATAATAAATATTTAACAAAGTTCGATGCTTTCAAATAGTTCATAAAAGAAGTTACGTAAAAATATCAAAGGACTTCCTTAAAATATTTTTTTTACAAAATACATTAGATTTTGAAAATTTGGATGAAACGAAATATTAAAGCAGAGTTCAAACTTTAAATAATAAAATATTGAAGCTGCGTATTATTCTGAAATATGAGAAATTGATGAAACTGAATTAAATATCAAGTATCTTTATTTAGCTTTTTAAAATAAATGCTGGAATAAAAATCGTTCGTAACTTTTTATTATGAAAATTCATTGTTTAGTTGGAAAAATAATTTATATTTCAATTCAGGAAACGGGCTACCACATTTCTTAATGTAATATATTGCGTTAAAAATTGTATATCAAGCATATAAACGAAATATTTTTTTATGTACGAGGTATACAGAAATAGGCATATTGATATGAAATTCTTTCGAAGATTTCAGTACCAAGAAAAGATAAATTGCAAATCATTTACCAAATTATATAAAAAAAATATTTCAGATTCTTATTTTATTTAGCATCATAATCGTTCTTGCAATAAAAACTTTTTCTTTCATGTAAGTTAAAAATACCCAAAAAAAAATAAGTAAAAAAAAGTTCATCGTATCAATATAGCCCATTTTATATATAGATTGACGCAGTCTATGGGGCAATATATAATAGTACGTCCCTCATAGAAAATAAATAGGCAAACCATTTTAAATGCAAGTGAGGAAATTTCAACAATGCAAATAAAATCCAAATTAAGTGTATAGTGGTCTGTAAATAATTTATGACTCTTGATCTTTTGTAAAATTTTAAAATTGTGTGTACCTTATTATGTCCCAGCCACTGATACAGGATATGTTTGTCTGACCTTAGAGCGCGAATGGCAGAGTGGTTTGGACCATTAAGCTAGTACTCTGCGTGTTGTAATGGGTGTGGGTTCGATTCCCGACTTCGCCCTGGGAGTACTTTCCTTTCTCTGGAACAGTAAAAATTCTTTCTGTGTCTGTCTTACTTAACGAAGGCTTATATAAGAGGGTCTCTGATCTATCACACAAGCCGGAATATATATGTATCTACACTCTTAAAACAAAAGAGTGCAATCCAATCCTGTAGGAGAAGTACATTTTCGTCACTGGAAAGGAGTGAATATTAACTCAGACTGAGTTAAAGTCACTCGTTTGGAGTGATCCTGTCGCAGGTTTAACATACAAAGGATCCCCTCCTATAGGAGAAGTGCACTTTCGTCACTGGAAAGGAGGGAATATTAACTCAAACTGCGTTAAAGTCACTCGTTTGTAGTGATCCTGTCGCAGGTTTAACATGGTATGGTATGATACATATATATTCCACCTTGTGTGCTTGTTCAGAGAACCGCTTATAAGCTTTCGTCAAGTGGGACAGACACAGAAAGAAATTTTACAGTCACAAAGAAATGAATAACACATAGACAAATAACAACATTTATTGACTGTCACAAACATCCATGCCTGACCGGGATTCGAACCCGACCCCAGCAGTTCCAAAGGCTAGTAGGTTTAACATACAAAGGATCCACTAATATAGGAGAAGAGCATTTTCGTCACTCGAGAAGTGAAAATTAACTCAGACTGAGTTAAAATCCCTCGTTTCATTTAAGAGTTTACCCTGTGTACCCCTGTAGTCTGACCCTGAGACCCACATTTCACCCTTTTAGTTCGTTCACCCTACCCCATCACCCACGGGCCCCTACGAAAAACACCTCCCAGGGCCCCACAATGCGGGCCCGTCCTCTAACTCTTTCTAGTGTGCAGCTGGTTTTTTCCTATACTATCCATTGTTAAAAGGGATGGACGGGTTACGTTTTTTAACCCTTCAAGGGTAAAATAAGGGTAAAAAGGGGTAGGGGTACGTATTGGGTCAGGGACGTACATTCTGGGGCCTTTCCGGTGTGAAGTCGGTTTTTGATTGGTGGATTAGTTTAACCCTTTCGAGTTGGGGAAGTGTTGGTTTGGATTTATGTTTGTAGATCGTGTAGGGGGTTGGTGAGAAGATGTGTTTAGTACCAGTGCTTATGTTAATTCGAGTATTATTAAATTAGTACGAATACCTGAGAAAAGGTAAGTGCGGAATGTTTTTTTGTGATGTTAGTATAAAATGATTGTTTACTTTTGTAGCTGTCCTTATCTTCGCAAACATAAAATTGCATATTCTTAACCCTTTCAATCCAATGACAATGTGTCATCATCGTTTTAGAATTTTTTTCTGATCGTTTATAGCCATTTATGATATCAAAAAGCACATCATTCGATTCTTCAAACTTTTTCTATTAGAAATTTTTTTATTAATCCCAATAAATGTTAGCCCGATTTTTTAAAAAAAAATTATGATCAGAAACATGATAATGCCAAATGGCATTACTGGACTAAAAGGGTTAAATCTGCAGTCAACTAAGCAATGTGTGCACTTGATATTTTATAGCCAAAAGGAATTTTTTAATTAAAATTTCAAACCTTTGTTTTTTTTTAACAATATTCACATAGGAAAAAATGTTTTGCAAAATTTAGTTTAAAAACCTTTATAACCATATTGAATGTAGCATAATTTTTTAGAATTACAAAATTAAAATTATGAAATTGCAATTATACTTATGTAAATAGATATAATTACAAAGAAATCACACTACAAACTGAATCTTTCTTTCACGTTCTGAGAGGGCATATTTTTGTCTCCATCGTAAAAAAAAATGCTAAAATTTCTTTAGGAAAATTTTTCATTCACAAAGTATTGAACTTTGAGAAATAGGTTTTTTAGCATTTCTAGCAAAGCATTTCTAGCAAAGCAACACAAATTACTCTTACTTTAAAACTAATTAAAAACAATTAAATATTAGCCGTTAATTTTACCAAACACAGAACATAATATTTGTT
This sequence comes from Hylyphantes graminicola, assembly GCA_023701765.1. Lineage (NCBI taxonomy): Eukaryota > Metazoa > Arthropoda > Arachnida > Araneae > Linyphiidae > Hylyphantes > Hylyphantes graminicola. The sequence goes on from CM043119.1 coordinate 68,523,902, forward strand.
CCATTTACACTCCAAAATAAATTAAATTTAACGTTTGTTAATGAGACATGAACGTTTATAGTGCAGGGTTATTAATTAGAAAGGCATAAAAAATACTATTTAGATAAGTGTCTTAAAAACATTGCAAAATAAGCGTCTCTGCTACAGTGGTGGACATAACTATAAGACACCTATCAAATTTTGACAAATAATGAACAAAAAGATCCAGACCTTAAAAATGTCTTATCAAATACGTCAAAAACATAAATTTATTCTGTTATCATATATAATTATTGTATAATAATGATATTTTCTTACAATTTAATGAAAAAACTTAAAAACATAATGGACAAAATTATAAGACACCCCAATTTTTTTTCCAAATACAAATGTAAACATAGTTTTCCGTCACTAATGTTCTAAAAGAAAATAATCTAACAAGGTTATTCGATATTTGGTGGAGTCTCCATTGATTATTATAACATGAAATATGCGATTTAGTATCGAATATATTGATTCTAACAAAATACCGCAAGACAGTTCTTCCCAAGTACATTTTTTATGTCTTCAACACATGCAAACTTTCTCCCATTTCAGTAAACTGCAAGAGCTAAGATCTCTTACAAGTTTTCGATGAGGTTTAAGTCTGGAGAAGAGAGAAGGCCACGGATGAACATTGATGCTTTGCTCTGAAAGCCACTTCTTTGTTTCCTTTGATGTATAAATTACGTGTTATTGTGCTGGAAAGTGTAGTTTTCGTTACAAAGAAGTTCACCGTATATTGCTAGTTGATCTTTAAGAAGATTCTTATACGTTTCGGAATTCATTCTTGAGCGGACAAAAACAAATCTGCTTTCCCTTGAGTCGAAAAACCAGACCAAGCCATTACTGTGTCTCCACCCATTTGGTAGCTCATTAGTACATAAGGAGACTTCCGTAAATCATGCCAATAATAGTGAAATCTGTCAGGGCCATCCAGGTTAAACTTTTTTTTCATCCGAAAATAGCAAAGAGTACCATTTGGCAGTCCGGACCATAGTTTGTTTCGCGAAGTTTAGAAGGTCCATTTTGTGCCGCCTTAGAAGAGGTGTTTTTACCCCCATTTTTAAAATTACGCATAGGAAGCATTATGCAACATCCTGCGAATAGTATTCTTGATCAATTCAGTTTCAAAGCATTTTTAATGGCTATAGAGGTCATCTGATTCTGTGTTGCGAGCGAAAGCATATGGAGTCTGTCTCTCGGGGACAAGAAAGGAGTGCGCCCAGATCTTTTAATCACCGATTAATTATTTCCTCTTTTCAAAAGATGTTTAACTGCACATCTAGAGTGCTTAACAACTTTTGAAATATTATTAATTGAAGCACCAATTCCATTTAATCTCCAAACTTAGGAAAATTTCATTTTCTATTAATTCTGTACCTTATGGGATGTCGGGATGTTTGTAAATGCTTGAAGACGGTTATTGGCTGCGTTAGTTAACTGCTGACGTCATAACAGCGCAGCAGAAAATTTGCATATTGAAAATTATTTAGGGTGTCTTATAATTTTGTCCACGGTATTTTTTAATTTTTTTATTAAAATCTATAAAATATCATTTCTGTAATACAATTATGGGTGATAACAGAATATATTTTAATTTTTTATCATATTTGACGAATAATGTAATGATTTAAATCTTTTATTTCAGTGTATTGTTAAATTAGGTAGGTGTCTTATAATTATGTCCACCACTGTACAATTAAAAAAAAATGAACTAACATAAAGTACTTAAATAAAATAGCTATATTAGCAAAAGAACTGTATTATAGAAGATCAGATACCATGAAAAATTTTACCATAACAATTTGCGCTTAAATAATATACTTAATTATTCATTTATAACTATTAAAATATGTGTTTAAATACAAAAAATTATACAAAACAATCAAATTATTATATAAAACAAACAAATTATTATTAAGTATTGTAAATTCATTAACTTTTCCATTTTCAAATAACATTCCCGCAAACAAGTTTCCTGGTCGGCCGACTCCATATGCGGGGAAAAGAGTTTTACAGGACGTCTTTCTACTATTTGTATTCACCTTTCGGAAGCCATCAGAAAACTCATACTACTAATTCGAACTGATAATTAGTTAGCCCCTCAAAGAACTTAACAAAAAATTATTTGTAACAGAAATATGTAAACCTAAATATTTAAAATAAATTTATTAAATGAATATAATAGAATAAAACGCATCGCAAACGTTATCAACACATTTTGTACTATATACAAAAATCCATGGAGTGTTTTTAAGTATTTAAGACTAAAATTACGTAGCATTTTTCAGAGTTATTATTTTGTAACATTTCTTTATTAAGCAATATAAATAGTAATAAATAACAAATAATTAATCAATAAATAACAAATAATTAATCTAATAAATAACAAAACATTCATTCTAAAATTGATCTTAAATTTTGACACTATTTTAAATTAGGTTACTCTGTTTATTCAAGTATGAGAACTATGAATATATTTAATATAATTCTTTTAAAATATCTACAGAAAAGATATTCTTATCATGTGCGTTTTAAAATTAGTATGCATATTTTCTTTTTTATTAATGAAGAAAATTTAATAAAAATTTCAAGTACAAATAGTATTTAAAAGACACTAATGAAAGCTATTTTTAGGTAACTTTAGTTAAAAAACATTTTTCTAAAATAAAAATTCAAAGTTTTGCAAATATTTTAAAGTCAAGAGTAAAAGTTACTTCTCTTCATGAAGCAATTTGGTGTAGTAACACAATTAACAAATCTTTAAAAAAACCTCTAAAAATTAAAATAAATTGCGCAGAATACTTGATACTTACTTTTCAATGAGATTTAAAATATGAAAATAACTAAATAACAAAAATTTATTTTTAAAAACCGACAAAAAATCCTATAATCTCATGTGTGAAATAAATAAAAGCATTCAAACAAAAATCCAATTTAGAAGTAAAAGTTACTTCTCTCCACTGAAGCAATTTGGTGTAGTAACACAATTAACAAATCTTAAAAAAAAACTCTAAAAATTAAAATAAATTGCGCAGAATACTTGATACTTACTTTTCAATGAGATTTAAAATATGAAAATAACTAAATAACAAAAATTTATTTTTAAAAACCGACGAAAAATCCTATAATCTCATGTATGAAATAAATAAAAAGCATTCAAACAAAAATCCAATTTAAAAATATCCATGATATTTTACAACAGAAAACGTATTGCCACATTTTCAAAGTTGTTATTTATTTAAAATCCTCAAATCTTTACAAAATTTAAATCCTCATTAATAGACGAACCATGTCTTTTGCACAATAATAACCAATCAAAACCTTTTAAAAAGCGATACTTATTTCAATATTTATCTTCAAGCCAATTATCTTTTTCAATAAAGATAACACATAGACGTTATTCGGTTAAATGCGGTCCTTTTATTAACACTCCCCACAGCTAAAAGTAAAGCCAATTAAGTGCGAAAAAACAAGTACACCTTTTAAATGAAAGAAAGAAAGAATGGCCTGGTAAGACCAACGTGTTCTTTATCACCTATTTTCAAAGTTATCAAGAACTAATATATAACCTGTACAAAAGTTGCACTTTTATAATTATTCTGGTATTATCTTCTTAAGACCCGAGCAAAATCCTACACGTATATTCTTAATCTAAACATATTTTTCATAAAAATATATGCTAAAAAGAAAATTTTGCAAAGTATATTTTTAATATGTTCAATAGTTACTGAGAGACACGCCTTAAGCTCTCAAAATACAAAATTTGTGTGCTATAAATGCAAAAAAGGCCGTATCACTTATTTGTAGTTAGCAGCTTATTTTAACATAGTATTTGTATTTAATGCAAATGCCTTTAAAATTAACTACTAAAATAACTTTTTAAAAATTGATATTTGGATCTCCTATCGGACCAGGTCAATTTCGGAACTAATTAACGCATTAATTGTTTGTGGAGAGACTTTAAAAAGGTCCAGAAATGGGGACGCCTGGTCGCAAAAGATTATATTATTGGTCTGATATTTTGCATAGTTATTTAGCAATTTAGTGTAGTAACACAATTAACAAATCTAAAAAAAAAAATCTAAAAATTAAAATAAATTGCGCAGAATACTTGATACTTACTTTTCAATGTTATAATTTATGGAGCATTCCAAGGAAAGTGGTCCTGAAGTGCCAAAAAATTAAAGTGCAAATAAAATTCTGAAAAAATTGTCACACGTAGTTAAAGGTTTATATTTCAAATAAATCATACTGATTTTCGAATCTGAATTCAATTTTAGTGTGAAAAAATGCAATAAACTAGACCGATTTAGAAATAGATCTTTCAAGTGAAATAATTGCCAGATGTATGATAAGAGTTTAAGGGCTAAAAAACATGTAAAATGAATTTTTTTACGCATATTGTTGCAAATGCATCTTTTCTGAGTATCTTAGGCAGATATTTTGTGAATTGCTTTTTTTAAAAAAATTACTCGGTAAAATATGAATTACTTGATGCTCAATGTAACACACGGAACGAAAACCTATAACTTTTTACATAAAAACTGTAAAAAAAGCTTAACAAAGCTTATTTTATTAATTATAAGCTAGTTACACATGGGGAACATATAGAAAAAATTTCAAAACGTTTTTTTAAAAATTAAGCAAGAATTTGGCAATTTATTTCTTGAAACACACGGAACGATTTTGGCAATAATGAAGGAAACGGGAGTGGGAGCTAGTTGACGTGTAGTATAAAAAACGAGATTTATCCTGAGAAATTCATTTATTGAAATGCGTGCTTATGGAAACATGCATGTATATATGTAAAAAACTCCATAAAACAAAAAAAATCCTTTAAAAAAAATTAAAAACAATTGCAAAACTAAAAACGTTATCATTTACGCTATAGAAGTTTCAGCCACCTGCTCTGGCAGATGTACACATTTGAGGATGCATTGGATGTTTACATTTTAGATCATTAGTAGTTGAAATATAGAGTGCTTCAGACGTTATTTTGTGTTTTTTTGTGACCATTTGTCTTTAGAAAAGTTATGTGTTGCAAACTCATTATTTCAAATTAAGCATTTTATTGATATTAACAGTTATGTTTTAACAAAATTAATTTTAACGAAAGTGAATTGTTTTACTTTAACAACTTTCATTTAAAATTTTAAAAAAGACAAAAAAAAAAAAAAACATTTGAATGGAAGTATTTCGCAACGTCTCCCAGGAAAGACATTGTCGACGGAGTTGGTGGCAATGCCAAATCTCTCGCGCGGAGAGAAGTTATGAGTAAAAGAATAAATCCGACCATCGTCCAGCATTCAAAGGATTTGGCGGATATTGTCAGAAACTTAATTCCGAATACCAAAGTCCTTCATATTTGGCAATCGGATATAACATCCAAAATAACGGATATTAACTCTTGAGTGACCTTGTTTCCGGTACCAGGAATACGAAAAATTCACCATGTTAAATGTGACTCTGGAAGTCACATTGAACTGTTCAATACAGTTACATAAAAATTGTGCTTGCTATTGTTGTGTAATTTGTAATATGGTAAGAATCATTTTTCACTACAATAAAACCGACATTAAGTTTGCAGTATACAAATGTTCTACGAGAAAAAGGGTAAATAGTTCTCATTTTCGAGTGCGAGAATCGAATAAAAAAAGGTGTTTCACATTCAATAAACAATTTTATTTGTTATTTCAAGATATAAATTTATTATTTTTATTAGTTTAGCTTCAGTTAGAGGGTATTTTAATTCCTAGGGTAATTTTTCCTTCGATTTTGACGTAACAGGGCGCACGAATATCAGAGTCAAAGGAGGAGCCAATCAGAGTCGGCGAAATTTCGGCGCCAGCTGCATTGTTTACCCAGTTTCCTTCGAGCAGTACATTTCTCTGCTGCAAACTTAAGGTCGGTTTTAGTGTAGTTAAAAATTTAAGAGTAATATTTAAAATTAGCATTTGAACTTTTATATTTTTATAAAAAAATTAACTATCAAAAAATGTGCTTTACCAAAGTTAAATAATAAATAATTGTGTATTTAAATATGTAACCAAATTCCTATATTTATTTATTTGCTAACCAAAGTGTTTATTATTAAAAATATTAGTACTTTAAAAACTGAACTATAAGTCAATTCGCACGCTGTAACACACGGAACGTTGAGTGTAACACACGTGACGGCGTTATTTATTTTATTTTAGGCTGACTATTTATAATTCAGATTTCTAACACCACTTATTTTAAAGCTTATTTACTTAGCTTTCGTTTGATATTTTTTATCTTCATGAGTATTTGCATAATTCGCAGAATTATGCAAATAATAGAAGAAGAAAAGAAAATAACCCTGTTAAATGGAAACACACGTGACGCGAAATGAAAAAATTATATCTGCGTAACTTTTTAGTTTAAAAAGATTCCGATTAGCTTAATAAGATCATTAAACATCTGAGAAAAGATATAAGTTGTCATCTTATTTGTTTTATACTGCTTTCAAACCAAAAATGTAACAAATATACTGAAAATGTGGTCCGAATGTAACACACGGAACGCTGGAATGCTCCTTATGTTTAATGTATTTTGTTTAAGTGTCTTCTTGTAGTTCTAGAATCATTTTTTTGTGTGGTTGGAAAACTGCATAGGTTATATAATTTTTTTATCTGTTTTTCCTTGTGTTTTGAAATCCTTATTTCCCCCCGAACACTGCAAAAATCCTTTCAATTTCCAATTTATTTCACGAGTTTAATCAAATATACACAAGATCCATTAAGGTAACTTATATTAAAGTTATTGAATTCATTGCCACTTTAATATTGAATCAAAGAAAATATTTATAGTGACTTTAAAACGAGGTCAACTGTTCATAACAAAAGAATAAAATTTGAGTCTTAATAGTTCGACTTAAGGGGTCACAGGAGTCTTAAAAATGTGCAAAGAAGGTACTACAAAACATAGTTTGATCTTTCGTGTCATTTTTGAACTACTGAATGTATAAGTATAATTTTTTTATATGTAATTCTACAAGATTTATTTATTATAAAACAAGTTTTAAAATTCATGAAACTTTAGCAAAAACTGAAATAAATGATATTAAACATGAAGGTACTTGAACACACTGTGATTAGGCTTGCGCGGCAAATTGTGAGGTCAAAATTGAAAAAATGAATAAGAAAATGACTTTATATTGTACAAATATGTACAAACAAAGACTTATACCTAAATTCTCAGCTCAATTTTAATTAGAAATTATTTTTAAAAAAATTTAAAATCAAAATTTTTTAATTTTTATTATTTTTTTTAGAAAAAAGTTCTTAAAATAATTTCTAATTAAAATTGAGCTGAGAATTTAGGTATAAGTCCTAGTTTGTACATATTTGTACAATATAAAGTCATTTTCTTGGTCTTTTGTTCAATTTTGACTTCACAATTTGCCGCGCAAGCCTAATCACAGTGTGTTCAAGTACCTTCATGTTTAATATCATTTATTTTAGTTTTGGCTTAAGTTTCATAAATTTTAGAACTTGTTTTATAATAAATAAATCTTGTAGAATTACATATAAAAAAATTATACTCATTTATTGAGTAGTTAAAAAATTACAAGAGAGATCAAACTATGCTATGTAGTATCTTCTTTGCACATTTTTAAGACTCCTGTGACCCCTTAAGGCATAGTACATTGTTAAAAAGATTGCACTTGGTTTTATCATATTAATGGTTTCTAGTACATAGCAGAAATGCTGTGTGGTCAAATGTTTAACTGATTTTTCGGTTTTCTGTTTAATCCTTTCGGTTTTTGGAAACAAAATCCCGAGAAACAATTCAAGCGAATATGGTAAAACCTTTCGACGTTGCAGATATAAGGAACCATAATTTGGTAACATAGACAACCAACCAATGCCGGAACCATATTTTGTGGTAAAACCAAGATCCAAAGTTTTAACAGGGTACAGTTCGCAACATACTTTCGGTTAAAAAGGTTTCAATTTTAAACTATACAGAATTTTTTTACATCAAGTAAAAAAGTTTGACATGAAAAAAATTATATTCAAAAACACTGCTCTTTACTTCAGACATAAATTCCCTATCCCCACAACATACATAAAAAGTATCCTTCCTAAACCCATTCCCTGCCCATGCGCATTCCTTCAATCCCCACCCTCTTTTCACACCTCTTAAAAATATTCCAAAAACATGCATCAAAGAATGAAAAAAAATCGTCTGTCGAATTCCTTCGAATTCGCATAAGTAAGAATTCCAGCATGCATAAGCGTGTCCCTCAACCAATCAGGAGCGGCCGTTTCCCGAGTAACTATGGCAACGGGATCAAGACGGCCGGTGAGAAATCGTCTGAAGGTACGGGGGTGCGTCGGAATTTTGTGTTCGAATTTCGAATAACCCCCCGAACTGGGATGTTCGAAAGGTGTGTTACACGATGTTTCTTCAGGATCAGGATTTTTTAGAATATTTTTATTCTCTTTTATGATCATTAAAGTGAAGGATGAACAATAATTGGAATTAATTTCTATTTTTTAATGTACTTGTGGCTTTTTTTTTGTTCGATTTAAGCTTTCTTTGGATTGTGAACGAAATTTAAATCCCTATTACTTAGAAAGTATAAGATTAAAGTACTGGGTAGTCGTCTTTTATTTTTTTTTCGTTGTTTTTAAATACACAATATGTTATTGTATTTAATTTAATATAGAAGAATAATACTGAAATCAGGTTTTAAAAAAAGCTTCAATAGCCAATAACGAAATTCCCACGTAAAAAGATTTTTTTTCATTTTTTACAAATATTTTCTTTAATGAGTAATCTCCTATCAATTATTACAACTTTTAACTAACCATTTTTTTCCAGTTTTATAATAAATACAAGAAAATACAGTTTTGTTTTATAAAGGAAATAACCAAACAATATAACTTTTTATTTTTAACAAGACTTTGCAATTAGTTCGGCTAAATCGTGCAGTTCTTTTAATTATCTAATACAATATTCTGCAACGTTATGAACAATACCATTACAAAAAGATAAGATTTTTGATAAAATTCTTTCTTTAAAATTCATTTTAATTAGCTATTACTTTAAAAAAAGGAATACAATAGACATTGTTTTATATTTCAGAAAAAAAAAATCAAAGAATAATTGAAAATATTATTTCAAAAATGGAATTTACTAAAAAAAATATCACATATGGAGATTAATTTTTAACAACGTTTTATTCTGACATTTAAGTTTTCGAAAAACATTAAAATCAATCTTTGATCGCTGGCAAATCTTAATATAATATTTCAATTATTATTAAAGCGAACATATAAATTTTGTTTAACTCATCTACTAGAACAAATACAAATTATTTTTGTCGATACTATTTCTTTTCAAATGAAAATTAGTGGTGAAAAGATCTTTTTCGCCCTCTTTCAATTAGTCAAAAAAAATTGTAGTGCTGAAAATAAAGTGATTTTATTATTTCAAAGGTATGATGTCACGAGTTGTTATAATTAATATTAAGTTTAAGGTATTTAGAAATATTTTGCAGATGATATTTTGTTAGATATTTGTAAAATACATAACTCAACATATTTTCAGTAAGATATTTAGCATGATATTTTTAAAATAAAATTAAAGATCTTGAAATTTTATTGTCATTATATAATAGGTATTTTACATTAATGGTTTTTATTAATAAATTGCTTTGAAATACGCTCCCCCATGTTCTTGTGAAAGAAATTCAATCTATTCATTCCTATGTAGTTTTGGGTGTTAAATACGCATTGAAAATTTAAAAGTTGGGGATAACCTTTATTCAGAGAGTTTATATGTATGTTCTAATTTAAAATTTCTCTAACATTTCATAAAATACTTACAAGTTTTTTAATCCATAATTCCAACATTATTGTTTTAAACATTTCAAATAAATTGAAAAATGTTTGTAAGACATATTATGTCTGATTACAAATAAAAAGCAACTTTATTAAAAGGACTGGGATTAGTGTTCCGAATGGTTTTAAGGGAAACAATAGCGTAAGTAATACGAATTTAACTTTAAAAAGAAAATTTAAAGTAAAATATTTTTATAATTTCAATTACATAAACATTTCTTTGGAGGTGCAGTAACTCAAGCGTACAATTAAATCATTTGTTTTTCATTTATTTTCTTAACACGTATCTTATGTGTTAAATTGAGAGAACATATTAAATTTATCATTTAAATTAGGTTTGGGTTTTGTGGCAATACCTTTTGTTCAAATAACTTTTTCATTAACATTTAGATGAGGTTTAAGGACTTAGATAGCAAAATCACGCCTTTTTTTCTTATAAATTTTCGATACATTTTTTGTGAACCCCAACTCTAACTTTTAAGAATTAGTGAAACTTTCCCAATGTAAAAGAAGTATTGGGGGCTGGGGGTAGGTTCATATATTCCGGCTTCTGTGCTTTATCAGAGACCAGCTTAAAAAGACTTCATCAATTAAGACAGACTAAGAAATAATTTTTTCAACTGTCACAGAGAAAGGAAAGTACACCCTGGACGAAGGCGGAAATCGAACCCGCACCCGTTACAGCGCTCCGTGCCCGTTGAGGAAAGGTACAACCGTTCTCCATGCAATATCTTCTGTTCGCACACCGGACCCAATATCATCAAGTCCAGACAACTATCAACATTCTATCCTGTATTACCTTTCTTTTCGGCAAATCTTACCTTATATTCAAGGAGTTTGGTTTTATTCGGGATTTGGCTCCTATTTTTTCTAAAGTTGCAAAAAGTAGTTAATTATTTAATAAAATCACATTGTATCATGCATAAAAATTTTATTCATTATTTTCATTTAAAAAACATTTTATTTGCATTTTAACACATACAAAAATACATGGAAAAATTTTGGATGATACAACTTTTTAAAAAAAGCCTGTTTTCATTTGTCGTATCCAGATTAATTCATTAAGTCCGCTTATACCATAAGCAACCTTAAGTATTCATCACAGAACGTACTATCTTAGGTTATAAAATGGAATGTAAAAAAGGTTAGTTAAGTTTACCTATATTTTTTCACAATAGTCATATCTCGTTAAATCTAAAGTTATAGCCTTGAAGTTAGTTTTAATTTAGTTACAGGTATGTTTTATTTTCATTTCATAACTCTATATAAGCAACGTAAAGACGTAGGATTTCAATGCTTATAAGCGATTCGTTTGAATTGTGAGCAAGCACATAAAATACGAAGCGAACTTATTACTTACGTAAGGTTTCTAATTGAAGATTTGATAAAGTCGAAACCCATAATTTATTTTTTATGTTTTTGAAGATGAATTGAGGTTTACAATTTGACATTTTCCTGCGGAAGAACTGAAGGGATAAGTTCTAAATGCGTTGTAACATGTATTTTTATTTTCTTAGAATCGTTTGTTTAATTTGTTTAAAAATTACACGGTTTGTTTTAAAAATAATATATGTTACCTTTATAACAAATCTTTAGCTACATGAAGGCTTCAGTTGTTCGCCAATTAGAATTTTCATTGTTGGACAATAATGTTTAAAATCTGCATTGTCTGCACAACTCTATTGAAACAAATATTTGTTAAAATCCTGTTTACTGGAAAAAAAATGGTGTACATTGATTGTTTTTTGTATTGAGTAGGTTTTTTTTGTGCCCAGAAGCAGGCATGTCATTTAAAAAAAAATAATGTCAACAAAACTGTTGTAGGTCATTATGAAATCATTTTCTAATAAGCATATTTGCATTTTTCTATTCAGCATAATTTGTGTGTCATTACAAATAACAAAAATATAAGCGTGTAATTCTATTGGCTTCATAACCTAGATTGGTACACCTCATGGGAAGTTTTGATACACTTAAAAAATTATAAAGCTGCTATATGTTTTTAATTTGAATGAAATTAGAAAAATATTTTAAGTATGCAAAAGATGTTTCAATTACGCACTTTGTGTATTTGAGAATATATACCATACAAGTAAAATAAATTTGTACGCTGCAAAACCAATACTGTCAAGTTTCATATCTTAACTAGTAGCTGAGTTTGTCAGAATAAAAACCGTTAAAAATATGGAACATTTTGGATTAAATAAGCTAAATTGCAGTTAAAAAAATGTACTTTCATCCCCTCGTAAAAATGCGTCACTTTGTTCTCAAATATTCTTAATTTTTAAAAATGCGTCTGGTGCTATTTGAACTTCTAATCCTTAAGTTATAAATATATCTTAACTTTCTAGCTATTTGGAGCTTTGATTTAAGATAGAAAGTTCCAGTATTCTGGTGCAATCTTGAAAACCAAACTTTTTAACATTGTACCTGTTTCGTCACCTATCAGGATATTCAATGTTAAGTAAATATTAAGTAAAGTCAATAAGTAAAAAGTAAGTAAGTAATTCTAATATTAAGTAAAGTCACTCAGGTGTCGGCTCGTCACTTGACTGTCATTCTAAAATACGACGCCCGTCGCCAATAGCCCTCGTGTAAGCTCTAGTGCGATGATAATTCAAACTAAACTAAATTTAAGTAAAGTTACACAACTGCAGTACGTAAATTTCAGTTTCAAATTATGAAATTATTTTTTTAGAATTAAGTTCTTTTTTGGTAGTACTTTACATTATTGTCATATTTTAAGGGGTATTAGGAGTCTTAAAAATGTGCAAAGAATGTACTACTAAAAAGTATAGTATTTTTTAGAAATTACTTAATTTTTATTTGAAATTACTTGATAAAATTAAAATCAAAATTTTGAAATTTTTATTATTTTTTTTAGAAAAAAGTTCTTAAAATGATTTCCAATTAAAATTGAGTTGAGAATTTAGGTATACGTCTTTGTTTGTACATATTTGTACAATATAAAGTAATTTTCTTGGTCATGTTTTCAATTTTGACCTCAAAATTTGCCGCGCAAGCCTAATCCCAATGTGTTCAAATAGCTTTATGTTTAATATAATTTATTTTAGTTTTGGCTAAAGTTTCATAAATTTTAAAATTTGTTTTATTTTTAATAAATCTTATAGAATTACATATAAAAAAATTATACTCATATATTGAGTAGTTAAAAAATTACATGAAAGATCAAACGATGCTTTGTGGTACCTTCTTTGTACATTTTTAAGACTCCTATGACCCCTTAAACTTCCAACAGGATCACTCCAAACGAGTGATTTTAACTCAGTCTGAGTTAATATTCACTCCTTTCCAGTGTCGAAAATGCACTTCTACAACTGGAGTGGATTTCACTCTCTTGGTTTAATAGTGTACTTTTTAGTACATTCTTTGCAAATTTTTAAGACTCCTAAGACCCTTTAAGGCTGCTGGGAAGCTTATCGTAATTACCTTGCGAGCAGAAGGTTATCGAAGTGTCCAATGCATGCAACCGGACTCATTATACTTTGCGTGTTTTAGACTAAGTTCGGTGGTAATGTTTCTGTCGGGCGACGGGCGACGCGCAACGACGGAGAGGACAATAATCTTCGAACTTGGACAGCACCCTTGCAACGTTTCTTTACCGCCTCAAACACAAATTAATTGTACACTTCCACATCTTCTTGTCCGATGTAGCCCAAAATGATGGCGTTCTTAGTTTCTTAAGGCTTGGTCGTTTTCGCTTTCAATCATAAAATTCTCAAAACACTGTCTCCAACGCTTCTACGATTCAAAGTAAATTTAATATTTGTTTTATTGGTCACTACTAAACATGTATCAAATCACTGTAAGAACATGTATCAAATCACATGCAAATCAAAACCCATTTCCATGTTAGTTTTGAGTAAAAGAAAGTTTGTATAAAATTGCAATGTCTTGTATCGATAGATGCCTTCCTTTTAGAAAAACAGAGCCTTTTGCATCTGTAGGCTGTCAAAATACTTCGCAAGTAAAAATATTTATGACTCTGCATTTTACAACATCTTCATTTGTGCACAACATTTAAAACTTCTGCTAAAATAAGTTTTCAATCAACAATGTTTTAAACACGTTCAAAACAAATATTTATTTATTTCATCGGTTTCACTCGAATCCAGCACCAGAACCACAAGTATCTTTCAGTCTCTAGAAGTTTATGTCTCACTAAAATGACAAAAAAATATCAATAAATTACGTGACACCCAGAAAATGAGAGTCAAAATAGCAAGGATGTGTCAGTCATAAGAGTTTGTAAAGAACAACTTTAGATCTTACTCGAATATTTTTTTAATCAACAATGCTTCTATCACAAGTTAAAAGATTTGTTTACTTCATCGATGTCACTCAAACTCAGCAACAGAAGCACAAGTTGCTGTCTCACTAAAATGAGAAAAACATTCTCATTGAATTACTTGATACACAGAAAATGAGTGCCGAGATAGCAAGGATGTGTCAGTCATAAGAGTTTGTAAAGAACAACTTTAGATCTTACTCGAATATTTTTTTAATCAACAATGCTTCTATCACAACCCAGTAAACAGTGAACTGCTGGCCCAGCAGTTGATTAACTGCTGGAAGTGATGGTTTAGTGCTGGTGCATGCATATTTCTGCTGGAAAGGGCACCTTTACGTTGCCGGCATACGTGTGGTGATTATCTGAAGACAAAATGCTGGTGGGCCGCTGCTGGTCTACTAAATGCTGGATTAGTGCTGTCGTATTTCTGCTGGAAACGGCACCTTTACGTTGCCGGCATACGTGTGGTGATTATCTGAAGACAAAATGTTGGTGGGCCGCTGCTGGTATACATATGCTGGAACGGTGCTGTCGTGTTTCTGCTGGGAAGTGCCCCTTTACGTTTCCGGCATACGTGTGGTGATTATCTGAAGACAAAATGTTGGTGGGCCGCTGTTGGTATACATATGCTGGAACGGTGCTGTCGTGTTTCTGCTGGGAAGTGCCCCTTTACGTTGCCGGCATACGTGTGGTGATTATCTGTTGACAAAATGTTGGTGTGCCGCTGCCGATCTACATATGCTGGATCGGTGCTGTCGTGTTTCTGCTGAGCCAGTGTTGGCAAATCAACAATTTTAGAATGAGTGAGAGCATGCGCTGAAATACAATGATATTGTGTCAACTTTGGCTAAAGTTCGTCGAGTTGGCACCATTTTAGGTTCTATGTTTTTTTATAAATGAGTAGTTATATTAAATAAATCGAAAAATAATTTATATTTTTTTATTTCTTACTAAAAAACGCTATTTGTTTTCGTCACAATGTTTTTTTAATTGATTTGCCTATTTTAAATATACTTAGCGCCGACATTTTACTAAATTGGCGATTTTCGAAAGATCGCCATATTTTAGGGTTTCCTATTCCGTTTTGCAAAGTGCAATGCAATTCGAAAACTTATCTTAGGGCTGTGAGGCGCCATGTGGTCAAGGCAGCGATCTACGGATCGGAAGGTCCCGTGATCGAAACCTGGTCGCTGAAAACTCACCGAGTATATGCGGAGTACGTTCTCGTTAAATCTGTTGGGTCCGAAAGTCCCGTGGGCGGTCATTGCGCAGTTTCCCACGGGTACAGGCTCTTGGAGACTATTTCCCTCCCCTTCAGGGACATCACTGTATTAATTACATTTTTACTTAAGTAACACGCCGTTAGGGTTATCATACAAGAAGTGCTATAGTTACATATTTTATTTATTAAACGATTTTTGTGTAGGATTCTTTTTAAGGATTTTGGTTTTTGTTTATTACATGCAATACAAATTTTCTATTTTCTGTACATCATTCTTGTTGAGTGATGTGAACAGGAAATGAAGCCGGTTTTAAGAACTCTATTTCACCTTGGTTACCAAAAAAAGTTATTTGCTGTAATATATTTATAATTCTCGATACCTCTTGTGAAAATTTTAAGATTTTTTTCCTATAAAAGATATGCCAATTTTACTTGTGTCAGTTAATTAATATACATGTATTTTCTACACAGCAGTGCCCTAGTATTAAAATCTTATTGAAAGTTTATGTGCTGGTGTTTCAATAATTTATGAATTTTTTTGGATAGTGAACTGACTAATTTGGAATCAGTGTTTGAAATTGGATAAAGAAATTTAAGTGCAGTCTGCGCTACTACTTGCTCACCTGTATTTTATACAGAATTAACAATATAGCCAAAGACCCCTTCTACAGTTGTACGTATGATGTAACGACTCCGTTTGACGATTTTTTAAAAGTTATTCAGCAGACTCTGAAGCTGAGGTTATTCTTAGGATGCACTTATGTATAAGTTTGAGGCACTTTTTCATTGCTTTTAACTCATTATCATTGATTCCTTATTATTGGAAATTCTTTATCATGAAACTATTTCTATCATAGTATATTATACAATTCTTGTATTAAAAGGGCACAGAAGGTTTTGTTTGACTCGCTTTTTTGTTCTTATTTATCTTTTGCAATTAATTTATTTTCATTAAAAAATTATATAAGTCGTATTCAATCAGAGTTGTTAGTTATAGGAATATGGTCGACTATCCAGTGAATGAACGTTTAAGGTGCTGCTTTCGGCAGTGAATGAACACCGGGATATAATGACCAGGACAAACAACTTATGTCAGATAGCTTCCTACAACATGGGAGGAAGTCAGTGTTGCCAATCCATCTAGTGGAATGATTATCAATCCTTTTTTTTAATTATATTTACCAAATGTTCATTCACTGGGGCCTGTTCACTCACTGGTCATTCTACCCTACAAATGTTTTATTTAATAAAATGAATTAAATAAAATGCATTGTATTTTTATTCTTTTTGTTTCAGTTGCAGTTCGCCAAACGCAAAAAGAGGCGAAGCAAATGGATGTCGAAAACATTATAAAGAAATGGTTAAGGACGGCCCTTGACCGTGCTGGCTGCCGCAAAAGAAAATGCATCGAAACTAATGAAATGTCTTAAAAATAAAGATTTTTCTATCAATGTAGACTTGGCTCTTGTGTTTGTTTTATTTTAGTTAATGTTATCACAATATTTTTTAAATAATTTTATTTTTACTTTAAAGTAAATATTTAATAATATCCACTAAAAAATTTATTTATATATATTTATAGTTTATATCTATATTGACCATTATAAATATGTCCAATTATCCAAGAAATTTAAAAATTAAATTAATAAGAATCTTTTGGCCGGCTACGCACTGTTAAAATTGAAGGTGACAAATAGGTGCCGTTTGGCACGCCGGCACACCAATCGGCACCTCAACGTCTTTAGGGTGCCAGTATCTCCAAACGTTTCACCCGCGGGGTGACTTGTAAATTTGCGCATGTCTTTGACGTTGACTTGACGTATTTACAATTGACCGCGCTGTGCGAATGGTATAAACATTCCTATTTACATTATTTTAAAGTTAGAAAAATCAATTTAAATCCTAATTCATCGTAAAAATATTTTACCACTCTAAACTCTAAAACAAATTTATCTGTATTTTCAGAAGCCTTTAATTAGCAAAAGTAGGTATATGCATCTTGAGCCGCGATAGCTTAGTCGTGTGAAGCGTCGTGTTCGCATCGGAAGGGTTGTGGGATCTGTCCTCGGCGGTGCTGGGTTGGTTCTGGGTCTAATGGTTGCAGGGTTGGCACTTGTATTCGGTCTAAAGACCACCGTGTTGACTAATGATGGCTGGGTAACGTTAAATATGTAGTGGTCAAAAAGTTCTTCATGTTCTCATACCACATCAATACCTCTGGAAGTACTAGATCAGGGGGTTATCGGCCTTTGATCCGGATCAAAATTCCGATATGTGAGTGAGTCTGGATGTAGGTATTATTAAACAATCATTTTTTATTCAATTAATTCTGTTTTATTATTATTCAATGTACAGTTTTATAGAGGATTCAAAGGCATAAAATCCTTGGTCGGCTATTGATATTTGCTGTGGCACCTCTGGGCACCCCAAATCAGGGGTGCCTTTATTCTCCCTTAGGGTACCATCATTTCATTTCCTGGGTCACTCTGGACTAGGGGTGCCATCCCTTCACCCTAGTTAAGGGTGCCTTATGACGCCTGTTGGGGTGTCGCCACGTCCTTTCACCCCTACAGGTGCCAAATGCCACCTCCAGTTTTAACAGTGCGGGGGGGGGGGACTGCTGTAATATTGATGCTATCATTTGGCACCGTTCTAAAAAGGTTGCAGGAAAATAACTGCTGAAATACTGCATTTTTGCTGCTGTTATATTGCAGTTTTCCGGTAAGGGTGTTGGAAGAAATAACTGCTGAATTACCACCATATTGCTGTCGTCAATACAGCAGCATACTGCTGGGCGGCTTACTAGAAAAGTGCTGGCAAATCGGCACTTGCTGTTGGCCCGCTGCTAAATTGCCGCTGAAAAACAGCAGTAACTGTTGGGCGGCTTACTAGAAAAGTGCTGGAGAAAACGCAGCTGTCTGCGAACAAGTGATGGATCGCTGCTGGCCAGCACTGCTTTACCAGCATTTTTCCCGCGGACACTTTATTGACTTTTAAGTACACTTTCTCCCGGCACTGAATCAGCAGTTCGGCTGCTGGAAGCCAGCAGTTTCCTGTTGCTGTCCCAGCAGATTTTTCCTTATTGGGAAGTTAAAAGATTTGTTTACTTCATCGATGTCACTCAAACTCAGCAACAGAAGCACAAGTTGCTGTCTCACTAAAATGAGAAAAACATTCTCATTGAATTACTTGATACACAGAAAATGAGTGCCGAGATAGCAAGGATGTGTCAGTCATAAGAGTTTGTAAAGAACAACTTTAGATCTTACTCGAATATTTTTTTAATCAACAATGCTTCTATCACAAGTTAAAAGATTTGTTTACTTCATCGATGTCACTCAAACTCAGCAACAGAAGCACAAGTTGCTGTCTCACTAAAATGAGAAAAACATTCTCATTGAATTACTTGATACACAGAAAATGAGTGCCGAGATAGCAAGGATGTGTCAGTCATAAGAGTTTGTAAAGAACAACTTTAGATCTTACTCGAATATTTTTTTAATCAACAATGCTTCTATCACAAGTTAAAAGATTTGTTTACTTCATCGATGTCACTCAAACTCAGCAACAGAAGCACAAGTTGCTGTCTCACTACAATGAGAAAAACATTCTCATTGAATTACTTGATACACAGAAAATGAGTGCCGAGATAGCAAGGATGTGTCAGTCATAAGAGTTTGTAAAGAACAACTTTAGATCTTACTCGAATATTTTTTTAATCAACAATGCTTCTATCACAAGTTAAAAGATTTGTTTACTTCATCGATGTCACTCAAACTCAGCAACAGAAGCACAAGTTGCTGTCTCACTAAAATGAGAAAAACATTCTCATTGAATTACTTGATACACAGAAAATGAGTGCCGAGATAGCAAGGATGTGTCAGTCATAAGAGTTTGTAAAGAACAACTTTAGATCTTACTCGAATATTTTTTTAATCAACAATGCTTCTATCACAAGTTAAAAGATTTGTTTACTTCATCGATGTCACTCAAACTCAGCAACAGAAGCACAAGTTGCTGTCTCACTAAAATGAGAAAAACATTCTCATTGAATTACTTGATACACAGAAAATGAGTGCCGAGATAGCAAGGATGTGTCAGCTATGAAAAAATTGTAAAAAAAAAAAAACACCTCTAGATCGTACTCAAATATTTTTTTAATCAACAATGTTTCAATCACAAGTTAAAAGAAATGTTTACTTCATCGGTGTCACCCAAACTCAGCAACAGAAGCACAAGTTGCTGCCTCACTAAAATGACTAAAAATGTTTTTAATCATTTTTTCTTGCTTTAAACACGTTGAAAATAAACATTTATTCCACTATACCAAACCAAGCAGCAGAACCAACAAGTATCTTCCAAAATGCCCACAATTTGCTATGCACAAAATGAATGACAAATTAGCAAGGATGTGTCAGCCATAAAAATTAAAAAACTTTTCATTCTATCCGAATAATTTTTTAATCAATGTTTTTCACCACTGTTTTAATCACCTTGAAAATAAACATTTCTTCCACTTGTACATATCACCGAAACCCAGCAACAGAACCAACAAGTATCTTCCAAAATACCCACAAGTTGCTGTCTCACTAAAAATGACAGCGGATTCTCAATAAATTACTCGACACGCAGAAAATGACTGTCAAATTAGCAGGGATGTGTCAGCCATAAAAATTTTAAAAAAAATTAAAATCCTATTCGAATAATTTTTTAATCAATGTTTTCTTACCAATGTTTCAATCACTTTGAAAATAAACATTTATTCCACTAGTATCACCCAAACCCAGCAACTGAACCAACAAGTATCTTCCCCAATAATGCCCACAAGTTGCTGTCTCACTAAAAATGACAGCGGATTCTCAATAAATTACTCGACACGCAGAAAATGAGTGTCAAATTAGCAGGGATGTGTCAGCCATAAAAAAATTAAAATCCTGGTCGATTAATTTTTTAATCAATGTTTTCTTACCAATGTTTCAATCACTTTGAAAATAAACATTTATTCCACTAGTATCACCCAAACCCAGCAACTGAACCAACAAGTATCTTCCCCAATAATGCCCACAAGTTGCTGTCTCACTAAAAAAGACAGCGGATTCTCAATAAATTACTCGACAAGCAGAAAATGAGTGTCAAATTAGCAAGGATGTGTCAGCCATAAAAATTTAAAACTTTCGATCCTATTCGAATAATGTTTTAATCAATGTTTTAACCAACGATTTAATCACTTTGAAAATAAACATTAAATCCATTAGTAGCACCCAAATCCAGCAACAGAACCAACAAGTATTATCCCCGTTGCCCACAAGTTGCTGTCTCACTAAAAATGACAGCGGATTCTCAATAAATTACTCGACACGCAGAAAATGAGTGTCAAATTAGCAGGGATGTGTCAGCCATAAAAAAAGCAACTCTTAGAGAGATCCATTTGTCTAGGGCTGTAGGGAGCCTAGTGGTCAAAGGGTCTCAGCTTGAGATCGGAAGGTTGAGAGTTCGAGACCCGGTCGCCACTGAAGACCTACCGAGTATATGCGGAGTACGTGCTCGTAAAATCTGTTGGGTCCGAAAGTCCTGTGGTCGGTCATTGCGCAGTTCACCATGGGTACAGGTTCCTGGAGAAAATTTCCCTCCCCTTCAGGGACATGTCTAAATTGTGGAGGTGGAGACAGATGTTACCATCTGTCAACAGATGGCGGCATCAGTCATATGTGTTTGTGTGTGTCCTGTGTTTGTCCTACTTGACGATGGCTTATAAGCGGGTCCTTGCGACCAAGCACACAAGCCTGAAAATATATGTCAAAACCAACCAACCAACCAACCAACCATTTGTCTTATTACACTCATGTCTAGCCGTCAACCACTTAAAAACATAATTGGCAGTCTCGGAATTTGTTGCTAATTTTTCTTGGTATCTTTGACGGCCTTGTGGGAATGAGTGGTGGGGTTTTTGACTGTAAATAGGATCCTACGGATGGAGAAGTAATTGAGGGATGGAGGGTAGTTGTAATTTTCTTGAATTGATTCGTTTATTTGTCTCGTTATTAAAGCAGTATTTAAAATACAGTGAATTTTTTTTTAGGATTACGTAGTAAGTTATAAAAAAATTAAAAAGCAAACACCCATCGTACGTTGTAAAAAAATACTTTTTCACTTTATAACAAATAGTATTTTTAAGTTATTAAATCGTCAAAAATTATTGCAATGATATTTTACTAGTAAATCACTAGTTTATCACTTGGCTTCCAATATAAACATATTGGCTTCTTTATATAAACATATTTTCCAAGCAATTACGTATATATTTCGAAATACGTTTGGGAAAAAATTTGGAAGAAAACATTGCTTAATATTTGCTGATGGTCACGTCAATTTCATGGAATTTGATGGGAAAAAATACACATTTTTCGTGTGCTATGCTTAGAAAAACAAACTACGTATTTTTTTGTGATTAGCATCCAATAAAACTCCTATTTTAATCCCTTATCTATAATAATAAAAGAAAGAGTCTGTCTGTCTGTCTGTGGATCGCAAAAGACCTACATAGACTGCTCTAAAAAATTCGAAATTTTTAATACAGATTACTTTTAATACCTACGTGTGCACCTGATGCTTAGTTTTTTCATATTTGATTGTGATTTTTAATTAATATAATTAGTTTTAAAAAAAACGTCATCCACGTGGGATTACGAGACCATAACAGGGCTTGAAAATACATGGACCGGGCCGAAACGGGGGCTTGACGCCATCCTCTATTACTTTGATTGATTGAGTTTGGTCGAGATATGCTCTCGCCCTAAGGCTGCTTCATCCTCTATTAGTGTTTGGTTTTTTAAGTGTGAATGCGTCAACACTAATTTAATTTTGTTTTGATTTTGAGTGTATTTTCACAAGTAAGCATGCCTCTAAAAGGAAGCAATGCGAAGTTAACGGGTTCCCAGTAAGGCGGGACCATACTGCTAGTTTCTTATAAATTTACCAATGAAGAAATTTAGTTTCTTACAAAATCTGTGAAATCTTCTTGCTCTCTTAGTACAACATTTTTTAATACTAATGAATCAACTTCTGTACAGGTAGTTTACGAAAACACTAGTACAGGTAGTTTACGAAAACACTAGTACAGATACTGCTCAAAACAATTAGGGGATCGCCTGGTTTAAACCCTTTCTTCCAAAATGATTCCATTTGAAATCATGAGCTTGCGTTTTTTTCTGACTTAGTTAAGTTCGCACTTATGTATCGTCAGATGGAAGAATCAGGGCTTTGAAGAAAACAAAGAAAGGCAAACAAAAGTACTTTAAGTGCTCCCCTCATTGTTTTGAGCAGTGTATAACATATTTTATAACAAAAAATTCAGTACCTGTTGAGAAAAATTATAAAATGAAGTTGTGAAGGGAATTCTACAAACGTCCACGTATATGTACCTGTAACGTTTAGAAGTTTCATTGCACTAAGTTTTTTTTCACTTTCTTTATAGTCCTTTTTCACTTTCTTTATAGTCCCTGACAGTCCTGTACTGAAATATATTTATAAGACCATTTTAAAATATCCACAAGTTTTAGAACAGCGGAATATATTCAAAATTTAAGTAGATAGCATGCAACCACAAAATTATTTGAACGATTTTTTTCATCGATTATTTCATTCACGTGCGATTAAAGCAAAAAAAAAACTTTAAACTATATTGTTTTCTAAAATGTATATTGTAAAATTAAATCGTTTATTTTTAAGTTATATAAAATATATCTATTACTTTTTTTTAATTTATATATTTGTCTGAAACATTTAGGAGCCGATACTATACTAAACTATACTTCGAAAGAATGCATGCATGCATTCTTCCTTATGAGCCTTCCTTCCTTTTGTGCTAGCCATGCATCATTATTTCGTGGCAATAGACATTTTCTATTGTTACCTTGTATTGTTATTTTGTTTGTTGTTGTTATGTCCCGGAAAAACTACATTTATGTATTGAAACTCAGCACAAGTTTTATTTCAGAGTTCTTACCTTTTACTTTAGCTAAAAAAATAAACATAAAAAAAAACATTTTAAATTCCGGCAAAAACAAGGAAATTTATGACTTTGTGCAAGAATAAAGACTAAAGGGTCGGTAATAAACATGAATGTTTTCTACATTTTTCTCTAATTGCAGAATTTACGGACAAGATGCAACTTATTCGTTGGCATCATTTTGAAAATGAATACGTGAGGTCAAATTCTGGTAAACGAATTTTATGTGAAAAAATATATAATTTTAATTCTTCGTTGAAAAAGTACGAAAAAAAAAAGTTAGTAAGTCTTTTGTTGAAACTAAAAAAAATTCTACTTGAAAATGTAGTGCTTTTTAACTGAAAAACTTCTACGAACTGCAAACATTTCATTCATATTTCAAAACAATTTAAACTTATCATTAAAACCTTATTTATTTCTATTTTTCTAAGAAATAGTATTAATAAACAATTTTACTATAATTAAAACGACATTTTTTTTACTATCATTCTATGATTTAATGGCATCGTGGAACACTTTATATTTTTACTTTACAATTTTGACTCTAACATTTTTTTGAAGTCAGTTAAAAAAAATTAATATTTCGTTTGAATTGCTAACTATTAAAAAAAGACATTTACCTAAAGATTTTTTTTAAAAAACTGCTATTCAAAATTTAACTCACTAAAAATTATTTTTTTAATAAGAACGTAGTTGTGTTTAGATTTGCGCTACTATATCTTTTGAATGGTATTCATGATACAATAATAATTTTCTATTTTATTTTCCTATTCTACATTTTTTAATGTATTTTATTCAAAAATTATGTAAAAATTAAAAAAAAAACTAATTCTTTATATTATAATTTATCAACAAAGTTGCACTTAACTAATTATAATTTTTTATAAAAAAAAAGTTTAATTCCCCAATTCAAATATCCATGGTACGGTATTCAAAGCAATATTAAATGTTTTTTTTTTTTACTTTTAAAAGTTGTAAAAGTACTCAAAATAAGAAAATCACTCTATTAAACATTTTAAAGAAAATAATTTTAAAGTATAATGTATTTTAAATTGTACTTAATTATTTGGTTAAATCTGATAAATTAGCGCGCTTACAAGATTTAATTTAAATATTTTAAACAAACACTTGCAATCTTTTTCATTAAAACTTTATAAATATGCTAAACAGTTGAACACATAAATTTGACTACCAATAAAACCATATAAGCTTAACAAAACTAAAGAACTTTATAAAAACAAAAGTGCAAAAATGAAAAGCCTATAAAGAGTCTTTAAAAAGTTTTATTAAAATGGTTTTTAGAAATTTATAAAAATAGTTTTAAGGTTAAAACATCTTTCAACAATTTTTACAAAGAATGCATTTCACACCCTCATAGCATACCGTCGACGAACGTAAAAGAGAATATTTCCAGGAAAATTCCATAAGTTAGCGATAAAATTTTCTAATTTTTTATAAACAACAAAATATGCTGATAAAGTTGTACAGTTATTTGTGTTTTTACAGCAAATATCTAAAAATTAAAAAAAATATTGAGATAGAAATTTAAAAACAAATTCAAATCCCTGGTTCTATAGTAGATTTTTATTTTATTTTGTTTGTCTGCTTTAGAACAGTTGAATTTGTCCTTGTGTGTATGTGCATGAAATAAAATTTATTTAAGTGTTTGAAGCATTTAAATATATTTTTGTCAATAAACTAATCTGGGAAAGTTTTTTTCAATTGGAAGAAAATAGCTTTTATGACAATTTCAAAATGAAATTTATTAATTGGTTTGTTAGTTTTTTGAACAAAATCAAACATAAAAAAGTCTGGTGTGAAATCAATATCTTCATTTAATAGTTTTATTATTAAATATTATTTTCATTTCTTCTAAGCGTATCAACTCTTAAAATGAAATTAATCATCCAAAAAATATTTAAATGCATTTTTAAAATAAAAAGTAACGTATAAGAATTCTATATTATGCTAAAGAAAATTTCTAGGATTATTTAGAAAGATTAAATGAAACAATTGTATTAAATTTATAAATGTATCTCAATCACTGGAATATGGAGAAAGGGTTTTGAAAAGGTGCATGCTTACACATGCTAGTCACAGTATGATTTTTTTTTTCAAAATTCTCTCTCGATTGAATTTCTAATTAATTTTAATCATACATTAAAATACCTGGAATTTAACCCTTTCAGTCCCAGTGATACCGTTTGGCATCATTACGTTTCTGATCATAATTTTAAAAAAAAATATTAGGACGGACAACTATTGGGGTTCATAAAATATATTTTCTTTTTGAAAATAAATTGAAGAATCGAATGATGTGCTTTATGATATCATAAATGGCTATGGAAGATCAGAATTTTGTTCTAAAATGATGATGCCAAATTGTCATTGGGACTGAAAGGGTTAAAACTCCTCGGCGCTGCAGCCCGTTAGTGGGATAAGAAATGTAATGCCCATTTTTGCTTTCGGGACCTGGGATCTGTGCTAGCCTTCTAGGCATATGCTCATGAGATATACTTGATCCTAATATTTGATAATTCGCAATTTAAATTTGATAATTTGTAAAACTCTCCTTGCTTGAAGAAAAAGTAAAACAGGTTCTATAAAGCAAACAATAGATATTTTGGCAGTTAAATGAATTCTAAATAACGGAGCAACTCAAGAGTTATTATTTGCAGTTATAGTAAACTGTTCAACTTTAAAATAAAATGCAAGTAAACATTTTTAGTGTATCCGTAGTAAAAATGCCTTTGTCATGAATCTTTATTTTTCATGGCAAAAATAACAGTATTAAAAAACATTCGCTAAGAAATAGAAGTTACATCCTCTTTTTTCCCCCTATCTCTTAATTAGTATTATTTTTTTAATTTTACTAAATATGCTTTGCCATTATATTTTTTCATAAAGTTTTAAAAGTGCGCCAATTTTATTGGCTGTTTAATGACATAAGGAAACACTTCAAAGTAATTATATGTTTACTAATATTTAGTGCCTTTTATACTTAATAGAAAATTGGTTTACATTACATATTCATAAAAATTAAATAAGGATATTCATTTTTTTAAAGTAACTTTCAAAATAATTATAGCGAATTTTTCAGGCAGTGACTCTGCAATATGTTAACATAAAGCGATTAATTTAGTTTTTGATGCATAAAAATTTAACAAAAAATTTAAAGTTTTTAGTAAATTTAAGCTATGATATTATGGTAGGAATAAAAAATAAAATAGACAGAATGTTCATTGCAGAACGTGACACGTCTTATAGTAGCGATAAAGCTAGCGAAGCAAGCCAAATATGTAAAAATATGTGTATGTATGTACCAACTATGTATATAAGTCGAAAAGTGTTTTGAACCATTAGAAGGAAAAACAAGTAAATTTTTAACACTACCTGTTACTTAGAACTGCATCCACAAGCTATTCATAAATTTAATAAAGCCTCAAATACAACAATTATTTCTACATTAAACTTTTAAATGTCAAAATTAAAAAGCTATTGTTGATCGAAAATTCAATATTTATAACTAATTGTTTTCAAAATGCATTTGAATTTCAATGGATATATTATGCTCATTATTGCCCACACTTATAAATAAGTAAAACATTTCATATCAATACACAACACCATATCACCCTCAAAACATAACTAAACTGATGGTTTATTGGACTACTTTAAAAACAAAAGACAACGAAAAAAACTTCACCAAAAGGAAGAACTAGTATTGAAACGTCGTCATTTATTAATAAATGCTTGTTTAAATTAGCATTGAATGTTGTAGGTTTTTTTAATAACTGGCAGAATTCATTTTGTTCATGACTTCTAGTTTAGATGTGTGTTTTTTTAAAGTATAGATCACACTTGTCGGTAGCACTTGTAGTTTGGTCTATGATTAAGGGGGACGGACATAGTCTGTATAAAATCTTCCACTTCGTACGTTATAAACGTGAGAGGTATTTGTGATATAAATTTAGATATTGAATATTAAAATTCTACCATATACGTCACTCAATTGGGTATTTTTTAAGGTAAATGTGTTTATATTTATGCTAGTAAAGATGCTTACAGTGTATTTTAATGCAAAATCATGTTGATCATTTTGACTAGCACTAGTAAGTAAAAATAAGTTTTTTAATAATTTCGAAATTTAAGACAGTCAGTTGTAAGATCAAAGTAAAAATCATAAATCAAATACTTTTTTTTAGGTAACTTCACTCCACGCGAAAGATAGTATTTTAAATGCAAAACTCCATAGTATTTCAATTCGAGACGAAGACCAGAATTCAGTTGCATATATTCGGAAATAGAACATACAGAAACTGCCTTACATCTCTAAAAATTCGCCAGCAGTAATTGAATGCGGCCGATTCTTCTTCTTTCTGCAATAGCCCGTACTTTTGTGATTTAGGGAGGTCTATTTGCATTTTCTGAAGATTTTAAAAGAAGATCCCATTAATTCCGGGCAAGAAAATTTCCATATTTTCTTTATTTAATGGACTCGAGCAATAATATATGCCATCGATTGCCGCGCGGTCTTGTATCTGTTTTGGAATTAAAATCAAGAGTCAGTGTATAAGGTAGTCCTCTATAATCTTGAACATTTTGGAAGAGCTCGGATTCCATTATTTAAGTTATCCATTGAATTAATCAATGTGTATTTGCTTTTCAATGCTGGAAGTTAGATGAAAAATCCAATACAAAATACAAGGACACATACCTAAAATAAGTCATTATATGTACATTTATAATTTTGTTTTCTGATTTAAATTATTATTTTTTTAAAGGAGAATTTTTTAGACTTAATAATAAAACACAAATAAGACTTAATAATAAAACACAAATATCAAAAGGAAACAAGTAATTGTATTATATTTATATTATAATTAATATTTATACACAAATGATTAGTATCAAAATTGTTTAGAATGTCTTTTCTTTGCGGTTTTAATGGGTAATTA
This sequence comes from Hylyphantes graminicola, assembly GCA_023701765.1. NCBI lineage: Eukaryota > Metazoa > Arthropoda > Arachnida > Araneae > Linyphiidae > Hylyphantes > Hylyphantes graminicola. The sequence goes on from CM043119.1 coordinate 68,552,298, forward strand.
AAATGGTTTTTATTGAAATCCAATTCATAAATCTTAGACTCGCCAAAGAAATATTTATTGAAAATAGCTGTTTTCTTTGTAAGAAATATTGCATAAAGGTTTTGCAATAATCTTTTAAAAACTTTTTTATCCAATATCAAGTTCTAAGTAAAAGTTCTTCTCCTTTTTGTATATTTTATATATCGATAAAGTTATTGAAATACTAGAAAAACTGACTTTCTCTTGAAATTTTAATTAAAACTGTTGTTATTTGTAACAATTAAAAAAAAACATATTAAAAATTCGAAATTTATTTCAATGAAAATTTTAACGAAAATGCTTAAACAAAAATCATCTGCATTACTTTATGAAGATTACATACACAAAAATACAAATTTACGTATGTAATGGTCTGATGTGTATAGCCAAAATAATTTCATGAGAAGGTGTTGCACCTCTGACCATATTGTTTTTTTACCACCTTGGCTGTGGGGCCTTGTAGAAACATTTTATAAAAATTAGTCTATTCAGTATATAGTTATTCCACTGGAAGGCTTCTGTATCCTTATGTGGATTATTCAAGGCAAAGAGAATTAGTGTGAAATATAACAATTCATTTCCATTCTAAAAATATAAGCATTTTTTTCAGAAGTCTTTGTCGAATAAAATTTTTTGTCTTCGGTTTTTGTTGATAGAAATCAGTTGACATATTAGCTAACACTTTTGAAAATATTGTAGAGCCTTTGAAAATGGTTATTATAAATTCTTATACTGCAACATGCATTTTAATTTGCATTGTCATGGTGTTGTACCTCTGACCATGACCAGTTGTTGTTCCTTTGACCAGGTCAAAGGTATAACACTAATAACTGAATTCCTCAACATTTCAACTTCGATGTGTTACTGTTACAACTTTCGTAAAATTAATTAATATTTTTGACTTAAGCCCATAAGGAATAAAATAAATACATAAAAATTTTAACCCTCTGAGGGATAAGAGAACTTACTGAAGTTTAAACATGTTTTCACTGTATCAGATTTGAATAAAAAAAATTAATGAAAAATTTAATTCTTAATTTTTTTTAAAGAATATATTTCTGTAGTAGATGGTTATAAATAGACCCTCCGTGCTTTAAATTTTAAAATTGAACCAAATTATTATTATTTTTTTAATATATGAGTTGGCGAAACACCTGACAGTCAGGTGACGGGTTTAAATATGTTTTACTTGAGAAAATTCAAAATATAATAAAATGTTACTATCATCTATAATTCTATACATCGTTCCTAGATTCTTGACTATTCTATGCTAAAAAATATCTTTATTCTTTTTCTAGTGGATAAGACTATAAATAAATAAGGTGAATAAAATTAAATAATTAGAGTTTTGGTAACCTAACCTATCGTGTTCTTAATTATCTTCAATCCTTTGTAAATATATTTCCTAAATTTCAAATGATCCACAAACTGGTCAAAGGTACAATTATATGCTGTACCTTTGACCACAGTTTCATTATTACTTAAAAATGAATTAAAAAATAATAAAATTAAAACTAAAAAGTTGAAAAAATTATATATGATAAAAAGTACGATACAGATTGGAATTAAGTAATAAAATTGAAGTTAGCTTTAATATTCAAGTTTAAAAAAATCAAAATGTGTGAAGTGGTCAAAGGAACAACACTTTTCCCTATGGAAGAAAAAACGAGCATAATAATTCATGTTTACAACTGCATAAACACACCATTCTACTTCTTCAACTGAACAAACAAACAACAATACAAAAAATCTTGTATTGGCCCCAAAAGCTTTGTACCTAGGGTAAAATATAGTTACAAGTGATGTCGGGCACGTGCCAGATTTTTTTTGGGGTGTTAGGGGACGAGATGGGGAGAGGTGATGGGGGTAGGGGTGGTAGTGGCCCCGTGCCCCGTGTTCATGACCCCACAGTGGCGCGTGGGCGGCGTCCGGCCCCCCTAAATGGGAGATGGGGAACATTTATGCGGGCAGAGGTAGGACCAAAACGAAATGTTTTTTGCCTATGGATGTAGGTTCTGCTATATATATATAAATATATCTATATATATATTTATATATATATATATATATATTATATATATATATATTATTTTACTAATATTATATAATAAATTAATATATATATATATATATATAATATATATAATATATATATATATATATATATATATATATATATTAAATATAAATAATATATATATATATATATAATATATATATTAACTATATATATATATATATAATTTATATATATATCTATATATAATATAGATATATATATATATCTATATATATATATATATATATAATATGATATAATATTAATATATAATTATATATATATATAAATTATATATATAAAAGCGTTTTTTTTTTAACTGTATTACTTTATTTTTTTTCAAGAAATTAAATTGAAAGATTTTTCTCTGTCTGTACGCCCATTATCCTTCTGAACTCTCTTACTTCCCAATTCCATTCAAACAGTTCGAATTTGAAAATAGTGGAATGGATCTTCACATCGTGGATTTGTGTCCAAATCTGATAATTTTTCAGTAATCTAAAAATAAAATAAGAAATAAGTTCAGATTTGAAAACCTATGTATTTGGAGCTATTATAAGTAAAAAATGTGAACATTATTCTCAAAATTGAGAACCTTTTATATCATTGAGTGCGGAGCATGCCGGAATAGTGTAATTTCATTACCCTATTATTCATTATCCTATTATTAATACCCTATTATTCATTATCCTATTATTAATACTCTATTATTAATACCCTATTATTCATACCCTATTATTAATTACCCTATTATTCATACCCTATTATTAATAACTTATTATTCATACCCTATTATTGATTATCCGATTATTCCTTACCCTATTATTAATACCTTATTATTCATTACCCTATTGTTCAATACCCTATTTTATTACTTTTTACTATTTTTGCTAGTTTATTGTCGAATAATGAGTGGATAGAATAATTGGGTAGTTTTTTGCTGGTAAGAATTTAAAATTGAACTAACGAAACACTACTTTCCGACTCGGGAGAATTCTTGAGATTTTCTCTTTTTGAACAACAAAAAAAGATTTATTTTTCGTAGGTTTTTTTTTTTTTTTTTTGGAAGTTACCTAATCATTTAAGAACCAGATTTCTTTACTTCAAAGCAAACTAAATATAGTAACTTATTTATCCTGTAATTCCATACTCATTTTAAAAATATACTTCAATATATAATGATAATTTGTCTTTATAGCCACTTAAATTATAAACTAATTCATATTCATCAACATTTTATACAAATTTGTAAAAATTATAATTTTAAATTATATATAAGGTATAACAAAATAAAAAGATAAAATGCTTATTCATATCCCTAGCACAATGAAATCTTGCATAAGAAAACAAGATCCATATTTTTATGTTTTTAGATTTGGGAGGCTCAAATCCTTTCTTAAATATGGGAGGTACCTCTACGGTCTTAGAATATACAATGGCTAAGAAGAGGTGTTACTGTTGCCTAGCGACCGCTGCTCTTTTCGCGAATGTTTAAATTTCAAATCGGCAGTTTGACAAAATCTTAACTGCAACTTTACTAAACTTGTTTGGTTTGGGTTAGTGTGTGATTATAGTCAGCTAAGGCAGTTTTTTCACAATGACTTTTTTTTTAAAGGATCAACAACTTAACCCTTTATGCACTGAATTAAGATTAAATTTTAATTATTTGCGTTGCTTATTTTAACCTCTTGCGACCTCGCGTCCCCATTTGGGGACATTTTTTAAAACCTCCAAGCAAACAATTAACACGTTAATTAGTTCCGAATTAGACCTGGTCCGATAGAAGACGATCCAAATATCAGTTTTCAGCCTTTTATTACAGGTATCAGTCATTTATTTACATAAAAAATGAAGTTGAACGAGGGTCAATACGATATTGGAGTTCTTAAAAATTATTTTAAAATTTTCAAAGAGTTCTTTTATTAGTTAATTTTAAATGCATTTTACATTAAAAACAATATTAAAATACTCTGTTAACTGCAAATACGGAATTTTTTGTAGCATTTATAGCACAAAAAAGTTGTGTATTTTTAGAGTTTAAGGCGTGCCCCTAGTAACTAATAAACATATTTTTTTAATGAAAAACATACTTTTTAGCACATATTTGTATGAAAAGTATGTTTAGGAATATACGTGAAGGATTTTGGTCTAAGCGATCAATGCAATTAATAAAAATATATTACACGCTGAAAAAAATTGTTGGAATATAAAGTGCACTTTATGATGAACCAGCGGGTGACCGAGCTCTGCTCGGAGAAAACAGGTATCGAAGCTAACTCGAAGATTTAAATTTTCAATTGTGATTTATCAAAACAATACATTAAGAAAATTTGTGAAACCATTGGTGAAAAGATAACCGGTTAAAGTTAATGTGACCAGATTTTCAAAATCAAAAAGTGGGACCCTCCATCCCCCCCCCCCTCCCCCCGGTGTATTTTTTAAGTATTTTTTTATGCACATAATAGTCCCTTCACACAATTACACACTTGGTATAAGAAAGATATGGAAGGCGCGTTCAACAGCAGCAGTGGTTCCAGGCAAACAGAAACCATACTCCACTAATTTGTTGATTCATTTAACAATTTCTAATGACGTCATAGCGTTTTACAACGATTATTCATAAAAAAAGTCTATTTTATTTACAATTTCCTCGTTTTTCGGGACATTGCGGGACTTTAACAAAAAAGCGGGACGTTTTGGCGGGACATTCGACCCGCGGGACAGTAACACAAAAAGCGGGACTGTCCCGCCAAAAGCGGGACGTCTGGTCACATTAGTTAAAGTGCACCATTGTAAACAAAGTTAGAGTTTGGAAAAGGAACTATTCTATACAATGGTAAAGTTTTAAAAGTCATAGGAAATTAAATGTAATTGATAATTGGCGTTTAGTTGAAAAGCAACGAAAATGTCGAAATGTGGTAAACATTCCATTTCATACTTCATTCAACTCGATAGGTATAGCAACCATACGTTAAATTTTCAAGATCGCCAAAAATCGCCAATGAACAGAATAGAACTAAAATCGTCTGCTGATTGGAACTAAAAAAAATATTCATGTTACCATTTCTGTAAAACTCAATAAAGTTTAAAGCAAGGTTGAATTTATTTAAATTTGAAAAATTAAAATATTAACTTAACATTTGTAGCTTAAGCAGAGGCTTATAGCTTTAGCAGATGGCATCAGGAAAGTAGCCATTATGGCGAACTAATGAAGTTTGAAAATATCCTATCTGTAACTCCGAACTGCTTGACCGTAGCGCTTCAAAACCTGTGCCAATCGATTCGTCGTGGCCAAAAACCCCAGACCCCCAAGTTTACCGGAGTTTATTAATTCCGGGGCGATTTTCGGCTTGGCACCAATTCCTCGTATTATAGTATAAGATTTATACTCGCTTTTCCATCTGTATATTTTAATTAAGCAATTTGCACTAATCAACAACAAAATTTTATTAAGTTAAGATGATTTACCATTTTGGGTCCTTAATGTTTTGAAATTGAATGCTGCAGTAATAAAATCCTCTTAAAAGAACAATGACTAGTAATACAACGGGTTTTGAATCGGGATTTATAAGACCATCTGGACAAAACTAATAGCAGGTAAATAAAGTAAAAAATTTCTGTAGAATTAACTTAACCTTTGTATATTTAACGTGCTAAAACTGCACAGTTGCCCTTTTCTCTTATTTTCTGCAAATGGACAATAAAAAGTTAAACAGCCATCTTGTAATGAATACTTATAAGTATTGCCATTAAATAAAGACTTAAAAGCGATTCAGAACGGCTTGGAGCACGCGTTAAAGGAGTACGATTTGAACCCACCAGAGTTTAAAAACAGGATAAGAATGTTAAGAAGAAGACAAATTTTCAACAAAAAAAAATTATTTTTTTGTCAGTCTCATTTTTTCTTCCTTCCAACACTTTTTAAATTTTGTTTCTATGGTAACTATAAGTATTTAAAAATATTTTAAGAATGTGACCGATGTAATAAGAGTTATATACAACGTTTCGGCTATTATTGCACAATAGTGTAACTTAACAAGTTTGATGTAACTCTTCTTATTACATACAAGTTTTTTAAGCTTGTATACATTTTAACAATATGTTTCCAACACACGTAACTATACTTTAAAGCTCCATTTAAATGATATGTTCACATTAAATATTTAATACCTTTATAATAGGAAAATTTACTAAATTTCGATGAAACTTTTTTTAATCGATAAAAGAAAATTACTGTAAATTCAAAAAGACACCTATTACTAAATCCAAGCTGCAGTGTATGTAATTGTGTTCGACGCAGACACCAAATTTATGTATGTGGCGCTATAATAAGACATGGGAAAAGGTACATCAAGAAAGAGATTTTTAATATGGAAAGTGTATTCGAAGATATATATATTCATACAGATTTTTAAAGTGTGTTTCAAGACATCTTTGAGGTTTGTTTCAGCAAATGAAGAGTTCCAGTGAGTAATATTGAAATTGTGGTAATTAATGTTGTCAACAATGCGTAAATAATTCTTAAATTGAAATAAGTGGGAAAAAACATTTATTTACTAATTGATGTAATTTATATTCCCAAACAATGTAGAAAGATACTATACTCAATATGAAGAAAAAATCGTACAGTAGAGTTTCCACAAAACTGTTTTTCAAAACCGTAGAAAATTTCGTGAATATTTTAAATCTATTTCTGACAGGTCTATATTTGTTCAATTTCGTTTTCATTTTTTTTTCTTTTGCAAAATGACAGATGCATTTTTGTCAAGCCATAGGATTTGTATGAAATTCTTCTTGTATTTACTCTGGGATGCCATCTGGTTGTACAATTTTTCGCTAAGAAATGTCATTGTTTGCTCAGGTTACTAAGGTGGGGTGCCTAAGCAAATATTGCCTCAAAGGCGAAAGCGCGGAAAATAATTTACAGATAACTTGTTTCTGGAGGCAGTGTAAAGAATACATAGAAAAAATTGCATTGCTCATACAAATAATCAAGGAGTTTCATGAAAAATACTTCGTTGTTTTCAGTATTATATTTCTGTGACTATTTTAAGAAACTATGTAGTTATTGTATGAAAATTGTATTAATTGATAATTTTTAAACGATAACCAAAGGGTAAAAGTTTGTGCATCGCATTTTTTAATGTACTCATTAATTTCGTTAGATTTCAGTTGAAAGTTTTACTGTCAGAGTTTTACATTAAAATAGACAACATTGGCCTTACAACCCTTTTCTCTTTTTCACCTCTTGAGACCCGATCAAAATCCTGCACATATATTCTTATATAACCTAAACATACTTTTCATACAACTATATGCTAAAAAGTAGGTTTTTCAAAGAAATTATTTTTAAAAATTATGCTTATAGTTACTTAGGGACAAGCCTTAAACTCTAAAAATACAAATTTTTTGTTCTATAAATGGCATCAAAAAAGGCCGTATAACTTATTTGTAGTCAACACATTATTTTAACATTGTTTTAAATGCAAAATACAACCTTTAAAATTAACTACTAACAGAACTTTTTAAAAAGCTTGAAGAAAATTAAATATTTTTTTAAGAACTGATATCGTATTGACCCTCGTTCAACTCCATTTTTAGCCTACTTTTCTTTTTTTTTAATTCGAAGAATTAAAAAAAAATGAAAAAGTAGGTATTGACATGCGGTCGATGTCCGTCCGTCCGTCTGTCTGTCTGTCCGTCTGTCCGTCTGTCCGTACCCCCCTTCCAAAATCAGTTCTATCTATCCGATCTTAAAAATTCTTTTTTTATTAGAAAGGTATAACCTCAGACACCCAACTTTCATACTTTTTGTCCGTCTGTCTGTGCGATAGGACGGACATAAATCTACTATTTGATGACAAATTTCCCATTGAATTAGCATTGAAATTCAATTTTGAGTCATTTAGATCGCTGAATTTAACTACAAATGCTACGGACAAGTGAGATACGTCAAAAAATTCAGCGCATCGAAATTAGAATACATTGAAAATTTCAGAAAAGAATTCGAATTCGAAGTACTTCAATTATTTAAAAAACGTCAAAATTTAATGCTCATTTAAAAAGCATGGAAGCCATTTTTATTAGAATTAAATCACCATTGCCATCACAACAATTGCTTGAGAAACTTTAATTCTTTTAGACAATAAATTAAAATAAATTTATTTTTGAGACATCGATCAATTTAAGGTGACGTCAAATATATATTTCACTACGAATCTTTGTATGGTGATATAAATTGTGTTCATTCTATTTAAAAGCGAGGAATATTACATATTTATTCTTTGAAATATAAATTTTTGCAAACGATTTAAGTTATAATTATTTAATTTTCGAAATAAAATAAATGAAACCACCTGAATTTAGCAAGTAAATGTTTATTGAGGAGTAATTGAGTATTTTTTCGGTTTTTGTTCTACGAAAAATTAAATATTTATTTATAATTGCAAATAAAGCTGTGTTTAGTGCTGTGTTTAGTGAACGATGCTGTGTTTAGTGAAAGATGCTGTGTTTAGTTAGATGCTGCGTTTAGTGAAATTTATTTTATACTTAATGTGGGAAAACGGTTGTATGTCACTTACTGTTACGAACCCAGTTTTTTCAAGATAAGAATTTTAGTAAGTATTTAAGTAACAGGAAAGTAGGCTATTTTAGTTCTTTAAGAACTTCTTGTTTTATAGAAATAAATGACTGATACCTGTAATCAAAGGTTGAAAACTGATATTTGGATCTTCTTCTATCGGACCACACCAGGTCAATTTTGGAACTAAATAACGTGTTAATTGTTTTGTGGGGAAGTTTAAAAAACTTCCCCAAATGGTGACGGTAGTCACAAGAGGTTAAACATGCTCAGTTTAAAAAATGGCAAAGACGAAGATAGAGCCTGCAAAGTTACCCTCCATTTCATATGCCTTAACCCACCATGCCACGACGGCGCCGTTCCCAATTTGTATTTAACCTTTTATTAATTAAAGGAATAAAAACTATATCCAAAAAAGCACCCACTCAAAATTAACGTAATGGGGGCATGGGGCTCTTAAAAGCTATTACGTTGATTGACCCTGGTACAGTTGTCTGTGACGTCACATGGCGTGGGATGGGGGTAGCCTCGAACCGGCCCCTCTCGCGCCTCTTTTTTATTGTTGGGCATAAAAGGGTGAATGAACTGGCTAAAAAAAACTTATCAGTCAATTGAAGAGCTTAGTGGAAGAACGTGCTAAGTGACATTTAAAAAAAATTTTAGATCTTTGTGTCAATTAACATATTACTAAATACTTTAAAAAAATTAACAAGTTTCCACCTTTTCACAATTTTTAAGTTTAGTGTATTTTTTTACTGTTTGCAAGTAACGTTTTCGACAGATCTGATTGCAAAATGAAAACTTTAAAACTAATTTTCTTGTTTTCACCTTTTTGTCACTTAGCACGTTCTTCCACTAAGCTCTTTAATTGTTATACAACCTTGTGAAAATGGGACGTTTGGTTACATATTTTTTAGATTTCCCTGTGTTTTGGAAGAAAAAAATTGAATTTTAAAAAATCTTTGATGGTGTTCATTGGTAATAGAGGTTGAAATACTTTAATCATTTTTGTTAAAATAGGTTATTTTTTTGGTCGTAATTTTAATTGCAATCGTGATAAGTTTTTTTACACGTACTGTGGCTAACAAAATATAGGGTAGATACATATATATTCCGGCTTGTGTGCTTGATCAGAGACCCGCTTATAAGCCTTCGTCAAATAAGACAGACACAGAAAGAATTTTTACTATCACAGAGAAAGGTAAGTACACCCAGGGCAAAGGTGGTAATCGAACCAGCACCCTTTACAGGGCACAGACTGCTAGCGTAATGGTCCAAACCACCATCAAGATACTTAATTTTTTTAAATATACATTAAATTTATTTTTCTAGTAAATAAATTGATACCTTGAATGTATAGAATAATATAAAATCTTCAATTTGCATTGGGTGTGAAATCCATTCGGCCAAGCCTATAATTGAGTAAAGAGTCCAACAACTGAACAAACTCAGGGATAAATTTTAAAATAAGAATTGCATCTCTTACCGAACACTAATTTGAAGAAACTATTTCAAGAGAAATTAATTTAATTTCATATTTAAAGTGGCAATGAAAAACACCAAAACATACATAAAAAAGCAACTATTAACATTACAACACAACAGCGTATTCATCTTCCTGCTCTTAATAAGTACAATTTATATAAAAAAAATTTAAAAATCCCACAAAATTAACAAAAACATTCAGAAAAAGATAAAAGTATGTCAGTGGGTGGAGGGGGCATGCGGGCCTTGGGAGTGATGACGTCACGCGCGCAATTCATTGCCCTTTCGCGCCTTTTTTTACGCTTCGGACAGGGTGAGGGGGGAGGTGGGGAGGGTGGCCTTCAACCATTTAAAAAAAATCAAGGGTAAAAAAGGGTAAAACGAGGTGAACGAACCTGGAAATAGAAGGACATGGAGGGATAGAGTGTAGTTTTGGGGAGAAAATATTAGTTTTTGTGAGTTTCTGTTATTTTGTAAAAATTGGAATTAAAAATATTATTTTGGATTTCTTTTTGTTTTATTACTAAAATATAGAAAAACAAGTAACAACATATATGTAGGTTTAATTATTTTAAAAGTTAAAAATATGTAATGTACTATAACTATTTTAAAAGTACTATATATATATATATGGGTAATTCCACGTCAGAAGAGACCACGACTGCAAAAAAAAAATATTTTTTCCCCACAATTGTATCAATTATATTTGCTTTAGAAAGGTTTGAATTTTATTTTTTTTGTATCATCAACTACTGTTGTTTCGTTTTTGGCAACACAGCGGCTTCAAAATGGCCGCTTTGTTTCGAAAACATGATCTCGTGTTTTTGCAGCCGCCTCGGTGGCTGAATGGTTAGCGTACTAGCCTTTGGAGCTGCTGAGGTCGGGTTCGAATCCCGGTCAGGCATGGTTGTTTGTGAAAGTCAATAAATGTTGTTATTTGTCTATGTGTTATTCATTTCTTTGTGACTGTAAAATTTCTTTCTGTGTCTGTCCCACTTGACGAAAGCTTATAAGCGGTTCTATGAACAAGCACACAAGCTGGAATATATATGTATCATACCATACCATACCATATCGTGTTTTTGCATCATTTTGAATCCTTGAATGTTTAGGTAAGAAATACATTTTGTCAGATTTTTTGGTAAAATTATTAAAATACACTATCAGAACTATGTTAAAACCACATTATTAATTGGCATTTATAACTTAAAGATATTTAATTAGGAAGATAAAAATCTCCTTTTTGACTGTAGTGTCAGTCACGAAAAGATATAAAAGTTCCCATATCTTTTTTAAAATAAGGCTTTACTTCAAATTTTTCACGATATTTTCTTACTCTAGTAACCTCTGTGTAATTCCAACCTTTTTAATTTTAAAATAAAAAGCATTTTCTCTATTTATAACACATTTTAGATTTGTAGTGTCAGTCACGATGTAGTGTCAGTCACAACTTCTTTTTGATCTAGAAGTTTTAGATTAGCTAAATATTTGTAGATTTCTTATATTTTGATAATTTTGAGATGGCTATATCAACAGCTAAAAGAAAAAAAAGAGCAAAGGGGATGTTTTTAAGACGGGATAAATTTTAAAAATTTAAAGAAAATGAAAGCAAAAACCACTTTACTGACTACACTTCAATTAAAAGTATTCACCTCTATTGCAAGCCTCCAACCGTTTGACAACCTTGTCTGGTAATTCTCTTCCAAAGAGTCAAGGTCATCTTTGAATTCAATCATGGTAAAGGACCAATTGATTGACTTCGTGATTCAGTGAGGAGGGGGATATAAGAAGTCACACTTTCTTTGAAATTTGACCCACATTTTGCTAAAGATTTTTTCACTTTGCATAAGAAATCTGCCCAAACATATAACTATTATACATTTCTGACAACTGTGTAAAATTGAAAATAGGTAGATTAAATTATATATGCCCATTAAAGGAAGTTAAACCTTCCAATTCCTAGACACACAAAAATTGCTTCGTTTTTTAAAATTAAACAAATGCCTACTTAAAACAACTGCCAATGTTTTATTAAATCCCCCAAAATACTACACGGTTAATTAAACAAATTTAAATGTTGCAAAAAGAAATACCTCTCAACAAAATTCTGAAAATGAACTTGATGCTGGAAAAAGAGCTTTATTTCCTTTTGTAGTTAAATTATCGTTAAATATTTTGTGGGCAATGTTAAGTAAAGTTGCTTATTCAATAAAACTAAAACATCTGCAATGGTCGGGGGTCTTTTTGCGTGGCCTGAGAAGGAAGGTTTTTCAGAAAATGCTATTGAAGAAAGAAGTAAGAAACTACCAGAAACCAACTCTAGGGACGTTGTGTAACTTTTTCTAACTGTATATTTTTACCATGTACGCAATTTTTAACTTACCATGTTCAAAACTATTCATATGTTATGTTATTACTGCCTAAATATTCATTTCTGTGATACGATTCACATGGTGTAGTGAGTCACAAGTTGAATGTAGTGTCAGGCACGCACAAAAGTGTTAATAAATTATTTCCTATGATATTTCAATACTTTTTTGCAATTAAATGATTTAGCTTTAAACTTTATAATTAAAATAAGCACTGGTAGAATGTTGATTTACTGCAATTTGAAGAAAAATTAGAGTTCAAGAAATTACCAGAAACCTACTTTAGAGGACATTGTGTAACTTTTTCTAACCATAATTTTACCATTTATGCAATTTTTAACACTCCTTTTTACAAAATTATTTACATATACTGTGTTATTATTGCTTAAAATTCCATATCTGTGATACAATTCACAATGTAGTGTCAGTCACGAAATGAATGTAGTGTCAGTCACGCACAAAATCGTTAATAAATTATTTCCTATGGTACTTTAATACTTTTTGCAATTAATATATTTAGCCTGAAACCTTATACTCAAAATAAGCAGTGGTAGAATGCTGATTTACTGCGCAATCAAAAGAAATTAGAATTTTTCTGATAGCCAAAAATCTGCGAACTTTCGTGTAGTGTCAGTCACATCAGGACATTTTTATTATTTTTTAGTTACATATTAAATTTGAAAAATTTTTAATGATTGCTAAAAATACTATATGCTCAGGGGTATACTGACATACAATATTTTTTTTCATAAATAAAATATAATTATGAAATATGCAAACGAAATTGGTTAAATCGTTCTGATGTAGTGTCAGTCACGCGTGGAAATGCCCATATATATATATATATATATATATATATATATATATATATATATATATATATATATATATATATATATATATATATATATATATATATATATACTGAAACGTTATTAATACTTAGCTTTCTTTTGTAAATATTCAATTGTATAATGCATGAATGATATTGATTGTTTGGTCCTGAATGATGTCACATCGAACGTTTTCTTTTACGAACTAAAAAAAGAGGGAAAATGACGATAAATCTGCAGAATTTGAAATTATTTTGTTACCTATTTATATCCAAAAGCTTGTCGCATAGTGAATAAAAAAAATATATAAAAGTTAAGTGTAATATTGCTTAAATTGCGATTTGCTACAATCCATCTATTTTGAAATAAAATGCTTGTAGATCTGTACAAGACTTCGTGATTTTCGTGACGTTCATGCTTGATTTTCACGAAAAGCTTTACGATGTCCGACGGGTACTATAAAAATCGTTTACCAAATTTGAATTCCATTGTTCTTTTAGTTTGAGGTATAGAATGGCTTCATAAAGACGGATCAATGTTCAGAAATCACTTTTTCAGAATCAGCACCCTCCAAAACGCCTATAAACCCCGATACCTCCTTTCATATTTTCGTTCCCATTGCAATGCTTTCATTGCGTAAAATATAACTGAAAATTTCTAGTTATTCTGCTTTGTCTAAAAATACTACCTTCTTAAAAAAATTAATGACTGTTGCATTTCTGTATTTAAATATCCTATGTAATAGGGAATATTTTTATTTTAGTGAAGAAGTTCCTATCATTAAGCAGCATCATGGATGATGAATGTTTACCTGGTGATTGAAATACGCTCATGTAAGTAAAAGAATCTCTATACATATACAATGCCTTTAATGTTAATTCCAAACTATATTTTGTAAAATTAATCTTTTATTTCAAGGTTTATAATTTGAAATCACGTTTTAACACATTAAGTTCCGAAATAACTAAAGCAGCATCTTTTCCTGTTAGTTAAATATTCAGTGAGAAGTTTTTAAAAACCAAATATATTTGTAATAGTAGCTGCTACGAAAACAGACAAAAATTTTAAAATATTGGTATCTGATGTCACAAAGGAGAATTTTTACGATTCGACGGGTGGAAATGATTTTGAAAGTGAATTACGGACGGACAGAGAGACATCTCCTTCAAGTCAATAACTACTTTAATTTTTTTTAAAGTTGAATTTAAAAAATTAAAAGTATTATTTAACATGTTACTATTCTGATGGTATTAGTTCTTTCAGGAAAATAGCATGCATAAAGTTCAATGCTCTTCTTGGAATTTTAGCTATAATAGAAATTAAACAGAATTACTTGAAATACTAAACCGGTACTTAGGTACATAGACTTTTGTTTCGTAAAAGTAAAAAAAAAATACTTAAAATAATTTTTTGGACAGCCAAAATCGGTTTTCCAAATATTCGGAATTTTCAAAAAGCCTCCCTTAAAATCCTTACAGACAATTCTAAAAGAAATTATGATGACCCTTAATGGCTTGATTAGGACTATTATTAATAGCATAAAAAAACCTATCCTCGTAAAATAAAAACAGGTGTCACAAAGTAGTCCAGCTGCTTCCAAAATTGTACTTTTAGAAACTCAAACATTTTAACCAAAACTAAGAAAGCAGACACTGAATAAATAACTTTCTCTTAACCTAAAGGTCCTTCTATAATATGAGGTAATATCTTGAAGTTGATAATCGTCTCTTAGATGAGGTATTTTTTTTCTAACATTAAAAAATAATACTATGACATTTGTAACTGTGGCAATAAATATCTAGCAGCTAATTATATTAAATATAATAACAATAATTACGACTAATATCTTTATTATCAATACTTTTTACATACTTTAAACCTACATCTTTGTACCACAAAACAGGTGTCATAAATTGTACCCAAGAGCTGCTCCCAAAATTAAATTTTTAGTAGCTCAAATTCCTTAAAAAAAACCTACATTTCCACCTATAATTTGAGGTACTTCCTTGATACTGATATTTATTTCTTAATTAGGAGTTAATCTAGCATTAAAAAATAATACTCCGACATTTGTGACTGCGACAATTAATGCCCGGTTATTATTATACTTAAATATAAAACGTTGATGGTGGATATCTTTATTGGATGGATGGATATCTTTATTCGCAAAGCTTTTTCACAAGTTGAAAATTCGTTTAAAAAAAAGTTGATGATACAAAAATATAATACTGTAGACTAAACTCTACATTTGAATGTTCGAAAATGATAGCACAGTAGATTTAGCAAATCGCACTAGTTATGTATTGGAAATCTTCACAATGAAATCTTCAAATAATGACTAGCATCAGTGGATGTACATCTATATTTTGATATACTTTCTGGGAACTCTCATTTTTGAGCAACTGGCCTAATTTATAGGATTAACGATTCACTGAATGGGCAACTAAACTGTCAGTGCAGCAGAAAAAAAATCACGTAGAAACGTATACTATTATTAGGCAGCAGCAGTTTTCACTGTCAAATAACCGTCATTAGTTAATCTAAAGCTAACGAAAACCTGTCATTGTTACCAGTTTAGGGAGGAATTTAAAAACTCATGCACAGTAATATAAAAAAAAATCCGTAAGGTTTCTGAACAGATGGAAAAGTAAAACGGTGTATGTGATTTTCTGATTGTATCCTTTAACATGTCCGAACCGTTTTCGGTAATATACATAAATACATTTGAAGACTTTTTAAAGGTGATTTTCTAAATTATTTCTCAAGTAGTCTTCAGTATAAACTCGACTTTGTTTTTGATTTTTTTTTTTACAGTGCTAGTGCATTTCGGCACGGTGCTCTGTGAACTTTAATAAATTTTTACGATTGTTTCTTAAGATAAGATGGTAAAATTTTAACGTGTTTTATTATTAGTGTGTGTCTTATTGATTATAATTATGATTATCTAGTCACATACACGGTTTTTTCTTAACCCCTTGTGACGAATAAAAAAATAATCTGTAAGGTTTGTTTGAGAAATTTTAGAATTTTATTAATAACGATATCACGCCTATCGTAGTAAAATTGAAAACTATAAAAATGTATGCATTTTTCAATCATAATTTGATTAATTTCATTTGCAGAAAAACATAACGCAACTTTTTAATAGTACTTGTAAATAACCTAGAAAGATTTAAATGAATTTTTTATAAAAAAACAAATCCTTCTTCCTTGTTTATAAAACTTTTAGAATCTTTAAAACGGAAAAAAATATCAATAGAAAAATGGAAAACTCTTTTGAAGTTATTGTGAATAATTTACTACAAAAGGTTTATTAGATTCTTCTTTAAAAATCTAATGTTATTTCAAATTCAAGATTATGCTGAGTAACTCTTATGAAGTACTACTTTTTATTTAAAATAAATCCTATATTTGAATAAACAAGTGAAAAACTATATTTTGAACTAAAAGTTTTCCTTCCATACTAAATACGCCTATTGTTGTCAATAAAGTAAATAAGGATTTCATAACCTAATTAACTGCACGTCATTCAAAAGTGAAGGGAAAATTGAAAGGCGACTTAAGCAAACACAAGTCAAAATCAACTCAATTTTCGTCCCAAATAATATTAACCATCATTATCATCTAGTGCAAAAATACAGATTCTTTGACGAAAAATGGAAAATTTGATTGGAACTTTCTAACACACAACCCTTACGCTAACTCTACAAAGCAAACATATTAACAAAATAAATCAAAAATTTGCATAATAAACGAAAACGAATTACTTACTCTAAGTATAAATAAACGTTACTTCATTATAAATACGCAGAGAAAAAATACTTTTTGACTTCGGAGAAATTTATCACAATTCTTTTGTGTTTCTGTTTCCATATTCTTTTCTTATTTCTGATGTTGAGATATGAGTCGCCCCACCCCTTTCTTCAAAAGTCACAGAAAAAAAAATCATCATAAAAATTAAAAATTTAATTCGGAATGACCTTGCTTTCTTGCTTTCCGGCAAAGCTTGGGACTTAAGAGCTAATACCACTATCTAATTTACTGGGTTCCTGTCATTTTATTATTAAGGGGGTTCAGTATGTTCTATTTCGGTAATGTTAAATTGGCCAATTGCAATGTACCTTTTCACAATAACTACTGATCAGATCATCTTAAAATTTTATGTGTGTGTTATACCAACCTTATATGTTAATCTGAAGTTAAAAGTTTTTTTTTTTAATAACTGTTGGATTCTTTTTTAAATAAAATAAGTTTTAAAGTACCCAAAAAATCATGAAATTTTTCACTTTTTTTTCCCCGTAAAATTTTTTTCGCTTTAGTTTTATTAAAATTTATAACCTCAGATTAATCTATACTGTGTATTACATCCGATAAAAAAAGTTTGCGAGAAAACATAGGATAGTTTTTGAGAAAAGGTACATCGAAGTTCAAAAAATCAAGTTCTGAGAAAAACGCGTTTTAAGTTTTTATTGTTAACCCATTTCCTTACGACGGATTTTTGCTTCCTCGTAATATTTGATAGGAATAACATTATCGAATCCTTAGTAGTTCGGCCGTTCTGGGCCGTTTCAGTAGGGAAAGGGTTAAATAAAATGGCTTTTAATGTCGAAAATCAAATTTACAATCGTCTTGATACTTTGTGACATTATTAATAAAAGTTGTAATAGTATTTTAAGCCCATATTTTCTTTTTGGAGTTTTTCACCAATTTTGGGGTACTGAACCCCCTTAACCGAAAAAGTTGTGCGTGAAGATTTACAAAATTTCAAGACATACTGTCGGTAGTTTGTTATGATTTTAAATTTAGAATTGTTCTTTGTTATCTTCGGAACATTAGGTTGTGGGTTAGGTTTTTGAATTATCGTCGAGTTAGAGCTACACGAAGGCTTTTGGCGACGGGCGTCATATTTTAAAAACCACCGTCAAGTGACGAGCCGGCACCTGAATAGGCACCCAACCCAACCGCTTATCTCAATGAGAACTAGAAAACGTCGGTGAATTTAGACATGACAGCAGTTGAAATACATATTTTTCTCTCAACATTATTAAAATATACTATTTTTTCTTTTATGTGTGTTTTTCAAAATAAAATCAAAATTATACATTTTTCTAAGAGATCGTTAATAATTTAAATATTTTAAGACTCACGTTAACTCATTTTAAATATTTTTTCTAGTCTTTCACTAAGAAGATTTCAGAGGAAAACATTTTACTCTCAGTACAATTTAATAGCATAAAAAAAATATCTTTTTGTAATCGACATAAAATATTTAAATGAAAATAACTAATTCTATATAAATATTAAAATGTAGTACTAAAGTAATACAAAAAAAATATGAGGCACGAAAAAACAAGGTAAACGTAAAATATACATTGTATTAATAGATGGATTATCTTCGAGAGCACAGGATTATGCACAAACTGGTTTTGCGACGAAAACATTTAATCCAGCACATAGTAAGACCCGCCTTTAATCGAGTTCATGAGTTTTAGAAAATGAATCTATTTTTATTTTTCCGCGTATGCGTTTCATTTTTATCTCTTTCATAACTTCTCCGTGTCGCAGATTTGCGCGCCAAAAATGCGAAAGGAGTGTGACGTCATTTTTCCTTGAGAGAAAAAGATTTCTCTTTTTTTTTTGAGATTGCGACGGGCAGAGGCGGAAGTTGCCAGCTCTGAAAAAGCGTTTCTTCTCTTCGTATTCCGAAATCTTAGGGTTGTCCGAAACGGATGAGCGCCAAGCGTTTGATAGTAGCCTTATTATTTGGCGATGGTGACACAAAAAGTTTCATGTGATTGAGAAATACTTTTAAATTTTGTTCCATTTTGCTTTTCGAAAATGTGGTTGATCAAAAAACAAATTTAGAACGACAAAAATACATTTGTAAATTATGGACTGTTTATGGAAACTCAAAGTATTATTTAAGAAAATATGTATTGTTGTCACTCAAGAAATCTAAATACGATATTGGAGAAATTGTTGCCGTTTTTCATATTTATACAGTATAAATTGTAATAAGAGTCTGTATAACTAATTTTTTTTTTAAATAATTCCTTCATGCGTTATAAGTTTGCCCTACATAAATTGTTCAGGTTTATGGTCAGCATTTGTCTTATAATTTGCTTATTCAGTGAGACTTATAGAGAAAGCTTATTCTTGCTTGACAATTTGTTTTATGCAATCATCAGTTAATTGGTTAAATAATCTTTAATTTAGCCACAAAAATAAAACTTTAAGAGGAGTTTCTCCTTTAACGAAATTATATTTGAAACTTTCGTAAAATTAAACTATTTAACTTAAAACAAAACAAAATATGCCAAAATTAGTTGTGAAAAAAATCTTAATATCTTCACATCATACGTCTTTCTAGTTATTTATTTACACGAACTTAGAACAGCCAGGGCCGGATTAAGCACTGCAGGGGCCTGTAGGCAGTTGATTTTGACGGGGCCCCCTTGACTACCCCCCCCCCCCCCACCTAAGTTCTCTTTACGACTTTTAAAAAAATTCTAATTTATTATGATATGTAGATTAACAATTATATTTCGTAGTAAAAATAAAATAATTCATTTAGATATCAAATAATTTAACTATAAGGATTTAAAGCTATCAACTTTAAAAAAAAATATTATAGAGCACTTATACCATTTCTTCTAGTTAAAGTTAAATGGGGATATTTCTCATTATGTCACGCTCTCCACATAGCGATTTCATTGGTTATTTTGTTTTCTTTGTAACAGTGTTAAAACTAACCCATTTATAGTTAGAAAACACAAATTTCACGTGTATTGGGGAAATCAAAAGCTACCTATTATAGATATAATAACGATATCTACCGATATTATACATAAATAATGCCGAAATAGATGATAATAACAAATATAAATCTAACATTATATTCCCCCCCCCCCCACAAGTAACATTACAAAATAAAAATTATAAACACATGAAGAAAATAATTAATAATATATAAAATACAATAAATCATCATTACCTCTTACGTTTTGAAGACTTTCGTAATTAAAAGTGCTGAATTTTCTTTTGCAAAATTAAATAATTTTGGTTATTTAATTTAAATAATCAAACTGGCCCACGCGGCAGTCATGTTGAGATGTGTTCGAAAAGTTTTGTAGAATGAAACAGTACTTTATTTATAAAATTGCGCTTTTTTTTTTTTAGAAGCTGCCATACCGAAGTCTATGGCTAAGTAGCCTTAAGAATTTTTTTAGACGTTGCACTTTCGTAATTCATATACTATATACGTAGGATCCTTTTTTTGGGAACTTCAATTTCTCTTCATTATTTTTTTTATTGTCAAACTCAAATTATCTTAATAAACACTTTTTAATGGCCCATAAATAAGTATCAGTAGTTAAAATAATAAAACACTTTTTAGCTCAATTTTACTTATTTAGTAATTTTTTATATTAATTAATAAAAATTATTTTTAATTATTATTTAATTAGTCATTTATTATGAAGACGAAATACGAATTTTAATGTGTACAATATTTTTTTAAGACTTAAGAAAAGAATGATAGAATTGAATTACGAGCTATTTATAAGTGCGTATTGAGAAAGATTGAGTTTTGCAATTTTCTTCGCTGAATAAAAATCGAACTATAAAAAAAAATAAGAGTTAAGTAATCATAAAAGTACTGTCAACGTTTTTTTTTAAAGCTACTAGCCATAAACTCCGATACAAACCCCGGAATTTCAGTACAGTTCTGTTCTACATAACTCTCTGAGCTGACCTCAACATAACGGGAGAAAACAGCAAAGAAAGGAGCTCTTTCCCATGTCTCCGAAGTCCAGCTCCTCTAGCTAGAAAGTTTGCGGTGTGGGGGCCTAAGAATTCACTATCTAAATCTAAATGATTCTAACCCCCCACCCTTCTTGGATACGTTACTGGCCCATGCCATCCTTGCCCAAAGCACACCCCTACAGGGGTTTTCCTTATCTAAGATCAAAAATTCCACAATCACAACACAACCCCAAATGTTGGTTGCAAAAAAAAAATGAACCTTCCCTTCTGAAAGCTGCGAGTATACTTCTCTGCAACCATCAGTTCGGGGAAATATAGGAGGGGGTTATTTCGAGAGAATTGATCAGTGATAGGGAGAGGAAGTGATCAGGGAGGAATTTTGCTTTCTCGACTTTTCTTTTGACTATATGTAATTGTATCCGACCATTTTATTGCTTCAGATAACCACGTGTTGTGAGGGGTGGGTGTGAGTCTGGGGCCCCTTTTAGGGTTTATATTTACGTGCTGTGTTTGTTTTTCCAATTCGAGCGATGAAAATTCCCAACTTAAAAAAATCTTTTCGTTAGCAAAAACATAAATTCTGAGTGTCCCCCTTTTGACTTGGAAGTTGCGGGGCCCCTAAAATGTACGGGGCCTGTAGGCGAGTGCCTAAGTTGCCTAATTGGTAATCCGGCCCTGAGAACAGCTTATACAAAAATATATATATAATAAGATTTAAAAAACAGATACTAAGCAAAATTTTGAACTATTTTCTGTTCAATTTCTTTTCCCTTCAAGCAAAAATATTCAATCAAACTTATAAAAAAAGGTGATTCTAATTTACTTCTCGCCCAAAACAGCAACAACTCGCCAAATAAGCATCCCCTCTCCATCAACCGATACTGTTCCCATAGCGACCAGTTCGCTCCTTTTCTCCCTCTGTAATCTCTCTCCCGGTTCTTTTGGCTCAGATCTTGAGTGAGGAAAAGCCAAGATTGCCATAGGCGGCGCACGGACGCAATGAGTCGTCTCAAGGATTTGGGATCCCCGCGAAAATCATCCTCGTGCAAGAGAGAAATATATTTTTTATATAAAAGATGGGGAAGGTGTAACAATGTATTTGTTTCATATTTGCTCTTTGGAAGTACATTTAATTCTTCCATAAGGCTTTGGACAAAACCTATTTCTTTAAAATAATTTATAATTTGTACGAACCACACCATGCTAGAAATGAGGCTTTTGTCATAGGTTAGACCAATTTTTAAATTTAAGAGAAATATATGTGTTGATAAAGAAACGTGGTTTAAAACAAAAAGTTCTGACAAGAGTTTTAAGCATTTTAACTTAAAAAATTACACTGACTTTTTTTAAAATGCTTTATAATTATTAAAAAAGAGAGAAACTAGTTTAAGTCTATTTATTAGTAGTAGGATGCAATTTGTTTTATGCCTAAACAGAAACATATTAGTTTCAATAACAAAAAAACTAAGTGAAAAATAATTAAATGAAGTGAGCTTGGGGTCACGCGAATACAAGTACAAAAATTGACTAAAACACTTTTTTAAGTTTATTCAATCCAACTTTTCTTTATTTTTCTGCAAGAAAGGGTTTTCGCCGTTCAATAACGTTTATTCAACTAGTTACTATATTTTAATGTGTTTACAATATCTATGTTTTTGATTAATTAAAAATTTGTTTCAAAGTTAAAACGTTTTATTAATTTGATCTTTGAAAAAAAGTTCTTAAAGATCACTTATAGATGCAATCACATAAAAATAATTCTACTGTTTTCCAATAAAAGTCAAAATATCGCTTCATCCTTCAAACTTAACTTTGTGTTGCACAATAAAAAAAAACAACTTCCACAAAAAGTTTAATTAAGGTAAAAGAATCGTTACGAAAAGTTTTCTTGGAATACAAAAATACATAAAACAGTAAACTTCATCAACTTTAAAAACAACTTTTCTTAATTCATTTTCTCTTTAAAAAATTCTGAATGAATAAATATCATGTCCAGTGACGCTTATTGTAGAGGCTTTACTTTAAAATGCGTGAAATATATTTTTTTTAATAAATTAAATCTGAGCTTTAAAGTTTAAAACTTTTCTTAGTTTGAACTGTGTTTGATGAAAAGTACAAGATGTTGAATAAAATCAATTGATACAAGACAAACAAATAATGGAACTATTTGCCATAAAAAGCGAAAACATTGCTATGAGTTTCCTACCACTTTCACAAGAAAAAAGAATCAATATGAATTTCATTCTATTTTTCCCCTTACATTTTGCGTCGTTTTCGATTCACTTTTCTCAAAATTCCGAGTCTCTTCTCTCAGAGTCAACACAGGACAGGTGCATTTTCCCATGGCATTTCAACACAGTCAAAAAACGCCGAGTGAATTGATATGTAGAACAAGGCATCGCGTTTTATGTAAAGGTTTTATTTTGGAGGCACCCTGGGATTTCTGAAAGAGATTGAAAAGTTTTTTTTTATTTTTCCTCCGTTGTCGTCAAAAAGACACACATATTTTCGCCGTCGTCGGTTGATTGTTTGCGGAATTTTAAAATGCAAGATAGGGACATACAAAATTCATCGCTTGTCGACGATGTAGAGCCCTTTTTATGTATTGGGGATGGGGGGGGGGGAGGTACATATATATTTAGGCTTGTATGCTTGATCAGAGACCTGCTTATGAAGCTTTCGCCAAGTAAGACAGACAAAGAAAGAATTTCTACTGTCCCAGAGAAAGAATATACACCCAGGGCGAAGATGAGAATCGAACCCACACCCGTTACAGCTCGCAGACTGCTAGCGTAATGGCCCAAACCACTCGGCCATCCGGGGCCCCCCTTTTATCTGTAGTTGGATAATATGCGCATTTGAAAGAACAGTATACTTGTGCTGACTTATGTTGTAGATGCTTTGATTTTTGAAAATGATAAATTTCAAATAAAATACACTATCGTACACACAAATAAAAGCTTTACTCCTCCTCGAAGCAGCCCTTTAGTGGGCCAAGACAATGAACTGCCCATTTCAGCTCTCATAAACTAGGGTTCTGAACAAAGGTACAAGTACCATCAGTTAGATGACCCAACCCCCAAGAGTCCCCACGGAACACTCCCCCCCCCCTCCCACACAGTGCTTGGTTTCCAATCAAACTTGGCCCTAATTTTATCCATGCACCCACTTAAGAAACGGAAGGCTGAGTAAACCTCGCTTAATACGGGATTTATAAGTAATGTTGAGATAATTTCTTGAAAAATAAACAAAATTCTGATTTTGTAAACAAATATATTTTGTATAAAAATATTACAAATTTATCCAGAGAAAACAATAATACATTTTTGTCCTTTTCCAAGCCGTTTGGGCGGTTAATAGAGCTTTCATTATTTGACAACAAAAGTATTCATGCATAAAAACCTTAGTTTCGAAATCGATTTATTTATGTACTCTCAATTATTCAACCTTAAGGTTGACTTATTTTGATTTTGTCTAACTGAAATGTGGGTAAAATTTAAATAAAAAAACCTCCAAATAATAGGCGAAGTTATCCATGTAATATTGTGTAACTACTAATAATATAAACTATTTTATCCATTTGGCTTGGTTTCTCTAGGCAAACGGCATACTTTAACAAACACAGAGAGCTCAGATTCTTTGTAATCTGGGAGTCAAAATTGGTAGAGAGAGTCGCCTATATGGTGAAACAAAAAATGACTCTCAGTTCTGCAAAGACTTGCCCTCCAATATTGAAGCCCCATTAGAGAAAAAATAATAATAATATAAACTTAAAATTTCTATAAAATTTATTTATCTTTATAGAATTTAAAAATTTCGGGAAAACTACACAAGTCTTTAGTATTAAAAGACAATATAAAACGACTATATTTTATAATCTATAATATTTCATAATCTCCCATACCCCAAAATACTCAAACAAAAGCATTTGTCTCGGAAAAAAAACAACCCTCAAACCAATTCAAATCCCAATTTTCTCCAGTTCGTTCCGCAATTAACCAGTGATTATGCGCAACCCCCGCCATCACCTCTCTAAATCGGTGATTGTCCATAACGAAAGATTGAATAGCAATAATTATTAAACAACAATTATTATCATTCCCCCAACACAAAGAGACAAATGCTACAGATAGACAAGAGAAGTTGAACAGGAAACGAAAAGAGGGGAAACGTCAGTCAAGGAAACACGTGCAATTAATGTGATTGCAATGCAAGCTCGCGACTGTCTGTGTCTTTGTAGTAGTATCAGCTTTTCTTTTGTTGGGTAATTGTGTGGGAACATTTCAGTTGTGGGAATTCAAAGGCGCCTTTGGGGGGTAGATTAAGGGGGAATAGGCACCCAGATCCAGGGGTCTCCAAACTCAAGGGTCTCAGTGTTAATCTAATGGGAAAAAACTATTTTCTCTGCCACATTTCTCCGGCTGAATTGAATATTTTTACGTAGGCATTCCCCTAGCATGCGGAATTTCACAGGTTCGGGTCTGGGCATCGTCAAAATAACTGCCGACCTAAATAACGGCCCGTGTAGACAAAATATCCGTCGAGCAATACCCAGTGTGGAGTATGCGCATGTTAAATATCCTTCAAAGTCTTAACGCTGCATACGAAGTTGCCCTTACGGTTACGTTGTGTGCCTACTCTGGTGTCGGCTCGACACTTGACTGCGGTTCTAAAATACGACGCCCGTCGCCAACAGCCCTCTTGTAGATCTTGTGCGACGGTTATTCAAACCTAACCTAACCACTCTCCCATTGAAAAGAAATTGATTTGAAAAACTTTTTTTAAAGATTCCATTGTATATTTGATTCAAAACCAAATGTAAAAAAGCAGACATAAATACTATTTCAAAAACATTTCATATTTGATTCGAAAAAAACAAGTAAAAAATACACCTAAACTCTATTTTAAATTTTAAAAATTCTAACATCTTATAATAAACTTAAGTTAAATATATTTAAATGTTCGAGTGCATTTAGAAAATACTAATTCTTTAATATTTAAATATTTTCTTCTAAATCGACAATGCCTTTTCGCATAAAAACTCTATAATCCTGTTCAATTTCTTTTGCTATACATAAACCCACTTAATTGCAACAGCGAAATCCAATGCTTTACTTATTAGGAAAACATCAGCTAGCTCATATTTCGGCTTAACATCGAATTATTTTTTCAGGCCATCAATAATGCAAACGCACCGAAATAATAATAAAGGTATAAAATAATCGGAAGTTATAAAAGGATGAACAAGAGGCAGTAAAATAAAAGCAGCGGTTAAAAAGAAATGAAAGCCCTCCAATTAGTGCATTCCGAACTTAAGAAGTCCTTGTGGCGCTGTGACAAAATTGTAACTGAAAATACGAATTTGTATGGAAGGAGTTTGAATTTTTTTGTTCTGTAATGGGGCTGCGACTTTACACTCTAAAAAATGAATGCTCAAAAACGACGAAACTTTCCTTAATTTTGACGATTCCATTACTGGCAAATGCTCCGAGTTTTCGTTTCCTCAAAGTGAAGAAGTTCGAATCATCCTTTTTATGAGGATTTGAAGGTCGTCTAATCTAAAGAAATATTTCTTCATTTTTGAGCATGTGAGTACAACAATGAGATTCTGCTTCCTCAGAATCAAGATACATAATCGTCAGATCACGATCGTAAAAGTGAGGATTCGCGTTTACTCAAGAGTCACGTGATAGTTTGACGAAACAATCCTCAAAATTAACGAAATGAGGCGTGAGGATTCATGAATCGTCAAAACTGAAAGTGGTATGGTATGGTATGGTATGATACATATATATTCCAGCTTGTGTGCTTGTTCAGAGAACCGCTTATAAGCTTTCGTCAAGAACTGAAAGTGTTATTTCTGAAAGTGTAGCGGTCAAGCCTTTGCAGACTCAGCATATTCCCCAGAACTGTGAGCCATTTTTTGTGACACCATCTAGGCCACTCTCACTACCAAATTTGACGCACAGGTTGACGCTCTGAGCTCTCTGTGGATGTTAAAGTATGCCGATATTTAATTTTGCCGAGAGAACCCAAGCCAAATGGGCCCTCCAGGGATCTTTTACATGCCACATAATCATATGACATGCTTGTCCAAGATTTTCCCATGAATCTTTTAATTTAAAAATGTGTTAATAGACCCTGTAAAAGGACTTCTTGAGTTTAACGTTTAAAGAGTATTTTTCAGTAAAATGAAACTTATACCCCCTTGGGTGATGTTTAAAATCTAGAAATTTAGTACATTAATAATGATATTTATCATCTAAAATAACTAAATTTATGGTTATCGTTTCCTAAACAATACAAATATATTGTCAAAACGTTTTTGCTTTTTTTTTTAAAGAAAACAGTTTTTTAGAGATTAAAATAGTTTTTAGAACAGCGCGCGCATACTCACCTGTTTGTCCAATGTCTATCAACTCAACTGTCTCATTTCTTTGGCAACAACAATTATTGTAAACTAACCACAAGTATAAAAAATTGTAAAAAAAAACCTGATTTGTTTGTAAACAAAGTTCTATTGGTTTACAATAGCATTTTTCAATAAGATACTATCATAGACAGAGCTGCTCAGTGGCTGAGTGTCCGCTTCGTGAGCCCAAGATCGCGGGTTCGAGCCTCGACTGAGTCGTCAGATTTTCTGGTTGGAAAAATCTTGGGCACGCATGTCATATGATTATTTGACATGCAAAATATCCCTGGAGGGCCCATTTGGCCTGGGTTCTCTCGACAAAATTAAATCTCGTCATGCTTCAACATCCACAGAGAGCTCAGATTCATTGTAAACTGCGTGTTAAAATTTGTAGCGAGAGTAGTCTAAATAGTGCCCAAAAAATGACTCTCAGTTCTGGGGAATATGCCGAGTCTGCAAAGGCTTGACCGCCAATAATGCCTCTCCATTAGAGATGGAAAAACTATCATAGACATAAAGCATATTCGGGCACGTCTGCCAAACAGCAGGTACAAACAATGAATGATTTCCGTCTTTGAAGAACATTTGTGCAATTTTTTACAATAAACTTTCTAACGGTCTTACATCGATAAGCAGTAAAACTAAATCACGTTTAAGACTTAAATTTTAATTCCAATAGGCTCATTTTAAGTAGCGTTGTTTTTTCTGCTTTCATTTCTGATTTTTCTTCGATGCTAGATTTTTCTTGCTCCAAATAGTTCTTGTTGCTATTCCAGACCTAAAACGTTTTCATTATATTGTATTTAACGTCCTTTTGAGATTCTAAAAATCTAGCAACTTTATATTTTATGTAAAACAAACAAAATTTATAATAAGTAAGTTTTGTTTTTCTGTTGAAGTTATAAATTAATCTTCCGGGGGGCAGTTAGAATGTTTTCGAACCTTCACATCGAATTTTCTACCTCGTTATTTCGAGCAGTTCATTTCACCATTTTATTTCCCTTTAGGGAATTCGAAAGCTCCGAAAAAAGAATAACAAAAACCCAACACGTTGAAGAGCTTTTAATACTTTAAAACAGAAAAATATGTGTTGTTGCATAAATGCTAATAACTTAAACACAGTTGAAAAACTTTCTCTTGTTTAAAAATATCCAAATGTGCGTTGTTTTTAAGTGGAAGATACAATTTTAAATATTAACGAATTTCCACATGAAAAATTTAAAAGCTCACGTTTGTTTTAAATCAATGTTGTACTGATTCATGTAGTCAAGATTTAAGTTTAATGCAATGAAAAAAAAACAAATTTGTAGCCCCGAATATATATTTGTGATTTTTTGTGATATTACCAAATAAAAGAATATAAAATATATAAAAAATAAAAGAAAATCAACTTAATGTAAATAAAGGTTTTTACACAATATTTAGCTAGTCGCAAAAGTAGCCTTGGTTTTCAATACAAGTTACCCTGCTAGTGAACTAAGAAAAATATTTAACAATTTGATAACTGAAATTATATTACTGATATAAAATGTTTTTTATAAAATAGGAAATAATGTAAGTTATTGAATTTGCTCAATCAAACTATAATATAAGCCAATGCATAATATTTTTTTAACAAAAAAATAATCCTTAATGAAAGAAATGTGAATAAAAACATAACTTATGTTTGTTAAAAAAAATAATCGAAGAAAGTGAACTTAAGCTTGTAACTTAAATATGTATTTAGCAATTTAGCTAGTATACGGACAATAAAATCGATGACGAACTGTAATATATATTTTTATCGTTAGCAGCTAATTTCTCGAGTCAAACAGAGACAAAATTCTAGTAAGCAATAAATTATAACAAAATTGAACGTTGCTATAAAAAAAGTACCAAATAAGTATAATTACATCCTAAAAAAAGCATTATAGTTCATTCCCAAAGTACCCCTTAATAGCAGAAAGGACAAATTTAGGATCATTTTCTAAATGACTGATTGTTATGAGACAATCAAGTAATTCTATAGCACGAGAAAGTGTCGCTAAAGACGGCAATTGTCTACATACGTAAGAATTTCTTATGAACAAAAAATTAGCGCATGCTGTAACTAGTTTTCGCTTTTGACCGTTGGACTAGCAGGAAGCTTCAATATCAAATCTACTATGGTAGTGCAACTAAACATCTAACTGTCAAATACCGGGTAGGCTAGGGTTGGTACATATCTATTCCGACCTGCGTGCTTGATCAGAAACCTGCTTATGAGCCTTTGTCAAGTAAGACTGACACAGAAAGAACTTTTACTGACACAGAGAGAGAAAGTACACCCATTGCGGAGGCGGGAATCGAGCCCGCACAAGTTACAGCGCGCAAACTGCTAGCGTAATACTCTGCGATTCAAACCACTAGGCCATCCGGGCTCCAAAAATACCGAGTAAATTATATCTAGCCTGACCAGATATGTTTAAATGAATTGATTTTCAACAATTAAATCTTGTCATAAAGTTTCATAAATCAAAATATGGTGAAACAGTACACCACGGTCATTGCAATTGCTAGGAATAACTGATTTGGTAAAAACAAAACCAAGTACGAAGGTTTTAACAGTGTGTTACAAATTTAGCGCTAGTTTTCACCAGCTGGCCTTTGGAGCTGCTGGAGTCGGGTTCGAATCCCGGTCAGGCATGGATCTTTGTGACCGTCAATAAATGTCGTTATTTGTCTATGTGTTATTCCTTTCTTTGCGACTGTAAAAACTCTTTCTGTGTCTGCCCCACTTGACGAAAGCTTATAAGCGGTTCTCTGAACAAGCACACAAGCTGGAATATATATGTACCATACCATACCATTTTCACCAAAAAAATTGGTTCCTGGTAGCTGCAACATATGTGCAGTAAATTGTTTCACTTTTCCCATTGGCATTTGGTTTAATAACTGTTCATGTTCTGTTAGTAAAAACCTGAGAAATGGTGAATCTAATGCCAAAGTAAGATGAAACTTTTGCACCACACAGTCGAGGCAGGTACTATATTAACCTATATTTTCCTTTGATAAAACATATCATTTAAATTCTAACAATGTAGTAATTAAAAAAATTAGTTGCATTGAAAACAAATAAGTTTTCTAGTTTCATGTAGTGGAATTCACGTTCAAACTTACAGGAATGCGAGGCATTTGCCCTTGGATTATAATCCTGAGTAGAAGCAGTAGCAATGATAATTAACCCTTTCTCTTTGGTTTTCTTTCTTGCGTTTTTTGTTCGCCTTGGGAAGGGGTTGAAGGTCTCGCCAACGGAAAGCGAGGTTCTCGACTTGTGTCGTCCCAACGGTTTTCTTCGGCTTGATAAATCGAGTTCGAATTCCACGGGCTTTCTTTGAAACAATGTTGAAGAAGTTAAAAATAGCGGAGCGGCGGTTAGAAAGGATAAGTAAATAAAAAAAACGTACAGATTACATATCAGGTTTTTTTAATGCTGATTAGATAACGGTATTCTGATGTTACATACATTATTATTTTTTAATATTTTCGATTCATTCATTGCAATAAATTGAGTTCAAAATAGCAATAAAATTTAAAAAAATAGTTTGGTTTGTAAGACTCCTTAAGCAACAAATAGTACGATCTAAAAAGCCATAAGCACTAAAATATAAGCGTTTCCCTAAAACCAATTAAATAATCTGTTGACAACAATAAGTTCATAATTTTAAATTTTAAAATTAACTAAAAATATAATTATAATTATGATGTAAAAGGATAACTTTATTAATTTTAAAAAATAACGGTGACGCGACTTACCAAAGCAAGTTTTAAATTATTTACAATACAAGTCAATTACCATTCTAGCAGTGAAAATCATTCATATGGAACTAAAATTTTGAGTTTTAATACTTTTCCACAAATATAAACGATGAAACTTCATTCAAAATGCTTTCTCTAGTGCGCCCTTGGGTTTTCAAATCCTTTGCGTTGTTTTCAAATTAAAGTGGTACTTCTTTCATGTCAAAATTCATAACTGTACTTTTTAATTGTTTAAATATACTTTTTAAATATGAACTTATTAAATTAAAACCAATGATTTTATTGTTTTTAACAGCATTTTTTTTATGTTATTGTTAGGCTTCCATACGCTACATTACGTTTACATTCAATACTTTGATGAGATACAATTTTCATTATTTTTTCAATGACAAAATAAAGCGAATTGGAAGGAAAAATATCATATGGTTCAATAATTATTAATAAAGTTTAAAAATAGTGCCTCCATTTGCAAATAATTATATGTCATTTTAAATTTTCAAAAATAAATAATTAATTTTTTAAAAAAGTATTTTTATTCCATTTGGTTTTACATAGTTCTTATCATGCTTTATATTCTTAATGAAAAACTTTCACGCAGATAATCCATAAGGTTATTAAAATAAGCGAATTATAAGACAAACGAAGACAAAAGCGTGGGACAATTTATGAGGGACAAAAAATGTAACACGAAATATTATTTTAAAAACTTAAAATTAACGTTTTTACACGATAAAGAAGGTGCTAATGGTAATAACAAAAGGGGTGATAACGATATATTTTAATAATTTAACGCAAATATTTATGCAAAAATAAGTTACATCCTAAATAAAGAATGCTTAAGCAAAAACTGAAAAAATATTATTAAAAAAATTGAACTCAAATGAAGCTTCATACTTTAAAAAAATAATGCAAATTTACGTCTTTTGAGTAGCTACATAATATGATATTTTCAAAAAAAATTATAACAGTTTGAAATATTCAAAACTTAGGATAAATATTGGTTTCATCAGTATTAAATTTATCAATCTTCAAGCTAAACTCTTCGGGCTAATAAATATACGTAAGAAAAATAAATATTTGAAATTTTCTCCAACAAATGAAATTTTTTAAACTCTAATTGTAGCATTTATGCTACTTTCAGTTTCTTACCACGCAATGTTAAAAATAATCGTATAGCGAAGAAAGTTAAGTCCCTAAAGAATTCTGAATATTCAGTTTCTTGTAACAAAAACCTGTTATTTTGCTGATCGTAGAAAGCAGGTGTTGAAACGATTCATCATTCTTTTTTTTTCTTCGTGATTTTGAAGATTAGACCACATGAGAAAAGCACTTTGGTAAATTTGGATTTCATTTATTATTTTCTCAAGTTTCAAACTAAAATTTAGGATGCTTTATCATTTTATAATAAAGTTTGATATGCGAAGAGTAAATGATCATTTATAACCTTCGTTGAAACTGTTTCTAAATCAAGAAGGTAAGGCTTCGAAACATAGAAGCATTCAAATATAGTTCACAACTACCAAGTCTATTTTACACAGACAGATTTCATTATATATCCACTCTTACGCAAAGAAAGCTACCCATACTAAGACTAAAAAATGGTAAATATTTAATAACTTTTGAACCACAATTTCAAAGGTGTGCATACGTAGCAATTTTGCTGCTGAGTGTCAGGCTAAAGTTTATTTTGTATTTAATTTAACAATTCAGACTAAAAATATTTTTAATATAAAATATATATGTATTACAATTAAAATTTCTAAGACATCATAATTCATTTTTCCTAAGATATAAGAAAAAATATGTTATTTCTGCTCAGCCAATATTTATTTTTCAATAAACATTAATAGTTAAAAATAAAAAAATGAATAATAGTTTAATTTCACAACAAATTTACATGTAATAAGTTGATTTAACAAATTTTTAATTTATAGTTTATTTTTATATGCAATTAACATTCCACTTTAACAAGTGTTTTAAATATAAAAAAAATAATTTTTTGAAGGCACAACCTACTTTGTTTTCTTAAACAAAACTAATTACTTCTAATAGATTGTTTAAACTTTTCTTATGACAAAAAAAAATTATGGAAAAGGTATTAAAATTACATGAAATGCTTACAAAGTCTAATAAAATGACCAATTCGTGTGTTTAACTCTTAATAGAAAGTTAAAGAAATGGCTGGCACGAGCACTACCATAAACGTACTTTTTAAAATATAATATTATATTGAGACAGTGCAATTCTATGTTTTTGGAATATTTCATTTTACACTGCGTTCTCTAGCTATTTTCTATTATATTTGAAGCCCCATATAGAATAAATACTTTCTATTAATATTAAAACTTTTAACTTTTAATTTACTTTCCTGTTTTAATTCGAAAGAATGCTTAAGGGGATTTAGGACACAAAATCTTTTTTAAAAATGTTATTTATCTTTAAAAAAACGCACAATTATTTTTGACTAATTTAAAACAAATGACAAATGACAGTGATTGCGCCCTCTAGAAGGGAAGGGCGTAAGCTATATGCCCATTACCCCGCTCGCCAGAAGAGACAGTCACAAGAAACACAAAGAAGGACGCCACAAACACATAGACAAATAACAACATTTATTGACAAACACAAACATCCATGCCTTTACCGGGATTCGAACCCGAGCCCAGCAGCTCCAAAGGCTAGTACACTAACCATTGCGCCAGTGGAACGGTAATTTAAAACAAAAGTTTTAATTACATTTGCAGTAAAATGTGAGATATTTAGTTTCTTGTGTCATGACATCTACGTTGGCCGCCAGCAGTAGGTACTGTATAAGGCCAACAAATTTCCAAACTTCAAAGCTGTTTTTCTCCTTGATCACGTTTTCCATGAATTTTTGACTTTAAATTGATATAACTCAAAATCTACTACACATAGAGTGTTAAAATTTCCGACACATATTTTTCAAACATATATCTTTATTTTGTTTTCGGGAATTGTTGTTATTGGTATTATTTTTTTTATTTATATTTTTCTTTTGCATACTATTTGAGTTTTATGTAGATAGAACTAATTTTTTTTTTTTAAATTCTATTCAATTTAGTAAAAAAAAAACACTTAAACAATTTGTAAAATGGACTCAAAGACAGAGTGTCAATCAAAAATAAAGTGTTTTGAATAATAAAATTTCAAGTTATATCAAATAATACAAACATAAAAATTTTCAATTTTTTTTTATTTTTTAATTTTATTAAAACATTTTTTTTAACAAAACATATTTTTTCAATTACAAATTATGTTACATACCTCTGCACAAAAAAAAAAAAAATAGTAAGATTCCTTTAAAATTAAAGATTTTAGAATTTTGTGTTCTATATTTCCAGATTCCTCTCCAACCATTCGATTTCAAATATCTTTTTTTTTGTTAGAAAGATATGATATACCAGACACCTATTAGGTTCTATACTTTTTTCATATGTAAGTTTGTCGATCCGAAAATGAATTTCCTTGACAATTAAAATTTAATTGATAGATTTATTTATAAAACACCGATCTCAATAGCATTAAAATAACAGAAAATTATGCAATTCTAGTTCTTTCATGAATTCTTGTTCACGAATGTTATTGAAACAAGTAATTTAATACGACTTTTATTTTTCAGGTTATCTCAAGCTGGATGAGATGCATACTAAAAAGAAAACAATTCAGTGAAAGAAGCTTTGTATTACTCGTTAATCTATGATGTTAGATTCCCTATGCCTGTTGTCTTTAATATTTTTGTTAAAAAAATGTATATTTGTGAAAAAAATAAATGTTTTTTTTTTCATATATTTTAGTTGTGTATTTCTTGAGTATTTCACATAAAAGGCGTTCCCTTCCTGTTGTGTAATAACGTGTGTTAAAAGTAAAAATTTTAACCTTAAATTGAAAAGTAGCAGACTATGTAATCTACAATTGCTGCAACTAAATAATGTAACTCGTTTTATTTAACCCTAGGAGGGAAAAGCAACTTGTTTTCACTGTATGGTATTTAAGTTACAATTTTAACTAAATATTAAATTCTTAAATTTAAAATAATATAGATTTCTGTAGTAGGGTTATAAATGGCACCTCGCGCTGCTTTAAATATTAAAGTTTAGTAAAGTTAATAAATTTATAAAATTTTAAAAATAATGTAGTTCTGAGATACCTGACAGTCAGATGACGGGTTTATACTTGTAAATTCGACTTTTTTATTAAAAAACTTGTTTAACTCTCGACATACAGCACAAAAATCGTCAGTAAGATGGAATTAGCTTTTATAAATATTTTTTTGGTAAAAACAATAACTTTATTAACTTTTAATGTAAATAAAAATTGATGAAGAGCTTGGTTTAAGATCATGCTAAGTGACAAAAAGGGAAAAACGAGAAAATGAGCTTTAATGTTTTTCGTTTGCAATCAGATCTGTTGAACACGGTACTTGCAGACGGAAAAAAATATACTATATTTAAAGTGTTTGGAAAAGGTGAAACTTGTTACCGTTAAAGAAGTTAGTAATATGCTTATTGACGTAAGAATCTAAAAAAATGCAATAATGTCACTTAGCACGTTCTTCCACTTAGCTCTTCAATTGTGTTTAAAACTACAAAAAAAGAAAGATTACAACTTCTTCAAATATAACACATTAAGATAAAATATCACACCATAAATAAAAACTAATATTTAAACACAAGGAAAAGAATCTCAATAGGAAAATGGAATAAAGCATCTCCTAGAAGATAATGTATCCCACACCCAAAAGGGAACAACAGTCTATTGTTGAAGAATCTTAATTTCTTAAACTTATTGTTATTAACATTTAATATTGATAAAAATGTAATTGAAATTAAAACTACACAAAAGAAAGATTATAACTTCTTCAACTATAGCACATTAAGATATATCACACCATTAATAAAAACTAAGATTTAAACACAAGGAAAAAAATCCCAATAGGAAAATGGAATAAAGCATCTCTAGCAGATCTAAATCTCTTAGAAAATAATGTTCCCACACCCAAAGGGGAACAACAGTCCCCCTATCGTTAAAGAATCTTAATTTCTTAAACTTACTGTTACCAACTTTTATTAATGTTAATAAAAATATAATTATGTGTAAAAAAAATTTCAATGAAACTACACAAAAGACGAAATATACTTCTTCAACTATAACACATTAAACAAATTAATATACATATTAAAAATTAATATACAAGTACACCATCGATGCAAAGTAATATTTAAAAACAAGAGCACCAATCTCAATAAGTAAATAGAATAAAGTATCTTTTGGGGGAAGATAATGTCTCCCACACCCAAAAAGGAACAACAATCCTCCTCTTGTTGCAGAATCTTAATCTCTTTTTATAACTTTGCATCAAGTTTCTGTCCCACATTATCAAGATTCTACCCTTTCAGAGCGTCATATTCTTTCTGGTCGGATCATCATCTGATGGAGTTGGCGGGACGTCAATTAGACAGGCTCCGAACTCGGAGTACGATAAGGGGTGAGACACAAATTGAAGAAGAGTTTGAAATTGGGAACGTGCGATAAAATCATTAGTTATTGGGCATATTTCAAGAATCTTTGACCTTTTTTTCTGACATCTTTTTTTTTTCATATTGTAGGAAGTTCTAAACGGTATCAGGGATTTCTGCTATAAAAAAAATTGGGAAGACGGCAAAAAGAATTACAAAAAATCAGGAACATGGATAAATAAATTCAAAAATAAGTCAAAACATTTTACCTTGTTTCAAACTTTTATATGTATTAAAAAATACTATTTTTAGGGATTCAAAATTTAAGGAAATACCAAACGAGAAAAATAAAATAATATTTCGACTTTCATTAAAAACATTTCCCTTGTGTCAATCAATTCCAAAGATGATTAATTGGCATAAATTATCTAATTTGATACCTCATCATAGAAAAAATTAAATGACAACAAAATGCCACCATATTCTTTTTTTAATGCATTACTTAACTTAATTCCCATTTCAACTGTAAAAAGTTAAAATCTAAAATTTTGAAACTTATTATCAAAACTAATACAGTGAAATAAAATAAATTCCTAATACATCAGCATCTTCTTTTGAAATATTTTGATCCATAAAACACATTACTGTCAACTACCATTTATAAGGATCTCACTCCTTTTTACCAAGACTCCTGAAGTATGAAAACTTATAAGCCCGGTCTAGGAATGTCAGTTATTCTAACAACAGACATATTTTTAGTATAATTAATAATTTAATTCAATTTTAAGCGTTCGAAATCCTTTTAACTTTCGGATGCACAACAAATTATAAAATTTTAAAATTACGGCTATTGCTGAACAATCTGACTGTCAAATAACGGGATGAAACTACTGACATAGAAAAACCGTGCGATATCGCCCACTATCTAGAGGGGAAACGGAGGGTCAAAATCTGTTTAATTGAACACCTGAACATGGCGGCCAGTTGTGTAGAAAATAACAGTACTAAAATTGCTCTTTAAAAAAAAAAAAAAAAAAAAAAAAAAAAAACGCTGATATCTTAGAGCTGGTGGCGCTTTGAAATTTTTTGTAGACGTGGATTGTACTTTTAGGATTCATTATTCAGGATCATTTTTTTGGGTAGTTCTATTTCTATTCAATGAAACAATTTTAATGTCAGACTCAATTTTGAATGACATTTTATGATTTGTTAGACTTAACGATGAATATAAAATCATTAATCAATAATTCCAAATTATCAATAAACAACTAAGCAAATCTTCGGTTACTTAATAATATTACTTATGACACTTACAAAAGGAAATTCGAAATATTTGCAGTTATCAACTAGAATCAACTCAACAATCATGATTCTAAAAAAAAAGCAATTTTAGTACTGATTTTTTCTATGGCAATCGCCGCCATGTTTAAGTGATGATTCGGCACAAAATTCCCTCTTGTTTTACCATTACGTTTCTCCTCTAGATAGTGTGTGATAGCGCACAGTTTTTCTATCTCGAATGGAATAAACGCCTTTTTCTCTCAGAGTTTCAAATAATTGTAATAGTAAGATAATTTGAAAAAAAATCACAATTTATTAATGTGTAAGCGTATGTTATTATACATTAGAGTAATTTGAAAAAAAATATTTGAAAAATATATTAATGTGTTAAAAATATACATTTCAAACACAACCAACTAATTCACACTAAATTTGTTTACCCCACGCTAGATTAAATGTATACCCATCCCCTACACTGCCACCAGATGATAGATAGCCCCCCTCCCCCCTTCCCTCCTTCCCAGTCCACTCTGGCAGTTTAACTCGAATCTTTTGACTGATGAACAGCCCCCCCCCCACCTCCCTCTCCCCCCCTTTTCACCCAGATACGGGAAACGAAAGGGATACATCTAGAGGGGGGATAAAAGGGGTCTAAGCCCCCCCCCCCCCTAAAATTTTTGATGCGACTTTAATAGTCAACAACGCACTCGCCTCGTATATCATAGTCAATGCGAATGCGCTTCGCAGCGACCGCAAACTCGCATTTGATTCCTTCATAAGGTTTGGCGTTGGGTGGATAGATTTGATTACCACGCGAATTTGGCGGAAAATCTAGAAAAGATAGAGTTAGAGGATCGAGTGAGATTTTAATGAAATTTCGGTTTGGCGTAGTGTATATGGTGGATAAAGTACACACTTGATCCACATATGATGAATTTGAATGTGTGTTGTATATACCCCGGTCTGCTCAATTTTTTAGGCTTAAAAAGCTCTTGCCTATTTTCATGTAATTGTAGGGTAAGTGACAATTTAAAAGGAGATTTAAAATCTTCTTAAATTAAAAAAATAAATCAAATTAAATAAAGTACATTACAATATTAATTTTATTTTATTCTTTTTTCATATTCTTGAATAAGGATTGAAAAAAATGTGGTAACCCTTCATCTCCCTCTATTTAATATATCTTCTCTCCGTATTTATGTCGTGCTTGTCAACTAAAAACTGGAAGACAAAAATCCTTCGGGATGGATATTAGGGTAAAAAGGAACTGCATTCAATTATCCGAATTGCTCTGTCAAATTTACTCGAGTATTTATTTTTCTGGAGATGGCAACATGTACTCCAGTATTATGTCTTTTAAAAGCACGCCAGTGTCGCTCAATTTCTTTCTTGTTTCATCGTTTTATGTTTAACCCTCTAATGCATTCTGTTGCCATATGGCAACAAGTAGCATAATCCACTTTATTCTATTATAGTAGAGCTCCCTCTCGACAAATATGGTTTTTTTTTCATCTATTACATTCCATTTGGAAGTTTTAGTTACTAATAACCCTCATAGATGACTGTAGTAAAAGTGAATTCAAAATTAAATAAATGTTAAACCCTTAACGATTGGAAAATTTAAAATAAAAAGGGTTTTAAAAATTGGATTTAAGTGTTTTAAAATTGCAAATGATGAACTAGATAACTGATAGTAAGCATTGATTTAGGCCTAAATAGCAATACCGATACAAACAAAATCTCGTCAAGTAAAAAAAAATATAAACATTTATTTTAATTTTTTATACAATTTATTCTGTCAAATGTGTTAACATTCAGCATTTGTAACATTTGCATTTATATAGCTAATAGAAATCTTTTTCGTTTGCCTAGGTCATATCAATTTAATTTTTATAGCTTCAAGGCCAAAAACTGAAACGCAGACAAATTGAAGGACGCAACATTTTAACTAGAATATCACGTTGGCGTTCAACAAATGTCTAGACAGACAGTTTTTAACTATTATTCAGGCACAAAAAAATACACATTCTAATTTAGTGTAGAATGTTAAGTTTTTAATTTTCAAAATATACAGCATACATAAGTGAGACTAAAACACTCTAAAAAGATTCAAAATCATACATTATTGCAATGCACCGATTATCTGCCTTGAATTTTGTTATAGATTTTATGAATTTAAGTTAGTTCTCTCTCTCTCTCTCTCGTAAGTTAATTAAATTTCATAATTACTCGTATTATACACTCTTAACCCTTTCAGTCCCAAAAATTTACTACCCTACAAAAACTTTTTATATTCACAAAATAAGCTTATTTTAGGTCAAATATACGAGTTCCATAAGAAGAAAAATTCATTTTAATTTTTTATATGGTTTTTTGAAATAATGCCAAAAAATTTTATTTGTGGAAAACAACTAAATAGAAAATATATATTACCTAAAAACACTTCGAGTTATATATTTTAAGGTATCTGACCCTATTATTAAAAAAATTTAGTAATTATTTTAACCGAAATGGTTTAAATTGTGTTTTCAATATGTGGAACTGAAGTGAACTTATCAAAAATCAGGTGAAACGCTTGTTGGCTATTTTCTGAATAAAAAAAAATAGTAGTTCTGACTTCTATTGAGATTAGTGTAAAATATTGTCGAATGAACAAAGTGTGAATAATCGAACGATGTGTGTTTGGGTGTCATAACGGGACATAAACATTTTGAAAAAAATATTGAAAGTGATGATGCCAAATGGCATCACTGGGACTGTAAGGGTTAAAACAAAAGAGTGAATTCCACTCCAGTAGGAGAAGTGCATTTTCGACACTTTGGAAAGGAGTGAATATTATCTCAGACTGAGTTAAAATCACTCGTTTGGAGTGATCCTGTCGGAGGTTTAACACACAAAGGAAGTGCATTTTCCAGACTGGAGGAGTGAAAATCAATCAGACTGAGTTAAAATCGCTCGTTCGTTTTAAGAGTGTAAATGTCAAAATTATCAAGAATAACTTGCCAGAAAAATTTTAACAAAAAATGTAACAAATAAATGACGTATTTTAAGCCCAGGGCCTGCTCTAGTAAAACCCGGACTATAGGCACCAACCTATTTTGGGGGACCCTTTACGGAAAATGTTTTGTATGATTTCCAAAATGATGTTGCAATATTGAGCTGTGTGTCAAATTTTGCTACGGTTTTATTGGCTGCCTTATAAATATCGATAATAAAATCCCAATAGGCAAATTTCTCATTCATAACGAAGAAAAAAAAAGTGAAGTATCAGATTTTTTTTTTTTTAGTTTTCTGATATTTTGCGGATTTACGACATTTACTACAATAGAAACTGAAATTTAGGGGCCCCTAAAATTTGGGGGTCCTAGGCTTGGGCCTGACAGGCCTTATGGAAGAGCAGGCCCTATTAAGCCCTTAAAAATGTACATGATAGAGCAATTAACCAAAAGACCTTTTTAAGATGGACTTATTTCAATGTTTAGTTTTCAAACAACCACAATGATTATTGAATATTTTCAAATATTGACATGATTATTGAATATTTTCAAATATCCAGAAGTGTCATTTTAATCTTGTAATATCAGATTAAAAAAGGTAATTTTATCGTGTTTTCTTGGTCTCACTTTAGAAGATTATCTTCGTGAACTTTTTCAGTCGCACCATTTCCCGAAAAATTTTCCATTTAACCGGCAAAGATGAACTTCAGAACAGAAAAAAAAGATAACTTAGTGGCAAATAAAAAAAAATGATACTAACAAAACATTACCAAACTTTCAGTTATGTAATATTAAGGTCAAAAGTTTAAGCTTTTGAAAAGAATTAACTTTATTCCAGGGCAGTTGTTACATCACTAACCCTCAGTTCACACTTTAAAAAAAAGGTTCTCAAAATGCTAATTCCTCAAAAGAACGCACTTCATCGAAATTCATGACTGCTCCAATCCCACGCGATGCCAACATTTTTTTACAAACCCCCTCTCAGAAACAGATGGCAAACCCGGAAGCCACTTTTCAAGGGCATGCAGGTAAAAAAAAAGATTCGAAATCAGTTTCGAAACCTTACATGAGCAACCCTCTAGGAAAGGATTCATGTGGGAAAGAATTTCGTTCATTTCCGCATTGGGATTTTCTAAAAGTTTTCTTGGAAATTATTTTTTTAAAAACCTTGAAATTTCAAGGTTTTCTTGTGGAACAGGTATTTGGTTTATAAATTAGGGTTAATACAAATTCGGTTTTGAGTCATCTTATGTATGGATTCCTGTGAGAAAGAATTTCACCCATTTCCACATTGCGTTTTTTTTTTTTTTTAATTTCTTCGAAATGGTTTTGAAAGACCTTGAAATTTCAAGGTTTTTCCTCTGGGTAGGTATTATGTTGGTATTTTAGAATATAAATTAAATTTCGTAACATATCTGCAATCAAAACTTGATTCAATTATATAACTGAGTCAATTTCGACAAAAAATGTTTGTATAAGAAGTAATCGTTTAATCCTTCGCATTTTAATTTTCGAGCGCAGTCTGTATGAATTAAAAAGATATTTTTTTTGCAAAAGGTAATTATGGATTGACAAATGACAGTGAGTGCGAATTCTGGAAGGGAAGAGCATAGACTTTTATAGCCCGTTACCCCGCTCGCCAGAAGAGACACAAACAAATCGACAAAATAACATTTATTGACAAACACAAACTTCCATGCCTTACCAGGATTCGAAAACGGGCCCAGCAGCTCGATAGGCTAGCACCCTAACCATTGCGCCGCTGGTTCGGCCACTATTAATTTCCTTTAGTAAAAAATTATCAGAAGTACATTTATCATTTGGTTATTACTAACATAAAAGAATATTGTTTTTGTAGAGAATTACGTTATTGTACCATTTGCATCTGTTCTCAGTAAGAAAGACTTACCATTGATTCTTATAATATAGTATTTGCTTCTTTCGACATTGTGTTGTTTTATTGCCACAAAGGTTGAGCCACGCAATAGCGCATGGTCTTACTATTTCTATAATGTACCCGTTATTATTTCAGCCCGTAGCACATAGAAAAAGTGTACGTAAGAAAATGAACGAATTTTTCTACTTTTTGCTTACAGAAAAAGTTTACAGAGTATGGATAATGTTTTCAAGAAAATGGATAATAATGTGTAAAATAAAGAATTTTTTTATGTATTAGGTATAATTTTACTTAAATTTTTTTTTAAAAATTAATTAAAGTTTTTACTTGAACACCAAATAATAATAACAACGGCGGTTTGAAAGATTTTAATCCTGCTTTTCAACTGCAATAATGGTAAAAAAAATATTAGAAAAAGCTTTTAGAAATCTTTTTGAAAATATCTTATACATGTATTACATTACTTTAAAAATTAGTAAGTGTGAAAGTTAAACTCAATACATTTTAAAAGTTTTTTTCTTTTTTTAAAAATGACAATGATTCAGATTAGTTACTTTTAAAACACATTTTTCATGTTTGAACAGTCTTTATAGAACATATATATATATAGATTAAAATGTATTTTTCTTATTAGCGGAAATTACTCTACAGAAAATTCTACTCAATGCTAAGTAGAAA
This sequence comes from Hylyphantes graminicola, assembly GCA_023701765.1. NCBI lineage: Eukaryota > Metazoa > Arthropoda > Arachnida > Araneae > Linyphiidae > Hylyphantes > Hylyphantes graminicola. Next base: position 68,595,924 of record CM043119.1, read on the forward strand.
ATATATGTTTTTTTTTTTTTAATACAATGTATAATAACCTATCACAAAATTATCTCACGATATATCAGACATAAACTCACACGAAACTAAAAACTTTCGTGGAAAAATTCTTATTTCCTAGTACCTAAACGTTAGGGTGGGCCGAAAAATACTTTTTATTTTATTTCGGATCGCTATAGTGCGGAAAAGTTGCCATTGGTAAAGACATGAAAAATGCACTAATTTTTATTTTTTTATTACTTTATCTTCCGTTCGCGCATCGCCATCAAAGTTGGAAAAAATTGCCAAAAAACGAAATTTTTTATATTTTTTTATACACGAAAGATGTTTTTAGTTGCTTTCCTATATCATGAACTAACTTCTAAAAGTACATAAAACCTATTTATATGCACTTATCATACATTTTCGTCAGGTCTGTCAATTTTGCAAAAACTAAGAATTTTCCTCATTTTGTACTTCGTTGGGTGGCCGGAAGATCTGACACAAAAGAATAATAAGGGCATATATTTTGATTTTAAGTACTTTTAGTAGTTAATTCATTATATAGGAAAGCAACTAAAAACATCTCTCGTGTATAAAAAAATATAAAAAATTTCGTTTTTTGGCAATTTTCCCCAATTTTGATGGCGTTGCGCGAACGGAAGATAAAGTAATAAAAAAATAAAAATTAGTGCATTTTTCATGTCTTTACCAATGGCAACTTTTCCGCACTATAGCGATCCGAAATAAAATAAAAAGTATTTTTCGGCCCACCCTACTAAACGTATATGAAAACTTCGACATGTTCAACAAAAAAGGATTAACAAAGAAAGGGGGACCAGCAAGGGGTTCGGAAAGAGTTACGTCGGATTTGACCCACTTTTCCCCACGTGCCCCACTAACCTTGGATTGACTACTTAAGGAAGTTGGCACCTGTACTTCCGCCCCACTTCCGGTTGCCACCCTTTTATTGAAGAAACTCTTTTCCGGGATGAACCGATATTCATATCAGTGATGATATTGATAGGGAGGATAGGGATAATCTCAAAAGTCGTAATTAATTAATTTGTTTCGGGTGACGTAGTTCCTTCCAGGTTTCATTATTTGGATAATCGCAATTCATATTAATGATGACATATTTTGGGTGGAGAAAACAATGTTCAGTTGCAATTAATTGGTTTGTTTCAGGGGACGTAGTTCCTCCCAGGTTTCATTATTGGGATAATCGATATTCATATCAATGATGATGATAAGGTTATATCTTGTGTGGAGAAAACAATGTTCAGTGGTAATTAATTGGTTTGTTTGAGGTGACGTAGTCTCCCAGGTTTCATTATTGGGATAATCGATATTAGTATCAATGATGATGATGATAATCTTATATCTTAAGTGGAGAAAACAATGTTAAGTGGTAATTAAGTGGTTTGTTTCAGGTGACGTAGTTAATTCCAGCTTTCCTGTTTTCCCTTCGATCGATGCAATGATTGGTGCTGTGTTCCAATGTAATTTCGATTCAAAAATCAAGGCAAGAATTTATTTTCATTTAGTATTTCTGTTGCCACTCAAGCTCAGGTAAATGCGCATTATGAAGAGAAAAGTGATTGGGATAAACAAAAATTTGCGGGGGTCTTGGGAAGTAAGAATACTTTTTGGGACAAGGGGTTTGGGAAAGAATTCAAATGGTGTTGAATGAAGAAGAACCATTAAATCTCATGATTAATCATAAAATTTGAAAGTTCATTTTGAATGTTGTGAATTATCTTTAAAAGAAAACTTTCTTCCAGATACTGCTACAGATTATGTCATATTATGTGTAGTAAAATAATTTAAATTCCTATTTAAGTTTGGTGGCAGAAATGTAAAACTTGTTTAGTTATTCTTTTTTATGGTTAAGCTTAAGAATGATTACATGCCCCCCCCCCCCCCCCAAAAAAAAACATGCATACTATGAAATTCCAAAAACATATCATCTCTATTTTGAGAACAATAATGCAATAATGAGCTATTTTGAGAACAATAATGCAATAATGAGCTATTTTGAAACAATCATGATCTTGGAAATGGAAACTAGCACTTTACAGCTCGTTCTTAGCATGCAAATAAAACTTATCGTGGACTATTTTAATATTGTGATTAGTAAATTTTCATTCAAGAATGGCAAGGCCAATATGTAAGTATTTGAAGAAATGGGCATTAGTCTTGAGTGGAAATAGAAATGCTGACATTTTTTTCTCAAGCCTCGATTGATGAATTATTTTTAGGTAAGAAGAGAACGTATAAAAGGTATAAAAAAGGAAGTAAGGTATAAAAAAAATGGAAACTAGAAAGAACTACGTCACCTGAAGCAAGCCAATTGTAATTCTTTAAATGAGACTAGAGCAAATCGAATACAATTTTAGCAAGAAACATTATTTTAAATATGGTTTAATATTTTTCTGATACTTTCCATACGATCAGGTAACCCAATACGGTCCAACAGTTACTCTCACTCATAAAAAACGACCTTAAAGACTAAATACGTTCAAGTAATAAAATACAAATTAAGAACTTCCTGTTCAAATTTTTCACGCACATAAAAATCACTCATCAATTACCAAATCACGCCACAAGATGACGCATCGATAACCGATATTTCCCACCAAATCTCGATCCAAATCCGATAGATTTTTTTTTTATCCTCCAATAAAATCTAAGAAAAGAATAGTCTCAGTCGATCCATCTTCATCTAGCGAAATTACCGTTTCATAAAAACTTTTGTTGGGTTCCTTTTCTTCAAGCATGTTTTCGCCACCCCTACCCTAACCAGGAAGGAACATACCTACCTGACCTTGAATATTTCCCCTTTTAGGTATGAAAAAGTCCCTAAAAAGGGGCTGACTACTTCCTCAATAAACTACTCCATATCCCCCTCACAGAAAAAAAAACTTAACTTTCACTTGAGTTTTTTTTATGGCTGCAACGGGATGACAAAATTGTAAAATGTACAATTTTATTTTCTTAAAAAATGTGTTAATGTACAATGAAAGGTGCAGTATATTAAAAAAATATTAATTTTAGAATACGAATAACTGCTGACAATATGTATAATAATAAAGATTTGTAATAATAAAAATTATCATTATACATTACTAGACAGACACAACACATATATACTTGACAGATGCTGCCATAGATCGCACGTCACCTCCACAATTTAGACATGTCCCCGAAGTTTAGGGAAATAGTCACCAGAGTTTTGTACCCACGGGAAACTGCGCAATGACCGCCCACAGGAATTTCGAACCCAACATATTTAACGAGCACATACTCCGCATATACTCAGTGGGTCTTCAGCGGTACCGGGACTCGATTTCAGTGGGTCTTCAGCGGTACCATTTCGATTTCGGGACCTTCCGATCCAGAGATCGAGATCCTAACCACAAGGTTCCTCACGGCCCAAAAACTCTTTTACAAAAATAATGTCAGTTACATTTATCTCTAACCACCATTTAATTGCTTTGTGTATAGTTATGTTTTGGAAGGAGTTAAGATCTCGTCTTGACCTAGATTTCTAATCTTCTTCCCCTTTTTCTGTGGGTTAGTGGAGCATATTTGAGATGGTTTTCAAGGCTATGGGAAAGTGCGGGAATGCCGTTCACTTTCCATTCTAGTTTTCTCTCGAGTTTTTTCTTATGGGTGGAAAAGTTTTTTTTAAGGTACTTTTTTATGCGTAGATCTCATTTGGTATTCATGGCCTTGAAGAAATTTCATGGCTAGGTGCATATTGTGGACTATCTAGAGAGAGGCAAAGAAATACTTAGTTTCACACAGGTAACCTTCTAAAAATAGCAGTTGCACTCTTTATTGTTTGACCTAGAGACCTACTGCACTTGAAGTTTAGAAGAATTGAACAGTAGAAAAAAAGGCCATTCATTTTTAAAGCAAAAAGTAAAACTCATGTTTGAAATTTTTCAAAAAAAAAAAAAAAATAGTTCACCTGTTGCACTTAAAAATTCTCAGCTTCAGTTACAAACTTTTAATTGGTTACGATAAACAATTTTCAGTCATTCAGCTCATCTATATAAATTCCCGTCGTATTGTCGTAATATCTATATAAAATACGAGTCCACTGCAAATAGTCTTTGTGTAGCTCTAGAGATACGTTATTTCAGCAAAAATGTAAATAATAATTGCTCATCCCTGTTGTAAATGCCGAAAATGTAACAAACTTTCTTCGGCATATGAAACCCACTATACCTGTTCTCTTTAACAAATGCAAACAAAATTGAAAATAACTTTAAAAAATCAAATAGGTTTTCGGTATGGATTATTATTGTAAAAAACAAATGGAAGTTAAAATGACCCCTTTTTTATCGTGCTTTCTAAAATTTAGATTAGGTTAGGTTGCTTTGAATATCGTCGCACTAGAGCTACACGAGGGCTAGGCGTCGTATTTTAGAACCACAGTCAGGTGACGAGCCGACAACTGAATAGGCACCCAATGCAACCGTCAAGGGCAACATCGTAAGCATCGTTAGGACTTTGAAGGATATTTAACGTACACTCCCTTACACGGGGTATTATCCGTCGGACATTTTTGGCTGCACGGGCCGTTTATAGGTCGGCAGTTATTTTGGCAATGCCCGGACCCGAACCTGGGACCTTTCGCATGCTGGGCGAGTGCCTAACTGACTGGGTTCCCCAGCCCCCATTAAAATTTTTAATTCCTTTCAATACCCATTATTGGGCTCTATTCTACGAAGATTTAGTTTAGTTTCAATCATCGTCGTACTCATTACATGTGGGCTGTTGGTGACGGATTTCGTAATTTAGAACCACAGTCAAGTGACTAACCTACATCAGAGATGGCACCCAACTAAACCGTTAACAATTCGACGAAAATATTTATACACAATTAACTTTCTGTGCTTGTCTAATATGTGATAACTTTCTGAGACCAAAAACATATTCGTAAGAAATGCAATTCATACGTATTGTCAACTTTTTTAAATGGATTTTTGCAATAATAGCGTAATATTTTTAATTAACTATAAAGCTTTGAAGAATTTTACATTAATTTAGGCAATGCAATTTAATAATTATTAAAATAATACGTAAAAAGTTATTAAAAATTTGTTTATACTTCCTTAAAATACAGAAAATTGCAGATGTTTTACAAAATTAATTATACTAATTAATGTAATTAATCTGATGTAAAATATATTACATCACAGTAATTACATCGCGTTGCATCTACCAAAAATATTGTCCAAAAAACCTTAAAATAAATATTGTTCTTTCACTATAACAGATGGCGCCACAACTAAAATGTGGTTATTGATTGAAACGACTCGGCAGGAAAGTCAGCACAATTGAAAAAGTGACGTTTCTCTCACTACGTTCAGGGCCGTTGCGTGACCGGAGCGAGCAAAATATGGGTGAAAGAGAACGACTGCAAAGTTAAAAAATATTTCTTTCTTTCTTCAAAATCACATGCAATCGAACATTTGGCAAATTGGACTAAGCTGATATATTTTCAAGATTTTTTTCGAAAGCATAAAAAAGAGAAGTTCTTGTTTTGGTTGTTAATAAAAGCTCATTCTAGTGCTTGTTGAAAAAAACAGAGATAAAAAAAACGTGCGCTATGGCGCACTATCTAGAGGAGAAACGAAATGGTGAAACAAGAGAGAATTTTGTGCCTAAGCATCACCTCAACATGGCGGCGATTGAAGTAGAAAAAATCAGTACAAAAATTGCGCTTTTTTTTAGAATCATGATTGTTGAGTTGATTTCTAGTTGATAACTGCAAATATTTCGAATTTCTTTTTGTAAGTGTCAAAAATAATATTATTAAGGAACCGAAAATTTGCATAGTTGTTTATTAATAATTTGGAATTATTGATATTATATTCATCGTTAAGCCTAACCAATCATAATCATAAAATGTCATTCAAATTTGAGTCTGACATTAAAATTATTTCACTGAATAGAAATAGAACTACCCAAAAAATGATCCTGATTCATGAATCATAAAAGTACAATCCACGTCTACAAAAAAATTCAAAGAGCCACCAGCTCCAAGATAACAGCTTCTAAACAAGCTCAATTTTAGTACTGTCATTTTCTACGCAACTGGCCACCATGTTGAGTTGTTCAAAGGAAACAGATTGTGACCCTCCGTTTCCCATCTAGATAGTAGGCGATAGCGCACGGTTTTTCTATCTCTATGGTTAAAACTGAGAAATAAGAGTCGCAGTAGCCCGCGTGTTAGGGGAGTGATGTTGGGTTCCTTTTAGATATATGTATACACATCATTCTAGTTTTTAAGTGCTTTACTGAAACTGGTGCACAGACACGCATAAAAGTAAAAGATTTATTTCGAATGATTTAAATGAATAAAGTTTTTTAAAAAAATAATAATAGAGAAAAAGTTTCTGATAAACAATAACATTTTTATATTAAAAGAACTGACACCTATTTAAATTTCCCAGTGTTTAACATACTCCAGTAACGTAAATAGTTTCACTTTTCTTTCAACTTGCATTTTACTGACAATGCCGGGAAAGCTTTCCCGAAGCTGCGTACGATGAGAAAAGCAGTTAAGAATATTTTTTTACCCAATTTTGTTTTTAATAAACCGAACATAATCCGCCCCATTTTAAAAAGATAAAACTTATATAAAAGCTACATAATTGTTTTTCTAATTTTGAATAATTGGCTTGTTTATGTTTAAGGGCACGTATATCCTTTCAGCTTTCATTTCTGAATTTCCTTTGATAGGCGCTCCAATTGGTGCTTTGTTCCCATGTACATTGATTCACCATTAGAAGATCAATAAATAATTAATTCTATTCAGTATTTCTGTTGCCCCTCAAGACCTGAAAAATGCCCATTAGACAAATGTTACACATATAACTAACTATGTTTAGTTTGAATAATCATCGCACTAGAGCTGCACGAATGCTATTGGCGAGGGGGCGAAGTATTTTAGATTTTCTAAAATACGACACCCATCGCCATTAGCCTTTGGGTAGCTCTAGTGCGATGATAATTCAAACTAAATTAAAAGTTTTGGTTTAGGCTAATAGCGAAATTACACTATATACACTCTTAAAACAAAAGAGTGAAATCCACTCAAGTTGGAGAAGTGCATTTTCGACACTGGAAAGGAATGAATATTAACTCAGACAGAGTTAAAATCACTCGTTTGGAGTGATCCTGTCGGAGGTTTAACACACAAAGGATCCACTCCAAAAGGAGAAGTGCATTTTCCAGACTGGAGGAGTGAAAATTAATCAGACTGAGTTAAAATCGCTCGTTCGTTTTAAGAGTGTAGCTACTAGAAGGCTATTTTAACCTCGGTGAAGTGACAAGGCCAACATCCCATCTGAAACCCATTAATGGAGCAGTTTAGTTGTAGTCTAACACCACTACTCTTAACGAGTCTAGTCTCAATTGCAGCAAACAAAGATCATTTTTTTAGCATAGAGTAGCTTATTAAGTATATGTGTTTGTTTGGACTTTGAGTGGTAAGTAAAGGTTGAATTTACATCGCACTCAAGCTATAAGGAGCCATCGGTGACAGATCCAGTAATTTTTGACCGTGGTTAAATCCCTCTAACCAATTATCTCACAAAGTATTACCTTAACTAAAATTCAAAAAAAAAAAAAAAACTTTTCTTGCAATCAGTCTGATTCCGAGCTCTTCTTGAAGAAGCAATAGATTGACTTAAAACTACACTTAACATAAAAATATTAAGTTTAATGATTACTTTAATTTACTATAAATAATATAGTAAAAAAATTCTAAACATTCTTGTTCGTTTTTACTCTTTTACAGTAAAACTATTCTAGGTTTTAAATATTAAATTACTTAAAAGCTATAAATTTAAAAGAAAATCGAGCATTTCAAAAATAAATATTTATTGCATTTTAAAATAACTCGCAAAACAGTGAAATTTTTTACATAAAATATTTGCAAATGTTAGTCGTAAACAGAAAAGCCGTAGAAAGTAACTTTTTCATCAAACATTCATCTTTACAGAGTAGGGAATTCTTGTAAGGAATTGTCTCTTACAGTGTTTCTTTTTGATTTGCTTACAGGAAAATCTACCCCAAACAGTCTGCCTGCTGTCATGGCAGCCATTAAAGAGCCAGTAAAGGAAACAAACAAGGTGAAATTTTTAATAGACTTCAAAGCCCCTTCGAACGTAAGATAGTTTAGCCATTTTGTTTTAACTGATGCTTCAGAACACTCATTTGAAACTGCGATCGTTTTTTCCTGATGAACAGATTCCTGAGGACCCGACACGACTTCGCCCTTCGATTTACTTGAACTAGATGAACTTTGCGCCTTGGTATGATAACAGCATGGCGTATCTTCATAGACCTCTTCGGTCGAGTTATTGGGATTATCGGTTTCATCTGGAAGCTGAGACATGTAGCTGTCCAAGGACATGACACTCGCAACCATAGCGTCGATCTTCGCTATTTGGTGTTTGCAAAACTTTCTTGGTTGTTCGGTTCCAGAGGACAGCGGAAATTTGTATTCTTTCTCTTTTCCATCGTTGGTTTCCTTGAAAGCAATACGAAACTGCTCCTCAAGACAGCACGAAGTTTCCCAATTTTCTATTTCGAATGGAATATCGAAAGCATTCGATAATTTGCACTTTTTAGTGATTGCCTGTACGTCTTCTGCGTCTTCGTCCAAATCGCAAATCTTGGATTTCCTTTTGGTCGCCAATTTCTGCAATTGCTGGCTGTAAAATTCCTTCAAGGTTTTCAAATCTTTGTTAGAATGATCTTCGGCGGAACGTTTTATTGATTTTACAATTTTATTGATTTCGTCCAGCATTTCAAGATTTTCCTTCGAGCTCAGATGCTTAGCGAGGATTTCTGCCACTTTCCACGGAGATGTGGGTATTTGTTTGGCAGCCAGTTTCTTTTCATTCGGAGATAAACCCTCATCAACATCAGTGCTAGTTGCAGCATTCTGTACACTTGTCACTTTCGATAGAGTGGATGAATCCTCATTTCTTTCATATACAGAAATATTAGGACCCATGTCTTCGATCTCGCCCTTGACGTCCGTAGAATCTTCAGTACTCGTTGCCGCAAAATGTACTTCCGGCATCTTAGAATATTTTGAAATATCTTCATTTTCTTCATCTACCACAGCATCAGCAACTCCATTCCTGCTTGCAGCTTCAACAGAATCTTGAATGCAGGTTTCATCGCTGTCTACAGCTGCAGTACGAGAACCCGCTTCGCAATCTTTGTCCACTAAACCAACAGAGACTTGAGCGCTTTGAGAAACTGCTTCCTTGTGTAAAGAACGCTCTTCAAACACTTGCAAAACGTTTTCAGATATTTTACCGACCGTCAATTCTTGAGTTGTGGTATTATAAGAAAGTATTTCGTCTTCATCTGAAAGGGATTCACCTTCCGATTCCACATACTCAGATGCATTTTCTTCATCTATAAAAGCAGAATTTAATTTGCTGTCATTTTGGCGCTGGCCTGATGCAACGGAACCAGTGTTTCCCTTTTCTTCAATACGCTCCACGTCATTTTGTTCCTGAATTTCATCCGGAACAGTTTCCTTTATGCGGGTCATTTCCAATTCGCTATCGACTCTAGATTCTCCAGCTTGACATTCTGGTTTCGAAATAACTTCAATTTCATCAACGGACGCATCCCCATTGTTTTCATGTCTCTTCTTGGCAGCAGTTTCTTCATGTCCCTTCTTGGCAGCAGTTTCTTCATGTCCCTTCTTGGCAGCAGTTTCTTCGTGTCCCTTCTTGGCAGCAGTTTCTTCATGTCCCTTCTTGGCAGCAGTTTCTTCGTGTCCCTTCTTGGCAGCAGTTTCTTCGTGTCCCTTCTTGGCAGCAGTTTCTTCGTGTAACTTCTTGGCAGCAGTCTCCTCGTGTCCCTTCTTGGCAGCAGTCTCCTCGTGTAACTTCTTGGCAGCAGTTTCTTCGTGTAACTTCTTGGCAGCAGTCTCCTCGTGTCCCTTCTTGGCAGCAGTTTCCTCGTGTCCCTTCTTGGCAGCAGTTTCTTCGTGTCCCTTCTTGGCAGCAGTTTCTTCGTGTCCCTTCTTGGCAGCAGTTTCTTCGTGTCCCTTCTTGGCAGCAGTTTCTGTCGTGATACATTTTTCAGGGTCTTTGGAATCCTCTTCGACACATCTTGAAACGTCTTGCTCTTTTTCAGTTGAGGATTTTTCATCACAACGTGTTAAAGGATTTTCATGCTTGTCTGAATTACCGACGAATTCTGTCGACTCATTCTTTGGGCTTGACATTATCCTGTAATTAAATAGGTTTTAGTAAATTATAGAGAAATTATACAATAATTACGTACATAAACTTCCAATATTATGATTTTTTACATAAGCTGTTTTTCAAAGATACATACGTTTTCGAAAAACAATTGTTTGAATATGCAATATTTAGCTATTTTCATTTTCTCAGATACTAAGCTAAATAACGACTCCAATTCTCACGCTATTCTAAAAAGATAGCACATTTAGTCAGGATTCACGTTTCATGCCATCCGGAGGTAATTTAAGATATTCACTAAGAACCAAAATCTTCATTACTTAGACTTCGGGAGACCCTTTAAATACAGTATTGACTCTTTACTTTAAAACTTTGCAATACAAATTCATTTATTACTTGGCTTATCTATACAGAGATTTTGGTTCTTAAAGTATCCTAGAATAACCGACACAATTGTTTGCATTCCACCAATAATATTTTGCCCCTCATTTCTATTGAGTGATTTGTCATTGAATAAAATTTCAAAGTATGCCAGCCCTCCCATCAGTTTTGTTGGGATACTGCTTTAGAATTTTTCAGGGGCTACTAAAAGTGACGTCCCATAATATCTTAATGTCTTCAAGTGACACGATGACTAACCTCGCCTCATAGTGGTATTGTTAATGAGCTCCACGTTAACAGGTCTAACCTCTTGTGACCTGGCGTCCTCATTTGGGGACATTTAAAACCTCCCCACAAACAATTAACAGTTTCAAAATTGACCTGTTCCGATATAAGAAGATACAAAGGTCAGTTTTCAGCCTTCGATTACAGGTATCAGTCATTTATTTCTATAAAAAAGGAAGTTCAACAAGGGTGAATGAGATATTAGAATTCTTTAAAAAAATTAAATTCAAACTTTTCATAAAGTTCTTTGATTAGTTAATTTTAAAGACAATTTGCATTAAAAACACAGTTGGAATAATCTCTTAACTACAAATAAGCGATAAGGCCTTTTTTTCTGTCATTTCTAGCACAAAAAAATGTATTTTTAGAGTTTATGGCGTGTCCCTAAGTAACTATTAAAAAAGTTTTTTTTTTTAATTTCTTAGAAAACATACCTTTTTGCATATATTTGTATGAAAATAATGCGGTTAAGAAAATACGTGTGGGATTTTGGGTCTTAAGAGGTTAAGAATATAAAAATGTCTAATTACTTTTAAACAAGTATAGCGTAGTACGTCAGTTAAGGTAGGCGAATACCCAAAATTCACCCAAATTCTAAAATTTTTACTATTACTTTAATCTTTTCCAAATTTGGCATAGTAATTTCAAATATAATGAGCAATGCTATTTAGGCATTTTTTATTATTTAAATATAATTTATTTATTTTAAATGGTGTTTTTTTACTAAAAAGAGGTTTACGCTAACATGTCTACCACATTGAATTTTCCCCCTATGACATTAATTATGTGTTAAATTCTCTGTTTTGAACTGATACAGGCAATGACCCTCTAGAATTACAATTACAAGAGAAGTAATTAAGAAAAATGTCATGAAATTTAACTAAAAGATTTTTTTTTTGATTAACTTACACTTGAACATTTTTTAAAAAAAACTACTGTATTTGCACCAGATGTTAGAAGCTTATAGCACAGATATCTATTGAAATAGCATCTGTAAAAAAATTCAGGTAAATTAATGTAAAATTTTTTATACTGGAAGTGTTGGCGCAAACCCCCTTTTTTGATTTGAAAAACACTGTTTAAAATAAATCAATTATATTTAAATAAAAAAATTGCCTAAAAAGCATTGCTCATGATATTTGAAATCACTATGCCGAATTTGGAAAATATTAAAGTAATAGTAAAAAATTTAGAATTTTGGGCACTCACCTACCTTAAGGCAATTATGATTGGTATGGAGTGATTGTGATCAGTGCCAAATATAGAATATGCTTATAAATACACTAAACACATTAATTTTTTACTCAGTACTAATTTGAAAAGTGTAACCGTTCATGATATTTTTCGTGATGGTTTCACAATAATTCAGAAAAACATTTTGCTTTGGAAAACTAACATATTGGCAATAGGAAACTTACACTCGTAAAACACACGAGCGACTTTAACTCAGTCCGAGTTAATTTTCACTCCTTTCTAGTGCCGAAAATGCACTTCTCCTATAGGAGTGGATTTCACTCGTTTGTTTTAAGAGTGTAGTAAAACCAATATTAGGACATTGTTTAGCATCAGTCTTAAAAACAAACTCACATAGGTTTGGTTTGAATTATCGTCGCACTAGAGCTACACGAGGGCTATTGGCGACGGGCGTCGTATTTTAAAACCACAACAAACTCGCATAATAAAAGTTAAAAACATTATAGGCAATTACTTGAAAATGTTCCAATTTACGAAGTAATCAGGCCCTCTTGTGAAAAAAAGCTAATAAACAAGTAATAAGACGCATCTCAAACTTTTGGACAAAGTCAAAAAAATTCCGCTATAAACATGCGAAAGCAATAAGCAAAAAAAAATTAGAAAGAACAAATTTTGTTTCTACTTTTAAACCTTTTCTAAACAGAATTTAAAGTAATATTCTAAAAAAATATCTAAATTCAACTTAAAAATACATTCTCAATTAAAAAGTTACCTGGTTGCACTAAGAAAGTACTGTAGTTGGAAATGCCTGACTCTTTCTAATACTATCGAATCACTTACTAAAATAATAAACGCGGCAATTTTAAATTCCAGTATATATGTGGCTAGTTTTATAGACACTACTTCCGGCTACCAATTATAGTCATAATTACATGTTTCAACAACTCCAATATCTGAGCCGTAATTTTAAATGTAACTTTCACACCAACTTCTACAACTTTGGTTCATACAACCAGATATAAACCCAAAATATAAAGGCCTTTTCACACGGTATCCCTTGTGCACGGAACTGCTCGGACAGGGTTGTCCACCTGCAAAGATTCTGACGTCACACGTTCCTGGAGGGGTTGTTGTGAATGATACTTATCGCTAGTTTTGGCAAATTTTTTCAATTTTTCAATATTTTTACAAATTTCTATCACGTGTAGGAATTGGTTGTTTGGTTACAAATATTTTCAGGCTTGTGTGCTTGGTCAGAGACCCGCTTATAATCCTTCATCATGTAAGACAGACACAACACACACATGCACACATACGTGACAGATGCTGCCATCTATTGTGCGCCAATTCCACAATTTGGAGGGAAATAGTCTCCAGGGACTTGTACTCGTGGGAAAATGTGCAATGACCACTCAAAGGACTCTCGGTCCCAACAGATTTAATGAGCACGAACTCCGCATATTCGGTGGGTCTTCAGTGGTACCGAGACTCGATCGCGAGACCTTACGATAACGAGGTCGAGATCTTAACCACAAGGCTCCCCACAAGCCGATTTAACGAGGAGTACTAACTACAAAAATCAACATTGGCGAGCATAAAGTAGATTTTTCTCCATTTGGCAAACTCGATTTTGCCAACAAGACGTCAGAGCTATACTTGATGCTGATTGGCTACCAATATCTCTCCGCAAAACCTGTTTACCGATTTTCGTGTCTCCACGAAAAAATTCAATGAACAATCCTCTACAGCGATTCTCCATGTTATTCCTATGGAAGTTCCGTGATCAAGGTGCTCCGTGTGAAAAGGCCCTTAGTACCCGTCACTTGACTATACAGGAGCTCTTTTAGTTTGCTAAGCAGTCTATGCAGTCTATTCTATATAATGTTAGTTTAGTTTGAATTATAGTCGCACTAGAGCTACCCTAGGGCAATTGGCGACGGGCGGCATATTTTAGAAGTACGTTCAGGTAACGAGCCGACTCTTGAGTAGGCACAAAATGCAACCGCTAAGAGTGACATCGTATGCAACTTTGGGATTTTTTAGCATATATATTTAACGGGCACTACCTCTAGACGGGGTATTATTCGTTGGACATTCTGGCTGTACGGGTCGTTTATAGGTCGGCAGTTATTTTGGCGATGCCCGCACAAAAACCTGGAACCTTCCGCATGCTAGGAAGATACCTAATAGACTGAGCTCCCCTGTCCCCATTCTATACAAGGCACGTTTAAATGAGCGTTTACATGAGCCATTGAATCCATGGAATGCCAAACCCTCCATTAAGGGATGAAGTGGTCGAGCAGGATTTCTAACCCAAATGATGGTCTGTGGCCGAATCCATGGAATGATACATCAAACCCTCCTTCGTTGGAGGGTGTGCGAACCCACCGAGTATATGCGGAGTGCGTGCTCGTTAAATCTGTGGGTCCGAAATTCCTTCAGGAGGTCATGGCGCAGTTTTCACGGGTACATATACCTTAGGACAATTTCCCTCCCCTTCAGGGACATGTCTAAATTGCGGAGGTGGCGACAGATGGCAGCATCTGTCACTTATGTGTGTATTATGTTTTACTTGAAGGTTATTTATAAGCGGGTCTCTGACCAAGCACGCAAACCTGAATTTTCATGGTGGTTAGTTGGTTGGTTGGATGGTTGATATACATATATTTTCAGGCTTGTGTGCTTGCTCAGAGAGCCGCTTATAAACCTTCGTCAAGTAAGACAGTCACAACACACACACACACACTCACACGCACATGCACACATATACGCGACAGATGCTGCCATCTATCACGCGCCACCTCCTCTACATGGTGGTTATAAAATAACGCTCGCTATTCGGAGTGGTCTGTAGCTTGAATGAATAATCCAAATGCATCAAAAATTGAGACACTTACTAATCAAGAAGGGGGACAAAGAATGGAATCATAAAAAAGAAACTCGTCTCTTTACCAGGGTTCTAAATTACGAGGCGTAGTCAATTATGGCCAATCACGGCCAACACAGCTATTTCCGCCTCGTAATTTAGAACCCTGGTAAAGAGACGAGTTTCTTTTTTTCGAAAAAGAATAGAATCATAAAATACAAACTCGTCTCTTGGCCAATGCTCTCAATTACGAGGCGTAGCCAATTATGGTCAATTACGGCCAACACATCCAATTACGCCTCGTAATTTAGATTAGGAAGTGTCTCAAGTTTTTTGCATTTGGATTATTCATTCAAGCTACAGACCACTCCATATAGCGAGCGTTATTTTATAACCATCCTGTATATGTCTACCAACCAGCAGTATACCTTAGTAGACTGCGCAGACTGCCAGCGTAATGGTGTGCGATTCAAACCATGAAGCCATAAGGGCCCCTTGTCAGTTAGAATTATAGTTTTTTTGTAATAGTATTTTCCAACTTACGTTAGAATCTTCGTTTCATAAAATCTTATACAGGGTGGTTATAAAATAACGCTCGCTAATCGGAGTGGTCTGCAGCTTTAAGGGGTCTAAGGAGTCTTAAAAATGTGCAAAGAAGGAACTACAAAGTATAGTTTGATCTGTCATGTAATTTTTTAACTACTCAATATACAAGTATAATTTTTTTATATGTAATTCTACAAGATTTATTTATTATAAAACAAATTTTAAAATTTATGAGACTTTAGCCAAAACTAAAATAAATGATATTAAACATAAAGCTATTTTAACACATTGTGATTAGGCTTGCGCGGCAAATTTTGAGGTCAAAATTGAAAAAATGACCAAGAAAATGACTTTATATTGTACAAATATGTACAAACTAGGACTTATACCTAAATTCTCAGCTCAATTTTAATTAGAAATTATTTTAAAATAAATTTAAAATCAAAATTTAAATTTTTTTATTAATTTTTTTAGAAAAAAGTTCTTAAAATAATTTCTAATTAAAATTGAGCTGAGAATTTAGGTATAAGTCCTAGTTTGTACATATTTGTACAATATAAAGTCATTTTCTTGGTCATTTTTTCAATTTTGACCTCAAAATTTGCCGCGCAAGCCTAATCACAATGTGTTAAAATAGCTTTATGTTTAATATCATTTATTTTAGTTTTGGCTAAAGTTTCATAAATTTTAAAATTTGTTTTATAATAAATAAATCTTGTAGAATTACATATAAAAAAATTATACTTGTATATTGAGTAGTTAAAAAATTACATGACTGATCAAACTATACTTTGTAGTTCCTTCTTTGCACATTTTTAAGACTCCTTAGACCCCTTAATGAATAATCCAAATGCAAAACACTTTGAGACACTTACTAATCAAGAAGGGGGAAAAGAAAGGAATCATAAAAAACAAACTCGTCACTTGACCAGGGTTTTAATTACAAGGTGTAATTGGATGTGTTGGCAGTAATTAACCATAATTGGCCATGCCTCGTAATTTGGAACCTTGGCCAAGAGACGAGTTTCTTTTCACGATTCCATTTTTTTTAAAAAAAGAAGCTCGTCTCTTGACCAGGGGTCTAAATTAAGAGGCGTAATTAGCTGTGTTGGCCGTTATCCACCCCCCCCCCCCTTCTTGATTAGTAAGGGTCTCAATTTTCGATATGGATTATTCATTCAAGCTACAGTCCACTCCGAATAGCGAGCGTTATTTTATAACCACCCTATTTTATACGACATGTAGTGTAGTGTAGTGTAATCGCTTCCTGCTGTCTATTTCTAGCCTCTATAAGGAGCTTTAACACAGCCAATAACGCCTCGTAATTTAGAACCCTGGTCAAGTGACGAGGTCGACACCTGAGCGGGCACCCAACAGGACATGTAAACTTTTATACTCGGCCTATATATTACTGTCCGTCTCTGTCCCAGTTTTTTTTTTTTTTTTTTTTTTTTTTTTTTTTTGTCGTGTCTATGACGTTGCCGAAATGTGAATGTTAAGTTAAATGAAACCATGTGCTTTGATAAGCGCGTCTGCATTTTTTTTATATTAATGTCATAAAGATCTATTAATTATGGCAGAACTCCAATGTAATGTTCGTGTATATTTTATGTCACTTTAAAAAAATACTTGGCATGACACCCAATAAAAACAAAAGGCAAAAGGTAGGCCAAGTGGAATTTAGTCTGACATTCAGATAATCACCCCATATTAGGATAATTGGAGTTATACTGTACTCCCATCCCTAAGGTTGCGAGTTCGAGTCCCGCTTCCCTAAACCCCCATGTACGCTAATGGTGACTGGTGCACGTTAAATCCGTCTTGGTCACTAAGTCCTCCAAGTTCTCATACCAAATCATTACCTCTGGGGTGACAAGGCAATTCTGGGGATCCTCTAGTTGGCCTCTGTCTCTAAAAACTAGAGGGATCCACTTATGTGTGTGTTGTGTCTGTCTTACTTGACGAAAGTTTATAAGCGGGTCTCTGGCCAAGCACACAAACCAGACTATGTCTGTCAACCAATCCACTACTTTCTACTGTGGATTTTCTTCTACACGCATACATTATACAAACTCCGAGATTTTCAACAGAAAACTGTTTTCTGTCCTTCCACCCGAATTTTAACCCTGAGATTTTCAACAGAAAAGGGTTTTTTGTCCTTCAACCCGAATTTTAACCTTCCCAGGTCACAAAAAATTACCCCGAATGCATAAGGACCCCTTTTTTTGGGCGGAAATGGGAACAACGGGTTGTGGGGTACGGAAGGGTAGTTTTTGGTACGAATTATGAAAATACATGATATTTTTTTACTACTGGAAGGGTTAGGTTCTGCATCCACCACCAAGCCTTTAGTTACTTAAAGTGTGGTGCCAGCAGTGGAGGTTTTAACGGCTCGTCTAGTTCGTTTTAGTGGTAAGCTAATAAATTTGTGTCTATTGTTTAATTAAAGTTGTGATATATTTAACCAAATCATTTTTATGCTTCATTTAAGTCTTTTTACTCCCAATGATTTCATTTGGAATCATCAGCTTACGAGTTTTTTTCCTCGCCCCAAGCCAAACTCACACTTATTTCAAATAAATTTTATTTAATACTACATAAATTTTTAAGAATTAAATAATGTTTGTTATAGCTAAATAAAAATATGAAAAGCATGGTAAAATAATATTTATTCTGAAACAAATTTATTAAATAAATTGGCCTAAATTTTGTTAACAATTTGCATTTTAAATGTCTAAAAACTGAATTTTAACTATTTTTAACAAATAAAGTTTCGAAAAAATTATTTTTATAATCAATTCAAAAGTTATGTTTCTAATTTTTTACTTACATTCCAGTTTTAAATATATGATTTTTCTCCATACTTTTTATTATTTCATTATGGTTGCATAATGACTTTTGCAAAAAAAAAATTTAGATTCTTAGAATAAAAAAAAAGTTGAAAGGGTTAAAACTTAGAGGCAGAACGATTTATTTTTTCAAGTTCACCATTGCATTGGTATCTTTTTAGGTTTTAATATTAACCCTTAGTGACACATTCCTAAAGTTTTATTTTGTTACACCTTTTAGCAAAATATGATATAGTATTGTCAACCTAATGAATTAAAAATAATCTAAACCTTAATGGCATTGTAATGAAATGACATGTTTAACTATATTTTTATTCAGTTGTGTTTAAGCATGACCATGTATTTGATTTCAAAGCATAGCATTTATGTTCAAATGTTGCACCTTATCCATGTATTTAAAAAGGGGGGAAATGTTAAAATTTTAACCATGGTGCCTCAACGTGTAAAATAATGTGAAACGGTCATCTTCAAATTGGTTTCATTGGATTAATTTCCCTTTACATAATATATGTTTTATATTCGTTTTTATTAATTTTTTTATATTAATGTCAATTGATTCTACATCTAAATTATTTACTAAATATAAGGGGGTCGTGTGACATAGCTACAAAAAATATTGCATTACACAGCTGCTGTGTTTGTTTACGTAATGACGATCAACGGTGTAATTTTCTCATATTGAATAATTTGTATTTTGAGTTCGTTATATACATTACTAAACAGTGAAATATAACTTAAAAATAGCCATATATTTTTTATTAAAAAAAATTCTCCACCATTTTCTTAATACAAAAATAATAAGTAAACAAAAGAATTCTCTCGTGATATTTACGATGACGTTATTCTAATTAAATATTTCGAATAGTAATTATAAGTAAATATTTCTTCAAGTTTTCGTTTTAAGTGAATTTGTTGTTATTGTGTGACCAGTGCAAAAAAAAACCAGGAAAAAATAATAAGGTAAAAGGTATTGATAAGGTGGCAAAAGAATAATAGAAAATGACAATGAATGGGAAATAAAACTTTAATATCATTTAAATGGGTATTATTATAATAATTTTTTTGATTTTAAATATACTTTTAAATGTAATGAAAGTGTATAATACTTTTTTTTTTAAATTTAATAAATTTTGAATGAAAGTTAAAATATAGTTTGGCCTGATTTTTATCTTTAATTTGGCACACTACACAGAGAAAAAAATACTGTAAACATACATAAATTTTTTTAGTAATGTTACAGAAATAACCGATTTTACAAAAAACGTTTTTGTAATTCTGAACAGAAATCTTCATTTCTGCAGTTACAAAAAAAATATTCTAGTATTTACAATTGTTTCAAACCAATCGTGGTCTTCGATAGTGTATCGATATTCCTCTGTAATATAGTGGTCAGTACCTCCGCCTGTCACGCGGAAGACCGGGGTTCGATTTTACTATTTTTAGTAATTATTTACTAGAAATTTTCTAGGAAAAGTTTTTTACAAATTTTTTTCTGGTAATGGTAACAGATTTTTTTTCACAGTGTATACTTTGTGATATTTGTGCTTCGTGCTGTGAAAGTGGTTGACGGACAAGCCGACAGCACTGTTATACCCTTATAAACGTAGTGTAGAAGCTAAAAACGAATTCAAAACTTCTTACTGTCCAATTATTAGGTCATTTGTTGATTTAATAAACTTTAATATATATTTTTGTTGTGCTAAATTTCGCAATACAATGTCGCCTTTCAAATGAGCCTTTTCAAATTCTTCCGATCCTTCTTTAGTATAGTTAGATAAAAAAAAACTTTAAAAAAATAATAATTTTAACGATAATATACTTTAAAAAATAAAATTGCTGAGTACTATAAAAACAAGATTATATATTCACTTAATACAATATAATTTGCAATTGGATGGAGCTATTGAAAAATAAATCTTAAAAAATATCGGAAAAGTAGCTAAATTTAATATATGATGAACTGTAAAAATTTCCACTCATTTTTAAAAAATGAAATTAGAGTTTGGTTGAAAAACTTATGTGACTCTTTATAGAAATTAATAATAAAGTTTCTAATTTAAGATATTCTTGAATTTTTTATTAATATTTTCCAACTGAAATGATTTTATTTCAACTAAAGGTCATTTCACTAGTAGCTTCGTAATTTCTTTTGGTTGCTTCCGAGTCTGGTCTGTGCTTTCGGCCACGAGTCTTACAAAACTGTAGGCGCGTTTCCATGAGCCATAGAATCAATGAAATGCCAGAAAAAGAGGTCGACCTGGATTTCTAACCCAAATGATAGTCTGTGGCTGAATCCATGGTATGAAACATCAAACCCTGATCCTTTGGAGGGTTTGTGAAACCCCCCAATGCACCATGTAATTCCGGTTCTGTCTGGGAGAAAATCCTCAAGAGGGAAAAATTGCTGAGTTTGCTCTTCAATCCATGGATTCAATGGCTCATGTAAACGCGCCTTGTGAGGCTCCGATCCTATAGATAGAATGATGACCACAGCCTGCTGTCCCCCTTATCCCCCTATACATAACGTGCCTCTGTAGCCCCAGAATCCATGAATATATTCGGTTGAAAATAGGCGGGTGAACTTCAGGAGAGAAAACGGAGGGTCGCAGGTTCAAAATGTGTTCGTAATTGAAAAGTTTTCCCTCACGAAAAGACTATGGAAAAACGCCATGTAAGGTCACGCAGTGAGGGGAAGGTTAAAGGCAAAGAAATTGTTTTATAGTAGCATGCGAGGTTTTTTGTATGGACAAATGTGTTGCTTGATAATATACTTTGTTATAAATGTCCATAAGTTTTTTTTCTACAATGTCGGTTAGCCCTTGGAAATTTGGAATGTTTAGTAGCAGTTCAGAGTAGAATTAGGTTCAAGGCAAATTAGTTCTCGTGTAGCAAAGATTATTGAATAAGCCTAAAACTTAAAATTTTGAAGTTTAAGGTTCATACCAGAAGGACACGAAGCTAAACCACAGTTAAATTTCGATGAAAAGAAATCAATAAATTAATTAAATAATTGAAAAATTGAATTTTTTAAATTATTATGGGTATTTTAAAGACTGAGAAGCAAAGAAAAAAATTAGAAAGACAACACGTGCGTGAAAGCTAATTAATAATTGTTTTAGTATAACATGAAAAATCGTGCTAAAAATACATGAAAAATTCAACTTGATTCTTTTTGAATCACATAAAAAATACTACAAAATTCTTAAAATCAATACAAAAAATCAACAAGAAAATTTGATTATTTTGTTTAATTTAATTAAAAAAGTTTGTTTACTTGAAAACACAATTGAATCTGTTGTTTAGTAACTTTTAATTGAAATAACCATTTGTGAAGAAATGGCCTTGCAACCAAAGAAAAATTAATTATCCATGAAGTTCTTTTTTTTTATATAAGTTAAAGATGACCGAAAAATATTAAAACGTTTTTGGAAACTTCACATATATTTTAATGTTTACATCAATCGTTAATCTAAAAAAAAAAATATTTAATCACAATAATCACAATAGTTCAGAGAAATTGAATAGTTTGAAAGAGATACTTTAAGAAGGCTTTGTTTGTAAAAAAATGATTGAGCAAGCCACTAATGGAGTTACAAAGAAATGACAAAGTTAAATTTACTCCTCGCGGAGCAACATTAGTGGGCCAAGGCCTGCCGTGCATATTTCAGCTTACGTAAACAAGGGCTCGGGTGTTCCCGTTTAGGCGGTCAACCCTCGGTGTTTAGTTCCCAAGCTTGGTCTTCATTTTATCGACCCACTTAAGGGGTCATAGGAGTCTTAAAAATGTGCAAAGAAGGTACTATAAAACATAGTTTGATCTTTCATGTCATTTTTGAACTACTGAATGTATCAGTATAATTTTTTTATATATAATTCTACAAGATTTATTTATTATAAAACAAGTTTTAAAATTTATGAAACTTTAGCCAAAACTAAAATAAATAATATTAAACATGAAGGTACTTGAACACACTGTGATTAGGCTTGCGCGGCAAATTGTGAGGTCAAAATTGAAAAAATGACCAAGAAAATGACTTTATATTGTACAAATATGTACAAACTAGGACTTATACCTAAATTCTCAGCTCAATTTTAATTAGAAATTATTTTTAAAAAAAAATTAAAATCAAAATTTTTAAATTTTTATTAATTTTTTTAGAAAAAAGTTCTTAAAATAATTTCTAATTAAAATTGAGCTGAGAATTTAGGTATAAGTCCTAGTTTGTACATATTTGTACAATATAAAGTCATTTTCTTGGTCATTTTTTAAATTTTGACCTCACAATTTGCCGCGCAAGCCTAATCACAGTGGGTTCAAGTACCTTCATGTTTAGTATCATTTATTTTATTTTTGGCTAAAGTTTCATAAATTTTAAAACTTGTTTTATAATAAATAAATCCTGTAGAATTACATATAAAAAATTATACTCATTTATTGAGTAGTTAAAAAATTACAAGAAAGATCAAACTATGCTATGTAGTATCTTCTTTGCACATTTTTAAGACTCCTGTGACCCCTTAAGGGATGAAAGGATGAATTAACCTCGTCCAATCCCCTGACATCGTGTGGCATGGCAATGTGAATCCCTACCATTAAGCCAAAGGGCCTCAAAATTATTAATAAGAATAAACAGATCCACAATCTCGCATTAATATTACAAGAAAACAAAAGGAGTAGCGGAGAAAACACGAACTAAAAGTACTAAAAATAGCCTACTTTCCTGTCTCCTTAATGCCAACTGAAATTCTTATAGTAAAACAAGTAATTTGTAACAGTAATTTTCATTTAGAACAGCTTCCACACAAGATTTATCCAGCTTTAACCCTCTAATGCATGCTGTTGTCATATGGCAGCACGTAACATAATCCACTTTATTCGATTAAAGTAGAGCTCAATCTCGACAAATCTGTGTTTTTTCATCTATTACATTCCATTTCGAAGTTTTAGTTACTAATAACCCTCATAGATAACAGTAGTAAAAGTGTATTTAAAGTTAAAAAGTGAAGTTATTAACAGGTGTGAAATTACGTCTTTGGCAGTATTCAAAGTATAATAATAATAGTAGTACTAAATACTCATAAATTGTTTTGAAAAAATAATTATAGTTCAAGAGGTTTACTTTAAAACATATTTAGTAGTTTTCTAGTCATTCTTATCAAAATTGGAATTTCGTAGTTGGATTTTGCCATATAGAAAAATTTTAAAAATTGAAATTATTTAAATTACAGTGCAGTTAAATTTTTTTCATTATTTTTCCTGTAATGTATGAGAAAAAAGATACAAATATATTTTTTCGTTATAAAAAAATAAATCAGGCATTACAGGGTTAATGCCCACTGAAATACTTATAGCAAAACAAGTATGTTTGTAACAGTAATTTTCATTTAGAGGAAAACTAAAAGGAAAGAACAGCATTCAGTTTTAATTCAGACTTTCAAAGCCAAAAGGGTTATTTTCATTCATTTTCGTTCGCAAATTAAATTTAAATTCTTTATAGTTTGAAAAATAATTCATTTTCTTTAAGGTATAAAATTATCTAAACATTACGAATGAGCCCAATGTACCATTAGTAAATTCCAAGACACAAATTTTTGAAATCTGATGTCTAAACGAGTAATTAATTGTTAATTTTTAAAAAATGACATATAAGTCAAAATGGTTGTGCAAAAACAATATATTTACGCAAAAAAACGACGGATGTAGCTGCAAAATTCAGATTCTACAAAATATAATTAAGATATGAGATCCGGCGCGGCCCGTTCAGGGGCGACTTTTGACTATTATTATTTTGATGAGACGAAGTTGCCAATGAACGGACAAGACCCTATTCTTTAGATATACTTTGGAGAATATTAGTCTTGCAACTACATATTTCAAACCATCTATCTACCTACATTAAATCAAAAGCAGCATATTTTTAATGATCTAATAATATATCCCTTAAGCGGGGGCCCGGATGGCCAGTGATTTGGGCCATTACGCTAACAGTCTGCGCGCTGTAACGGGTGCGGGTTGGATTCCCGCCTTCGTTCTGGTTGCATATTCCTTTCTATGTTACTGTAAAAATTCTTTCCGTGTCTGTCTTTTTGGAAGAATTCTTCACAACCGAATCTTTGATCAAGCACACAAGATATATGTACCAACAACCTTGCCCCTACAACCCTTGTGATATACTTTATTACTTAGAAGTAACTAAAATCTGAAGAAATTTTAAGTGAAGATATATGAAAATAATATTGAAGTTTCTTTTTAAAAAAAAGTACCAAATTAGATAAGATAGAATCGAGCTGCCTACCTTAAATACACAGGTAATAAATATTTAGTTATCTAAAGTTGAAACCTTTATAAATCTTTTCTTTTGGTATTATAAATCTTTACTTTGTATAAATAACATTACTATAGGATTTTAAAAAAGGCAAGAATTAATATTTTGTTTCTTTTTAACACACTAACTTTTATATTATAATTTTATGTCGTCATTAAAATGGTCAAATCTAAAATATTAAATCTTTTTGAACAGTACAAGAAAATTTGTCTCATGAAAAGTATAAATAATAGCCTTTCATTTACATTAAAATATCCGCATATTTACAAACAAAATATTATTATTAAAACCTATAAATTTCAAGATTTTTCATGAAGTAGCATAATTTAACCCTCTGAGCAAACATATAAATCTATATATTTCATAGGAAAATTTGCTTTGAAAAAGGGTACATTTATTTTCACTGCATGACATAAAATTTTCGATCAGAAATTTGATTTCTTTATTTTTTTAAATATATTTTTGTAGCAGATAAATAAAATAGTTCCTCTATACTTGAAATTTCAAAATTAAGTATTTATTTTTTATTTTTTATTGTTTTTATTTTTGTATATTGTTTTTATTTTTTTATTGTATTTATTTTTTTATTGTTATTTTTTAAAGTTATATGTCTAACTGGTAAACCCAACAGTAAGGTGACGGATTTATATGTCTGTATAGTTGTATACCTCAGACTATAAACTAAAAAAACATTTATTATCAATATTTAGCCAGATATAAATATTATAATGAGTTATTTATAAATGTGGAAAAATTATCCATTTTTTATATTGGATTAAACAATGGTAAAATCTTTTATGCCCAATGGTGTAACACCTTTGAAATTGCGTTGGTTCTTGGCTAAAGCAAATTAATTATCTTCCGTGTACTACCTTGTCAATATTTTTCTTTCTCTTACAAACAAAAAGCATCAAGGTTAACCCTGTAATGCATGAATTTTTTTTTCATTCCGAAAATATATATTTGTATCTTTAATATTCATAATTATGGGAAAAATACGGAAATAAATTAACTGCTTTGGAATTTATATAATTTAAATTTTCATATTTTTTTCCATGTGGCAAAAACCAACTATAAAAAATTTCTTTTTTTTTTAAAGAACGACTAGAAAACTACTAAATTTATTTTAAACTAACCCTCTTTTGAACTATAATCATTTTTTCAAAACAATTTGTTTGTATTTAGTACTAATATTATTGTACTTTGAATACAGACAAAGATGCAATTTCAGAACATTTAATAACTTCACTCTTTAGTTGTGAACACATTTTTACTACTGTCATCTATGAGGGTTATTATTAACTAAATTTCAAAATAGAATGAAATAGATGAAAAAGCACAGATTTGTCGAGAGGGAGCTCTACTTTAATAGAAAAAAGTGGATTTTGTTACTTGTTGCCATATGGCAACAGTATTATGCACTAACTCAAAAATTGAAGGAAAACAAAATTAAATTTTATTTTTACTTTTCTTGTTTGTGAAAAATGTGTTAATAGTATTCACTAATAGCTCGTTAATAAGTTAAACATAAGAATGGTCAATTGATGACTCTTTGAAGGGGACATTCAAATTTTGAGTGAAACTTGAACTTCTATATATTACTTTTATTACAGTAGAGTCCCGCTTATACTGGAACAAAATTGAGAAGAAAAAATAAAAAAAAATTACTGCATATTTTGATAAATAAATCCATCTTTGTAGGTACGTATTTATTTTTTGTGTATTTATTTATGCGTATACATTTCATATTTTAACTGAAAGGCTTGGGAATTTGTTTTGATAAATCGAATTTTAGATAACCGCGATTCCGTTTTACTTGACTTTACTGTATTTTTTTAAAAAATGAACATAATTTCATTAATAAGAAGAATTTTTGTTCCAACACATTTTAAGTTGTTTAAGTAAGTTATATTTGTTAAGTAAAATGAAATGGAAATAATTTTGTTATTCTACTATAACATTGAATTTATGGTAGCATACTTCTAATGCGAACAATGATAAATATTTTAGACTAAAGTTATAAACATGTCTAAAAATTAAGAAAACATTACCCGGCATAGTCCTTTTCAATTTTGCAAAAACTTCCAAAAAATCAAAGACTGCTTTTTTTAATGACTTACAAATTAAGTAACTGCTTTAATACTGAACCTGCTACAAATGTTTCCCCAATCCACCCAACCCTGTGTCATTTCATCGATTTTAATTTCGTAAATTAATTAACTTTCGCGCCATTTTATTCGTCTAATGACTGCTCTTGCGCAGTTCGAAGTAATTATGAAAATTACCGGTCTTTCATGGCTTTTGCTTGGAATGGTGAATCGCAGTTCGTAATTGCCGTTAGAGCTTGATATTGAGAGGGTTGCGCCATCTGTGTATAAAAGAGAATACTAAACGATTTTTTAAAAAAAATATTTTATTTAATTTTAGGTTTTTTTTCTATTTCACAAAAGAAATCAGATGATATCATATGCATTTAGTCTCTTAAAAAGAAAAAAAAATGCAAGTTTAATTTTTTTAAATTGTTTAAATGATAAAAATTTAATTTGTTAACCAAAATGCGATGGAAAAAAAAGAGGCTACTATAAAAATCACGATGAATTTTATAAAAATCACAATTTGAAAATCTAAAAACATTTAAGTGTGAAATTATGCCTGCAGTTTTGCTTTCAACTTCAATTTCCCGGCTATCCGAAATTGGGTTTATCAAAAAAAAAAAAAAAAAAAATCCCGAGCCTTTCGGTAAAATATGAAATGTATTCCCATAAATAAATACACAAAAAATAAATAAGTACTTATAAAGTTGGATTTATTTTTCAAAATATGTAGGATTTTTTTTATTTTTGCTGCTCAATTTAATCTTTTGGACAAGCGGGAATCTACTGTATTACTTTGTTTAGGGAGAATAATAGTCAAGTGTAAGACTCAAATTCGCTGCAAATTTATAACGCTGAAAAACTACAAATCATTAAAAAAATGTATGCCAAGTAATTGTATGGTCTTGCATATTCAAGACAATTTATCTAAAAATGAATTTGCAGTTTATAAACTACTATCTAAATATAGATTCCATGTAATTTTTATGAAATTTATTGATATTACATTTTAACTAAAAATAAACACTCTAAATATGATTACAAATTAATAAAACAAATATTGTCGACGAAATGTCAATACAATTCATCAGAAAAAGCCATAATTCAAACTTCATTTTCAGATAGTTATTTTCTAGCTTTATAATAGTTGTAGACATTTATGGTATTTCAAATAATGGTTTAAATTATATAAAATTACTCAAAATAGTCATTAATTAGTAATTAAGTTTATTTTTAATCAAAGCACACACAATTTAAGGCGTCCAATCAAAATAATTAATTTCATATTTTTTCTAAAAAAATCTTAAATGCATTTATATTTATTATTTTCATGATAATAATTAAATTCAAATCATAAAAATATTTTTGTGATTTTTCGTAGATTATTTTTTCATATGTTTTGTAAATTATTTTGGCACATTTTTGTACATTATTTGTGCACACTGCACATGTTTTGTAAATTGTTTTTCTAATTTGTTTTGATGAATAACTTCTTTTTCGTTCGTATCCTTCGTGATTCATTATTTTACTTAACTAATTTATGTTTCAAGCAGACACGCCTTAAATGTAGATGCTGCAAAAATGTTATCTTCACGTTAAGGTAGGCGAAAACTCAAAATTCCCTAAAATTCCAATATTTTTACTATTACTTTAATCTTTTCCAAATTTGGAATAGTGATTTCAAATATAATGAATAATACTATTTAGGCAATTTTTTTTTATTTAAATATAATTTATTTATTCTAAACGGTGTTTTTCTACTAAAAAAAGAGGTTTACGCTAACAAGTCTACCACATTGAATTTTCATCCTATAAACATTAATTATGTGTTAAATTCTTCGTTTTAAACTGATGCATGCAATGACCCTCTAGACTTACATACAAATTACAAGAAAAGAAGTTATTAAGAAAAAATTTATAAATTAACCACAAAAAAAGGATTTTTTTCGATTAACTTACACTTGGACATTTTTTTTAAAAAAAATTGTATATTTACAGCACATGTTAGAGGTTCATGGCACAGATATATATTGAAATAGCATCTGTGAAAAATTTCAGGTAAATTAATGTAAAACTTTTTATGCTAGAAGTGTTGGCGTAACCCCCTTTTTTTAGTTGAAAAACACCGTTTAAAATAAATCAATTATATTTAAATAAAAAAAATTGCCTAAAAAGCATTGCTCATTATATTTGAAATCACTATGGCAAATTTGGAAAAGATTAAAGTAATAGTAAAAATTTTAAAATTTTGGGTATTCGCCTACCTTAACTAATTTATGTTTCAAGCAGACACGCCTTATATGTAGATGCTTCAAAAATTTTATCTTCACGTTAAGTTATGCTATCTAAGGTCAGCTCCATCCAGACATCATTAATAACGACAAGACCTCAAAAACTAAAATAAGATATTTTAAACTAGACATCCGGTGCTGCAGAGAGGATATGACATAACACAGCAAACATTTCCAAATATCCGGACTTAGCCACTTCCTTTGTAAGATGAACTTCAAACTCACCAAAAAAGAAAAACTAAATGAAAGCATTGTGCACGTTTATCTAAGGAAACAGTAGGAGTCTTTGATTACGGCTACCATTGTAAAACTCTGGCTGAAGGTTTTAGAAATTCTATCCATTTAAAAATTCAGATTCAAAATTTAAGGGGACACGGTACCCAAAACATTATTTCTAGAAATAATAACAGGAACTTGTAAATTATAGTCCTTTTATATATAATATTCACTCTAAATAAACATTTTCTAGCAATAAAAACAAATATTTCCTAGTAGTTTTTCATTTATCAAAAAAAAAGTCAACATTTTGAACTTTTTTAAAACACTACTCCTCTTTCAATTTTGAGAATAATTCCACCAAACTTTTATAAATTGTTTTTCGTATTATTACTTCAAGAACCGTGCATGGATTTTAAAATGTGAGCTACAGTCAAAAAGTAACGTGGAAGTAACTAAAAATAACAAAAAATTAAGGGATTCATATTTAAAAATGATCAAAAAATTGAATTTCTGAAACCAGTATTTTCTGATAGATGGAAGCCCGATCTATCGACTGAGACCAATTTTGTATCGATTAGTTAATTATTTCTTATAAAAAATTAAAATTATAAAAATAAACACATGCGTCACGCCCCCTTTGAATTACTATTTGTATGCTTGTATTATTTATGTATTACATTATAAAATATGAATTTTTTGTGTTGATATTTCAAAACTATTCACTGGCTCAATGTAAAAAAATCCTGACGATTTACAGGAAATTCGGTTAACAAGAAATGTTTCGGCGGTTCCTTCGAGTTCGTGTTAAAGGTGTTCGATTGTATTTGTTTTTTGCGTTTTTCCCAAAATTACAATTTTCAACACATAGGTACACTTTTCTCCAAATATATTAAATAATTCTTAATAAATTTTTTTTGTGTGTTATAAAACCATTTCAGATCTATTCAAGTCACATAATTTAGTCTTACAAATTAAAAGGAATATTTTATTATTTTACACTTTTCTTCTTTGAAAATCAGAATTTTTATGAATGTAGAATATAATGTTTTTAAAATAAGTTTAAAAATTATTTTAGGCAAAAAAAAAAATAGGTGACCAATATCAATCTAACTGGTTACTTGCATTTGAGAAAAGTGTTTTGTGCTTTCATTGTATATTTTTTGTACAAAGTGGACCGAAAAAATACTAGTATTTTTGAAAATTCGTAATTGTATGTTTCAATAGATGTCTTTTATATAAAAAAATAATTTTTAAAAATAAGATTCTTAGGTGTAAAGATAATAATAAAAGTACAATTTATAATAGTACATTTTTTTTATTGTACCATAATTGTTAAATAATAGCCTTTCGAAATCAATACTAAGAATTGCTCATTTTTGCTGTCCTTTACTATGATCTCCCCTTTAAAATGATTGAATTCAACATAAAAAAAACTCTACATAGTACATGTTATTCCATGCACAATTTTTTGCACCATATATATAAGACACAGGTCAAAAATTTCAAAATTCTAGCTTAATTAACAAAAAAGTCTTAGCTTAGGGATTTATTAAACTCAAGAATTGAAAAACGTGAAACAGAGAAAAAAAGATTGAATGCAGACGAAATACGTATCAAACTTATAGGAATGACTCCTGAAAATATTTAGTAACCTTTTTGCTTTCATACCATTATGAAACTTTCAGTAAATGTTTAGAAAAATATTGTGAATAATAATAAGCAAAAACTGAAAAATCGATATTTTGACCAATTTTTGGGTACCGCGTTCCAATTAGCTATTTAAGAGTTTTTTTTGTATACTTTTTGTAGGAAAAGTAACTGTGTGATCAAACTGTATAACTATGACTTTTACAAGTTATAGGTTTTCTAGATAGAAACCTTGTGTTTTTTTAGATTTAATGAGATTTATTGAGACATTATATTTAGAAGCATTGTGCACTTGGATTCTTATTATTGTGCATCTTACTCATAATTGACGACTTTGCTAACATCATTATTACCTTAACTTTCGAATGAAAACGTTACTAACTTAACTTCTGAATAAAATCATTAACGCCTTAACTTCTGAATAAAAGCATTAACACCTTAACTTCTGAATAAAAGCATTAACACATTAACTTTTGAATAAAAGCATTAACACCTTAACTTCTGAATAAAAGCATTAACACATTAACTTTTGAATAAAAGCATTAACACATTAACTTCTGAATAAAAGCATTAACACCTTAACTTCTGAATAAAAGCATTAACACATTAACTTCTGAATAAAAGCATTAACACCTTAACTTCTTAATAAAAGCATTAACACCTTAACTTCTGAACTGTGGATCTTTAAGACAACTCAAAGTATGAAAATGCAGAGACAGTGTGTAGCATAACATTCATATACAGGGTGGTTATAAAATAACGCCTCGCTATTCGGAGTGGTCTGTAGCTTTAATGAATAATCCAAATGCAACAAACTTTGAGACACTCACTATTCAAGAAGGGGGGAATGAATGGAAAACAAACTTGTCACTTGACCAGGGTTCTGAATTACGAGGCGTAATTGGCTGTGTTGGCTGTAATTGGCCATAATTGGCTACGCCTCGTAATTTAGAACTTAGGTCAAGAGACGAGTTTGTTTTTTATGATTATTCTTTTTTATGATTATATTTTATGA
Source organism: Hylyphantes graminicola (assembly GCA_023701765.1). NCBI lineage: Eukaryota > Metazoa > Arthropoda > Arachnida > Araneae > Linyphiidae > Hylyphantes > Hylyphantes graminicola. The sequence continues at coordinate 68,627,871 of CM043119.1, forward strand.
TTCTATCTTTTTTATGAATCCATTCTTTTTCCCCCTTCTTGATTAGTAAGTGTATCAATGTTTGATGCATTTGGATTATTCATTCCAGCTACAGACCACTCCGAATAGCGAGCGTAATTTTATAACCACCCTGTACATAAAAAGAAGTAAACACGACTCAAGTCTCTGGAGCTGATTATCCCTAAAGCAACGTTAAAACGCCTGATGGACCAGCTGAACCTTAAACTTTACTGCTCAGTTACGAGACCTTCTCACGGACAATCCTAATTACAGTTCTGTGAAGTAATGTGCAATTCAACTGACTAAACAACCAGACATGCCTTCGAAAAATAACTGTTGCTATTTTATAACTGTATACCTAACTAACTCTAGGCCTACTTTTGGGCCACCTTGTAAATCTTTTTCTAGTAGTAGGGTATCAGACATTGCATAAAGGGAGTTTTTTTTAATAAGAAATTCAGAAAACTACTTTAAAATCTTTTTACTGTCTCGTATTTGATTAGAGTTATAAAATTGCTTTGCCATCTAAGTGACATTATAGTACGATTTTTCTGCCGAAAATATGATATCTAAACAAGATATTTATACACAAATTCAATTTTTGCAAGTTTCTTTTGCACTTTTAAATATTCAATCTATCCCTAATGACTCCAATCAGCTACTTCCAGACTAATGGCATCTCTCAATTTTAAACCAAATTTTCCCAACGTAAAACACACATCGAAAATCAATCCCACACTGTAAAAATAGTTATTAAATCGCTATCACAATTAAACATCGCTCAATCACCTTGCAAAAAAAAAAAAAAATCCAGGAATTCTAAAGAAGAAAAAATAAGGAATGCGACTGCGTCTTCGGAAAATTTTCAATAACGAAATTTCGAATCTCTCCCGATTTTCCCAGATAATTACCTGGAAAAAGTCCCCACCCCCTATTTTCCTTTTTTTATTTATTTTGTCATCGATTTTTCCTGAAATCCGCCCAATGACGAATCAGAGACCGAGGAATTCCTTGGAATTTTGCCAATGCATTCCGATTGCCATTTGCTGAATCTTGGTTTTGGAATTCCGCTGAGGAATCAACTTGTGGCCTGTGCTACAGAGACTTCAATTTTTCCTTATTTTAATAAGCTATTTCTGTAAGTAGGGTGGCAATGGCTAAGGGGCTGATGACTCGAAATTTCTTGGACTTATTAAATTGAATTAAGCGAATAAGACAAGTGTTAGAAATTTTAACTGATTCTTATTAGAGATAGATTTTTTTTCTCTCTCTCTAATGGGGCTGCATCACTGGCGGTCAAGCCTTTGCAGACTCGGCATATTCCCCAGACTTGAGAGCCATTTTTTGTGGCACCATTTAGGGGACTCTCGCTACCAATTTTTACGCGCAGATTACAATGAATCTGAGCTCCCTGTGGATGTTAAAGTACGCCGAGATTTAATTTTTCCGAGAGAACCCAAGCCCATTGGGCACTCTAGCGATTTTTTACATGCCACATAATGCTGAAAAAAAATTTATAGTTTTTCAATGCTTCTTCTTAACGATCATAACTAAGTTTCTCTTATAATACTTTTTCCCTCTAGTAATAAACTTTCAAATAGAATATATGGTAGAAAGTAATTTTAGATTTGTACAAAATGAACATCAATGTTTATTGCACAGCTGGATGCGTACAGTTCTCAAAAACGAAGCCCAAAAGTAATTAAACAGTAAATAAAGTCCAAGACGAAAAGAGGCAACGGCGTACTTTTGAAAAGGTAATTAAATTTGTTTTAACATAATGAGACATGCATATATTTAAGACATTTATACACTGCTCGAAACAATTAGGGGACACTTTACGCGCCTTTGTTAACCCTTTGAGTTAAAACGTTTTATTATTTATTCTATAAATCTAAAAATTTTGAAATAGATTCATCATGCTTCCAGAATGAAATGGTAAATGAGGTGGGAAGTCTCAATTTTTTACCTAAAATTTAAGGGGGGGGGGATTAGAATCATAAGCTTTGAATAAATTATAACAATAATTTTTGCAAAAGTATTATTTAATACTTCAAAAGACATAATTCTTCCTCTTAACGATAAATAGGTGCGATATCAACTTATTGAGAGAAAAAAAATTGCTAGCTGATTATTCCAAATGGAATCATTGGGGGTGAAAGGGTTTAAACCATTCATTGCCTTATTTCTTTTGAGCAGTGTATCTTCGAATGAAACCATAGATAATGAAAGCATAGGAAAACTGCGTTCACTTAATATTTCTTTTTTAAAAAGGTATAGTAGCTCTGAATTAAAAAAAATAGTGAAATGTTAGAAGATATTTAAAACGGTTTTGTGAATTTAAAACTTTAGAAATCTTAAAAAATGAAAAAACTAAAAAACAGAACTGAAGAAAGAGAAAACGTAAACTGTTAAACTTTTCATAAACAGTTGTAGGTAAAAGAGAAACGAAAGGTGCAGCTACAAAATTCTCATTCCCCAAAGTATTTCTAAGATATAAGGTCTGATGCGTTCATAGTTGACCTTATCCAATTAAGTTAATAATCTTCAAAATTCGCCAATGAACGGGATGTACATTGTACAGTATATCTTTAAAAGTAATACTTTGGAGAATTAGAGTTTAAACCTACACTCTTCAAATGCTGATCTCTAAATATTCAAACAACTGTGAAATACATCAACCTTAAATTAATATTTCAATCAATATTATGGTCAAAGTTTTATCTTTGTTCGCGATAAAACTGTTATGTCCGCCTAACCTTGTCTATTTTATCCATTTCTCCAATTCTTTTGGATTAAAAAAAGCAAAGTATTATTTAAAAGAATGTTACAATGTTGCATTTTAAATAGTTGCGTTGCATGCAAACAATGCTTTATATGAATACTTTTGGTTGCACTTTTCGTTTTGCAAGTTGGAAATCAAACACATGATAAAATAGAAAAACTTAATATTTTATTCATATGGTTTCAAAATTTAGTCCTATAAAAATAAATAGAAACAGTTGTACAACTGTGCTTTTAAATATAATGTGCAATCTTTGTAAATCTACAAAAATTGGACTCAAAGAGAAGTTTAGGGGGTATGGCAAGCACATAATTATTGAATGCAGACTTAGGTCAAGAGACGAGTTTGTTTTTTATGATTATTCTTTTTTATGATTATATTTTATGATTCTATCTTTTTTATGAATCCATTCTTTTTCCCCCTTCTTGATTAGTAAGTGTATCAATGTTTGATGCATTTGGATTATTCATTCCAGCTACAGACCACTCCGAATAGCGAGCGTAATTTTATAACCACCCTGTACATAAAAAGAAGTAAACACGACTCAAGTCTCTGGAGCTGATTATCCCTAAAGCAACGTTAAAACGCCTGATGGACCAGCTGAACCTTAAACTTTACTGCTCAGTTACGAGACCTTCTCACGGACAATCCTAATTACAGTTCTGTGAAGTAATGTGCAATTCAACTGACTAAACAACCAGACATGCCTTCGAAAAATAACTGTTGCTATTTTATAACTGTATACCTAACTAACTCTAGGCCTACTTTTGGGCCACCTTGTAAATCTTTTTCTAGTAGTAGGGTATCAGACATTGCATAAAGGGAGTTTTTTTTAATAAGAAATTCAGAAAACTACTTTAAAATCTTTTTACTGTCTCGTATTTGATTAGAGTTATAAAATTGCTTTGCCATCTAAGTGACATTATAGTACGATTTTTCTGCCGAAAATATGATATCTAAACAAGATATTTATACACAAATTCAATTTTTGCAAGTTTCTTTTGCACTTTTAAATATTCAATCTATCCCTAATGACTCCAATCAGCTACTTCCAGACTAATGGCATCTCTCAATTTTAAACCAAATTTTCCCAACGTAAAACACACATCGAAAATCAATCCCACACTGTAAAAATAGTTATTAAATCGCTATCACAATTAAACATCGCTCAATCACCTTGCAAAAAAAAAAAAAAAATCCAGGAATTCTAAAGAAGAAAAAATAAGGAATGCGACTGCGTCTTCGGAAAATTTTCAATAACGAAATTTCGAATCTCTCCCGATTTTCCCAGATAATTACCTGGAAAAAGTCCCCACCCCCTATTTTCCTTTTTTTATTTATTTTGTCATCGATTTTTCCTGAAATCCGCCCAATGACGAATCAGAGACCGAGGAATTCCTTGGAATTTTGCCAATGCATTCCGATTGCCATTTGCTGAATCTTGGTTTTGGAATTCCGCTGAGGAATCAACTTGTGGCCTGTGCTACAGAGACTTCAATTTTTCCTTATTTTAATAAGCTATTTCTGTAAGTAGGGTGGCAATGGCTAAGGGGCTGATGACTCGAAATTTCTTGGACTTATTAAATTGAATTAAGCGAATAAGACAAGTGTTAGAAATTTTAACTGATTCTTATTAGAGATAGATTTTTTTTCTCTCTCTCTAATGGGGCTGCATCACTGGCGGTCAAGCCTTTGCAGACTCGGCATATTCCCCAGACTTGAGAGCCATTTTTTGTGGCACCATTTAGGGGACTCTCGCTACCAATTTTTACGCGCAGATTACAATGAATCTGAGCTCCCTGTGGATGTTAAAGTACGCCGAGATTTAATTTTTCCGAGAGAACCCAAGCCCATTGGGCACTCTAGCGATTTTTTACATGCCACATAATGCTGAAAAAAAATTTATAGTTTTTCAATGCTTCTTCTTAACGATCATAACTAAGTTTCTCTTATAATACTTTTTCCCTCTAGTAATAAACTTTCAAATAGAATATATGGTAGAAAGTAATTTTAGATTTGTACAAAATGAACATCAATGTTTATTGCACAGCTGGATGCGTACAGTTCTCAAAAACGAAGCCCAAAAGTAATTAAACAGTAAATAAAGTCCAAGACGAAAAGAGGCAACGGCGTACTTTTGAAAAGGTAATTAAATTTGTTTTAACATAATGAGACATGCATATATTTAAGACATTTATACACTGCTCGAAACAATTAGGGGACACTTTACGCGCCTTTGTTAACCCTTTGAGTTAAAACGTTTTATTATTTATTCTATAAATCTAAAAATTTTGAAATAGATTCATCATGCTTCCAGAATGAAATGGTAAATGAGGTGGGAAGTCTCAATTTTTTACCTAAAATTTAAGGGGGGGGGGATTAGAATCATAAGCTTTGAATAAATTATAACAATAATTTTTGCAAAAGTATTATTTAATACTTCAAAAGACATAATTCTTCCTCTTAACGATAAATAGGTGCGATATCAACTTATTGAGAGAAAAAAAATTGCTAGCTGATTATTCCAAATGGAATCATTGGGGGTGAAAGGGTTTAAACCATTCATTGCCTTATTTCTTTTGAGCAGTGTATCTTCGAATGAAACCATAGATAATGAAAGCATAGGAAAACTGCGTTCACTTAATATTTCTTTTTTAAAAAGGTATAGTAGCTCTGAATTAAAAAAAATAGTGAAATGTTAGAAGATATTTAAAACGGTTTTGTGAATTTAAAACTTTAGAAATCTTAAAAAATGAAAAAACTAAAAAACAGAACTGAAGAAAGAGAAAACGTAAACTGTTAAACTTTTCATAAACAGTTGTAGGTAAAAGAGAAACGAAAGGTGTAGCTACAAAATTCTCATTCCCCAAAGTATTTCTAAGATATAAGGTCTGATGCGTTCATAGTTGACCTTATCCAATTAAGTTAATAATCTTCAAAATTCGCCAATGAACGGGATGTACATTGTACAGTATATCTTTAAAAGTAATACTTTGGAGAATTAGAGTTTAAACCTACACTCTTCAAATGCTGATCTCTAAATATTCAAACAACTGTGAAATACATCAACCTTAAATTAATATTTCAATCAATATTATGGTCAAAGTTTTATCTTTGTTCGCGATAAAACTGTTATGTCCGCCTAACCTTGTCTATTTTATCCATTTCTCCAATTCTTTTGGATTAAAAAAAGCAAAGTATTATTTAAAAGAATGTTACAATGTTGCATTTTAAATAGTTGCGTTGCATGCAAACAATGCTTTATATGAATACTTTTGGTTGCACTTTTCGTTTTGCAAGTTGGAAATCAAACACATGATAAAATAGAAAAACTTAATATTTTATTCATATGGTTTCAAAATTTAGTCCTATAAAAATAAATAGAAACAGTTGTACAACTGTGCTTTTAAATATAATGTGCAATCTTTGTAAATCTACAAAAATTGGACTCAAAGAGAAGTTTAGGGGGTATGGCAAGCACATAATTATTGAATGCAGATTATAATTTTATAAACAAATTAATAAAATTATTAAGATTATATTTAATAAAAAGTCAAATTGATAGTTTATTAGAATGTCTGCAGCAAATTTCTTTAAAAATTATCTTAAGTTTTGGTAATTTCATTGGAAATTAAAAGAAAAATTATGCATTAAAATCATTTTATTGGATTATAGGCTTATAATATGTATTTTTTTTAAATGTTTTTTTAAATTTATTAATGTTAAATAAATAATTTATTTTAACAGAAATAAACTCTGAAAATATAAAATTTGAAAATCTAAATTTTGATGGTTGAACGTAATATATTTAGTTATTGAGCAATCTAAAATTTATCTATGTTTATAAGTTTGAAATTTTCAAATTTAGATAAAAAAATACATATAAAACTTGCTTTATCTTATACTAATGCCCAATAGGCTTTTATCTGACATACATTTATCCCTCACAAGTAAAACTACAGAAAGCTGCAATTAAATAATCCTTATAACTTTAAATTACATTATAACTTTAAATTACAGCAAACAAAAAACAGAATAAGGAAATATAATTATTTCAGTTAATATTCATTTAATTAAGGAAAATTTTCCGATTAGACCTAGGATGTTGGAAATTTTAACGTACTGAAATAGTTGGAAACTGGATAAAAAAAATGTTTTTGTTTTTTCATGTATTGTTAGGTTCTAAATTAAGTCGAAAAATTAAAATATATTGTTTTAAACTGAAAATTTTTATGGTTTTTTATGTACTGTTAGGTTCAAAACTAAGTGAACTACTAAAACTTTCTAAACTAGAAAAATATAAAAATGTTCTTTTAAAGAGTACCGAAAAATTAAATTCTAATAAATACTTCTCACATTGACCTGCGGATGACGCCACGACCAAATGAAAGATTGTTCTTTGCGCCATGAGATAAAAGATGTTTGACTAAAAAGTGTCTGTTTAGATGATTTAAGATTTTGAACTGAACATTAACAATTCTGTGTTAACCTCATATTATTTCAAAATTACTGTGAAGTTATAGAATTAAAAATTATTATCATTAAGAAAACTTTATTTCTGTAGCTTATAATGTAAATTATTTTAAGGTAGGCGAATACCCAAAATTTCCCAAAATTCCAAAATTTTTACAATTACTTTAATCTTTTCCATATTTGGCATAGTAATTTCAAATATAATGAGCAATGCTAATTAGGAATTTTTTTTATATAAACATCATAATTTATTTATTTTAAATGGTGTTTTTTACTAAAAAAAGAGGTTTACGCTAACAAGTCTACCACATTGAATTTTCCTCCTATAAACATTTATTATGTGTTAAATTCTCCGTTTTAAACTGATACATGCAATGACCCTCTAGAGTTACATACAAATTACAAGAAAAGAAATTATAAAGAAAATGTCATGAATTTAACTAAAAAAATTTTTTTTCGATTAACTTACACGTGAAAATTTAAAAAAAAATAATAATTACTACTATACTTGCATCAAATGTTATAGGCTTATAGCACAGATATATATTGAAATAGTATCTGTAAAAAAATTCAGGTAAATTAATGAAAAACTTTTTTTACTAGGAGTGTTGGCGTAACCCCCTTTTTTAGGTGAAAAACACCGTTTAAAATAAATCAATTATATTTCAATAAAAAAAATTGCCTAAAAACCATTGCTCATTATATTTGAAATCACTATGCCAAATTTGGAAAAGATTAAAGTTATAGTAAAAATTTTAGAATTTTGGGTATTCGCCTACTTTAAGCTTAGTCAAAAAAAATAATAAATAATGGTTTGGCTGTTTATGGTAATTACTATAAATATATTTCGTTAGTTTCCCTTTTTCAAAAAGAAAGAAATATAAATGAATGCCTATATACCACATTTTACTTTCGTCAAGCGAAGCTTAACGAAACTGTTTATTTGTGTTGCTTGAGTCAGTAACCAAAATTATTTTGGAGCCCGGATGTGGTTTGGACTACGATTACGCCAGCAGTCTGCGCGCTGTAACAGTTGCGGGCTCGATTCCCACCTTCGACCTGGGCGTACTTCTTTCTCTGTGACAGTAAAGATTCTTTCTGGGTCTGTCTTACTATGTAACTACCCTTACCCTGAAATTTTTTTTCAAAGAGTATAATATGCAAATGTGTTCAATTATGAATATCACAAATGAAAGTATTTGATTTTCATTACTTCATTTTTTTATACGAAGGGTGTAGTTGCAAAAATTACATTCTCCATAAATTAGCTAAAATATAGAGCCTTCATTGGCTACTTTTGATAATGGTAACTTAAATTTAACGAAATCGCTACTGGCCGGCCTTTATATCCCAGTTATACTTTGGAGAATGAGAGATTTTCAAAAGTTTGTTAGACATACGGAATGTGCATCATTTGAGAGAAAAATGCACAGTAACTGAATCAAAGAAAAAAACTTCTTAATTCACAAAAAATAAAATATTTATTGATAATGTAAACTACGAGAAAATAGCAAGAGAATTATGTCAATAGCCTTTTAAACTGCAGTATTACATTCTTTTAACCTAAATGAACTGTAATCAAACCAATCAAAACATAATAATACAACGTTGCTTACAAGTTTAATGAAAAGATATAGAAACCCGCACTTTTTAATTATGTTTGAGGAAGCAAATCTTAGCTCTTTAAGAGAAAAAATTTGTAAATGAAATTAATTTCCTATTCCAATTAAAAGAATGTTTAGTAACAAAACTCTAAAGTAAAGCACCGGTTCTTACAGATCTTACTAATGTATACCGACCCGGCAACACAACGGTTAGGGTGCTAGCCTTTGGAGCTTCTGGGTCCATGTTCGAATCCTGATAAGGCATGGATGTTTGTGTTTGTCGAGTATATGCGGAGTACGTGTTAATTAAAACTGTTTGGGTCCAAAAGTAATGTTGGTGGTCATTGCGCAGTTTCTCACCGGTACAGGTTCCTGGAGAGTATTTCCCTCCTCTCCAGGGACATGTCTAAATTGTCAAGATGGCGCGCGATAGATGGCAGCATCTGTCACGTATGTAAGTGCTGTGTCTGTCTAACTTGACAAAAGTTTAAAAGCGGGTCTCTGACCAAGCACAGAAGCCTAGAAATATATGTTCACCAACCAACCAACTAATGTATATAAAGTCCAGCCCATTAACTGGCGACTCTTGACGAATGTTAATTAAATTTTTCGAAGTCGCCAATGAAGCGGTATATCTTAGTTATACTTTGGGGAATGTGAGTTTTGCTACATTACTCATTAAATTAGGTAAACGACTGTGTTTTATAAAAGTATGATTCATACGACATAACATTCATTACGAAGTAATTATTAAGCCGCAATATCTCAACAATGCATATTTAGTTTGAAATTTGGCCTGATTTCTTTTATTAAGTGTATCAAACTTTACGCCGATTGTGAATAATCACCATCTAAAAACCAGTTTTAGATAAGTGGTAGTATTCTTTTCACTTGTTTTCATTTATACTTTCCCACACTTTTAAACTTTTAATTTATGGTGAAAACTTGGAGTGATTAAAATCACACAAAATATAAATTTCTTCTTATTTAAAAGAGATACTTGGTTTTAATTCATATACTTTTGTTATTAATGGTGTGTAGTCATTATTAAAAAAAAATATTTGATGAATACTAAAAAATTACTAAAATAAAAATAGTTTTGGCTCTCCTATGTAGATACTAATTTCAACAATCGGAAATAAAATGTTATGATTGTGTATGTTTTTCAAAGGGTCAAACAAAAATCTATACTAGATAATTCTAAAATTTTTAAGTCTAGAAGCATTACCCTTAGTTATAATTCTTTGAGTAGTTAATATTTAAGAAAACTATTCAGCAATTCGCAAACGATTTTAATATATTTTGCAACATTTATTTGGTATTTTTGATTCAAGTTCATTAGCCAAAATCATTTTCTTATTTCTTTTTTTATTTTATTCTTATTTATTTCAGTCAGCTAGATTTTATAGGAATATTATAATCATTCATCTATAAGAATAAAAAAAGTAACATTGATTATTTTACGTACTGTTCCATTTCGTGTTATTTGCTAACTCTGTTAAACCATATTAATCTGTTTTACAGCTTTTTGTCAAAAAGAGATAATAATCGTCTTAACTTGCGATCATCAGTTGGGGGGGGGGGGGGGGATTTGGAATAACGGAAACGTATGTTCGTATGTCATCACACCTTACTGTAAAGATGTAATTTCTACACCATACTTGTATTTAAACTACATAATACTGTAAAGATGTAATTTTTACACAATACTTGTATGGAAGTAACACAATACTGTAAATGTAATTTTTACACAATACTTGTTTGGAAACAGCATAATACTGTAAAGATGTAATTTTTACACAATACTTGTATGGAAACAACACAATACTGTAAGGATGTAATTTTTTTACAATACTTGCATGGAAACAACGCAATACTGTAAATGTGATTTTTACGCAATACTTGTATGGAAACAGCACAATACAGTAAAGATGTAATTTTTACTCAATACTTGTATGAAGACAACACAATACTGTAAGGATGTGATTTTTACGCAATACTTGTATGGAAACAGCACAATACAGTAAAAGATGTAATTTTTACTCAATACTTGTATGAAGACAACACGATATTGTAAAGATGTAATTTTTACGCAATTCTTGTATGGAAACAACACAATACTGTAAGGATGTAATTTTTTCACAATACTTGTATGGAAACAACACAATATTGTAAAGATGTCATTTTTATACAATACTTGTATTAAACTTTTTCTGTTTCAACGCAAGTTTTTCTGTGTGTAGATGTTAACTTGAAAGGGTTACTTCTATTTAAAAATCTTTCTTTATAACTAGGAGGTACTATGAAAGACCCACGAACTGAAAATCTGGTAGAAACATTAATCTAAAATCTTCTCGGATTACGAAAATCGGATTATAACTCTTTATCAAAATGTCGCTGTAAGAAACTTCCATTACAAATACCACGAAATATAAAAGCGATAAACTTAGTTAACAACGATTCTTTATCGAAATTAATCGGAATCACGAAAGTGTCGAAAAAATACGTAATCCGATAACGTCTTAACTACGTATATCGAAGACAAAATCAGTCGAAAAAAAACGAAAGTATTACAAAAACTTTTTACTTTTTGGCCTCTAAATCTGATCAAACTTTTTTATCTTATATCCAAGCATGCGGAACATATGTTTAGGGTTATGCACGTTTTTCGGACACTGAACAATAATTGGTCATTGGTGGTTTATTTTTTTTTATATAAAGAGGTTATATGGTTGTAAAAGAATACTCAATTTCACTTGTTTGTTGATGTTGTCAGAATTGATATACTACTTTATGACCTTCTGACAAAACAAAAATGTTAAGAAATAGGGGTGTGTACCAGTACATGAATTTCAATTATCACCCAATAAATTTAAAAGTAATTTAATACATTTAAAAGTAATTTAATACGTTTAAAATCAATTTATGAACCCGATAATGTGTTTTATTTTTTAAAAATTAATACCTAAAATATTATCAAGAGTCTACCATTTGCTCATGTACGATTTTCTCGAAAACTTTATTATGACGTCCAACAGGAAATATTAATTTCTCTACCAAATTTGTTATGTTTCAAAAGATATGGTATGGTACACATATACATTCTAGCTTGTGTCCTTGTTCAGAGAACCGCTTATAAGCTTTCGTCAAGTGGGACAGACACAGAAAGAATTTTTACAGTCACAAAGAAAGGAATAACACATAGACAAAAAAAACAACAACATTTATTAACGGTCACAAACATCCATGCCTGGCCGGGATTCGAACCCAACCCCAGCAGCTCCAAAGGGCAGCGTCCTAACAATTGCGCCACCGGGACTGCGTTTCAAAGGATTGTATCGCTTTTCGTTATTCAGAAATACATTTAACCAAAAAAAAATCTATGGCCGCTACCCTCTGTGCATAAGCAATTTCCTCGTAAAATTACTAAGAACTCCTCTGCCGTGGGCAGGAAAAACAATAAGTTGTAATATTTTTTATAAGAAATATAACAAGTAGGTTTGTATCATTTATGGTAGTTCGAAAATTCAATAATTATTATTTATCGTTTGCAAAAAATTATTTATATTTCAAAGAATAAATGTGTAATATTCCTCGCTTTTAAATAGAATGAAAACAATTCATATCAACATATACAACGATTCTCGTAGTGAGATGCATTCGAAATCCTTTCAAACTGATCGAAGTAGCTAAAACAAATTTATTTGAATTTATTTTCTTAAGTTTCTTGAGCGATTGTTGCGAATGGCAATGGCGATTTAATTCTAATAAAAATGGCTTCCTATGCTTTTTAAAGAGCATTAAATGTTGCAGTTTTTTTAAATAATTAAAGTTCTTCGAATTTGAATTATTTTCTGAAATTTGCAATGTATTCTTATTTGAGTTTTTTGACGTATCACACTTGTCCGTAGCTTTTGTAGTTTGGGCTATGGAAGTGGGTGAAGGACGAACGGACGGACGGACTGAGCGGTTATAATACCTTCCCCTTTTTACGTTATAAGCGTAGTGTGCATGGAAGCTAAAAAATTCCATTCCAAAATTATAATTGTTAGAGTAATTGAGAGCTTGCAACAATGGTCAAGTCAGTATGGAAATTACTACAGTCTACCTGTCCACGGCAGTCCTGACTCGTATACCAAATTTTAAGACAGTAGCTCTTTCAGTTCGAGTTGTAGAGTGTGGTTTCAGCCAGACAAATTAACGAATGATAAAATATTTTTTTTAAAATAAGCAATTTCTAAAACGAGAAGAACTACAAAATCTCCATTACAGATTTTCGACCCCCATCGCAATACTTTCGTTGCCTTATATTTCATAAGTAATTTAAAGTATTTTACAGACTTTACCGATGAAGAAAATTGTGAGTTAAAATAAAATTATTAAAATAGCAGTCAAATTTTTTGGAAAGTGTATTATTGCAGAAAGCATTTAAATAAAATTATTCAATTAAATGCACCATTTCAACAACAAAAAAATATAGTAGTATATATGTTCTTATGAATTACCCACCAGTAATACGAATGAAAAGCATTATCTAGTCCAATTACTGAACAACAGGCTTTAAAGATTAAACTTAAAACAAAATAATTGAATGTATCACATTAAAAATTTTATCTATATTTTTTATCCTAGCAATAAATAATGTTTTAAAGAAGGGCATAGAAAGGGGGAGATATATTTCATTATTTATTCTACACCCACTTTACTTTTCTATTAAATATATATTAAAAAAACGTTCGTTATTGTGAAGGCTTCAAGCGAAGCTTGAAAGACTAAAGCGCAGCAAACTAAATATCCTTTGTTGCGAAAGCGGACTTAATAACGTAGCGAGGAAATGGAACGGTGTTCTTGAATTAAATGGAAATTAAAGAAGGATAAAAATCGTTTGCTGCAATTAATTGTTCTCGATGTTCGCCATCTTGGAAAGTATGAATGCGCTTTGTTATTCCATTTAAATCTAGAAAATATATTTTATTTATATTATTCTTATTCGAATGAAAATCATCACATAAAAGGATTTGAAGAATTTTCTTTTTAAAGTGAACAAATTAAAAAAGGGTGAAGATTCTTAATGTATTATTTGTGAATTTTTGTGCATGAAACATTTTATTTAATGCTTATTAATAAAGAATTTATGTTTTCAAGAACATTCGCTTTCTTTTATTCTCTGAAGAATTTTTCTAATTTTATTCTTTATCTTAAATGCGTTAATAAAGTAGTCTTAAGAATATATATTTTAATCATTTTTAATTTCAGTATTATTCCTTTTTTAGAGTCGAAGTTTTTTTTTTAGATACATATAAAAGTATATATATTTTAATAGTGGACCAACTCAAATTACATTCATTTCAAGATACATGGTCAAATTAGTGTTATAATTTGACTTTTAAATGCTTTTTTATTTAACTAAATCAATTTGAGTTTCTGTGTTTATTAAAGAAATATAAATATTCAATCTAAAAATGAAATTGGGAATTTCATTTTTTCCAAAGTGAACTTATGTACCATCATTAAATGAATGTCATAATTTATCGTATTTTTCTTGATAAAGGGTTTTAATTCGTTTTTTGTCTTTTTTTTACAATGAAGAAATTCGTTTCGTTCTTATTACAAATCTTAGTTGTTAACATTCCAAATTATTATCTCACATTTTTCTTCTTGATTACTGAAGATACATTGTAGATACAACGTTCTTTTTGTGTTCGATATAGAACTGAAACAAAAAAGCGTGTAAATGTTTCGAATTTTATGTAAGAGCAAAGAAGCGTTCCACTTGGCTTCACTTCCTAGAAACATTTCATTATTTTATCGTTTGTTCTATACTCTTTTGTGCCAGTAAATGATACAGCTGGTAAATTTATGTTTAAAAGCTACTTATTATCACCGAATGAAGCTGATGGTTACTTCCGGAATTTAAACTGGACTTTAAAGCATTGAACAGATGATACCTGTGTCTAAATAACTACAATACCTTTCCTTGCTGTAATGTTGCATTGTACATTGTGCACTAGTAAAATGCATAAATTCAACATATTATCTTCGTTAATTTCTCCTGTTCAATTTATTTTTGCATTAAATTATTATTAGTTTATTATTTTAGTCTAATACAATAAATACTTTAAAAAGTAAATGCTTAGCTAATAGTAAATACTTAAAAAAAAGTAAATACTTAAAGAAGTAAAATAAATTCTTTACCGTTGGAGCATTACCCAGTTAGAATTAAGAAGAAAATTTACTTTTCTATTGGGGATGCAAATTTATCATAAATATCTTTTCTGACACTTATTAAATTTTAAATTTTTAACAATGAACTAATTGTTCCTTGTGTTAAAAACGTTTTTACTTATGAAGACAAAAAAAATCTAACAAGAAAACCCACTAAATAGTTTTCAATTGGCTTTTTTCAAGTGACGTATAACCTTCCAGCTTTGATTCCTTTTTTTCCCGCGATTGGTGCTCCTATTGGATCCCATGTGACATTGATTAACCACACAAGAGGGTAGGGGAATGATTTATTTTCTATCAGAATTTCTGTTGCCACTCAAGACCTGCAATTTCAATTAAAATTATTCATTCTTCTTAACAATTTAAAAACTATATTTGTTACCAAGAAGACTGGAATGAAAGCATGATGCACGGTTCTGCGTTGTTATTGTTGTGACTAATCCTCGGGGCCCGGATGGTCGAGTGGCCAGCACTCTGCGCGCTGTAACGGGCGCGGGTCCGATTCCCGCCTTCGCCCTGGATGTACTTCTTTTCTCTGTGACAGTAAAAACTCTTTCTGTGTCTGTCTCAACGAAGGCTTATAAGTGGGTCTCTGATCAAGCACACAAGTCGGAATATATATGTACCTAACCCCTACCCCGACTAATCCTCCTAGGTCTGACGAAGCCAGATCAAGTCCAAAAGATCGTTGGCTCTTAAAACGTCGATGACTAGAAAAGGGGATGTATAAACATCATGTGATACCCTTCTAACAATTAGAGGATTAAATTATAAATTTGGAAAGTTGTTAAAGATCCCATATAATCCTTTACACATTAATGACTTCCGGTCTGAAACCATTCCACTACTGGCACAAGAAAACAGGCCGTTTAGAATAAAAATTAATCCTAATAGCTTATTCATCTTGAGCACAATACTTCATCCCGTTTCGCTTTCAGTTCGATCCTATCGCTATTCATCGGGATCACCAGAGTTCGGCCACAAAGTATGCAGATATCATATCAAGATTTTGCTCCTTTTGTTCAGGGAGGCTAAACGTGTAGCAAAACGTTGTAAAATAATTCTTGTTCGTAGTGTAGGATGGTTGGCGTTCTGTGGTGGAAGAAGTCGCCAAATAGGACGAAAAGAATCGATATATTGGTGTTTGAAGGATTTGAAGAGTCTAGTTGTACGTTTTCTTAAGTTTTCTATTAATTATATAGTTTAAATATTACATAGACTACACAATAATATATTCAACACTTTATACGAACATTATTTTGTGAAAATTGATTTCCTTCTATGCATGGACTAGTCGCAGAACTCGTATTTTGCAAAACATAACTAAGAACTAGCGTAAGGTCCGTTCATTAACGACTTTGCCCCAATAAATTTATTTATGATCGTCCAAAATCTCCAATAAGTGGACCGGACCCTATATCTTAGCTACACTTTGGAGTGTGAGAGTTTTTCTACTCGACCCTTCATTTGCAGTATTATGCACTGCAAATATTTGGTAAAATGCAATTGCAAAAATTTATGACAATCTAGCTGTCTCCATCTGTATGGCAGACGCATAAAATACAGAAAAAGCAAATAGAAATACAAATATTGTCGACCAACAACAGGCCAGAGGCCCAGCAAGGTTGGTCCAAAATATATCTAATTCCCTACCAGTTTCCAGTAGCTATCTAGATTCTTCTTAAAATATTCCACTTTCTTCGAATACACATCGTAATCTAGTAAAGCATTCCACTAATTGGCGACTCTAAAGAACAAATAATGTTTCCTTACCTCCCTTTCTAAAGCATGATTTATTCCATTTCTGACCATGTCCTCTGGTCCTGCTATTTAACCCTTTATAGCCGCCCCGGTGACTCAATCGTTAGGATGCTGGCCTTTGGAGCTACTGGGAACGGTTTCGAATCCCGGTCAGGCATGGATGTTTGTAACCGTCAATAAATGTTGTTATTTGTCTATGTGTTATTCATTTCTTTGTGACTGTAAAATTTCTTTCTGTGTCTGTCCCACTTGACGAAAGCTTATAAGCGGTTCTCTGAACAAGCATGCACACAAGCTGGAATATATACGTACCATACCAACCCTTTATAAGGCTGTGGAAAGTATACTTCCCAGCAATTTCATCGATTTCGATTAGTGCTGCCATCTCCTGATAATTTCAGAAAACACAAAAAAATGACTAATGCAGGATTCCTATGGACGATACGTTTGAATATCTCCCAGCGGGCAATGGGAAACATACTTCCCACCGAAATAAAAAGGTCTTAATAATCCAAATTAATTTTAGATAATGAGCTAAATGAATTTATTTTTATAAATCAATCTCAATCCCAGAAATACTTTAACGTATCATTTCTAGAAAATATATTGGCCTTATAAAGGGTTAAGGTAAAACCTAAGCCCTCCATGTCTCCCTGTTTTATGAACTTCAATAACTGAAATAAATCACCCCTTGTTCTCCTATTTTCCAGGGAATACATGTTTAAAGATCTATTTGCAGGAGCTAAAGCTCAGTATGTGAAACCAATTAAAAACTTGATGACTGAGCTAAATTGCCAAAACGGCCGTAAACCGCCAAAACCCCCAAACCCATCACCGACACGGACCATCAGATTTACTGCGGCCAAGATCCTTCACAGAGTTAAACTTAAGCAAACATCACGAAATACCCGAAGAACTGTAACAACGCAGCCCCAATGTCCTAAATTTCTCTTAATATCAAGCGGGTATCTACGTTTTTGTAGGAGGGGGGTGTCGTAACGGTTCAGAACAAAGTAGCCCGAAGAAGTAACCACACCCAGCCAACCTTCAAAACAATCGGTTGGTGCAATACAATAAATGAATTTTGTTGTCAGGTTTCCGGCCTGTTTTTAAGGGGGGGAGGGGGATATTTTTTTTCCTTCTTTCAAATTGCTCGATTCGATTGTCCAAAGATAATGTGAACGGTGTTTTGTCCGTGTGGTATATAAGTAGGGCGATTTGGTGTAGTAAGAGGTATATCGACTTGCGGTTTTCTTTTGAAGAAGTGTGCAAGAATTAGCTGGATATCACCTACCACTTCGATTATGAACTCGATGGTAAATAATATTTTATTTCTTGTAATTGTGAGCAAACTTTTTTTTGTGTGAAATTTATTGATTAGTTAACAAACTTTTTATACTACCACTTCGATTATGAACTCGATGGTAAATAATATTTTATTTCATGGAATTGTGAGCAAACTTTTGTCTGGGAAATTTATCTTTTTGTTAACTTTTGTCTAGGAATTTTGTCTATTAGTTGGCAAACTTTGTCTTTGAAATGTATCTATCAGTTAGCAAACTTTTTAATTATTTCATACAACCACTTCAATCATGAACTCGATGGTAAATAATATTTTATTTCATGTAATTGTGAGCAAACTTTTGTCTAGGAAATTTATCTATTGGTTAGCAAATTTTTGTCTGGGAAATTTATCTATTAGTTAGCAAACTTTTGTCTGGGAAATTTATCTATTAGTTGGCAAACTTTTGTCTGGGAAATGTATCTATTAGTTAGCTAACTTTTTAACTATTTTATACTACCACTTCGATCATGAACGCGAGGCAAATAATATATTATTTCATGTAATTTTTAGCAAACTTTTTTAATGGGAAATTTATCTATTAGTTAGCTAACTTTTTAACTATTTTATGCTACCACTTGATCATGAACTCATAAATAATATTTTATTTCATGTAATTGTGAGCAGACTTTTGTCTAAAACATTTATCTATTAGTTAGCGAACTTTTAACTATTTTACTACCACTTCAATCATGAACTGGATGGTAAATAATATTTTATCCATGTCATTGTGAGCAAACTTTTGTCTGGCAAATTTATCTATTAGTCAGCAAGTTTTTTAACTATTTTATACTGCCACTTCGATCATGAACTCGATGGTAGATAATAATTTATGCCATGGAATTGTGAGCAAACTTTTTTCTGGGAAATTTATCAATTAGTTAGACTTTTTAACTATTTTATACTACCACTTCGATCATAAACTCGATGGTAAATAATATTTTGTTTCATGTAATTGTGAGCAAACTTTTTAAAGGGAAGTTTATCTATTAATTAGCAAGCTTTTTAACTATTTTATACTATCACTTCGTTAATGAAGTAGATGGTAAATAATATTTTATTTCATGTAATTGTGAGCAAACTTTTTTGGGAAATTTATCTAGTAATTAGCAAACTTTTTAATTATTTTATACTGCTACTTCAATGATGAACTCGATTGTAATTAATATTTAATTCATATAGTTGCGAGAAAACTTTTGTCTGTCAAATTTATCTATTAGTTAGCAAGTTTTTTTTAACTATTTTATACTACCACTTCAATCATGAAATCGATGGTAGATAATATTTTATTTCATGTAATTGTGAGCAAACCTTGTCTGGGAAATTTATCTATTAGTTAGCAAACTTTTAAACTATTTTATACTACCACTTCGATCATGGACAAGATTGTAAATAATATTTTATTTCATGTAATTGTGAGCAAACTTTTTAAAGGGAAGTTTATCTATTAGTTAGCAAACTTTTTATATAGGAATTATCTGTAATCATCATTCCTTTTGTTGAGGGGGAGGGGAGGGTGATGATTGATTGTATGAAATCGTCAGCAATTTTTTTGTGGGAATTTTATGAAATCTTTAGAGATCTTAACTTAACTTAATTAAAAAACATAAATACAACTCTTCAAACATTTTTAGATAATTTAAATATTTATTTTTTTTTCCTTTTTAACATTATTCATTTTATTCAATATTTTATTTCATTCCTTTCCTATGTTTTCTAAGGGAAAATGTCTGTTTTTAATAATTTTGTACAATTATAGTTCTTTAAACGAATTACACTCTAACTTAATATGGGATTCAAAATATATTATAATAAAAAAATTACGTTAAAAAAACTTAATGACACTCTCTTATATGTATAGATTCCTGATAGCATTATATTGTAAACTAGCAGTATGGTCCCGCCTTACTGGGAACCCGTTAACTTCGCATTGCTTCCTTTTAGAGGCATGCTTACTTGTGAAAATACACTCAAAACAAAATTAAATTCGTGTTGACGCATGCGAACTTAAAAAAAGCAAACACTAATAAAGGATGAAGCAGCCTTAGAGCGAGCGCATATCTCAACCAAACTCAATCAATCAAACTTATAGAGGATGGCGTCAAGCCCCCGTTTCGGCCCGGTCCATGTATTTGCAAGTCCTGTTATGGTACCACAATCCCACGTGGATGACGTTTTTTTGAAACTAATTATATTAATTAAAAATCACAATCAAATATGAAAAAACTAAGCCTCAGGTGCACACGTAGGTATTAAAAGGAATCTATATTAAAAATTTCGAATTTTTTAGAGCAGTCTTAGTAGGTCTTTTGTGATCCACAGACATACAAACAGACAGACAGACAGACAGACTCTTTCTTTTATTATTATAGATGACATAATATGAGAAGATTATACGTCATGAAAAAAGCTTTTAAATTATATAAATTTTATTGAAAACAAATTCTTTATCATTGACATCATTTCATAGTAAAAGATCAATTTTGCAGTTTACATCAAAAGTTATAGTTTTAAAACATAATTATAATTATTTGTTTTTCTTTAATACAATTAATGTGGAATTGTATTAATGTGGAAGTTTTTTTTTAATTACTACCTCTTTGAAAGATTGGATCTAATAATGTTTAGATAACGATGCATTGAAAAGTTTAAAGAATATTGTTCCAAACATTTTAATATGAGGATTCAAGTAGGATTTTTTTATAAGGACTTTCATTTTTAAGGAATTGGGTTTTTGAAATTGGTTGTATGATTTTGAATTTCTGTGGGTTGTAAAGAAAAAAAATATGCCTTATTTTCTTTGACTTTTAGTAGGCATTGTTCTATTGAGCTGTAAAGGACTTTTCTGATGATTTTCACGTTCTCACCAAATATTTCGCCACGCTTATAAGTTCTTTAAAAAGTTGTAAAAAATGAGCAAAATTTGTTTCATTCATCTTAATAAGATCATCTTAATTAAATTTTTTTTAAACTAGGTAACTAGTATTCAGTTGTTTCGAGGATAACTCGAACTAATTCATTTGGTTTCTGTAGATTTTCTTAATTTTTTCTTCACCTTTTCAGTTTTTAAGTGTCACCTTTGAATTTGTTCAACAGTTTACTTAGTGGTATGTTGTGTGTGTTTATCTAACCTAATAGATTTTTTTCTCTTAAAATACTCAGATTTTGACAATTTTGAAGTTGTCTTTAGTTAAAATGCTCACCCTACGACTTATCTAAGGATTTTCTATGTTTATTATCTCGTTTGTCATTCGGTGAACATCACATTATTGAACTGCAATGGGCTTTTGTAGTGATCTTCACGATCCTCTAACCAAATATGTAGCCAAGCTTACAAAAGTCGCCAAAAAATTTGCGCCGAAAGATCTAAAAGTGATTTTTTTCATCCCATAGACGCAATGAATTATTTTTTTAAATCAGAATGTCTCTCTTTTGTATATTACCTCACAATTCATGCATTCTTTTTTTCCGCCATGCAAGAAAACAAGTAATAAAAAAAATGTGAAGAGAAAATATAATGTGGTTATTTGTGTGGGCTCGCCAAAAAATTAATGACGCCAAGAAATTGCATCGAAAGAGCTAAAAGTGTTTTTTTTTTTTTTGCATCAATCCCTTCAACCCAATGTATTATTTTTTTAAAATCAGAATGTCTCTCATTGTATATCACCTCACAATTCAGGTATTATTTCCACCATGCAGGAAAACAAGTAATTCAAAACTATTTAAATTTATTCATACATCCTTTAATATTTCCATAGGGCCTTCTCCTCGCTCTCTGCGCATGCGTCGCAGCGTCCCTGGCCGTCCCCCACGGCAGCCTGGTCATCCACCACAAGCCTGGTCACCATGGTTACGGTCACCATGGGTACGGCGTCAGCTCCCGATACGACGTTAGACACCACGGATACGGTCATGCTGGTTTGGGACACGCCTACGGACTAGGACATGCTGGTCTGGGACACGCTGGTCTAGGACATGCTGGTCTGGGACACGCTGGTCTAGGACATGGTTATGCTGCAGGACATGGTTTAGCTTATGGTCATGGATTGGGTCATGGTTTGGGACATGGATTGGGACACGGATATGGAGTCGGACATGGTTTAGGACACGGATATGGTCATGGATTGGGCCATGGTTTGGGACATGGATATGGATATGGACTACATCATTAAGGAGTAGTCAAATGATATTAGGAAAGGTAATTTCTGGTTTTTAATAAATTTAAATTCAATATTAATGGAAGAAGGGGAGGGGACTGGATCTTACATCTAAAATGTAAGGTAATGATTTTAAGTTTTCCTACTTATTCTACTTAAATTATGCACTCTAATTGAAAATAAGCTTTATTGAGGGTCGTGGCAGCTCTAAGGGATGACTGAAAATCCCTCGAGATTTGAGGTGTTAAGTCTAAGAATTATGGTAAAACTATTTCTAAAATTAAAATTAGTATGTTTTTACTTTAACATTTGATTGAACAAATTAAAATAGGCATTAAATCGTCGGGAGAATTAAATACTTCGGAAATAAAATGTAAGGGTATAATGGCTGTATGGGGAACACTTATGTGATGTCACGCGGTTTGTTATCTGCCCTCGAACCACGTGCTAGTGTTATCCTATACAGCTATTTGTGTTAAAATGTTTAAAAGTCACGGTCTACTGATTTTCCAATTTGAGCTCTCAAAACCATATCAACACTGAAGCTGTAGATTAGAAAATTTGTTTATTATGTATTTAAAATTAAATTCATTTAAAAACAATTTCCTGGTAGTTTGAATCATTAGAAAAATTATTAAAATGTTTCGAAAGTCGAATATATAACAAATCAATACAAAAAAAAATTTGGTCCAAATCTTTACATATCAGAATCGATGCTTATTATTTTATTTCTAAACACTTTCTTCACGTAGTATTTAAATTTTATACTTCATTATAGTAGATTTTCACTTTATCCTATTAATGTAATTTGAACTTTCTTAATTAATGTTTACTTTTGAATGTTTCACTATTATTTCATTACTATATCAAACATTTCTTTAACTGTAATTAAAATTGAATACTATATCATGCAAAAATTAATTCTTGGGTTTTATTGAATTCACAGGATGATTCAAGATCAGCAAATTTCCTACAGAATTGTCAGAGCTTGTTAACATTAAGTTTATGTGTACAGATTGTTAAAGGTTTGATGTTAGAATGAAATAAAATTGTTGAAATAAATTTTGTGTTTTATTCAAAAGTTAAAGAAAGGCTTAAGAAATGTTAAACTGAATGCAAAATGCATAGGCAAGTAAGTGAATCCATTTTTTTTTTGAAGAAAGTTTTATTCATTAACATAAATTTTAGCATAAAAGTTTAAAACAGATAAATAAATTATAAATTAAATTTGTCAAACAATATTTCTTAATACAAACAACAAACATGTTAAATATAAAAGATCAGAGTTATAATAATTATAAAGTGCACTGCTCAAAACAATTAGGGGAATGCATGGTTTAAACCATTTCGCCCCCAATGATTCCATTTGGTATCATCAGCTTCCGAATTTTTTTCTCACTAAGTTGAACTCGTACTTATTTATCGTTAGATGGAAGAATTCCGATTTTTGCCCTTAAATTTTAGTTAAAAAATTAAGATTTGTTTCCCTGTTTTTTACTATTTCAATCTGGATGCATAAGGAATCTTTTCACAAATTTTAGATTTCTATTATTAAAAAATAAGAAGTTGGAACTGGACGGAAAAAAAAGTACTCAAAGTGCTCCCTAATTGTCTTGAGCAGTGTATAAAAAATACAAATAAAGAGAAAGTAAGGGAAGACATAAAAATGGCCGCTTCAGAAAAAGAGTTTCGAAAACTTTTAAATATTTCCTCTCCAAATATAGACCCATATTTGAACAAACATTTTTAAAAAAATGTTTAAAAATTTCACAAACAGTATAACTAAGAATAATTTCTAATAAAAAAATGTATTTTAAGCATATCCAGATTTTTTTGTGTAAGAAAATCTAGAAAAACTTAGAAAATACATTTCACAGTATTACATGATATATTACGACATTAATACCCGATGCCGAGATTTTTTTATGTTGTAATTACATCGAACTAAGATAGAAAAGATAGCATTTGATATACTTCGGAAAAATTACAAACAGTTCAAGATAATTTTAATAATTATTTCTTTATATAAATTTATATTCCACTAATGCAATAATATTTTTTTTTGTCAGAAACTGATTATGATTTTTTTTAATGAAAGGACGTAAAATAGAAATATCAAATTGGCTTTAACTGGTGGATAAACATTACAAAAAAATCTCAAAAATAAACTAATAAATATGATGGCAAATGGCAAAGATTTAAACAATTTATCAAGGATGGCAAATATATTTCACAGTAATCTTGATTCATATTCATGTTGCTAAATGCTATATTTAACCAATTTTTTAGAAAAACTATTATTTCACCATTAATCTGTTATTTAACCCTTCATAATTACTATATATTTTATTTCATTTTTGGAAAATTTTAAATTCGTATAGTTCAGTTACTTCATATCTGATTCAGGGAGTCAGAAACGTTTCATTGGAGTCATTATTGTTGAACTGTGAACTATAGTTTACCTCCACAACATACCTTCAGCTGAGGCTCCCGAAATTTTCCAAATCGTGATACCCTTTGAGGATGAGAATATTAGACAATCCCTGTCTCTGGAAAATGCTTTTGCAGAACAAAATGTTTCTAATAGGATAGAAACAAGCAAGAACAATACTAGTACAAAAGTCACCCTTTCTAGATCACAAGGCCTACACTCTTAAAACAAACGAGTGAATTAAACTCAGTCTCAGTTAATTTTCACTATTTTTAGTGTCGAAAATGCACTTATTCTTCTGGAGTGGATTTCACTCTTTTGTTTATTTAAAACTCCGACAGGATCACTCATAACGAGTGATTATAGCTCAGTCTGAGTTAATTTTCACTCCTTTCCAGTGTCGAAAATGTACTTCTCTCATATGAGTAGATTTTACTCTTTTGTTTTAAGAGTGTACTAACGGTATTTTGTAACGTCACATTAATAGAAGGATTTTGAGGTGACCCCAAGTACTCGATCAGTGACAAACACGTGGGGATCGGTCTACTATTGTAAGGTCACTCAGCTCAGTACACACTTTAAACAAAAGAGTGAAATCCACTCCAGTAGGAGAAGTGCATTTTCGACGCTGGAAAGGAGTGAATATTAACTCAGACTGAGTTAAAGTCACTCGTTTGGAGTGATCTTGTCTGAGGTTTAACACTCAAAGAATCCGCTCCTTCCGGGTAAGTGCATTTTCCAGACTGGAGGAGTGAAATTAACTCAGACTGAGTTAAAATCGCTCGTTCGTTTTAAGAGTGTAAGCAAACGTTACACAGTTAAAAACTGTTATGATAGGATCCACACACTAAAAAAAAAATGGCTCTTAGTAGCTGGAACCGATGTGTGCTTAAATGTTTTGCCTTCTTAAAGTATACGGATAAACTTTTTTCGGGATTTCGTCGAAAAAACATGACAAAATGGTTTGACCTAATACCGAAGATACTGTGAAACATTTTACCACACAGCCGCTGCAGGAATTAGGAGCCAAGTGCTTGTTAAAAATCATATCTACATTCATAACAGTGTTTAAGGGTCATTCTCTGTAAAAGGGACAAATCGATGTCCCGGATACTTTACTCTTTTTTCTCATTATATATGCATGTTTGTGATTTATTAGTGTAAACTGGCCCACAACCTAACCAGCCCCACTTAAAAAATACCAAATAATTATAATTTACTTACATTAAATTTCATTTAAATACCCGATTTGTCACCCCCTCGCACTGTCCCTGCATGCTTTTACATTTCTTAACGTCCTAAAAATAGCTGTTTTAAATATATAATCCTTTTTGGCGGAACTATTTATGGTTAATTAGTTTCTGTAGTTTCCGAAAATGCATCTGATATTTTTCTACCATCAGTAGTTTTTTGTAATTTTTAGAGTATGTAATGTCCCTGGGTTTTACAATCACTCCTGTAACACTGCTTTAAGTTCAATTAAAAACTTATTAGACGACTAAAAAATCGAATTTAAATTGGCATGTTATTCTTAAAGGATTGAGGCTTCTAAATCAGCCATTAGTTGTTTTGATCCATGAGTGATGACGTTTTTACAGCCCTTTTAGTATTAAAAATATCGTGGGGAGTTTTTTTTACTGTCGTCACTCACTCAATCTCATTTACTGATTATAGATAAGTTTGAGAATTTTTTTACTAGTCTCAAATTGTGGGCATTTAAATGTAGATTAACATACATTCCCTAAATCTTATAAAAAAATTCTTTGAAAATGATGTTATTTGACTTTTCCTACCGAATCGTCACTCACTCACACGTCACTAACTCACATCTCAGCCTTGAAAATGGTCAGTCCACGTTGGATAACTTCATCTTGGATCTTTCTTTCCAAGCGCATTCAATGCCAATCGGTTATTTCGCTTCAACTGTAGATTTTTTAAAAACCGCATGCCTTTAGATATTTCACGATATTCGTATCTTCTTCTACGTTATGATAAAGAGTTAGGGTTATTTTTAATTATCCTTATACTAGAGTTACACTAGGTCTATTGATGACTGGTATCGTAATTTAGACCCACAGTCGCAATATAATCAAGAGATTTATGACAAATTTTTGTAAAATAAAATGCGGTTGCAAATTTTTAAGCCACTCTTCTAGATCAGAAGTCAGTTTATTACATCGAAATTATACTTGACAAAAGGCCAATATTCAAGTATAGTCGCTGTCAACCTCATCACTTGACCAGGGTTTAAATTACGACGCCAGTCGTTAATTGGCCCTCATGTAGTTCTAGTGTGACGTTATTTCAACTAACAACTATTCTAACCCAACCAAACCTTACCATTTAAAGAAAAAACTCGCATTCCTATAGAGATATATATCGTGTACTCTGCCTACTATAGGTTTAGTGCGCCTTTTATTCAACCAAACTGAAACACTCAAACACCATGCGTAACTTTTGGGGCAAGTCAAAAAGGCATGCAATGTTTTCGGTGTTACATGCGCATATATATTGCCTGTTGCGCATGCTCAGTATCTGAAGAAGTTTACGTCAGTTTTCAAGTATGGAAATTATGTATTTTTTTTAAAAAATAAAATCATCAAAGGGTTCTGAACTATTTGTTTTACTATATATGAATGTGCGCAACACATATAAAGACAATTATTCAAAAAGAATTTTTTTCCAGTTTTTAATAAACCAATTTGTCCCATTTACAGAGAATGACCCACAAAGAAAATTAATCAGATTGCTTTATACCTATGTCAGGCCAATTACTGGTTCTCAAGAACTAGCGTTGTATTTCCGTAATACGGATTTTATCGGAGTCAATTTTAGGTTTTTCTATTGATTTCACTTCTCATGAGACGGTGAAGGCTCCCCAGGGCACCACATTGGAAACTTTAGGAACCTCGAAATATCAACTAATTAACCCTGTCTGGATGGTTGAGGTGGCTCGTCCAACGACGGCGAAATCATCCTTACTGGTGGCAAAAGATGGTAAGCCGGCCACTCTCTTCTCGGCATTTCCGGCTTCATCTGCCTCTTGGCGGGGGCGAACTTCGGGAAATTCGGCATCTTGATCTTCTTCATGTCGATGTTGGGCAGGTAGTTGTTCCAGTCGTCGAACATATCCCTCTTCTTGTTGGTGAAGGAGTTGGTGGGCGAAGAAGAAGGATACTTCCACCTGTTGTTGATGGCCTTCTTCCTTTTCGCCTGGTCCCTGGTGGGGTAGTCCCAGCCGTAGTAGTTGGTCCTCTTGTTGTAGTTCTGCTGCTGCTGAAGCTGGTTGGATCGTTGGTGGTTGTAGGGACGGTAGTGCTGGTGGTTGTTTTCAACGGAGTTGAGGTCCGTTTCGTAGGCCCGCCAAGGACTGTGGCTCCCTCTGGTTTTGTAGGATTCGCTGCCTGT
This sequence comes from Hylyphantes graminicola, assembly GCA_023701765.1. Lineage (NCBI taxonomy): Eukaryota > Metazoa > Arthropoda > Arachnida > Araneae > Linyphiidae > Hylyphantes > Hylyphantes graminicola. The sequence continues at coordinate 68,656,057 of CM043119.1, forward strand.
TGCTGAAAGGGCTAGTCCGAGGAGCACTGCTAGTGCTATCTGTTGAGAGGAAATACTTTATTAATTAATTTGCTACCATACTTTACTTTACAAAAACATTTATGTTAAAATACAAGTTGGTTTGTAACAGAATCTGTCGCCTACACCGCTACCACACAACATTTACGCTCAACAGGAAACACGCTAACAACACCTCAGAAAGAAATTCGGCAAACAGGGCCTTTAGCTAGTTCTAATTCAAACTTTTATAAGCCAAATTTTCTTAAATCTTCTTTTGTAGATTTTATAATTAATCCTTATCATTTGCTATTTTTTTAAAGCTCGAAGCATATGCACTTTTTAAATAAATACCTTTTTGCAGCAACAAGTTTACATTTCAAAAAAAAAAATAGTAAAATTGTTGCTTTAAAAATAAAAGTGAAACTTTGCATATTTTTTATGCATCTTTCTTCATTCATATATAATGGACCTTCAGAAAAACTTTATTGTGCTATTACAACAATCCAAATTAAATTATATCACAAAAATAAATATTTTTTCAGTAATTTTATTTTTATTTTAAATAAAGTTAAAAGGACGTTTGATGTAATGGCAACAGTGAAAATATTGAATTTAACGGAATTTGCATGTTATTTCAATGTAGATTAAATTTTTAGTTATTTAAATTTTAAATAAACTTCTAATTTAATTTTGTCAATGAAATTTAGAATGTAGCCTAAACTGATTTTTTGCTTCAAAATGACGTATTCCACTTGTTTGTGAGACTTTCGGTTCGTTCTGTGAAAGTGGGTGACAGACAGACAGACGGACGGACTGCACGATTATAAAACCTTCCACTTTTTACGTTATAAACGTAGTGTGGAAGCTAATAGTTAAATTAACAAAATATCTAACCATCTGAGACACATACGCATAAACCGGTCACCTGATTGTCAGCTTGGCTTTTCAGAAACACACGCAATTTTTTTAAAATTTATTAATTTGAAAAGCTTAGTGAATTTTAAAATGCAAAATATGGAGTAGTAAGTAATTATCAAAATGAATACAATTTTACAAATACAATTTTTAAAAAGAAAGATTTTCCCCACAGAGATTTTTTCAGAAAAAAAAATAAAAGACATTAAATTTTTAGATAAAAATGTACATTTTGAGAGAATATTTATCGAATAATTATACACCATGTATGAAGGTCAATTATTTTGGCTTGAATATCATAAAATTGTTTGCATCAATTTCTATAGTTTTAAAATAACTGCGAAAAAATTAAGCTAAGGAAATTTATGTTAACTTGATTATTAAGTTTCTAGAAATATTTTTTTTACTTACAATTAAACCCATCGTAAGAGAATATTTTTGAACTCAAACTAACAGAATGATATATAAAGATATGGTGGATCTGTTTATATAGAGTCCCATAATTAATAAAATAGGCAATACCAGACACATTGCATTTGCAATAATGAAAGACATATAATTAATGCACATGTTTGCAAAAAACCATTTAAATACTCTATTATTTTGCTTAATTCAAAACATTTGCTTGTCAAGTGTCTTATTCTCTCATATTTGAATTTCCAAATAATTTAATTGTGCAGTTATATTTCACAAGTGGTAAGAGATTTAAAAAAAAACAGGAAGGGAATATCACAAAAGGAAATTTGTAAATATTTTTCATTTAATTCGTAATTACTACATCTGGAAAAAAAATTGGTTCATAAATGATAAACATTAATTGAAAAGGAATAAATAATTAGCTCTTCTTTCCTCTTATATGATTATGTTTATTTTTTTAATTCTAAACTTTCTTCTTCTGTTTTCTTGCTAAATAGATTAAACAACTATTCAATTAAGTTTTCAATTTTGAATATTCAACCACACAATCTAGTCTTCAATAAATTTGTAATCAATCGAATTTTAAACATTAAAATGTATGCATTGTTTTAATAATAGCATGATTGATAAACTTTCATAGAGAGGTAATTATAAAAACTTCTTTGCAACAACTCAAATGTTAATTAAAGATAATTGAGCAATTATTTCTTCTATGCCATAATGTTTACTTAAAAACTAACTATTTTACAACGGTATTTAAATGTTGTTGAATTGAACATAACTTCTTAATTTCTCATGAAACAATTTCTTTCTGTAGTTTTACTTCTTACTAGCGATTTTCTCAAGATTTTAGTTCCCGCCACCCTTATTTGAAACATTTTAGGGATGGAAAACCAATACCGTTTTTTTTTCCCTCGGTTTTGACCGGAAAAACGGTTATTTTCATGAGGCCGGTCTAAACTGGAAACCGGTTTTCTGCGGTAAAAACCGGAAATCGGTTTTTTTTTCAAAAACCGCCATCCCTACAGTTTCTTATTTGATTCGCGGCGAGTATAGTATATATTATGCTAAGAGAATATAAACCAAGTAAAAAATCCAATCTTGTTTTTTTTAAGTAAATAAAATCCTACATGAAAGAGGACAGTGAATTACGGTCCTCGCCGTCATGAGGTTATTTATTTTAAATTGTTGTTTTAAACACTTTGTAAACTTTAAATGCGTTTACTTCTTGCTGCTTTTGCTCTGTGTAGATAAGAGATAACCGCAACTATTGCACACGGAAGTGTGACCCTTTCGTTATTGATGGGCTTCTTTACTTTTTTCACATAAAGTATACTGTTTACTTTATCTTTAAAATATAATCACGAATAGTTGTCGTTAAAATGTAGTAAATTCAAAGTAAGTAGGCTACCATCTAAATATTTCTTTTTTTTTTTGCGTTGCTTTAAATAAGTAGCAAATATCTATAAAACAATAACGTAAATTATAATTAAAGTTTCACCGTCTTTATTTGATTGCCAAGTGACTAAAATAATTACCGACCCGGCAGCACAAGCGGTTAGGGAGCTAGCCTTTGGAGCTTCTGGGTTCGGGTTCGAATCCCGCTTGTCCCCATCTTTGTTGAAAAATTACGGGGAACACTTTTATAGTTTTAGAATATAATATACAGTATATTGACAAAAAAAAACAATAAAATCTGTCTTAAGCATGCTCTTAATTTTTCGTAACAATAATCTTTTATATTTTTTCTTATTGTGCACATTAAAAATACAAATATAAAATAAATTAAAAACATAAATATTGCCATGATACTGAGGATTTTTGAGTATAAAAAAGTCGAAGTTTATATTAATAATTTGTAAGTTGTAATAGTACCCAATCTTTGATTGTTGAATAATTTGAGTAAAATTTATAATATTTAATAAAAAAAAATATTAAATAATCTCATTTAGCATTTTTACCCTAAATAATTATTTTAATTTTAGTGATAAATAAAGATGTATATATTTAAAACAGTTTTACAACTTACCTCATTTAAATTTTTCGAGAGAAATAAAAATATTAATTTCAATTATACGAGAAAAATCAAATATTTTGGACTAGCCTTGTTCTTTACGAATCGCATATAATATAAATTTGTAAAAACTAATATCATTTAATAAATTTCAAAAAAAATATTGTTAAAAAAAATACATCCATTAAGCTTAACTTAATTATTAAGCATTAAGGTCTTTAAAAATATTTCGAATCTTTTTCATCGTATTTGCAAACAAAACAAATCCTATTCCATAATGTTTTCCAACCACGTCTTAAAAAAGTTCTAACACAAGTTTTATTTCTTCATATCATTCTTGCATACTAAATAAATCCCCTTTTTAAAAGTATTCAAACCACGTTTGCCTCCTTTTCATTTGTGTAGTATAAGGTTAAAAATACCTCTAAAATAGTTTTAAAAAAGCTTTAATTAAATAAAATCAAATTATACATTTTTTTTTCATTATTTTGAGAAAAACTACCGAACTATCGAAAACTTTCGAGGCGTTTATACTTCTGCCATCGGCGGTTAATAATCATTCAGCTCTTTAAAAAATTTCAAACTTTGTAACCAAAATAAATCGCATTTTATAAATTTTTCTAACCACGTCTTTTAAAAAAATTAACACAAGTTTTATTTCCTCTTATATAATGTACACACAAATACATCCTCGTTCTAAATGCATTGAAAACACGTCGGTTAAAAAAAAACTATAATTTGGTTTTATGTCTTGACACGGTGATGACAGAGGAGAGACTTCTTTTGCTACATCAGACGGAACGGTCGTTCCGCCCGCCAATCTCAAAATGACGCCAAGGGCAAACGGCAGTTATGTATATATACAGGAAATATTTCGCTATGTTAACAGCGAAATCGATTTTATTTTTTACCAGCCTAACTAAACTTCCTAGAACAACTTAAAAAATACAGTAGAGAGGTTTCGTGGATTACTTTAAATAAAAAAAATTTGGTTATTATAGAATAAAAAACAGCGGAGAAAAAAATTATGGAAATTTTCGAAAAGGAAATCTTTCGAGCAGTTTTAGTCAAATTTTGACCTAATTTTTGCTGAGACCTACAGCTATTACTAGAACATGAATCTTGAAGCGGTTTTTACTAAACGATTAGGAATGCCCCAATTCACATTCTGCGTAAGTTTGAAGTTTCAAAAATACTTCTTTCTATTTTTAATTAATTAAAATCTATATTACCTTTGGCGGTATGGTTGCACGATAAACAAGCCATCCTGGCGCGGCCAGGTATCTCCGAAAACGCGTAAAGGTTTGCTATATTTTCGGCGAAGAGCAGTTAGTAGCGCCGGCGCCGTTAACTATTGAAGGAATTATAACAGCTTGTAAAATATATGATTAATCAAATATCTAAATAAAAAGATTGAAAAAAAAATGTTTAATTAATAAACGGAATGCGTCATTTAAACTTTTTGGCATTTTTATTTGAAAACTTATGATTAACGCGAGTAGATGGATGTTATCTATGAATGTAAACAATCGTATTTGCTTATTTGGTTGCCATATTCAGTTACCAATACCATTCAAGAAATTAATATTTTTTTAAATAAAAAGTAAGAAATATTTTTTTCGCCTAAACATATTGAGGAATATTTAATTACGTTAAAGTAATCTTTGTTTATTTTTATATGAAAACAATAATATCTTTTGTGAAAAAAATAATTTTTATTGTCTAAAATTTATTGAGGAATATCTGGATGCACGGCAGTGCATCGCCTAGTTCATAACGAAGGCGGCACTGACTATCCTTTACTGGGACCATTTCGGCATAATTTTGGAGACCCAGTTCTTTTCTTCTACGCACTTTAGATTCGAGTTTAGACTTTTTTCTGGGTGTCCTAGTGAGACTTAACCTAGAAAAAAATTTACAGCGTTCGAAATTCATTTAAGCCAGAGATAAATGAACCAGAAAAACGACAAATATGTCCCTCACTGACTGACTCACTCACTGACGGGCGATCATAATGTTTAGGTACAACGGCTTGTTATGGAGTTACGAAAATTGGAACACTTATAGAATAGAGCATGCATATAACAGGAAAAATCCGAAATTCGAAGATTTTACCCGGGGTTGGGCGTAAACTGATTGGCGCCCTTTTTCATAAGCAGTTGCAATGCTCTCCATACGCTGATATACCAGCGGCGATTAAACGTCGTCGCCAACAATTCAAATAGTTATTTGCCTTCAGATACGTTAAAGGTTTTCATGTGTGGGATTTAGCACACGATATTACTAATTTAATGTGTCAACCTGAGCTGGCAACCAGCACCATGTTTTATAAAGAGCCATTGGTTGTTTGGAGGTAGGATTAACATCGCACAAGGGCTACATATGAGTAATGGTTGGAACCAATGCTTCACAACGGGCAAATGTTTTTTTTAAAGGATTTTGCTTGCAGTAAAGTTGTACTAGAGCTACATAAGGGTTATTGGCGGCGATTCTCGTATTTTTTAAATCGTGGTCAAGTGACGATTTCTTGAACAGAATCTTTCAAACAGTACCATCGGATTTAAATAAAATATTTTTTTTGTTAGAAAGAAATGACATATATCAAAGGCTTGACCTATGTTTTATACTTTTTGTCCGTCTGTCTGTACGCTTTTTCGTCCGTATGTTCTTTATAAGACGGTCTGTCATATTTCCGGTTCTAATCGTCCGATTTCAATTTTTATTTTTATTTTTTTGTTAGAAAGATATGGCATCAGAGACCTGTATTTCATACCTTGTGTCCGCCCGTCTGTACGTTTTTCGGTCCGTCTGTCAATCTCCTTTATAAGCGGTCTGACATATTTTCGTTTTTAACCGTCCGATTTTAAAAATTCTTTTTTTGTTAGAAAGAAATGATATCGGAGACCTATATTTCACACTCTCTGACCGTCTGTCTGTACGCTTTTCTGTCCGTCTGTCCTTTATAAGACGGTCTGTCATAATTTCGTTTCTAATCGTCTGATTTAAAAAAATCTTTTTTTTATAAAGTTATGGCATCATATTTCATACTTTGTGTCCGTCTGTCGGTACGTTTTTCTGTTCGTCTGTCAATCTGTCCTTTATAAGAAGGTCTGTCATATTTTCGGTTCTAACCGCTCGATTTTAAAAATTATTTTTTTGTTCGAAAGGTATGACATCAAACACCTATATTTCAAACTTTTTGATTTTTTTGTCTGTACTTTTTTCTGTCCGTCTGTCCTTTATAAAACAGTCTGTCATTCTTTCGGTTCTAATCGTCCACTTTTAAAAATTCTTTTTTTTTTTGTTGGAAAGGCATGCTTATAAAAGTTTAAATTACAACTAAATGTTGTGTTTGGCTATTTTTTTCTAAGGTGTATAAATTTTGTGTGGAAGCAGTTCCAGGTGATAGTTACTATTACAAACCTACTTGTTATTCTCTAAGAATTTCGCTGAGTATTAAAGTGACAGGACATCAGTAGGCTATTTTAAGTCTTTTAGAACTTCTTGTTTAAAAAGCAGTCAGAACAGGAAATAATTTCACTATAGATATTGTTTGGTTTTAGCTCTAGTGCGACGTTAATTCAATTGTTGTTACAAAATATACTTAAAAAGTTATAAACTATTTTTACTGCTTGTTGCCACCAATATATATTTCTTTTAAACAGGAATTGTAAATATTGTTCTCGCCGCAGTGTAAATCTCCATCCTATGTTTATTTTATTAGGATACTGCCTATTCACTAAACACATTATTCATTATACTTCATTATGTGTTCCCACTTACAAAAAGAAGTGAAATCCCAACAAAAACATCTCTGTAAAAGAGGGCCAAGTTCTTACAAAAAAAGGTCTGGCCTACAAAAGAAGTGAAATCAACAAAAAGACCAAGTTCAATGGAATTTGCTGAGTTAAAGTTCTAGAAAAAATTAAGCCTGGACAACCAAAGATTTGAAAACAAAAAAGGATCAAGTTCAATAGAAGTTGATGAGGTTATAAACCCCAAAACATTTTGTTTTGAGATGCAGCTCAGGTCTAACACATTCTTACTAGCTGTTTGTGTAACTTGGCCAATACGCATCGTGAATATGGAGTTGAACCCTTCGTACCTGGTTGAATTTCACCTCGGGGCGTTTGAGTAAGTCTGTATTTGATTTATCCCTAGTTAATCAAATGGTTAATCCTAGTGGTATTCTGCGTGGTGATGGCTATGTGTTGTATATCTATAGAACAATAATGTGCTGTGGTGTTTTAATAATGAACTATAAAGTTGACACATTTAGTTAGTTTGTATTATGTAGTTTTATGTATATATATATGTTCGAGATTATTACATTTCTGTTAGTGTTTTAATATTAATAAATGCTATTTGCAATTGAAAAAACATGTCTTTCTCCTTATTCAGCTGAAACCTTATTGATAATCAAGTAAAATAAAATAAAATAAAATGTTTTAAAAATTTTAAATAGATCAATACAATAGTCGATGGAGATTGGAGCATTTCTTTAGATCACGTAAGTAAATGTAGCATCTCGTTTTCCAATGCTTGAATCTTGTAGTAAAACCGCTAAGCTTTACTATAATATATGGAGCTTTGATAACTCTTTCTTACTTTCTTTGAAGGAAATAGAACGATTACCTTATTAAAACGCTTCAACAGTTGCAAACAGCTAAATGTTCATTCAGATAAGTATCACCAACTAAGTGTGATGGTAATCCTGGCAACAAAAGCAAACGTTTTTATTTTTATTATTTACCTGCAACGCCAACGCATGTGGAACGACTACTATTTTACCCCTTTCCACCCGAGAGGTGCGTGTCATTCACCACTTAACTGAGGATAAATCAAATACAGACTTACTCAAACGCCCCGAGGTGAAATTCAACCAGGTACGAAGGGTTCAACTCCATATTCACGATGCGTATTGGCCAAGTTACACAAACAGCTAGTAAGAATGTGTTAGACCTGAGCTGCATCTTAAAACAAAATGTTTTGGGGTTTATAACCTCATCAACTTCTATTGAACTTGATCCTTTTTTGTTTTCAAATCTTTGGTTGTCCAGGCTTAATTTTTTCTAGAACTTTAACTCAGCAAATTCCATTGAACTTGGTCTTTTTGTTGATTTCACTTCTTTTGTAGGCCAGACCTTTTTTTGTAAGAACTTGTCCCTCTTTTACAGAGATGTTTTTGTTGGGATTTTATTATACTAAAGTCATATTTTACAGTGATTTTTTTTCAATGTGATGTGCTGTTACTAAACGTTAGGTTACGGTTATGTGTTATAATGCTAAGAATTGTTCTTCCTTGAATAGGCTTTATATTTTTTTTAGTTTTAATAAAAGAAAATTTAAATTAAATATGCCTTCAAAAGTGTATGAAACAAGGTATAACAGACGGTTGCGGTAGGTACAAAAAAAATTGAAACTGCGATGTAAGCTCGAAATGTGTTGAAAACAATATATCGGGAAAAAAACGTCATATAAGCGGCTCAGTGGCCGAGAAGTTAAACGCGTCCACCTCGTAAGAGGGGCCCCGGCTGGGTCGAGCCCCGGCAGAGTCGTCGGATTTTCTGGAATGGAACATTTTATGCGCCATGTCATATGCTTATGTGGCATGTAAGAGATCCCTGGAGGGCCCATTTGGCCTGGGTTCTCTTGAAAAATTAAATCTCGTCATGCTTTAACATCCACAGAGAGCTCAGATTTATTGTAATCTGGGCGTCAAAATTGGTAGCGAGAGTAGCCTAGATGGTGCCACAAAAAATGGCTCTCAGTTCTGGGGAATATGCAGAGTCTGCAAAGACTTGTACGCCTATCTTGCAGCCCCATTAGAGAAAAAAAACGTCACCTAGAAATTTATTTCTGGATGACGATGACGTTTTAATTGAATTTCATCGATGTGCGGTTCACTTTCACCATATACAATATTGATGCTGAACCATTTTAGCTTCCCTTGGGCATTGTTCACGGTGGTTATACAACTTTCCAAAAAAATTGAAATTATGTATTCTATTTTGTAGTCATATTGCCTTTGTATTCTTTGAACTTCATAAAACATGTTGGTAATCCAACCTACCTTAGAAAGAATCTCATAAAATAAATTTAAAAAAAACTTCTGATATCCACCAAAAAAAAAAAACTTCGTAAAAGTAAAACAAACGCCAATCTCAAAAAAAAACTATTTATTTTATCAAAAAAAAAAGTCATTAGGAATGTTGTGGCTAAAAAAGCCGTGATATAAAATGAATGCCAATCTCTTGTGTAAAACTTCCTGGTCATAATAAATAGTATGATTTAAGTTTTGCTGCCATAAAAAAATTGCAATGTTTGAGGTTGGTGCCCCCCCATCTTAACCACCCTCTATACCTTTATATAAATGTATTGAGATCATACATTTGTTTTAAAGTTTTTCTTTAAGTATCCTTCGTTATTAGATAGATTTATAGAGGGTGGTTAAGATGGGCACCAACCTCAAACAGTGCAATTTTTTTTATAGCAGCAAAACTTAAATTATACTATTTATTATGACCAGGAAGTTTTACACAAGAGATTGGCATTCATTTTATATCACGGCTTTTTTAGCCACAACATTCCTAATGACTTTTTTTTTTTTTGATAAAATAAATAGTTTTTTTTTTTTTAGATTGGCGTTTGTTTTACTTTTACGAAGTTTTTTTTTTTTTTGGTGGATTTCATATTCAGAAGTGGAGTATTGTTCGGGCGTAAAGTCACATTTAATTACAAAAAATATATATATTTCCTATTTATGTCATCAAATGTTGATTTTTAAAATTTAATTTTACTGAAATAGATTAAATAACCTTTTTTCTGTAAAAAAAAATTAAATTGTCGGAATTACATAGTTTAATAAGTATTAGAAAGATTACATATTCAACACTTTATACTAATCTTATTTTGTACAAATATTTTTCCGTATATAAATTGTGTAGCGGTAAAACTCGCATTTTGCTAAGCATAACTAAGATGCAGGGTCTTACCACTTTGTTGGAAACTTCATGCAATTAATTGGTTGGTTGGTAGATATATATTTTCGGGCTTGTGTGCTTTGTCAGAGACCCGCCTATAAACCTTCGTCAAGTAAGGCAGACAAAACACACACATGCGTGAAAGATGCTGCCATCTATCGCGCGCCACCTCCGCAATTTAGACATGTCCCTGAAGGAGAGGGAAATGGACTCCAGTTACATGTATCCGTGGGAAACTGCGCAATGAACGACCCAACAGATTTAACGAACACGTACTCCGCATATACTCGAGACAAACAGAAGCATCCATGCCTTACTGGGATTCAAGCCCGAACCCAGAAGCTCCAAAGGCTAGGTCCCTAACAGTTGTGCTGCCGGGTCGGCCCAATTGAATTTATCAATATCAAAAGTCGCTAATGAACAGACAGAGCCCTATACCTTAGTTATGCTTCAGAAAATGCGAGTTTTAAAACTATATCCTTGAGGATGGGTAAAGCACTTGCCTAACATGTGAAATGTCCCAGGTTCAAGGCTGGGCCTTGCCAAATAAAATGTTGTCCTACAAACGGTCTTGCGAATAATGTAGATTGTAGAGGAAGTAGGCGTTGAATAAGCTTTCCACTCTGCATACGTTGTCGCTCGAAAAAGTTGCGTTTGGTGCCTACTCAGGTATCGGCTCATCATTTGACCGTGATTTTTCAGGACTCATTCGCCAATATCCTTCGTGTAGCTTTTGTGAGACGGTAATTCAACTACAATGCAATTATGACTTATGACTTTCTTGGTGGGGGGCAAGATCGTCAAGCACTGCGACTTTAAGTTACAATGCAATTACCCCCTTCACTTTTTTGAAAAAAGGAATTACTTAAAAAATTGAAATAAATGCACGTTTTATTTTATTGTACCAGATACGAGTGTAAAGAAGATACACTTTACAATCCGCACTTATTCCACACTTATATTAACAATTACAACTTAGCAACAAGTCATATGTTCTCACACATTGATGACATAGAAGATAATTTTGATGGCACATCTTTTTGTTCATTTCTTATTCACAACTGATGTATTATTTTCAATTGATGATGCATTTAGCTACAAATATATTTTTTAAAATATTATTTTTCATTTTTGTCATCAATTGTAAAATTTGTAAATTGCATAGTTAGATCATTAAAAAGAATACAACTACATTTTCCCTTATTTTATACGAAATATTTTATTCGAACCCACGATCTAGGGTTTGCAAGGCGGATACGTTTAGCCTCTCAGCCACTGAGCCGTTTTAGGAAGAGTATGATAGTGTAAAACTCACATTCTGCTAAACATTACAAAAATCGCCAGTGATTGTAGTACCAGACCCTTACTTATACTTCGGAAACTGCTAGTTTTGTGACTAACCCTATGTACTATTTTTAGTTGAATAGAACTCTCTTTAGGACGAGACATTTTATTTTAGGACAACACCAAAAGTACAAGACAATTAAAACGTAGAATTCTGAAGAGTTACGACCGACGCGACGATGTTAAGCAGTCAAAATCTTATAAAGTTCTGACAAATATCTCTCCAAAGCGAACACAAATTGTTACACATACTCTTTCAATCACTTCAGTTCACACAAAAAATTAGTTATTACGAAAATAATTATCTGCAATAAAGTATTGGGGACTGTGAGTACTTAAGAAATTGTAATCAATATAAGTTTTATTTCATCATACCAGACATCAATACAAAGCGAATACCTCTTCCAACCTCCTCCACATTCCAACAATGCAACGCTTAAAATTTAACACCGAGTCTTATGTCTTCACACATTGATGACACAGAAGATAATTTTGATGACACTTCTGTTGCTAAATTTCAAGTCTACAATAGACATCCTGTTTTCAATAATGCTTCTTTCCAGTAACTACACACAAATAATTTGTCATTATTTACAAACCCCGTATTGACCCTTTTCTAAGAACTATTATGATCCAACAATGAACTTTTGGTTGATAAGTGTGAGGAAACATGTTTGCTAACACAAGACCCACAAGGACGCCATTAAATTCATCAGTGAAAGCAAGAACAAAATAGTAAGACATTGAAGGTGAAGGCTGGGAAATTAATTAATTTAACAGAGTTTAACTACCTTTTAGGGAAATTATCGTAAAAATAATTAAATACACTAACAGTGTCAATGAAAATGCAGCAGATTTCATTTTTGAACCAAAAAAGTTATACGTATCAATATTGATGAGCTTCTGAGAGCGTTTTGAAATAATTGCTTAGCCGCCCCGGTGGCGCAATCGTTAGCATGCTAGCCTTTGGAGCTGCTGGGTCGGGTTCGAATCCCGGTCAGGCATGGATGTTTGTGACCATCAATAAATGTTGTTATTTGTGTTTGTGTTGTCCTTTCTTTGTGAGTCTCTTGTGCTTGTAAAAACTCTTTCTGCGTCTGCCCCACTTGACGAAAGCTTATAAGTGGTTCTCTGAACAAGCACACAAGCTGGAATCTACCATACCATAAACTGCTTAACTTTTTTTTTTACAAATTTTTAGGGAAAATCAGTACCATGTAGTTTTCAAAAAATCGATTTTTTTAATTTAGTATTTATGTAAAATACGTTTCAAGAGATTTCCAACGATGCCCTTTGTATGTCACATCGACAACTTTAACCTAGTTAAATTTTAATTTTTATTTTATTGCTTGATGTAGAAAAATACAAACACGAGTTTTTTTTTTAAATTACACTCAGAATATTCTTGTGCTGACTTTTAATACAAAAAAACATTGTTTGATTTAAAAATAATACAAATTGAATATCTGAACTTTGTAATAAAACTGTAGAAAATTATGCTGCACTTAAAACAAACTGTATAACCGTATAAAATTGAAGTTAAAACGAACCATTTAATTAACAAAAAACAGCATGAAATAAACACCATAAACGAGGCAATAAGGTTACAACTCTGTAATTACATTGATAAAAATCGGAGGAAAGCGAAACTCAAGGTTAAGTGTTACGCCTCCAGGAAAAGTGTGTCCATTTTTTTCTCTCTCATCCGAATAATAACAATAAAAAATTATTCATCTTCAGTCCTTGCAGAATGAAACGGGTGTCGTTTCTCAAATGCGGTTTGCGTCAAGATTATTTCAAAATTATGCGGAAAGTTCTTGCAGATTGTATTAATATTATAATTGGAGATACATATCAATATTGATGAGCTTCAAGTGTATTTTGATGAACTGCAAATCTGGTTTTTTAAAAGCATGCATTACTATTTTTCTATGATTATAATAGCTATTAGATAATAATTGATACCCTTTAACTAATCGCTGAGTTTCCTATTAAATCAAAAATTAAGAGTGAGAATCATATCTTTTCCTCAAATTGTATTTGTCCCGAAATAAAATACTTCATATTTTTTCATCCGTTATGTAAAAGCGCTTTAACGAAATTGTAGTGTTTTAAAAGTAATCAAGATTTGAAGCAAAATGAATTATTGAATTTTTATATTAAAAAAAATATAAAGTATTTCTCTAAACTAATTAATCAGGATGTTTACTAAACAGTCATATAAAAAAAAAATTGGCATCGTCACTAATACGGTTTAATTTAAAAGAACTCAATAAAATGTCTAAAACGTAATTATTTTTTCTTTCATCCGAATAATAACAATAAAAATTATTCATCTTTTGTCCAGTCCTTGCAGAATGATACGGGTATCGTTCCTGAAAGGCTGTTTGCGTCGACATTATTTCAAAATTAAGCGGAAACTTTTCTTTTACAGATAATATCAATATTATAATATGATACATATCAATATTGATGATCTTCAAATCAAATACCTCAAATAAACTGCTAAACTTTTTTTTGCAAATTTTTAAGCACTCGTTGATATTTTTCGATAATTATAATAACAATTAGATAAGAATGTGGATAAACTTTAACTAAGTACAGAGTTGCTTTTTAAGTTGAAAATAAGGAGTAAATAAAATAATTTTCCTCAAATTCTCTTTATTTCATCAAATTTTGTCAAAGTGTTGCTGCATAATTGTAGCAGTTTTGAAGCAATTAAATCACAAACAAAAAAAATATCGAATGTTAAATTTTAAAAAATATATAGATTTACAAAATCAATTAAATTTGTATGTCTATAAGGACAATTTTGACATTAACATTACTCGGATCACTCTTAATAAAAAAGTTTAAACCGATTGTTTATATTACACAATTGTTTATATTCGCTTAATTAAATCTTCACAAATTAATCAAAATTATATTTTATACTATTAGCAGAGAAAATGCATTTATTACTCGCTAGTAACCAAAAATGTGCAAATATTGTTTAAATTATCATTTAAACGCAATTAATAAGTGATCTAGTTAAAATTTTGAAATTCTAAAGGAATTGAGGTATTTTTGCTGTACAAAGAACATTTGTTAGACAGGCAAATGATAGTCCTTTAAATTTTGACTTGCAAATCATATTTCTTAATAATGCACAATTGTTTGAACAATGTTTGTATAAAAATATTTTCTAAAGGTGATTCTTAGGGAAGAAAGGATGAAGAAGTTATGCAACAAAATCCCAAACTTTGACATCAAAGTTTACGACTCGAAAACAAACACCATCTTCAAAACATTCATCAGAGGTTAATACCAACTACACAACAACACATTTAAAACCAAAAGATGTCTACTTACACTCATCCCAGCCGTAATCCCAATCATGTTGACCACACAATTGTCGAAAAAAACTGTCAAAGAGCTTCTAATCCGGACAGAGCCCAGAACCTTAATATCTGCGTTTTTAATCACGCTTTGAAGAAAGAGTCAGCCAAGGTAAGAAAAGAAGCGCTCCCATCGGAGTAGTCGAGAAGAGGAACCCGTTTTTTCTCATTGAAAAGGGCTAATTGCCGGTAGACGTAGTCAGAAGAAGATGGGGATTCTTCTTCCCAGATTGTGGATATGAAAGATGGAATTAGTTGGTAAATGGTATTAGTTTTTCAGCAAGAAGCCGGGGTAGGGGTGGATACATATATATACCAGCTTCTGTGCTTCATCATCAGAGACCCGTTTTATAAGCCTTCGTCTAGTAAGGGCAAAAGCAGCAAGAAAACTCAACAATGACGTTCTTCCCCAAATCGCTCTTAATGACACCAACTCAGTGTCCAAAGCAAAATTTAGCAGCAGAAGCGTTGAAATTGAACACCAAATCTGCGAATTATACACCAATAGGGTAACTGCGACCACTCTAACTAGATTAAGGACAGGCCACTTCAAAGGGATGGAAATCCAAAATATGGGACTAGGAAATAATCCAGATGAAGAAACAACTCCAAATTTGGTAGAGTATTATCAAAACAAATGCCTAAAACAAACCCTACTAAAAATACCACTTGTTGAGTGAATGTACGATATTTATGCTACCACAATAAGACCCGATTGCGCTTACGGTTTAGCCCTGAAAAGCTGTATTGGGTGCCTACACAAGAGTTGGATCGCCACTTGACTATGGTTCTAAATTACTATATACGTCGCCGAATAACCCTATTGTAGCTCTAATACGATAATAATTCAACTCATGCAAAAAAGTAATAAAAAAAACTCGGCAAAAAAGTAAACGTCATTTCTTTTAAGATTCTACTAACAGCTTTTAAATTCAATTTTAGAATACAAAGCTTTATGCAAAATTATAATTTAGTTTAAATTATTATGCAAAAATTCAATATTATCCCAGAGTTTGATTCGAGTCACCGTTTTTAACGGAGATAATGCATTGTGAAATGGCTTCAACTGCTGCATTTAGTCTAGAATTTGTTTTCCGGTTTTTTATTTATACTCTAGTTTCAACAAGTATTAATAGTTCAGGCTTTTTGCTAGTATGATTCCGTCACCGCAATCAGACCTTTGTGATTGAAGCATTTCCATACACATTATACGCAAGACAATCTGAATAAAGTGGGTGATTTATCCGTAATTTATATACTCAACTACCCGAACTTCAGAACTTTTCAAATATAAAATGACTATTAAGTAACTATTTAATAGTGGTGTCGAACAAAATATGCAAATTCTAAAATATAACAATTCTTCTTAAGATAAAATACTACAGGCAATTTTCCGGTGACAAAAACTTGTCATTTCCACCAAATGTTTTACTTTTGAAATTGCATAACACACAAAAAAAGCCTTTTTTGTAACTTACTTTTTTATCAGCCATTTTTAAACGTTCATTTTTGAAAAAAGGTTTACATAAGGGTTTTGTCTTTGTAATATTAAGTTCCGACATGCTTGGCTTTTTTCCGTAGTTTATATTTTTTCTGTTTTAGACACTTTTTATCCTATCTAACCCTTTAGCACTGACTTTTTACAAAACCTCAGAAAACAATAAACATGCAATCGCAAAATCTATTTACAATGTTATACTATGCTACATTTTAAATTCTACACACAAGGTATTTTTTTCCTATCAAAACTAACCTAAAAGAACATTAGTTATTTCCCAAATAAACGCTAACGTAAAACAGATGTTATGTAAAACGAACGACTTTTTCTCCAACGCGTGGTCAAAGAACAAACAGAAATAACAAACACCAACAATCGCAGCTGAGGACTCATCTGGTTTGAGAAGAAAAGTGAAGATAAAATAAGACTTGGCGAGATGCTTGTTGGAAAGAAAGGTGAAGCCATGTCAAATTTCTTGAGTATTTTATGCACCTTAACAAAGAGATACACGATCCTTCAAAATAGGCCATAAAATCAAGAAAAATGACTATTTGCAGGAATATATGTTTCAAACAAATACACAAAGCTTTAATAATATCCCTTCAAACAAAAAAAAAATACCGATTCACTGATAAAAATTTGACACAAGGTTTCACCAAAAAAAGTTATCCTTAGTAGCTGCAACGACTGTGTGGTGAAATGCTTCACCATATTTTCGGTATTCGGTTTAAACTTTTCCAAAACCTGAAAATGGTTCAGCCGAAAACCTGATCAAATATTTCACCACACAACCGTTTCAGCAACCATTTTAAGATTATTGTTTCCACATTCTGAAAAATGGTTCATTCGAATAAAAAAAATATGGTGAAACAGTTCATCACACAGCCGCTGTATCTACGAAAGACCACTTTTTTTAGTGAAACCTTTTGTTGAACTTTTAACAGTGTTGTTTATTCACTTCATTGACGTAGAGCATGGGCCCGGATGTCCGAGTGGTTTGGATAGCAGGCCATTACGCTAGCAGTCTGCGTGCTGTAACGGGTGCATTTAGATTTCCGCCTTCCCCCTGTCTTTCCTTTCTCTGTGACAGTAAAATATTATTTCTGTGTGTCTTAATTGACTAAGGATTGTATAAACGGGCCTGTTATACACAAGCACACAAGCTGGAATACATATGTTCCTACCCTACCCTACAAAACATTTCATCGATTCACAATTAAAAATTAGATGCTAGGTTTCCCAAAAAAAGTGGTTCCTAGAAGATGCAACGGCTGTGTAGTAAAATATTCCACCATATTTTGAGTATTATGTTTAAACTACTTGTTTTATTTTAGTTTCCACAACTTCAATAATTTTTCATTTGAATACCAAAAACTAGTTGAAACAGTTCATCACACAGCCACTGTCTCGACAAAGAACCACTTTTTTTGGCGAAACCTTTTGTCGATTTTTTTAACAGTCTTGTTTATTCACTTCATTGACGTAGAGCTAAAAATCGCCAAATGGTTCTTTTGGGTGTATAAAAATAACCATGACGACTTCACTTGCCAGACCGGTTTCTTCACTGTTATTCTCCATGTAACACCTTCATCTTATTACACCTCGATGGGAAGAAAGCGAAATCCAGTTCCAAGAATGTGTCTCAAGAACACAGCTCCGAGGCTGGTCATGATGATGATGAAACTGAGAAGAATCTTCCAGTCCAAAAAGTTTTTTTTTTTTTTTAATTATTATAAAAAGTAATCGACGAAAAGAGAAAGGGTTGTTTGCATTTATATATTTTTTTTATTTTCTCCTTGAGAAAAAAAATATAAGTAAAGAAGTTTTTTGAGATGGGTTTTCGTTGGAACAAAAACAATGGTTTAGTCGTGAGAAGTGGGATTTTGTAAGGGTGTGGTCGGAGGTTTCAGGTGAGATGAAAGTGACAGTTTGTATTATATAAGAGGCTACCATTAATAGTAATTGTATACTATTATAAAGAAAATCTTGAATTTTTTTTACTTGTTTAGCGTAACAGCTTTGATTTAACTAGGTCTTTCGAGCTTTTTTTATTTAAACAATTTAAACAACTATACAATTGAAGACTTTTTAAAAAACACTTAATAAATTAGTAATGGAAAATGAGAACTGTGGAATTGAATTTTGTGGAACTTGAATTTTTTTTAAACTAAAGCTAGACCGACACAGTTTAACCCTTTCTGTCCCAATGAGACAATTTGGTATCATCATTTTAGAAATTTTTTTCTGATCGTCTATATCCATTTTGATATCAAAAAACACATCATTCGATTCTTCAAACTTTTTTTATTAGAAAATATTTTTTATTAATTCCAATAGATCTCAGTCTTATTATTTTTTATAAAATTATGATAAGAAACAAGATGATGTTAAATGACATCACTGGGACTGAAAGGTTAAGAAACGCTTCACTAAATTATCGGAGAATAAAAATAAAATTATCGACTGTTTTATAATTAGGTTCAGCAAAATAAAAAAAAATCATGAGTTACTAACACAAAACGAGGTTTGCCGTGACCAGAAAATCATTTGTTGCAAAATAAATAAAAAAAAAACAATGCTGATACATTTTACTAGTTTTGTTAATAAGGAGTCCTTTAATCATTTTTAAAAAATTAGGCGCCCATTTTAGCTGTATCTTTACCTACGGATATAATGCTTCCATATTACAAAGGTTCTTTCTTAGGATAAATAATTACATTGGTGCAAGTGACGCTACACTGTTAAACATTTTGTATTGGGCAATTAATAGTTCCTGGTTGCTTCGTCAGCTGTGTGGTAAAATTATTCACCACGCTTTCGGTACTCGTAAGAACCATTTTCAAGTTTTTGGGGGGAGGGGGGGGGGACTGAAACGTTGTTGAACAAATTATTGAAAGTAGGGTGAAACTTTTCACCACGCATCTGTGACAACTACTATAGGAACCATAAATTTGTTGAAACCAATCGCCCAATTTTTAAAATTGTAGTCTCCGCTAATATCTCTATAGTTTGTGAAATTAGAAATAAAAACATTAAAAACTTTTAATAGCATTACGCCTTCTAATTTGTTAACACATGATTTTCTTAATACCTGAGCACTGTAAACCTTTCGGCTTCAATAATTTTCACCATTCATAATAAAATTACACGCTCTGTGATCAAAAAGTTCATCGAGTATTATTAATTAAATCATCAATTTGTTTCAAAGAACTTGGTGCTTGAAGATTACTAAGTTGCAAGTGCTTCGTTACCTTTTGTGTTTTTTTAAAGGAAGAATCATTTGATTAGTGCGAAAAAGATTATTTTCATCTGTTTAGAGATACTTAATACCTTATAACTCTTTTATTTCAAATTTTTCAATGCCAGAGAAATCACCCGTGCAATAACTTTTGGATTTCACGCTTTCTCAGCCAAAGGTCAGTGACTGCACGATTTTGATTAAAATGGTGTTTATAAATCGTGTGTATATTAAAAAGTTTTTTTTATATACAACCTTGAAACACGGGTTTTTTTTCAACTTATAAAATAAATGGCCAATGAAAACTGACTTTTAAAGGTTAACGATTACTTTTTTGGCTTGCTGAATGCTTAGTTCACACAAATATTTTGATACTTAAAATGACTCAATTTTGGATTAAGAAATGTGTTACAATAATAATAAATAAATAGAGGTATAAACATTAACATACAAAACTGTTTTAAAAAAGGAACTTAAAACTTGAAAAATGTAAAAAAAGATATTGTGTAGACAACGAATATAACAACATACAATTAAAATAACTGTCACATTGTACACAGTAAAATGCGAAAGTAGCTGTAAAAAAGTTCATTAACTGTTTTAAAATATTTTTTTTTGCATAGTAACTTAACTGTATAGCAAAAATTGTATAAATACTTAACTAATCTCCAACTAGTTTATATTTTTTTACTCTGTAGAAATTAAAAACCTATTTCAACTTTCAAAAATTACCAATTTTTCAATTAAAGATCATTCAAAATTCTCTAAATTTTAAATTGCATGTGTCCATTGCACTTAACTTTTAATTATATATTTCCATATTTTACTTATTTTTAGACGTCATATTTTCATTTTCCTATATTATAAATTGCAACAATTTTTTTTTATTACATCACCTAATACTTAACCAACACTCTTAAAACAAACGAGTGATTTTAACTCAGTCGGAGTTAATTGTCACTCCTTTCGGTGTCGAAAATGCACAATTTTAAGGCGATTAGGTGCGATTTAGAGTGAAAACAAGCGATTTAAGAGTTAATTTTCACTCCTTTCCAGAGTCGAAAATGCACTTCTCCTATAGGAGTGATTTTCACTCTTTTGTTTTAAGGATGTAATCACAGATTCACGATTGACTGACGATTTCTCACTTAAATCAGCATTTAAACTACATTTCAATATATTTTATAAAACTAGATTCCTTATACTTGAAAAGTACATGATTTATAACAACAACAATTCAAAATTTTGTAACTTATTTCTATAAGGATTATCAATTCCAATACAAGTAAACAATGCACTTCTTTAAAAAATCCTCAACCCACCTTCGTGTTGGGCATGATTTTCCCAGAGCTGCACGTCCATTGCTGTACATCACGCAAACAAGCACAAAATGTCATACTTTCATATAACTGATTTTTTAATAAAATGTTTTGAAATTAATTATATTTTTAGCTAAATATTTTCAGTTCTTTATATTTTAAATTGTAAAACATTAAAAAAAATCCTATCATATCAACTGATGCTACCTCTATTTTTGTTTACTTATCAGTATTTAAACTATAAATCCATATATTTCATCAAACCATTTCCCCTACACTCTCAGAAATATCACTTTCATTTTTGATGATTCATGAATCCTCAAGCCTCATTTCGTTAATTTTGAGGATTGTTTCGTCGAACTATCACGTGACTTTTGAGTAAACGCGAATCCGCACTTTTATACGATCGTGATTTGACGATTCTGTATCTTGATTTTGGGGAAACAGAATATCATTGTTGTACTCACATGCTCAAAAATGACGAACTATTTCTTTAGATTAGACGACATTCAAATCCTCATAAAAATGACGATATAAATGAAGAAACGAAAACTCGGAGCATTTGCCAGCAATGGAATCGTCAAAATTAAGGAAAATGTCGTCGTTTTTGAGCATTCATTTTTTAGAGTGAATATTTTAAAAGTACATATTTTATGACAACAACTAAAAATTTGTAACTTATTTCTACAATAATTATCGATTCAAATAAACAATGCACTTCTTTAAAAAAAATCCTCAACCCACCTTCATGTTGGGCATTATTTTTCCCAGAGCCGCACGTCCATCCGCTGTCCCGCACGCAAACACGCACGAAATGTCATATTTCTGGACCGAAGACATTACCGGAAATGAAAATCACCCCATATAATCAAATACGCACCCTTATTGGCAACAATAGGGTAATTTCCCCACACCCGGCCCACATTAAGAGACAGTTTTGCAGAGAAAGGAGCCCCTGGAAAATGTGTGAAAATAGTTCCTGTTTATGGAACAGTTGGAATTGTAAATGTATTTTTTATAAAAAGATTGAAGTTGGAGTTAAAGACTTGTCTTTTAAAGATATGTTTCTTCGGTAAAGTTTGGTTGGGAATTTTAAGTCTGACAAAAAAAATTCTGACAAACTCAAAAATCCTTTTACAATTTATGGAAAGTAATTATTTCTAATGAAGTAGATATTTTTTAAAAATAAGTATTTGAAATATTTCAATGGGCCAAACTTTAAGAATAACACAAAATTAATGTACAAAATATTATTTCGAAATAGTTTCCTTGATGCATCATTATTTATTAGTCTCCAGTTACCGGTGTCTCTTATTTTCCGTCTCTTTAGTTGCTGTCTCTTCGTCTGTATGTAGGTGAGTAAAACTGTGTATTTATGTATCTGTAAATCCATCTGCCTGTTTGTAGGTATGTTTATCTACTCTGCAAAAAAAAAAAAAATGTTAGAAAATAGAATTGCTGTAAAGTTATACTGCACCCATTGTCACTAGCACAGTAAATTTTTAATAAAGAATAGTCCCCCCCCCCCCATAACTAATATTTAAATAAACTTAACTTTTAATAATTTTAAAAACGTAAACCAAACACAACTAACTCATAAAAACATAATCATGCTGTAAGGTGTACACGGTAAATAGCGACTGTCGCATAAATTCATCAGAGTTTAAATAGGGATAGGCTCCAGTTACAGATCGTCACTTGACCAGGGTTCTAAATTACGAGGGGTGTTATTGCCTGTGTTAAAGCTCCTACAAGGAGGCTAGAAATAGACAGTCGGAAACGATTACATTACCTGTTACAGATACAGAATTTAAGTGATACAAATATTGGTTCTTGTAGTAGAAATAGATTGTACTAGAACTGGTCTCGTTCATGCCACCACAAAGTGATCTCTGAATTGTCATAAAACACATTTTCTCTGAAACAGATAAAACATTTTACCACTGATACAAATTGCACCTGTGGGTAATTATTATTTATTTTGGTTTTGATTACAAAAAAAAAATGCTTTACACTTACGGGGCTAGTGCCTGGGTTCGTGTACGGGGTCATGAGTTCGCCTTTTTTGTAAATTACCCTGCGAAAACCTACAGAAAATATCTGTTATGCATGAATATTCTCTATTTATTTTGCTACTTCCAAATTCTACCGACATAATTTTCCCCCAGCAATACAGCTAGTATCAAAAATTTTTGGTAATATAAAACAGAATCTTATAGCAGTGCATCTGTTCAAACTATTTATTTATCATTTCATGTTCAAGAACAGATGCTGAAGATCTTAATGTTCTTTTCCTACATTCCCCAAAATAAAATGAGAGAGCGTGGACATTGTTTTTTTCCCACAATCACGGGTCGTGTGCTCACATTTGGCGAAGAATTGAAACCTTTCGTCGAAATGGTCCACTGGCTTTCTGAGACGGGTGTAGCAAATTGTGCCTGGGATTGTTCACAAAATCTCAGCTTGGATATAATTAAGTGTACCTCACTGTATAAATTTGGGTACTTGTGTTAACCTCTTAAGATCCGAGCAAGCCGGCCCGTCGGCGCAATGGCTAGTGTACTAGCCTTTGAAGCTGCTGGGCTCGGGTTCGAATCCCAGTCAGGCATGGATGTTTGTGTTTGTCAATAAATGTTGTTATTTGTCTATGTGTTTGTGTCGTCCTTCTTAGTGTGTCTCTTGTGACTGTCTCTTCTGGCGAGCTGGGTAATGGGCTATAAAGCCTACACTCTCCCTTCTAGAGGGCGCAATCACTGTCATTTGTTATTTGTAAGGATCCGAGCAAAATCCTACACGTATATTCTTAATCTAAACATACTTTTCATACAAATATATGCTAAAAAGTATGTTTTACAAATGTAAAAAAATTATGTTTAATAGTTACTTAGGGACGCTAAAAAAAAATACACATTTTTTGGACTATAAATGCAAAAAAAGGCCGCATCACTTATTTGCAGTTGACAGATTATTTAACATTGATTGAAATGCAAAATGCCTTTAAAATGAACTACTAAAAGAACTTTTCAAAAATGTTGAAAAAAAATTTAATATTTTTTTAAGAACTCTACTATCATATATTGACCCTCGTTCAACTTCATTTTTTGTTTTGAAATAAATGACTGATATTTTTAATCAAAGGCTGAAAAATAATATTTGGATCTTCTTCTATCGGACCAGGTCAATTTCGGAACTAATTAACGTGTTAATTGTTTGTGGGGAGGTTTTAAAAAATATCCCCAAATGGGAACGCCAGGTCATAAGACGTTAATGATTGTAATACCACACCCTATAAGGAAATTCTAAAAACTTTAAAACCCTAAAATTTCTACAGATAGCAGATACCATTTGCTTATGCGTGATTTTATCAGGACCCTTATTATGACGTATGCCAGAACTAAAAGCTCGTATACCAAAAGGAATATATATAAAGGCCGTACAAAAATTCAACGTGTTAAAACCCTGTTAAAGATTCAAAATAAAAAGAACAAAAACCAAAAACAGTACCTTCTCAGGAAATGAGGAAAAGAAAAAGGGGGAGGGGATACGAAGATAAAAAAAGTTTAAATCCCTCTCGGATTCATATATGATTATCCATCCTGATATAAGCCATTCTTACTGTTTAATAAGTAGGTTTGTAACAGTAACTGTCACCTAGAAATACTTCGTCAAACTAGAAAAGTCAATTCTTAGGGTTTATCAATGATGTTATTTTGAGGGGATCATAAAAAAAATCCACCTTTTGGCTTTTGACAACTATTGCCCACCCTTCACCCTAACCTAATTCAGAATATGCTGAACCGTGTTAAATAAGTACAACCATATTGAATGCTACGGCATAGCAAGAAGCGGCCGAAGAAGTTTATTAGTGGCTTTATATAAGATTACACAAGTAGTTACAGAGTGGTTGAAATACGCAGTTGCACAAACACTGCACCTATCAATGAAAAACGAAAAAATATATTTCCAAATAATTCAATTGTTAATATTTCTAAGAGATTTTAGCTTTAAATAAGATAAAAATGAATTGCTATACACAATCAAAGTTTATAAGAAAAAAATTTACTTAAATTAATATTTCTTTTTCTTTTTAATTTTTGAATACAGGTGGTTGAAATTTCTTGTAAATTACCAGAAGCCATAAACTCTAAATATTTAGTTTTAGAACTAAAAAGGATATGAAATTTTATTGCGCCAAAAAATTTCTTAAAAAAAAAGAGGCGTGTGCGAAGATTTGAGCTTTCTATTTAGAGGCCTAATCAGAATACCCATGATTTATTCACGTCATATCTTTGTTTTTTCGTTAATCTAAAGCAGTCGTTTTTATCGAGCCATTGTTGTGACCTTATCTAAAACATTAGATAGCGTTCAGAGAAGATATCTAAAAGGGTTCACGGTTGTTTTGCATTACAATGATGCATATGAAATATATGTATTGTAAAAAAACGACCGCATTAATTCCAGAACTATTTTCATTATGTCAAATTTTAATCAGGAAACTTTTTAAAAGTTATTTCCGGAAGTTAAAAACTTCAAAGGAATTATTCAGGGGACAATCATAACAATCACATATATATATATATGAATATGTGTCAATCTCTTTAGGTAGTATTAGATGGATGATAAGTTTGTATACAATGTTGTTTATGTTGTAGTGCTAATGGTAAAGTAATCTATTCTGGCTGCCTATTTCTAGTCGCCTTTTAGGAGCTTTACATAGCCAATAACGCCTCGTAATTTAGAACACTGGTCAAGTGACGAGGTCGACACCTAGCGGGCACCCAAAGGAAGTTCGAGCGACATCGTACGCTGACGCCGTCGGGACTTTGGACACCACAGATTTAACGAGCACGTCTGTCCCAGTGTACTCTGGCCCATCTGTCACGAGTTGGATTTTTCTACTCTTTCCCAGTACAGAGATCCGATTTATAGGATTACTGGCAGTAGGTGGGATTCGAGCCCCCCGCACTCCTGGTAAGGTTGAATCCGTGGCCTTAACCACTCGACCACGGACGGGCCTTGTGTTATGTTGTTTTGTGCCTCAACAACATAGTCTTTGGTTGCAATAACTTCCATTGGCACAAGGCTTTGAGCACACATGAACGGGTGGAAGTCTTACTTCTACACCGAGCTGGTACTACTTTTTCGCATTAAAAAAGAGGTTGCATTTTTGCTAAGTTCATCAATAATGTTATGGTTACGTAATATTTAGACTAAGATTTTAGCTATTTACCCCCCTTATTCCAAACAAATTATTAATATTTCAAATTAAATTAGTGATGGTTCCATAAGAGGTATCGAAATCAATGAATGACTACTGACTATGCACGAGTAAAAATAGTTGAAAATATTTTTTTTAAATTTGAGTTACCAGTGTTGAAAAGTGTTAATATTAATGGAAAAGGACAGTGAATATTTTATTTTAGAATCAAAAGGAACACGAATTTTTGTGAGAGTAATTTTTTTAAGGAGGTTGTGCCTATATGTGAGTTTTTAGTTTAGAAGCAACAATCAGCATATCTAGATTTATTTTCGTCTCATGAGAGTTTCCTCGCTAACTTTATGAAGTATTTTATCAGATGCCTTTGTTTTGAGACTTTATCTGAAACGTTTAGATAAAGTGTCTGATTATGAAAAATGGTTTATGATTTTTACCATTGCAAAAGGAGGCATATGAAACGCATGTATCTAAACCAACCACAATTTAACTGCGCAATCACTTTTAATTATGTCGAATACTAATTGCGGAGACGTAGTTACGTTGCTTTGGACAATTGAAAACTTCAGTGAATTATTCGATCACAAACTTGAAAGTCCTTTGTTTTTGTCACATTCCTTGGATCGTACAAGATGGAAAATGTGTTTATATCCAAAGGGGTGTCATAATGATGCTGATGATATTTCGCTGAGTCTTACGAGATGTGGTTCGCGCAAACAAGAAGTAAACGAGCTTGTTTTAGATTGTGAACTGTCCATCACTGAAGAATATGGCGAGGATACTTTGGTATCAAAGCAGATAACAAAGCATGGATTCGTAAAGAATCACACGTGGTCACCATGCAAAGCCTTTGTGTCCAGAGACGATGTTTTCACTAAAAGAAGGACCGATTTCATTCCTTATAATGTACTCCATGTTCGTTGCCGGTTGTGGAGAAGTTTCAATAAATCGACTCTGCGAGAACTACTTATTTCTAAATCGAAAGTAGAAAGATGTCTTTTCGTCTGGAAAATTAACAATATTTCTTGTTTTAAGGACACAGATGTGAAGGAAATTCACGTAAGACAATCTGCTACAGAAACACCCATTTTAAGTTTCAAATTTTTTACCGATGCAAATAGTGATGCGGCTCTTATAGAAATTGCATCGGACAAAAGTTTAAATATCGGCATTTGGTGTGAAATAATAGTTGTTGACGGTACTGGGAAAAGGTTTCAGTCAGAAAATCGTGAATTTTCTTCAAATGATGCAAATCCTTATAGATTTTCTACATTTATAAAATTAAGTAAATTACTTGATAATAAGACACTATATTTGCCGATGGATGTACTGTCACTGCAAGTCGAATGTCTCTTCTGGAGCAGTAAAATAGATATCATGGATCGCCCGATTAAAATACCAAATTTCCAAATATGTGAGGGATCTTCTTCTGCAGAAAACAACGATCGTCAACAAAAAGCAGAAGCTGTTGTACCAACAGAAACATCAGACAAACAGTCCATGACCGAAAATATATCGGCAGCACAAAAATGCGACAAACAATCCATGACTGAAAATACCGAAATATACCTATACAAGCCTGAAAAATCTTGCGACAGAGAAAAAGGTGAAGCTAACTCCGAAAACCTTGAAAGATTTGTTCAAGATATACTTGGCATGTACGGAGAGGGTCTGCTTAGCGACTTCACCCTGTGTGCAGGAAATAAGACCTTTCCTGTCCACAAAAGCATCCTCAGTGCCAGATCTCCTGTCTTCAAGACCATGTTTACCACCCCGCTGAAGGAAAAGGACGGAAAGTCCCTGGACATCCCAGACATAGATGCTGACACTCTCCAAAGGATGCTGCTGTTCGTGTACTCAAGTGAAACGAGCGATCTGGAGTGGGAAGATGCGATAAGTCTGTACTTTGCTGCCGACAAGTACAACATTGAGGACTTGAGGAGCATAACCAGCTCCGTTCTGAAGTCGAAGCTCAGCGTCTCGAATGCGTGCGAGATTCTCGCGCATGCCGATTTGCATGAAGATCGGGATTTGAAATGTTCTGCGATGGAATTCATAGCCAGCCATGATGATGAAATACTTGGTAATGAGAATTGGAAAACGTTTCAAAAGAAACACATGCCATTGACCATGGAAGTATTTAGTGTTTTGGTACACAAATATGAAAAAACGCTTGGAGTAACATAGATTTTTAGGTGTGTTACCTTTTTATAGATAATGGAACCTAAAATATTGACCTTAACCTTAAATGTACCTTTAAAAAATTTTAACCTTGAAATTACATGAACATTTAGTGTGCTAACTGATAATAATTTTATCGAAGACTGATTTTAGGTAAATCTGTCCTGATCTGAGTTGATCTGTCAAATAACCACACCATTTCCAAATGTATAACTCGAATATAGCTCAATTGATGATACTTAATATCTAGAAATAGTCTAAAGTTTAGAAGTCGCTTTGTTTATGTAAATTTTCAAAGATGATTAAACAAATGCATATATATTACTGATTTTTGCAATTTTTGTAGTCATACAAATATAAAATATATTCCATTTATTGCTTATAAGATTGTTAAGGATACTGATATTATTTATAATGTACGTGCTTTTATTTCCTTTTTTATTACAATATTTTGGTGAAAACCATTCGAAAATATTTATTCGAAAATACTTATTTTATCATAAAAATTAATAATTCATTATCATTTAATGATTCATTGATGTATGTTTTTATGTTTTAATACTTCTTCTGAGAAATACTTCGTTTTCTGATTTTTCCAATTTTAAAATATTTTCTGATGCATTAACGAGTGCTTTAATACTTATTCTTCAACTTTTTTTTTAAGTTATTAATTAAGTTTTATGAATTTTCTTATAATCGAACCAAATAAAGTTTTGTTAAGTTACCATAACTTCATATGTAATCATAATTAATTAAAAAAACAACGATTTTTGTTTGCTTTTATTATTTAATAATTGATGATGTCATATAAATTATAACCATCACTATATCATAGTTGTAAAGCAATAATGCCCTCTTTTATAAAATATATGGTTTTTGAAAATATGTGTAATATTACAAGTTTAAGGTATTACAATAAGTAATATTACAAGTTTTAATTAAGGTAACACATACCCATAAACAGTTAATTTGGGCATTTTTAGAAATACAATTCTAATCAAAGCCTTTTTGATAAATTTGGTTTAGTACAATTAACATTATTAATATACAAAAATATTAAAGCAGGAGGTTTTTAAATTAAATAAAACTTTTTCAGGATTTTTTATAATGAACTAGTCATTCTAATGTTCAAAAATAACTTTTTTTTGAATCGGCAGCCTCCAAAACGCGTAGAACGAAATACGAAATCTAAATTTCTTTTCTTTCTTTTTTTTTTACCCCTTCGCAATACTGTCATTACCTCATATTTTATACTAGGTAATTGAAAGTAGAAAGACCTTAAGGTAGGCGAATACCCAAAATTCTAAAAATTTTACTATTACTTTAATCTTTTCAAAATTTGGCATAGTGATTTCAGATATAATGAACAATGCTTTTTAGGCAATTTTTTTATTTGAATATAATTGATTTATTTTAAACGGTGTTTTTCACCTAAAAAAAGGGGGTTACGCCAACAGTTCTAGTATAAAAAGTTTTACATTAATTTACCTGAAAATTTTTACAGATGCTCTTTCAATATATATCTGTGCCATGAACCTCTAACATCTGTTGTAAATATATAAG
Organism: Hylyphantes graminicola; assembly: GCA_023701765.1. Taxonomy (NCBI): domain Eukaryota; kingdom Metazoa; phylum Arthropoda; class Arachnida; order Araneae; family Linyphiidae; genus Hylyphantes; species Hylyphantes graminicola. The sequence goes on from CM043119.1 coordinate 68,686,121, forward strand.
TTTTTTTTTTAAATGTCCAAGTGTAAGTTAATCGAAAAAAAATCATTTTTTGTGGCTAATTTATGACATTTTTCTTAATAACTTCTTTTCTTGTAATTTGTATGTAACTCTAGAGGGTCATTGCATGCATCAGTTCAAAACGAAGAATTTAACACATAATTAATGCTTGTAGGATGAAAATTCAATGTGGTAGACTTGTTGGCGTAAACCTCTTTTTTTAGTAGAAAAACACCGTTTAAAATAAATAAATTATATTTAATTTTTTTTTTTTTTAAAAAGCCTAAATAGTATTATTCAGTGTATTTGAAATCACTATACCAAATTTGGAAAAGATTAAAGTAATAATAAAAAGTTTAGAATTTGGGGGAATTTTGGGTATTCGCCTACCTTAAGCAATCATCTCTATCTCTGCCGTGGGCAGGTAAACTGCAGTAATTACAAAAATGAGTTGTACCATTTTTGATCTGAAATAACGTTTTTTTTTTTTTCGGTATGTTTTCGTAATTGTTAGAGTAATTGGGTGCTTGCAACAATGGTCCAAGTCATTGTGGTAGTTACTGCAGTTTACTTGCCCACGGCAGATCTGACAAGTTAATCATTTAGTTATTCAATGACGAAAGCCATGACATATTACTATATATAAATCTAGACAATAGAAAATTAGTTTGTTATTGTGCATTAAGATAATGCTTGTGTCAATCAAATGAATTTTTTTGTAACTACCAACATGCATTACCCTTAACTATAGAAGACGGGTCAAAAGGTTTTAAATATGTAAAATTATCTTTTAAGAAGTAATTGCACAACACTAGCATAAAAGGTAGGTTTAATTAGCACAAATCTAACTAAGCAAACTACCAACTAACCTATGGGGATTTACGTTGAACAAAACGTATTGACTTTGATTTTATAATGTATGGAGGTCAACTCAACCTTGATAAATCTTTTATTTTAAACTATCTATACTTTGGGAAAAACTCTAAAAATATGTTCGCCTTTTATTATTGAACATAAAAATAAGTAATAATATATAATAAATTAGAATAAATCATAAATTATAGTTAGATAATATTCTCTATGATTTTATAAGCTACCATGTTTGGGGAAAACCCCAAAAATATTCAAACTAGCTTTCATTTATAAACATCATTCACATGTATAGAATACTATCATGATTATAAACTAGCTGTTTGGAAAAACCTCGACAAATGTTTGTAACTTTTATTAATGAATATCAAATATAGTTTTAGAATATTTTTATGGTTTTCCCCTAACCAATGGCAAAACAATACGTTTTATAGTTCAAGGGAAAAATACATATTGAATGTCAATTACAGTAATTTATGCATAAATCGTGTTTTGCAGCATACTACGTGAATCTGTCACAAGCACAAATATACACTCTTAAAACGAACGAGCGATTTTCACTCAGACTGAGTTAATTTCACTCCTAAAGTCTGGAAAATGCCCTTACCCGGAAGGAGTGGATTCTTCGTGTGTTAAGCCTCCGACAGGATCACTCCAAACGAGTGATTTTAACTCAGTCTGAGTTAATATTCAATACTTTCCAGTGTCGAAAATGCACTTCTCCAACTGGAGTGGATTTCACTCTTTTGTTTTAAGAGTGTATGTAGTCGACTTTGATTAGATAATCAGTGAAGTCAACTTAACCTTGACAAAATAATCTTTTATTTTAAACTATCTTGTTTGGAAAAACATTAGCAAATATTTGCAATTTTTATTAATGAAAATTAATTATAATAATTGGATATTTTTGTAGTTTTTCGCGAACCGATGGCTTAATCCCTGCGTTATGATGAAGTTTTGGAAAATAATACCGATATTTTAAATGTCAATTACAGAAATTTATATCTATAAATCATGTTTTTCAACAGATTATGTGACATCTGACACAAACACATACTCGACTTCAAAATTTATGAGGTCAACTCAACCTTGATTCAGAAGAATTTTTCATTTTAAACTGTCTTGTTTTGAAAATCCGCCAAAATTTCTGTAATGTTTATTGATAAACATATAAACAAGAGTAACAGAATATTTTTATGATTTTTCTCTAACCAATGGCAAACCCCTTACATTTAAAAATGCACAAGAAAAATAAAATCATTTAAAATGTCATTTAGATTAATTTATATCCATAAATCAAGTTCTAATACATAATGCGAGACATGTGTCAGAAACACACAGTCGATTTGTATTTCATAATCTGTGAGGTCAACACAACCTTGATTAAGAAGAATCTTTTATTTTAAACTATCTTATTTAGATAAACCAAACCGCCGCCTAAGATGTAAATTTTATTAATGAGCACACATTTTAGGTGTAGAATATTTTTACCAATGGCAAAAAAGGGTGAAACTTAAAAATCGTGGCACGGAAATTTTAGGCCAAATCTGGTAGCCCCGAAAAATTGGTATTAAGGTAACCTTTGGCGAAATTAGAAATTGCATTGACAATTTGGAATTGATAATCTGTATAAATCTATTATAAATCTAAATGCATATAATTCATTCTGAAGTTTTTCTTATACTAATCTTTTATTTCTTATATGCGTGATTTTAAATAATTATTTATTTTTTTACATTAATTCTTTAGCATTTCATCTACTTTTTTTTAATAAATATTGTCTGCATCTTAATAAATTTTTCCGTTGTTTTAAGCCGGCCATTTTGAAATTAGGTAGTATTTTTGGTACTTTATGGCAACCATCTCGGAAAGTGCCGGTGTTTATCATTTCGAATTGGCGACGTTTTCAAAAAGAAACCAAATCCGGCCACAATTCTTTAGTTTTACCCAAAATCCCTGCATTGTGATGTCTATGCGAAAAAGTACATCCATTTTAATATCCAATTACATTAACTTGCATATAAATCATGTTGTTGCAACAAAATACTTGACATCTGTCATATAAACACATCATCCAGTAATCCCAAATTAAAAGCTAACTTCTAGTTAACCTGCAGGTATTTCCGTTGAGGAAAAAACCTTTTAATATTTTTAAACGCCACCTTTGTTTCCATAATCCCTTAGACCTTGACTCCCGAAGATCTTTTGTGCCGAGTTTTTTTCCGCAGGCAAAAACAAGATAGGATTCCTCAGCTTGATTAAAGGCCATGTAAGTAGCTAGTTGCAACAAGGTTAGTTGATCAAGAGATGGTATGAGTGAATCTTTTAAAGTGAGTCACTTAATATTTATAAAGGAAATGAAATATATATGAATTTAAAATGGTATATTGTTGAGGGAAACCGCGATATTGACCCTGCGGTAAAAGTAACGGTTAAATCGGAGGTATACAATAAGTAATATGTGTTACAAAAATTTAAACTTAAGGCGTACGTATACAGTTGAACATTTTTTTTTTAATATTTCACTTAAAAATCCTTTTTTTTTTCTTTGATGTAATTCATAAGTGCATGAGGGTACGTGCAATTTTTTTTAATTAAAATGTTAATTAATTAATTTCAATTTTATGCATTAATTAGCATGTTTTTTTCACAATCATAACTCATGAATAAATTAACTTAGACCTATAAAACCTAACCAATTAGCAACATTAAAAAATACTATTATTTTTTAGAAAAAAAAACGTTGACCTGCAATATAAAATTAATTTAACTTTTTTTAATTCTTTTTTGAGGTTCATGTCCTCTCCCAACTTATTTCACAAGTAAATAAAAAATTCACTTGACAAAATGTTAATTTTAACTTTAGTTATCATTGTTTAAGCAAAGTAACATATGAGAAAAAGTGTTGGGAAAATTGAGTTTAAAGGTTATAAAGCTAACTAGTTTTCATGATTTGGAAGACTAGAAAAACCTCTGTAACTTTTCATTAGCTATTTTAATTTTTAAGTTATTTAAAAAAAATTAAATTTTTTAAAAAAAACTTTTTCTAAACGCTAAGGCTTTTTTAAATATCCAATTTTTTCGTCATGTACTTTAAACTATTTTACAAAAGAATTGGCGTACAAATTTGATTTATCTTCAGTAGTTGCTTTTTAAAAATATTTATCGATAAAATCCTAATTTTTTAACATAATTGGAAAATTTCGACTTTAGTAATATTTTATTAAAAAGTTTTACTTTCGAAAAAATTTTTGATGCTATTTCTAAATGTCAACATATTTGACAGACTGCATACAAACTCTTTAGACTTTTAAAAATAATTAAAAAAAACTTTAGCGTTTTGAAAACTTTGTCATCAAGGAAAAATTATCACAAAGAAAAACACATTTAAAGTTTTCATTAGTTTGCATTTTTATCCTACCTTCAATATAAAAGGTGGAATAACTTTTAAAAATATATAGCTACACTTTTAATACTTGGTAGACTTGTTCAAAAAATTCTAAATTTCAATCTTAGCAAATAAAAAAAAATCGCAATTTTTGCCATTTTTTAGGTACTGTGTCCCTTTAACATTTTTAACCGTTGCCAACGATATTAAGTAAAATTCTGTGTGTTTTAATAAACATTCTAACACTACTACTTTAAAAGAAATTCTTCTTTGGAATCCTGTGTAGCATCATAACAATCAATCTTTACAATGCGCGTAAAACCCATTCATTTAATTATACATACTCCATGATAATTTTATACATTCAATTTACATTTCCAAAAATCAGATTTTATTGAAAATTTAAAAAGATAACGATTTTTATATTTTTAAATGTTATCTACTTTCAAAAAATAATAAACTCAAATACAACTCCAAACAATATGTCATAACTTCTTAGACAAAGGTTTACAATAGTCAATTTTTATGATTATCAGTTTAATCTTGTCCATCTCTTATTTATGAAACTTTCTTTGAAACACAAAAATCAGATAAAGTCCTCTTTTCCATTCAATTTCCGGACAAGTTCTACGTTTCCTATGCAAATTATAAAAATTGGGTGTGACGGATATTTTCGTAAAGGCCACTTCTTTGGAAACTTGAAATTGCATTGTTGTTTCTGATGGTCATTCTGATAAAGAAAGGGATACATACACGTGTGGAGGTTTTTAAGTATAAAAATTCGTCAATATATATTTTTGTTTGCACTTTTATTTCGTTGCTTATTTAAATTATTTATTAACTAAATTTAAGTAATTAATCACTTGGAAGAACAAATATGATTTTTTTTAATTGTCAATACACTGTGAAAAAAAATCTGTAACCATTACAAAAATTGTTTTTGTAAAAAACTTTTCCTAGAAAATTTCTAGTAAATAATTACTAAAAATAGTGCTGTAAAAGCACATTATATATTTTTGTTAACATTACATGTTTATATCATGTAGATTTACAGGACTATTTTATGTATCCCACACAAGTAATGTTTCTGTAACTATACAAGACAATTTTATGGATACTGCATTTTCCCAGCTATTGTAAAGAAAAAACAAAATGTCTGCTTTCCCGGTGTGGTATCAAACCCCGGTCTCCCGCGTGACAAACGGGGGTACTGACCACTGCACTACCGAGGAATAGCAGACTGCCGAAACCCGGGACCGAACCAGGAATCTTTAGATGTCCGATCGAACGCTCTCCCAACTGTACCATGTCGGCACACAGATAGTCAGGAAATGAGAAGTGAAATTCATTTGAAACAATCAACTAAGTTATAAATTTAAAATAACGATTGGTCTTGAATCACGATCGAGGTCAGACTTTAGTTCGTGTAGCTCTAGTGCGACGATAATTCAAACCTAACCTAACCAAACTTTAGTGGCGATGCGCGCGACATTTCATGTGGAAGAACATGATTGGCTGAAACAAATTGCAAATACTAGAAAAAAAATTGTAACTGCAGAAATGAAGATTTCTGCTCAGAATTACAAAAACTTTTTTTGTAAAATTGGTTACTTCTGTAACATTACTAAAAAAAATTCTGTATGTTTACAGAATTTTTTTCTCAGTGTATTTACAGAAAAAACTATGCTTGTTTATTTTTGAGTAATGTAAAAAAAATTATATTACCAATAAAAAAGACATATTGAAATCCTTTGATTTCGGGGCCCGGATGGCCGAGTGGTTTAGACCATAACGCTAGCAGTCTGCTCGCTGTAACGGTTGCTGGTTAGATTACCACCCTCACCCTGGTAGGTACTTCCTTTCTCTGTGTGACAGTTGAATTCTTTCTGTGTAAGGCTTCATAAGCGGGTCTCTGACCAAGCACACATCAAGCCGGAATATACATGTGTATCTACCCCCTCCTTCCCCTCTAAATTCTGTGTAGTTCATTTGTGTGGGCTTTTTTTAATCAAATACTAACAAAAGTTCGATATGTTATTACTAAATGAACTCACGAAATACAACATTGAATTATTTAATATCAAAAATACTATTTATTTAGAGAGTTTTTCCTTTTATGCATATACACTATTTTTCAGGGATAAAAACTTACACAGTTGCTGAAAATTTACTTTTAATAAAATTCTACAAATCCTTAATGTAAAATAATCAATAAAAACAAGATAAAATGAATTGAATACCAAGATAGATTTAATTATATGACATGATAACATGCAACCTCAAAACATAATAAACACATATTTATAGATAGCATTAATTTCTTATATTATCATTTCTAAAGCAGTGGCCAATAATCCAGAGGAGGCTTGATCATTGCAAGCGGTGGTATCATGGGCCAATCCAATGGCGGCACAATTGGCCTTTTCTCCTTGCTTTTGGTTTCTTCTGGTGAGACAAATGGGAACCTGGTATCGAACCTGTAGCTCCATCCCTCGCCGGGGATTTCGTCTGATTTGTGGTGTATCAGCAAGCCATGTCTTGAAATTGGTTGTCCTCCGACGATGAAGAAGAAGAAAAGGAGAAACTGAATAAAGAAATGAAGTGCGTGAATCTTTGTTAGTTTTGTTGCTTACACTGTTAAAAAAAACCTGTTGTTTTAACAGTTAAAAACTGACAACTTTGAAGCCAGTTAATAACTGCTTTTTTTACAGTTTAAAACTGTAATTTTCTAACAGGAAAACTGCTATTTTAACATGAAAAAAATATTATTTTGGCAAGAAAAAACTGTTAGTTTAATAGTTTTCTCCCGCTAATGTAACTGTTTCTCCCGGCTGAAATAAAAAACACAATACTAGCCCTCCCGACCGAGTAATTACTTTGATTTTGTTTTAAATTATGTTCAATAGTTACTGAAAGACGCGCTCTAAGAATACGAAATTTTTGTGCTATACATGCAAAAAAAGAGGCCTTTCACTTATTTGCAGGTAACAATTTATTTTAACATTGTTTTAATGCGAAATGCCTATAAAATTAACAACTAAAAGAACTTTTTGAAAAGCTTGAAAAGAAAATTTAAATAATTTTTTTTAAGATCTCTAATACTAAACCTCATTCAACTTCATTTTTTTATAGAAATAAATTACTCATACCTGTAATCAAAGGCTGAAAACTAATATTTGGATCTTCTTCTATCGGACCAAATCAATTTCGGAACTAATTAGCATGTCAATTGTTTGTGGGGATGTTTAAAAAAATGTCCCCAATTGAAGACGCTGTGACAAGAAGTTAGCAAGGCACATATATTAAAGTTTAGGTTAAATTAAACCAATTAATAAAACAAAATTCTAAAAAAGTAAAGTTTTTATTTTAAATAATTACCAAACATGAGGAATAGATTTTACGTAAATAGAATAGTCCACATATCTAACACAAGATGTATTTTGATTTAGTTATTATTAGTATAAATAACCAAATGCCCTCGTGTAGCTCTAGTGCGACGATAATTCAAACTAAACTAAACTAGTAAAAATCAATAATATTTTCCTTGAATAAATTTTAAGAAAAATACTTCACAGTGATTATATTTCCTCAATAAGATTATCCATATACGCATCTTCGTAATCCTATTTCGTTAAGTTAATTTTAAATACAGATTTTACTACATATTTTAATATTTATTTAATACATTCCAACCTATATAAATGCTTTTTCCTAGTTATACTTACACTTTAACATTTCTAAAGAATACAAAAATTAGTTAAATTTTCTGTCAAAAAATTACTTTTATTTCGCAATTGTCATTCTTATTTCTTCTCGATTCGGTGTAATGCATAAATAATTTCTAAAATGTGTAAACAATTATTTTCCACAACAGCGAAGCTGAGGGAAACGTGTTTTCATTGATGTATGAATAAACGCATAATTTTCTTCAAATACTTTCAAAATTATGATACAACTAGTTTAAAGAAACATTAAAAAACAATATTTAAAAAATTATAATTTTCCTATAACAAAAATTTGTCCAAACGAAATTACAAATTACGCATTTCTTAACTCTCCCAAATCTTAATACAAAAAGGACTCAGCTTTCATTTAAAGTCATCACACATCAGCCTTTATTTTACCAAGGTACGGAAATTATTTACGCGAAAACACAATTCAACACATGTCAAACTAACAGGTGTTTATAGAATAACTCACGGAATATTGAGGTTAAAAAAAATAAAAACCTATTAGTCAACTGTCGAAACGCATCATAAAGAAATATTACACACTATATACCTAGCCATTAGAGCGTCATCACTTACCGCATCTTCAAAAGAGACCAGTTTTTGAATTAAATTCAAATTTCGTGTCATTTCAACATCGAAACTGACAATTTGGCGAGGTCAGATCCACAGTTTGCCATCTTTTCGGGACATTTTGACACAGTTGTAAATAACGATGCGACAGTTTTTGAATAAGTTGTATTTTTGAATTGGCTTCTTAAGTTTTGAAATCCTAACTGCTTTTAAATTTGCCTTTCAGCTTAAACATTTTTATTCTCCAGGAATGAAAAATTATAATAGCCGAAAAAAAAATTAAACATGAATAAAACTAATGTCACAGCCTAACATATTATTTGGTTATCTATTTATTAAATCTTCATTGCATTTCCATTTTATGAAAAAATTCTTTGTAAATACGTTGTTACCACATAAACAAATTTCAAGGCATTTTGAAAATATAAATGGGGTCCAACGGCGTTAGAGTGTGATATCTGGCTGTGTATTTTAATAATTAGCCTCATTTAGTCTATTTTTAGCCTCCTTTAAAGCTTTAATACAGCCGATTGCGCCTCTTAATTTAGAATCCAGATCTAAGTTGCGTGGTCGACACCTGAGTGGGCACCTGTAGTGACGTGTACATTTCTTGTACATAATTATTTTTTGTTATGATTTATTTTGTTTAGCCAAAAACTGAACTGAAAAGAGTGTTGAATATTTCGGGCGTTCGTTTTGGCGACGCTTTTGACAGAACGAAAAAAATGTAACTGCTATAAACATCTTGGTAAAAGCTCCTGAAATTCTACGTGTATAGTGTCTGGTATTTTGTGTTGTCTTGAAATAAAAGATTCTCGTCTAAAAGAGAGTTGCAATGCAAATTACTACAGCACCCAATGGAACTTCGAACGACATCGTTCGCTCACGCCGTCGGGACTTTAGACTCCACAGATTTAGCAAGCATGCATATTCCAGTATTTAGGTGGATCTTAGTGGCACATTTCCGTTCATAGAAATCCGCATAAATGACGCCAAACTATTGCGATCTGTTTTGGGCTGATAGCGTATTCAACACTATACCAACTGGTCTACCGAGGCCCTGTAAGTATTGATATCAATGGTTTTGGAAAACTAGTCTAGATAACGGCGACGAGAGGCCGTGGATAGCCTAGTGGTTAAGGCCTCGGAATCGGAAGATCCCATGATTGAGTCCCGTTACCACTGAAGTCCCACCGCGTATATGCGAAGAACGTGCTCGTTAAATCTGTGGATCCGAAAGTCCTGTGGGAGGTCATGGCGCAGTTTTACACGTGTACAGATCCCTGGAGACTATTTCCCACCCCCTCAGGGACATGTCTAAATTGAGGAGGTAGCGATAGATGGCACCATCTGTCACTTATGTGTTTGTGTGTCATGTCTGCCCTACTTGACGAAGGTTTATAAGCGGGACTCTGACAAAGCACACAAACCTGAATATATATGTCTACCAACCAACCAACTGCCACAAAATTTTGTGGTCGCAAAATTGAAGGATCTGGTAAATCGGATATCTGTACTGGAAAGAGTAGAAAAAATCCAACTCGTGACGGATGGGCCCGAGTACACTGGGACAGACGTGCTCGTTAAATCTGTGGAGTCCAAAGTCCCGACGGCGTCAGCGTACGATGTCGCTCGAAGTTTCCGTTGGGTGCCCGCTCAGGTGTCGATCTCGTCACTTGACCAGGGTTCTAAATTACGAGACGTTATTGGCTGTGTTAAAGCTGCTGACGGAGGCTAGAAATAGGCAGCCGGAAACGATTACATTACCTACATGAAGGATCTGGTCGCATTTTGCGACTAGCAACCACTGAACTAAACTGAAACTCTGGAAGGAGTATCCCATGATAAGCTAGTGAAGCCTATTTTTGGGTCACTTGGCGACAGCTTTAAGGAGAATATGTGCCACATTCGGCATGAATTCGCCCGTCACAATGAACACTTGACTTGTCAGTTTGCATTGGATGTCGCCAGTCGCTCGCCAATGAATAGTACTCCAAGGAATTTAAGTTTTTAAGATTGTTCCTAAATTCTATTTTATTTAAAGCACATGTTTCCGAAACTTTATTATGTAAAGAACCTCCTAAAGCAATGACCTATCAATTTTCTGCTTAAAAAATTATTGAAAAAGTTTGTTTAAAATGCCTATTTTAACAGGTAAAGTATAGGATTGGCGGCAAAAGTTGGGTTGATCTTACAGGGTTGCTGGGCTTCACCGACCCGTTTGACGAGTGTTTCGATACTCCTTCCAGAGTTTCAGTTCAGTTCAGTGCTAGCAACCGTATATTTGGAATCCTGCTTTTGACCAAAATATTTGTTCCAAGTTTGTCAATCTAATATCATAGTCACTTCTGAATCCTCATCACCTTGTTCAACCGCTTCATTTCTCGAAAAGTAGGACGAAATCGACCTTTCGTCGATTGAAAACTTTCGATAATCCAATCGTTTTATTTTGTCCCAGAGCGATTATTTTTCAGTAGGGCAGAGTTTCCATTATCTCTGATCAAATTTTTAATTGATCAGTTTCATTAAAGTATAATCTTGTATTTCTCCCATGTCAAATTTTGCAATTTTTTAGATTATTGTTTTGATTGATCGATTAATTGTTTTCTTTTGTGCCCACTCATTGTGTTACACCTTGATGTAATGTTTCATCTCGACGCAATATGATATTGAGGTCAACTATTAAATATTGGTAACGTTAGAACAATATGTTATTAAAAAATGCAGTATTACCTAAAAAGGAAGCCAAAGAGTCGAAATGGTTAGTGGGTTCTTTCAACACCACCCAGTGAAAACAAGGCCTCTGTACGGACTTCGCCACTTACGTGTGACGTTGTGAGAGTAGTCCAAGGCCTGATCTAGGAAACCTTAGACTATAGACACAACCAATTACAACCAAACAACCAATTACAAACAAACAACAAACCCAACACCAACAATACAACCAAACTAAATCTTCTAAAATTTATCCCAAACTTGTTCACTTTTTCAGGGTGCGTAAATTTAAAATGTTCGTCGTTATCTTCAAATAGCTTACCCGGAGTTCATCTCTTTCCATTCGAGATATTAATTACAAAGTAATAGAAGAGTTTGCTTTCTAGCAAATTTTACCAACAACTAATCATTTATCTTCACCGAGCTTTTTTCAGATGTAATTAATGAAATTGCAGAATATGTCATCAACAAATCTACAATAGAACTTTCACTTATAATGAAAAAAGTTTAAAATGTTTAACCCTCTAATGCATACTGCTTCCATATGGCAACAAGTAACATAATCCACTTTATTCTATTAAAGTAGAGCTCCCTCTCGACAAATCTGGTTTTTTTTTTATCTATTACATTCCATGTTGAAGTTTTAGTTACTAATAACCCTCATAGATGACAGTAGTAAAAGTATATTCAAAATTGATGAGTGAATTTATTAACTGTTGTGAAATTACGTCTTTGGCATTATGCAAAGTATAATATTACAAGTACTAAATACAAATAAATTGTTTTGAAAGAATAATTATAGTTCAAGATGGTTATTTTAAAATATATTTAGTAGTTTTCTCTAATCATTCAAATCAAAATTGGAATTTTTTAGTAGGCTTTTGACAAAGGCAAAAAAAATAATAATTGAAATTATTTAAATTCCAATGCAATTACGTCTTTGGCATTATGCAAAGTATAATATACAAGTACTAAATACAAATAAATTGTTTTGAAAGAATAATTATAGTTCAAGAGGGTTATTTTAAAATATATTTAGTAGTTTTCTCTAATCATTCAAATCAAAATTGGAATTTTGTAGTTGGTTTTTGACAAAGGCAAAAATTTTAAAAATTGAAATTATTTAAATTCCAATGCAATTAAATTTTTCGGTATTTTCCCATAGTGTATGAGTAATCAAGATACAAATACAATTTTTCGGAATGAAAAAATTCATACACTACAAGATTAGGATTTTTTTTTAAGTTTTTGGCAACTTGACTGAATAATACATTAGAGATTTATATAAATTCTTCACGAGAGGCATACAAAGAGATAGGTTTATTCGTGTCCCATTTGACCCCACAGTTTCTGTCCCATTAGACCTCACAGTGTTATTACTTATAAATGATCCAACACAGCACCACGTGTATTTCATAATAATATTTGACGTATAATATCTTAAACTTTGATATGTCTTCTACCTAAAACTACGGTTTAATTCATAATTTTTTTTATTTAATGCTTTAAAAGTGTAAAAAACGATACACTTTTAACTTACTTTGGATTCTCCCAAACATCAATTCCTCCCTAAACTGCAACACAAGCCTTTAATGGCTGATCATTGGTTGTCAAAATGTGAAGTCGAACTGTTATAATGTTGTAGAGTAGAAATATTTTTTAAAATATATATTTTTATCCGCTTTGGGCCAATTGCCTTTTGGAAATGTGTCCCAATAGCCCCCACTCTCCCCTGTACTTCCAAAAAATATACAATTTCATAAAATCTTAAAGTTCATTGAACTTATTTACAAACTTTATTGGATTAAAATTAAATGCTTGGCTTAATTTACTCGACCCGATGCCATTAATATTCCTTAAATTGATTTAATTGTACGTAGTTCGATTTTGATGTTGACTATTGAAAAGAAGTGGAAACATTGAGGTATATTCATGTACGAATTTAAAGTCTTAACTTAGTAAAAATACAGGCTTGATCCTAATAAGAAAAAATATATTGACATAGGCAGGGAGGGGAGAGTGCTCAAAATATTCTTATTAGGTGCTTACCGGTGGGGGGAAATCGATTGACATAAATTAAAATTTACACAATATTTACGGTTATTTAGAGTTCACCCGAGCAACGCAATATTTATTAAGCTAGTGAAAAAAAACGGGAATAAAAAAAAGTTCTGTTAGTGATCTAATGATAACAATAACCACAGTAACAATAAATTAAAACATACCTGAATTTTGGTCATTCCAAAACAAGAGAAATTCCCACACTGCTTTTAAAAAAAAGTATCCACTTTACTTCTTCATATTCTGTGAAGAAAATATACCACATATTCTATTTTTTACGCGCACGTGCAACTTAAATAAATTATAAATCCATTTTCCTTTCTCGGTAAAAAAAATAATAATAATAATTGCGTTGGGCAAGTATCCCAAGCGGAAAAGTAGTGTTTCTCCAAATTCTGTTATTCAAGTTTCACATGCTGCTGTTCCGGTATTATTCGCCGCACTTACGGTCACGGATTTTCGCAGTGGGACATGTTAAGCCTATTTCATATCTACATATGACGGAAACAAAAACCGCATTTTCGGTTTTCTGTCAAGTTGTGGCGATATTAAAAGTAACTGTAGTGGCAACACAAATGCAAAAATTCATTACCATCAACAGTTCAGAAGCCTGCCGCCCCTTAGGCAAAAATCGTTAGGATGGTAGCCTTTGGAGCTGTTGGGGTCGGGTTCGAATCCCGGTCAGGCATGGATGTTTGTGACCGTCAATAAATGTTGTTATTTGTCTATGTGTTTGTGTTGTCCTTTCTTTGTGTGTCTCTTGTGCTTGTAAAAACTTTTTCTGTGTCTGTTCCTCTTGACGGAAACTTATAAGCGGTTCTCTGAACAAACACACAAGCTGGAATATATATGGGCAGTTCTACCATAATTTTTAATTTCAGGTATTAAAAACTTGTAAAATTTATTTTTTCAAAATCACTTCAAATGTTTATCAAAAGGTTTATAAGGGTTCTAGAATTGCGAAAAAAAGTTTAGCAAAGCTCATTTGTAAAAAACAAAAAATTATAAAAAGGGACGGCAGTTTTTTAAAAACACCGATTCTAAAGAAACCGGTCTAAACCAGCCTTACGAAACTAACTGTTTTTCAATGAAACCGAAATCGCAAAAAACCGGTTAGTCTTAAAACTGGTTTCGGTTTTCCATCCCTAGATCATTACGACGGTAAGGATCGGAAGGTCAGGAACGGAAGGAAAGGACATTCACGCTGTTTTCCTGTCTTTTTTGTGTTGAAACTAACTCCAGTTTAATAAAAAAAGATTTTTTTACTTCTTGTACTCCACTTAAACATATTTATAGGAAAAAAAGTTCAATTATCAAGCAAAAATTAACCTTAAACCTGGGCGACTGTAAGGAAAGCAATAAAGCCTCGCAGCCAATGTCACTGTTTTTTTTTTTAATTTTGGGCCTAGTGGTGAATTTTAGCAAGAATATGTGGCTACTAACTGAAATATCAGTTTTCTGCAATACAGTTTGCATGTTTGAAGAATCACTGTAGCTCAATCCAGTGCCTCTCTTCACCACTTTAGGAATGAGGTCAGCGAATGTACCAAAACCCAGGGACAAAGGTATTAGACGAGAAAAACGCATTATAAATTTTAAAAGTCAAAATTCAATGGAAAGAAATCGTTCAGCTATAGTATTAGTTCAATTTAAAATCCAAATTAATGTAATATTTTGCTAAAAAAAGTATTAGATTGAGCCCTAAACTAAAAATTTGACAGTCGGGACACACGATGGTAAGGACTTTTCTGCATTGTTTCGTGTTCTAAAATTTTTTTGGAGTTTCTTTGCATTAAAATTATGTTTTGCAATTATAAAAGGACCAGTCTTTTGGTATAATAAGAAAAAATGGTAAAGAAATATTAATTTTTTTTAAAGTTATGCCCAAGGGACATAAAATTAAAAATTATGGTAGAACTGCCCATGTACCTACCATTCCATACCATACCAGTTCAGAAGCCCAGCGAAGTTGGTTCTAAAGTTTACTATTTTTTTTTTTTTTTTTTTTTTTTTTACAAATCTCCAATAACTGACGAGATATTCTTCTTGAATTCGTATACGCTCTTTGAATAATATACAACATAATCTGGTCAAGAAATCCACTAATTGAAAACTCAATTATAAAAATAACGTTTTCTTACCTTCTTTTTGAATAGCAGGATTTTCTTTTAATTTACTGACCATGCACTCTAGTTTGACCATAAGTTTAAAAATAAAAGCAGTTTTGTGTGCTTGCTTCAACAAATCTTCTAACTCATTTTAATATTTTTACTAACCGGAAACTCCTACAACTCTATAGCTAACTCACTTTCTAACATATTTTCTCCCTGTAAAACTTAAAAATATTACTTAAATGACTCTCAAGTATAAAACTGTAATTCCGGTTTTTGTTTCCGCAGCATTTTGTAAGATCCAATTGACTTACCATTGCGACGGCCCGTCCGTGGCCGAGTGGTTAAAACATCAGCCTCAGTATTCAACTTTCTCTGGAGTGCGGGGGCTCCTATCCCACCTACTGCCAGCCATCCTATAAATCGGATCTCTGTACTGGGAAAGAGTAGAAAAATCCAACTCGTGACGGATGGGCCCGAGTACACTTGGACAGACGTGCTAGTTAAATCTGATGAGTCCAAGGTCCCGATGGCGTCAGCGTACGATGTCGCTCGAAATTCCGTTGAGTGCCCGCTCAGGTGTCGGCCTAGTCACTTGACCAGGGTTCTAAATTACGAGGCGTTATTGGCTTTGTTAAAGCTCCTAAAGGAAGCTATAGAAATAAGCAGCAGGAATCTATTACAGTACCATTACATTACATTACCATTGCGACGGCGGTCATCCCATACCGCAAGTACGAAAAAATAGCCGCCCCGGTGGCTCAATCGTTAGGACTCTAGCCTTTGGAGCTGCTGGGGTTGGGTTCGAATCCCGGTCAGGCATGGATGTTTGTGACCGTCAATAAATGTTGTTATTTGTCTATGTGTTATTCCTTTCTTCGTGACTGTAAAAATTCTTTATGTGTCTGTCCCACTTGACGAAAGCTTATAAGCGGTTCTCTGAACAAGCACACAAGCTGGAATATATATGTACCATACCATACCATACCATACCATACGAAAAAATTACTGTAATAACTGTGTGTGGAATGAACCTTAAGACTTTAAAAATGCCTCACGTCATTTTTCCTCACACACTGCAATATGATCCAAATTGTTGTTTTGATGGACACGGTTCAAAACTCCGAGATCGAAATCTTCTTGCGAAATAATATATAACCTTAGTTTGATTGTGTGCAAGTTTTTTTTACCTATAATTTAAAAATATATTTGAAATAAAATACTTGAGTCTGAGAAATGATTAACTATCCTTTAAGTATGAATTAAATTTCTAAAATGGTTTTAGCGTCCACGCTACGTTTATAACGTAAAAAGTGGAAGGCATTATAATCGTTCAGTCCGTCTGTCTGTCCGTCCATCACTCACTTTCTACTAAGCTACGAACAAGTGTGATGCGTCAAAAAATTCAGCTAATCAAAATTAGAATACATTGAAAATTTCAGAAGAGAATTCCAATTCGAAGTACTTCAATTATTAAAAAAAATGCAATATTTAATTCTCATTTGAAAAGCCCAGGAAGCTATTTTTGTTAGAATTAAATCACCATTGCCATTTGCAACAATCGCTCGACAAACTTTAATGAATAAAATTTAAATAAATAAATTTAAAATTTATTATTGCGACATAGATTACTTTGAAAAGTCAAATATATTTCACGACTTCAAATATATTAGGCGCCAAATATATTTCACTACGAGATTCTTTGTATGCTTATATGAAATGTTTTCAATCTATTTAAAAGCGAGGAATCTTACACATTTGTTCTTTGAAATATAGATTAATTTCTGCAAACGATAAATAATAATTATTAAATTTTCGAAATAAAATAAATTATACTACCAAATTTAGCATGAAAATGTTTAAAATCGAATTAATGCTGTGTTTGGCGCCTTTTTATCTGATAAACACAACTGTTGTGTGAAAGTGGGTTAAGTGACAGATTCTGTTACAAACCAACTTGTTTATTTATGATGTAAATAAATTTATGCCTCTACTTTAGATTTAAATTTACAACAATAGATACGTATTTAAAGTTTATTTAGACAATTGAATGGAGCTACATACAAAAGTAACCATATCGCCAGTTAACTAATAACAACAGAACTAACGAGACAAAGCGATCGAAAGATTATCCGAAATAAGATTTATCTTTTTTCTTTATTTTAAGACGAACTGTCAGTCTTTGCCATGTTATCCCATTTTCGCCAGGTACACTCTAAAAAAATATCTGTAAGGTTACTAAGAATTCTCTAGGAAACTCAGCTTCCATAAGTTTTTTTAGTAGTGTTAGTTGTTACATAAGAAATATGTGTATATATTACTAATTAAAGCTTAGTAAGTTATACTAAGAAAAATTAGTAGATTTTACAGGGGATTTTCTTGTATGTTTACAAAGAAACTGGTAGTAAACTGGTTACAAAAGTTTAAAACCAGAGGGCGAAACTAATTTTTCTGTTAGTCAGGTTTTATTTCGAACTTCCCGAGGACAGAACCCAAGATTATCGGGATCCGTTTAACAGCGCGTTAGTCCTCTCTGCTATCGGGGACTTGCATTTTGGTTGCGTGTAAATAAAGAGGTTAAAATCTTGATCGTTAAAGGCGTTTTATGTTATTGATTAAGAAATTTTAAGATTCATTTTTTTTTTCGGATATGAAGTTTGCGAAATAATTTAACGTAGTTTTTATATACTAAAATAAAAAAAACCACGTTTTTAGGTTTTTTATCGTTGCGATATCGATTCGTCATAATCTCTAGAAAAGATAGCCAGGGGGCGCTGTAAGCGTTACATCAATTTACTTAGTATTGTTTAGTATTACTACAGTAGTTTCTTTAGGTTACAGATGATTTTCTAGTAAATGGTGAAAACCTGTAAAGTTACTAAGTAATCGTTAGTAAATTCAAGCCAAATTTTTTACAGTGTATGGAAAGCATCATAACTTCTATTTAAAACAAAATTGAAAAGAAAATGACTTCCGACTATTTAATTATTAATTGATAAAGTTAAAATAGTGTCGACATCTTCTGTTTATTTTTCCCAGTTTAAAACTTCAAAAATATAAAATTCAATAACAAATTTATTTCATTTCGATGTTATGTTGATTCCCATCCCTGGAGAAAAAGGACTGTGGGCAAATACTACTCCTGCGGAAGTTGTGATTCCCAAAGTATTGCATTAGCTCTAATGGGACTGACAATTCTTCTTAAAAAGCAGACGTACTTTTTCATTTTTTTTTTTTAAATATTATTCAAAAATCATTCTTTGAACAGCAAATAAATGTAGCGATCGATGAGTAAGAAGTATTGAGTTTTCAATGAAAAATAGTTAGTTCAATTTTGACGCTTAAAGGTTTAAAATATACATGTTTTGTTTGGCTAATTTTTAGACACACGGGGACTTTGTGTGGAAACAGTTCTAAGTGACATTTTCTGTTACAAATCAACTTGTTTATATTTTGTATGAAAATGTAATTCTATCACCTCAACTTATGAAAACAGAACTAACGAAGCGAAACCATCGAAACACATAATAACACAATTATAATACAATTTTTCCAACGAGAGTTTTTTTATAGAGAAATTTTCGGATTGTTATATATTTATAAATTGCACGAAAAATAAAATTTCAACCTTGTCCTTTGCAAATTACCACTATAATATATGAAGTAAACGTATTTACTTAAAATATATTTCAACAGTTCACTCTGAATGGATAGATTGGGCATTACGCAAAATTCTTTAGTAGTGCGATATAAAAATTTTGTGATATTGAAAACAGCGTACATTTGGTTTTGGAAACTTGTTGTCAAGGCTTTTAAAACTTTTTTTTACGATGAATAAAATTTTGGTAAGTTAATTTTCTTACTTTTTATCTTTAAAAAAATGAAAAATAAAAACGCAAAAAATAGTATTAAAAATTTATTAAAAACTCCCGGCTACTTTAAATCAAAGTTTTTCTCTTTTTTTTTAAATAAATATATTGAGTGTATTTGTATGATAAAGACGATTTGAAATTACAGCAACGAGAAGCCCGTGGTAAATCCTAGCGAGATGTTAATACAACCAAGCCCAACTAAAGTGGAAAGGCCGCTAAGTCAGTACGTCCATGTGTTGCTCTTGTACAAGCAATAGTCTAGTCTCAACCAAAAGTTTACTCAAATTTCTGGATGCTTTTTTGTCCGGTGTAGTGACAAATATTACCAAATCGTCTTTTCAATAAATGACACTGATACCACACTAACTTTATATAAAATATTTTATCATTATAAAGGGTTGATTCCACATGTCAAATTAACGACGTACAGCAAACAAGTGCACCAAGCAAGTGGTAACACCTCTGGTCGCCGATTATTTTATTATTTTATTTCGGACTGATCTATAGCGTATGCCTTTTTTTTTTAATTTCATAGTTGTCTTTCTAAAAAAAATACTTTTCACCACAAATCTAATAAATTCCTATGAATTTCCGATTTTTCAGGGTTTTATTACTGAACTTTATCATTCAGTACACCTTAAAATAAAAATAAAAAACTGTCCACTAAATCACTGATAGATTATTTATTTTTTGTTTAATTAAAGCTAACACTAATATAATAATGTGTTCCTTAACACATTACAAAGTAATGTGTTCATATTTTTCTTTTAAAAAATGGCATAGGCGTGTCAAGGTCGTCCCATCATCTATTCGACCGTCAGTCCATCTATTTAAGAGCCCAAACAAAGACTCGAAGAAAGCGTTAATCTTCGGATGATACCAAGGCGACGAAAAAAATAGTAATTGGGTCAAGAAAGGCTCCGAAGCCGAATACAAATGAGATGGGGAAAAAAGTTAGAAAAAATATAGAAGGAACCGATTAATGGTAAAAGATGGTTTTGTATCTAAATCTGGAAAAAGGGCCGATTTCCAATGTTTTAATGTAGCACTTCGGTCTTTTTTTAAATGAATGTATTGAAAAATTTAGCATTAGCTAAGGTGTGGTTGATAGATGTTAAAATAAATCGATTGATCCTTGAATCAGTTTATATTGTCTA
Organism: Hylyphantes graminicola; assembly: GCA_023701765.1. Taxonomy (NCBI): domain Eukaryota; kingdom Metazoa; phylum Arthropoda; class Arachnida; order Araneae; family Linyphiidae; genus Hylyphantes; species Hylyphantes graminicola. The sequence goes on from CM043119.1 coordinate 68,706,593, forward strand.
AAAAAAATTCTTTAAAACTAAATACTTTTTGTTTGTTGTGTTTTGAAATATAAGGAAAACTCGAGAGTGTATAACTAATCTACACAAAAAATCACGATAATCATAATTATTACACTGAATCTAAAGTGACAAACAACAACAAAAAAGAAGCATTAATTATCATTAAATTGCGTGTAGTCTTATGTCAATCTAATTAGAATAAATTGTGTAAGTCTAATTCGAACGTTATTTCAAATTCGAACTTTTTTATGTACCGCTTTTGAAGGCAATATTCTATTATAGATGGAATGAATTGGTAGATTCCTATTTGGTATTTTTTTTTTAAACTATCAACTATAGGAACTGTAGGAATAACTATAGGACTAAGTTTTTTTTTTAAATATCAACAATATTATTACTTATTTTTTAATTGAGATTATATTTTATTTTAATCCCAAATTTACTGTTCGGATAAAAATTTTGACATACTTACAAAACTTGGATAACTTACAGCAGATTCAAGGCCCAGTTGGTATGTTTAGTTGACCATCCTTTCTCTGAAACAGCTTTTTCTACTGAAAACGTTAGACCCTAGATAGTGTGGTCCACAAGTAGTAAATTAAAAGCATTTTTTTTTTCAGTAATCCGTTTAAAAAGCTATTTACATTTTTAGAACTTGATGATAAAACTAATAATGGAATTATTTCCACAAGATATCATTTAGTTATGTTGTACCATAATAAAACGAAGTAAAAAAAATAATTTATCTAAAGTGCATCGAAAATATTTACTTATTTCAGGGTCGCCATCTACACAAATTATAAAGAACCATATTTTCGAACGCTTTGAGAAACTTTAAAAAAAAAAAAATTGGTGGCGCCATCTGCAAGTAAGTAATCTAACTATGTGTGTGTGTGGTTTATCGTACAGTAACGTACCGTCAGTGCGGGTAACTTTGGCCAAAATCATAGTTTTTTTCACAAAAGAAGAAAAATTTAACTACAAAAACGATTTAAACACTTAAAAATCCTTATGAATTCTAAGTATTGTACATTTAGGAATAATTTTGAGGCATTTTTGTTACATTTTATAAATTAATAAGAAAAATGGTATTAATTTTAAAAAATAAGACACTGTTAGGAGCCGGGCGGGTAACTTTGGCCACCCAAGAAATACATAAGAAACATACTTTTTAACATCCTTAAAAGCTGTGTTAACGATTTAAATAGCAATATTAAAACTTTAAACCCAAAAATAACGAAGTTATAAGACATATAGTTATTTAAAATGGTATATAAATTAACATTTACATTGCAGTGCATCGTGGAATGGCATTACACGTTGAATACTAGTATTGTTTGTCGCTTAAAAGAAAGAAAAATAAACTTCTGTTTTAATAAGGAAAAAAGAACTTTTTTGAAGCAAGATTTAATAACAAATATATTCGTAAAAAGCAAACGATTTTATTATAAAAGGTGAAAAATAATATATTTATAATTAGGAATTTGAAAATGTTTACCTTTCGACAATTGCGATTTTGAGTGGAATACGTATCTTGCATTCTATCTTTATCTTTTTAATGCGTAAAATCATGAGATTAAAAAAAAATATGTCTAAAAAATGAGTAATCATAAAAGTAAGAATTTTTTCAAAAATAGTTAAACTTAATACACTTTTACAAACATTTTTTAAAGTGCAAAGTTCCATGAAGAAATATTTACATCTATGGCCAAAGTTACCCGCATTCATCGGCAAAAGCTTCCCATTTACAAATATTTAAATACAGCATAAAAAGTAGTCAACTTAGAATAAAACAAATGCTGTAATATTCTTCCTCATTAATAAAAGAATCGAATAGAGTGTTTTATTTAAATATTTTCAATATTTTTTTAAGTGTTCCAGACAAAAGTTGGAAGAGATAGATTTTTGTCATTTTATGCTCGTTAGAATGAAAACAGCATTTGTAGTATTGCCAGATTTAGAATGAGATTTTTTTTTACATGAAATGAAAGGCGATATTTCCACCTTTCCAAAAATGTAAAACAATTTAAGATGAGATCATTTTATGAAGAGAAATTAAGAAACAAATCTTTTTCCGACGCGTGGCCAAAGTTACCCTCCGTGGCCAAAGATACCCGCTTTGACGGTATCTACCTTTTAAAATTTAGTGACGCCATCTACAATCACAATAAAAAACTCAAAACTTTACACTACAAATACATTTTATATAATTTTTACTTTCGTTTCAGATACTTCTAATTTCTCTATCAGTCATATTCTATGCGTCTGCTGAAAGATCAGGATACGCACTTGTCATAAACCACATTCCAAAATATGGATGGGAAAAAGGCGGAGAAGGATTCGGCCGGAGCGTCCGGTACGATATCCGGCAGTATCCGGACCCCGTAGTTGCTGAAAAATCAAGGGCTGAAATTCTTATGGAACTGTTACAGAAATCTGAAGTTCCAGCTTTGGATTTTCTTAGATCTCCATTTGCGCGTTTTTACTTGAAAGAAAATGGATTGTTATGAAATTCGTGGCTAATAAATTTGGTTTGTTTAATGACTGAATTAGTTTATTTGACGAATAATAAAAATGGAATACTATACGGTTTTTATTTGAGTGTTGGTATATCATGAATCTCTGTAGATAAGTATATATATTATATTTTATTTATTTATTTATAAATATTTATTTATTTTGAAAGAAAACTTTTTATTTCAAACACAGAAATATATTGGTTACCAAGGGGCCCCCGGGCCCTTCCAGACAACACATAAAATTAAACAATCAAAATCATTAAGAAAAATTAAATTAACATTTCAAATTGCACCCAAACAAAAGGAGAACAAAACAAAAACACAAACACAAACAAATTTATCCAGTAAAACAAATATGTTAAATATCATTAACTTTCTTTAAGATTTCTAATAGCTAATTTTTTTAATATTAAAGAAATAAGATAACGGATGCAGGTCGCTCTAATGTGTACTTTTGAAGTGAATTTCTTTGCAAATTATATATATATATTTTTTTAATTTTAAAATTATAGTTGGAAAACAAATGTTTCTGTTCATTTCAGAGACGGCACACAAGCAAGCACAAGGGGAAAAAATAAGAGTTCAAATACTATATAATTTGGTGGCGCCATCTACAGTTTATTAAAAAAATAAAAAAGTAAATGAAATATAAATAATAATGTAATTGGGAGAACTTTTAGAAGCCTTAAATCATTTTTTTTTTATATTTTCAATTAATTACGTTTAAAAGAGGTCAATTATTCTCACATATAGTGTATTAATTTTATATTAACGTGCTCTGGAGACCACACCTTCGACGATTTATCATAACTGTATTTCTTTTTTTTTTTTAAATTAAAAAAAAAAGAAATATATAATAGCAAATATAATAGCAAATAGAAAATATGGTGCGCCAAGGGGCGAAAAAAACGTAAATAGTTGTAATTAAACAAAAGTATATGCCTCTCAATATCTCACCTCACATCTAAAGTATTGAAATACTTGTTAAATTTTAATATAAAGTTATTGCACATTAAAATATAAAAAAGTCGATTTTTAAGATAAATAATTGGGGCTAAAACTTTTTAATCTTTTATCAAGTAAAATAATATGATGGATGTAAAAAAAACATTTTAAAAAAACTGTATTTCAACTATATTATTAACTATTTTTGGAATCTATATTTTAATTATGAAACATCCAGAGTTCGTTTTACTAACGCTAATTTATTTATATGATGCAACTTTTGTAATTCTGAAACATTTGAGTTTCACATTGAAACGTTGAGAAGTATTTTCTTCTTCCTATTCATGTAAATTTTATAAGAATATAAATATAACTTCTTAAATTAATAAAATATTTCGTTATAGTTACATACTGTATGTCAGATCTATTGAGGGTAAGCAACAGCAACAACTATATCGGTGTTTATCAAACATGCTTACTCATATAATGTAAATAAAAAATATTGTCGCTTATAATGTATCCACATAATTTCTTTTACAAACTAAGTATATTTAGGAAATCAAATGTACGACAAGTTTTAGAGATCAAATGTGACCCGCTAGTCCATTCTCAATAGAATATTTTCTATCATTTACTTATAGTTATTTTTATTTTTAATTTATGCACCTTAAATTGAAGTTTTAAATGTGTACTTTTAAATGTATCTTTTTTTCCTCACATTTTACACAATTATTTACTATTTGCTTGCAAATAGATATGCCTTACTTTGCATTTCACCTAGAATAAGGGTTTCTTTTTAATATTTTATACCACGGAAATTTTCGAAATATATTCATAATGCACTACTTATTAATGGTATTATGGCATCTACTTAGGTGCAAATTTATGACATTATGCTAATAAATTATCGAAAAAAGCAATCAATAAGTTTGTTTCATAAGTTGAACTCAGTTCCCAAAAGGTTATTCAAAATTGTTCTTTCATTTCAAATCAATTATCCAAAAGTTGAGAAAGAACTAAGTATAATGGGAGAAAAATAATCCGCCCAACGTGGGGCTCGAACCCACGACCCCGAGATTAAGAGTCTCGTGCTCTACCGACTGAGCTAGCCGGGCTTGTAAATTGCTAGTCTTATTACATATTTAAGCTAATATATATAAATTAATAATAAAAGTGTGCATATAAAATATATATTACTTTTTTAACAAAAACCATTTTTAATTAAAAAAAGATGTTTTGAAAAAATAATCTTTTTAAGTTTTTCTTTTAATCGTTTAAATAAACGTGTACAATGACAAGAGTCATGACGCCGAATTTCACCCCTTGAAAATCGTAATGTTATTCCTATGGAGAATATTCTCAGACTAATTGCCGCCACAGTTTTAATAAAAGCAACCAGTTTCTGGCACCATTTTAAAGAAAAAAAGAAGTGAAATACGTTTTACGAAAAAAAATTTTGAAAATCACATATTGAGTATTTTTAATAATTTTTTAAAGTTTGGAAATCAATGGAAGAATATTGATGTCCTAGTGTATGACGATGCAACTCAGTCAAAAATGAAAATACCGCATTAACTATAACTTTTGTAAACAATCTAAATCTTTATTTTTCAATTCATAACGAAATAAAATTTTTAATTTCAATATTTGTATTTTTTAAAAAATTGAGAAAAATAGTTACTATTTCGTGAAAGCGGAATAAAGGCAACCCCACATTTGGCGATCAGCGGCCAATGTGTCGCCAAGGTAATTAGGGTCTTAACGTTATCTGTCAACATATGGAGAGGGTTGGGTACTTTGAATAGAGCCCCCCTAAAGACCCGGAGGATAGCTCTAACCCCCGTTGATTTCGAAGAATGTCCCCCCCCCCCTTCCTCTGCGGTTAGTTTTCTGTTGCTTCAGTCAGGAATATTTGGAGTATCTAACCTCTAGTTAATTTTGAGCTTGTGGGCTTTTCAATGCTTTACAGGAAAAACTTGTAAAAAGATGCGATTGAGATTTCAAACAGAAAATGTTTTAAAGAGCAAATGCAGAAAAATGTAGCTTTACATAGTTTTACTTTGCTTTAGTTGAAAAATTAGCTGTTAGTACAAAAAAGGAAATAGCTTCCCCTTCTTCCATATGAAACTCATTTTTATAAAACTAACACAACTTACATAATTTATTTAGTTTTAGCTTGCCCAATACGTTTATAACGTTGAAAGTGTAAGGCTAGGAGGGGAAAAAAACAGGCTAAGTTATACTAGAAACCTCATTCAAATATTTCGATTATAAATTATTTAAACCTTTAAAAACTAAATAATAATTTCCATTTTGTAAACATACAAATTATATCTCGTTTGGTTTTTTTTCACCATTTTTTCGAAACTTAACTCAAAATAAAAATTCAAATTAAAAAATTAATCACAGTTTCATATAACTCACTCAAAGAGGACGTCATAATAGATTTTACAATGAAAGTGCTCAATGGTTCATTATTTGTTTACCAAAAATGTGTTTGAGTGAGTTCTATTTATCTATTTTATAAATAAAAAAAGCAGGTGATATGATATTTTTAATTTTCATAATAGCGTTTATTAAGAGTATTGTTTGCAGTATTTTTTCCCTTTCGATGTATTTTTTTGTGTGCTTTGCGCACCGTTGAGACTTTTAGCTTCCACAATACGTTTATAACGTAAAAAGTGGAAGGTTTTATAATCGTTCAGTCCGTCTGTCACCCACTTTCACAGAACGAACCGCAAGTCACACAAACAAGTGGGATACGTCATTTTGAAGCAAAAAATCAGTTTAGGCTACATTCCAAATTTAATTAAAAAATTCAATTTAGAAGTTTATTTAAAATTTAAATAACTAAAAATTTAATCTACATTGAAATAACATGCAAATTAAATTTTTAGTCAATATTTTCACTGTTATTGCCATAAGAACAAACGAACAAGAAACATTATTTAAAATAAAAATAAAATACTTGAAAAAATATTTATTTTTATGATATAATTCAATTTGGATTGTTGTAATAGCACAATAAAGTTATTTTTATGGTTCATTATATATGTATGAAAAAAGATAGATAAAAATTCTAAATTTGCATAATATGTAAAATTTCGCTTGTATTTTTAAAGCAAGAATTTTACTAATTTATTTTTTGAAATGTAAACTTGTGGCTACAAAAAGATATTTATTAAAAACATACATAATTATTCTTCAAACTTTAAAACAATTAGCAAACGATAAAGATTAATTTTCAAATCTGCAGAAGAAGATTGAAGAAAATTATTATTTTTGGCTTATAAAAGTTTGAATTAGATTTAGCTAAAGGCCCTATTTGGCCAATTTCTTTCTGAGGTTTTGTTGGTTTGTTTCGTTTTCAGCGTAAATGTTGTGTGGAAGCGGTGTAAGTGACAGATTCTGTAAAAAACCAACTTTTTTTTTACAACGATAAGTTTGCATTGTTTGTACACTTCTAGGGAGCAGGTGTCAGTCGGTAAAGTTGAATAGATTCTAACTCTAAGAAAGAAGTTGAACGGTTGAATGGGAAAAGAGTTGTAAAGGGGTTGAATGGGGCTTTAGAAGTCTTGTTTTGCCCACAGGCATACCCATGTCTTTTTGTTTGGCCGAGAAGGTGAGTTCAGAAGAATAAGAAATCTTTGCAGATTGTATTTCGTATATCGTAAGTGCTGCATCGAGTTTTATTACTACTTGTCTAGCAGCTTCGCTATGTCGAGATACGCTAAGTGTGGAAGATCTGCAAACCTTCTTATATCAGCCAAGAGAAAACGTCGAGGTTTCAGGAAAGGACAAAGCAAAAAAATTTAAGCGTGCTTCGTGTTTCTTTATAATTTCATTTATAATGACATTTTAAATCTGATAATGAAGTGAAGTGTTATATATCCTACTAAGATCTGACATCAACTGTATTCCTCGTCCTATTCATACAGTTTTGATTGCATTTACCCAGTGTTTAAATCTTTCTTTTGTTGAACTAATTAGAAACTTATATCTGTTATATTTTTTTCTCGTATCGCAGTTTGTTTAGCATAAAATGCCAGTATTTATCGCAACAACAATAACATAAAATGATAGCTTATAGTAAATGAGTTTCCTTCATATGTTTAAAGACGTTGATAATGAGGCATAGACTTTAGAAAAATTATGTACTTCGATATTTATGAGTTTCTCTAGTCATCATACAATAATTTTATTATAGGGGAGAGGAGGGAGGATTGGGACGGTGGGAGGGGTGGGACAGCTGAAAATATGACAAAATAATTGACCTAATTTTATTTTTAGTTTCACCACTAGATAGCATATGTATAGCTTCTTGTTGTTACCTATTTCCAGTTTATCCAGATTCAACTTTCAGTTTACTTTCGGAAAAAGTTTATTTTCACACCTCCAGAGAAAGTTTTTAATATATTTTAAGTTTTATTTCTTTACTCGTGTAATTTCTAAAACAAACATACTATAGTGTCACAGTACTCTTAAAGATACAATGCACGCTTATCAGCAATTTAGTTAAGTCTAAAGTCAGCATGTTTTATGTAAGAAGTTATTTTTGAGAAGCATTATGTAGAGGGAGGAATGGGACACACTGAAAGAGGGAGGAATGGGACATGTCCATTCGTCCTCCTTCCAGTCCAATTCTTCCATCCTCCTATCCATATGTTCATTTCCTAAAGCGAACCATTGAATAAAAGTAAAGGAAAGAAAAAAGGACAAAAAAGAATATTAACAGATACCTCTGAAAAGAAGGAAATTGAAGAAACAGAAACTACCAGACTGGGGGGAAAATGTACCAACCAAAATATGTATGCAAGCCAAAAATTTAAAAATTCAAAAGAAAATTACCATTAAAAGATATGAATCTAGTGATAGCAAAGGGTCATTATTTTCATTACATGACAGTTCAGATGATGACATGGAAATAGCACAAGAGATTGACTGGATAAAGGACAAGCCTAACATAGGCAAATATGATTTTGTGCTTGTCAAATTCCTCACCAGTCAATTGTTTTCTACGTTGCAATGGTGGAGAGTATTGGCAATGCTGAAAGTTATAATGTAAAATTTTTGATAAAGGACACGAAAAGAAATTTTAATTTTTCTCAACAGGATGACTAGAGTATAATAGAAGAAAAAAAACAATATTATCATGAAATTGCTGCCACCACAATTGATTGGTGGGACCAGTAGAGCGCAGCCTTGCTTTTCTTTTGAACTTAACCTTTCTCATTATGATATTCGATAATTTTTCTTTAATTTTCAAATGCGTCCCATCCCTCCCATACTCATGTCCCACTCCTCCCACCCAAGAGGGAGGAATGGGACAAAATTTTTGTAATTTGAAAGCCTCAACAGTAATGAATTTGTTCAACATTTAAATGGTGTGTATTTTTTAAAAATAACTTAAAACATGTAAGTTTATTATTTAACCATTTGCATCGATAAATAAGCAGGGGATAATGAATAAAAAAATATTTATGTGAAAATGTCCCAATCCTCCCTCCTCTCCCCTATGATGTAAAGATTTCAATTAAGCAACTCTGAAGTATTAAATGATATTGTGCTTCTGAAAATAGTATTTAAAATTATTTTTATCTAAAAAATTAAACTCAACTCATGAATTCTTAGAGATCAATAGTTTTGGAAATAAAGCAATTTTTTTAAGGTACAATCAGAAAAACTGCGTACAACTTTTGTCGCAATCCAAATCGCTCGCTACCACCTAGCACTGAGTTCGTAACGTGACCTTTTTCTCTCCGCGCCGGGGCCTGTCTCTCTAGTTGGCCTTGCTTATATACATATTTTCAATTTTCTACTATTCTTTGCATATTGAGTTTTAAGTAATAGCTTGCTATTTTGTAAATATGAATTTAATTGTGATGTGTTAAAATTTAAAAAAAATAGATTATGCTTTAAAAAAAAAAAAAAAAATCAATAAAATAGTTTATATTTTCAAAAATCGTGTACTAATTTATTTTTTAGCAAATACGAATGCAGTAAAAATACACAACAATGGTAAATTAAAACCTTTGAGTTCTCTCATAATTAAGTCTATGTTTATTCTACATTTTTAATACTTTATTACAAATTTATATAATTTTTTTAATAAATAAAAGCCATTTATATTAAATAGAAGCCATTATAAATAAATCATGATATTTTTTTTAAATTGGAGACTCTATTGTAATTCTTTGAATTTAAAATAATAAAAAAATCATACTTAATTTAACTATAAAAGTAATTAAGCAATCCATGCAGCACAAGTAAAGTATACAAAATACACATTTAAAATGATATATATTTTTTTCAACGTTTATTCTATAAAACTTATGTTTTGTACAAAAAATAGCATCATATAAAAAATACCCCCCTATTGAACGTCGCACAAAATTTTGCTCCGAAGCACGGCCGAGGAAGGAAATAGTGAGTTGTCCTTATCTCGTCCCCTCTAGAAGGGGGAGGCACTGGGGGGAGGGGGGATAATCCAGCCCCCGAGTCAAGATGGTAATCACTTGAAACTGCCTAAGGCGGAGGTAATTATTCTAAGGGTCCTGGAATTTCTTTGGCGATAAAAAAAGCTCACTGAAAAATTGCATTCCCGCCTAGTAGGCGATAAAGTGTTTTTTCTAGTTTAAAAACACGGCGACATCTGGTTTTGGAAAAAGATAGTAAAAGTGTTCGTGCCGATGACTACAAAAAAATAATATTTTTAAGTTTTTCTTTTAATCGTTTAAATAAACGTGTACAATGACAATTAACTTGAAAATATTTAACTTAGTAGGAATGGTAGCAGTGCGCTTTAATTTCACCTACCGCTTGTCTTATTACTTATTTAAGCTAATATATAAAAATTAACAATAAAAGAGTGCATAAATATATATTAATTTTTTTACAAAAAACATTTTTAATTAAAAAAAGATGTTTTGAAAAAAATAATATTTTTAAGTTTTTCTTTTAATCGTTTAAATAAACGTGTACAATGACAATTAACTTGAAAATATTTAACTTAGTAGGAATGGTAGCAGTGCGCTTTAATTTCACCAACCGCTTGTCTTATTACTTATTTAAGCTAATATATAAAAATTAATAATAAAAGAGTGCATATAAAATATATATTAATTTTTTTTACAAAAAAACATTTTTAATTAAAAAAAGATGTTTTGAAAAAAATAATATTTTTAAGTTTTTCTTTTAATCGTTTAAATAAACGTGTACAGTGACAATTAACTTGAAAATATTTAACTTAGTAGGAATGGTAGCAGTGCGCTTTAATTTCACCAACCGCTTGTCTTATTACTTATTTAAGCTAAAATATAAAAATTAACAATAAAAGAGTGCATGTAAAATATATATTAATTTTTTTACAAAAAAACATTTTTAATTAAAAAAAGATGTTTTGAAAAAAATAATATTTTTAAGTTTTTCTTTTAATCGTTTAAATAAACGTGCACAATGACAATTAACTTGAAAATATTTAACTTAGTAGGAATGGTAGCAGTGCGCTTTAATTTCACCAACCGCTTGTCTTATTACTTATTTAAGCTAATATATAAAAATTTATAATAAAAGAGTGCACATAAAATATATATTAATTTTTTTACAAAAAACATTTTTAATTAAAAAAAGATGTTTTGAAAAAAATAATATTTTAAAGTTTTTCTTTTAATCGTTTAAATAAACGTGTACAATGACAATTAACTTGAAAATATTTAACTTAGTAGGAATGGTAGCAGTGCGCTTTAATTTCACCAAGCCGCGCGCAAACCTTAGGTAGGCGAGTACCTAAAATTCTAAAATTCTTACTATTACTTTAATTTTTTCCAAATTTGGCACAGTGATTTCAAATATAATGAACAATGCTTTTTAGGCAATTTTTTTATTTAAATATAATTGATTTATTTTAAACGGTGCTTTTCAACTAAAAAAAGAGGTTTACGCTAACACTTCTAGCATAAAAAGTTTTACATTAATTTACCTGAAATTTTTTACAGATGCTATTTCAATATATATCTGTGCCATGAACCTCTAACATCTGGTGTAAATATACAAGTTTTTTATAAAAAAAATGTCCAAGTGTAAGTTAATCGAAAAAAATCCCTTTTTTTTGTGGTTAATTTATAACATTTTCTTAATAACTTCTTTTCTTGCAATTTTTATGTAACTCTAGAGGGTCATTGCATGCATCAGTTCAAAACGAAGAATTTAACGCATAATTAATGTTTATAGGATGAAAATTCAATGTGGTAGATTTGTTAGCGTAAACCTCATTTTTTTTTTTAGAAAAACACCGTTTAAAACAAATAAATTATATTTTAATTTTAAAAAATGCCTAAATAGTATTATTCAGTATATTTGAAATCAATATGCCAAATTTGGAAAAGATTAAAGTAATAGTAAAAATTTTAGAATTTTGAGAAGTTTTGGGTATTCGCCTACTATAAGTGATTATTTATGTTTTAAAAAAATGATTAGGGGAGAGTGTTGTACCTTGGGGCAATTTTTACATTTTAATTTTTTTTCTTCGAAAATTATAGTCAAAATAAAAATTTAAAAGCAGCATTTCTACACACCAATATATTCCTCTATAATATATTTTTTTTTAATTCTGGCAGCTTGAAATTAAAAAATTCCCACTCATTTAAAGAAGAGAGGACAAAATGTCCCAAGGTACAACATGATGTTGTACCTTGGACATACTTTATAATTCAGTCAATAGTCATACACTTGAACTAATTTGTGTCAGGAAACAAACTTTATTGTTTTTTCAAGGAAATACACAAACAAAACATCATAATTCAAGAATAATTTAAATTATACAGCAAAATTGCAAGTCCAAATAATTTAACATTATGTGATGATACAATATGCTTTACTGTCCCAAGGTACAACACACTACATGGTTTAAATAAAAGCAAGATAGTGGCCAATCAAAATGCATTATCATTATTTTCTCATAACCAAAATGTTTTAAAATCTTCTCTTTTATGAAGATTATAAAATGCAATTGACTTTTTGTAAAAGACAAAGGTAAAAAAATTATACTAGAATAAGAAAAATATTTACTTTGGGGTAATGAAATATTATTTTTTGTCACCAATTCATCAATTTAATGATGCTAGTGTTAAATTTTATTTTGATGATGTCTGTTGGTTAAGGCTACTATTAGAAATAAACAATGTATGAATATTGCCAATGGATTCTTAGAAATTGTCAGTGTCCCAAGGTACAACACTCTCCCCTATATAAGAACTCCATTGTGTTTACGTCTTGGCATTTAAATGAGAGGGAATTTTGGGTTATAATAAAGAAGCGTGGCCGGCAATTTTACGCCAAATCTGGTAAACCAGAAAAATTGTTATTTTGGCAACCTTTGGCGAAAGGAGCAATTGTATTGACAATTTCTAATTGTTTTTTTTTTAAATCTTAAATGCATACAATTTAGTCTGGAGTTTTCCCTAATCTTTTATTAATTACTCTGTTATACCCAACGTTGCACGGGTAGTGGTGAAAATTTAATTTAACAGTCAATTTAACTATTTTTTTACTTTTATTTCAGTTACATAAGAGATGAAGAATACCCAGTAATTTTCCACTTAATTACGACCAAAATGTTTGGGGTTTCTTTAAGCATTATCAATAATAGATTAAAATGGCAGAAAAAAAATGAGTTCCGGACAAAGATTGGTATAACCTGTTCTTCCAAAGTAGTTAAAATTTAAATCTCACTTTAAAATGATCTCTCTTGGTCTGCGTGCAGAAAATAAAATATTCTTAATGAAAGCGAATTTCATGATCTAATTGTTTAGATGTTATAAAGCTACTCCAGCAGTTAGCAAACGATTTGCATTTTTATAATTATTTGTATTTTTTTTAACCCGGTGTTACGAGTACAATATTGTAATAAATAGGAAGCAGGACTACCTTTTAAATAAAATTAACTTTTTTAATAAGTAAAATCATAAAAACTAAACATAACTAACTTAAACATAATAAAACATACTGAAATGTTACAAGGTATGAAAGCAACTGTTACAAATTCATCGAATATGGATAGGGTAGTTACAAATACAGAAATTAAGTAATACAATTATTAGCGGTTGTAGAAATCGATTGTACAAGAACTTCTCTCGTTTATGCCGCTACATATCTAACCATTAAATATAAATTTATTCTCAAGAACTAAATTCAAAAAAGCTATGAAAACTTTTAGAAGAGTATAAATATTATGCGGTTTATTAAAATATTTAGATTTGGTGGTATTTTTAGTTTAGTTTTTGCGTAATTTTAGTTTCGGCGTACGCCAAAATTTCTGAAAAAGTCATGTGGTACGCAAGTGCAAAAACCCCTAATCTAAGGAAATACAGGAGTAAAAGCTGAAAAAAAAATGTCATGAATGAAAAAAATGTGTACGTCACTTTGTACGAAACAAGCGTAGTGTAGTGTAGTGTCATCGTTTCTGGCTGCCTATTTCTAGCCTCCATAAGGAGCTTTAACACAGCCAATAACGCCTCGTAATTTAGAACCCTGGTCAAGTGACGAGGTCGACACCTGAGCGGGCACCCAACGGAACTTCGAGCGACATCGTACGCTGACGCCATCGGGACATTGGACTCCACAGATTTAACGAGCACGTCTGTCCCAGTGTACTCGAGCCCATCCGTCACGAGTTGGATTTTCTACTCTTTCCCAGTACAGATATACGATTTATAGGATGACTGGCAGTAGGTGGGATTCGATCCACCACGCTCCTGAGAAAGCTGAATCCTGAGGCTGATGCCTTAACCACTCGCCCACGGACGGGCCTCGAAACAAGCCAAAAGCTCAAACTTCCATAATAAATTTTAAAAAATGAACTTTTATATATAATATGTAATTTATTTTATAAGAAAAACTCATCATATATAAGCTTCGACAAGCAACAAAGTTTGGTACTGCCTCCCTTTCCTTACACCGACTAAAAGGTGAAAATTATTCCTATAAACTTTCAGTTAAAAATATAATATACATTATACTTGAAATACACAATAAGTCACTAGAATAAATTATACTATTTATATGAAAATCTCCAGGAAGAAAATGTTTGTCCTTAACATCCCGAATGGCATTTAAGAGTTTAATCCCGATTTGTAATAATGTAATTATACGCAATTTACAAAGCGACAACATGAGCGACGATTGGAAACAAGAAAACATTAAGGCTATTTTAAGTAGAGTCCCACGATCGCTTATAGGCTTCAATGAAATTGAAAGTGGAAGGAATGATAAAAGTTTGGAAGAGTAATTTTTTTAAGAGCTAGAACTTTATATTTAAACCTCTTAAGACCCGGGCAAAATCATACACGTATATTCTTATGATCTAAACATACTATTCATTCATACAAATATATGCTAAAAAGAATGGTTTGTAAATAATTTTTAGCTTCCACATTACGTTTATAACGTAAAAAGTGGAAGGTTTTATAATCGTTCAGTCCGTCTGTCCGTCTGTCCGTCCGTCCGTCACCCACTTTCACAGAGCGAACCAAAAGTCGCACAAACAATTGGGATACGTCATTTTAAAGCAAAAAATCGGGCTAGGTTACATCCCAAATTTCATTAAAAAATTTTAATTAGAAGTATATTTAAAATTTAAATAACTAAAATTTTAATCAGCATTGAAATAACATGCAAATTTCATTTTCCTTCAAAGAGCGAACCAAAAGTCGCACAAGCAATTGGAATACGTCATTTTAAAGCAAAAAATCGGGCTAGGTTACATCCCAAATTTCATTAAAAAATTTAAATTAGAAGTATATTTAAAATTTAAATAACTAAAAATTTAATCTACATTGAAATAACATGCAAATTCCATTTTCACTTAATATTTTCACTGTTGCCATTTCGTCAAACGTACGAGAAACTTTATTTAAAATAAAAACAAAACCTTTGAAAGAAAATTTATTTATGTGATATAATTCGGTTTGGATTGTTGAAATATCACAATAGACTTCTTTTGATGGTTCATTATATATGTATGAAGAAAGATGTATAAAGAATTCTAATTTTGCATAAAATATATGCAAAGTTTCTCTTTTATTTTTAAAGCATCATTTTTACTAATTATATATTTTTTGAACTGTAAATTAAATTCCGGCGACTAAAAGAATTATATTTATCAAAAATTTGCATCATTATTCCACGAATTCCAAACAAATTTAGCAAACGATAATGAGTAATTTTTAATTTGACGAAGTATATTAATGAAAATAGTTAATTTTGGCGTTTACAATTCTAAATTAGAAATCTCTGTTAGGCGAATTTCTTTCTGAGGTGTATAATAAGTGTGTTTCCTGTGAGAATAAATATGGTGTGGAAGCGGTTTTAGTGACAGGTTCTGTAACAAACCAACTTGTTTTTTTTTTTAAATAAGTTTGTAGTTACTTAGGGAAACGCTTTAAACTCTAAACTCTCTCTCTTTGTGCTATGAGTGCAGCAAAAAAGGCAGTATCACTTATTTGCAGTTAACCGATTATTTTAACATTGTTTTTAATGCAAAATGGCCGGCCCGCCGGCGCAATGGTTAGTGCTCTAGCCTTTGGAACTGCTGGGTTAGGGTTCGAATCCCTGTAAAGGCTTGGATTTTTGTGCTTGTCAATAAATGTTGTTATTTGTCTATGTGTTTGTGTCGTCCTTCTTTGTGTGTCTCTTGTGACTGTCTCTTCTGGCGAGCTGGGTAATGGGCTATAAAGCCTACACTCTCCCTTCTACAGGGCGCAATCATTGTTACTTGTCATAATTCAAAATGCTTTTAAAATGAACTACTGAAAGAACTTTATGAAGAGTTTGAAAAAAAAATTAAACTAATTTTTTTAAGAACTCTAATATCGCATTGACCATCATTGAACTTCATTTTTTATAGAAATAAATGATTGATACCTGTAATCAAAGGCCGGAAACTGATATTTCAATCTTCTTCTATCGGACCAGGTCAATTTTGGAACTCATCAAAGCGTTAGTTGCTTGTGGGGTGGGTTTTTGGAAATATCCCCAAATAGGGACACCAGGTTGCAAGAAGTCAATATTTGCTATTAAATATGTTAGTTGTCTTTTTAAAATACTCATTGAGTCCGATATACTGCTTGCCTTATTCTCTGAAGGAATGAACAACTGTGTTTTTTATTATGATGCAGCCATCCGCTATTAATTTGATATAATACTGCAATATTTTGTTGCCACGCAAGTGCCGTGCTTCTTTGTTTATGTTAAAAAATTTGTAATTCCTCATTTATGCATTTTTGAGTCGTCCGAACGGGCCTTGGGGCCCCTGGACGGCCAACATCATGCGTTCAATAAAGTTCTTCTATTCTTTTATGTATAAACAGTATGTGCTAATAAACCACAATAAGTAAGAAACAATGCCTCATTTTTAGATATTTCTTACAAAAATTACAAATGAAATGTTTAATTTCATAAAAATACAAAATTTGTCTGCCAACAAGAGGACCGAGCTCCAGCAATGATACAGTTGATACAGCAATCCGAATTAAAAAAAAAACACAAATTCAAAACAATCGCCAATCCTTTTCGATTTTTACGAGGATTTCATTCAAGCATAGAAGCCAAACCCGAACATTTTTAAGGTCTCACTTTTATATTTAAGGAAAAAAATATTTTTTTAAACAAACATAACGACAAATTACCTTGTCAAAATCGTGACACACAGCGGCCCTCAAAATTAGAAAAAAGAGGAAAAGTTTTTGCTTGCCCTTGCCGGTCCCCGAATTTTCTAACGCCTTTTTTGATAATTGGAGCGGAACGCTAGTAGACGCATTCTGTACCTAGAGACTCTAAATCTTTGGAATAAGTTAATTTGCAAATAAAAAGGGAAGAAACACAAATTTCGGAAAATAACAAGAGATTTGAGGTTGAGTTTAGTTCGTATTGTGAATTATTGTAATTATTATTGTAATCATTAATTACACTGGTGTAATTAATGATTCGTAGTTTCTTGGGTTTTGATAGTTACAGGTGGATGAATTAAATAATGAGTGATGGTCAATTAATAAAAACTTAAAGCCGGAAAATTAACGAATAATAAACAAGTAGGGTTGTAACAGAATTCACTTTATTCTATTAAAGTAGATCTCCCTCTCGACAAATCTGTGTATTTTTCATCGATTACATTCCATTTTGAAGTTTTAGCTACTAATAACCCTCATAGATGACAGTAGTAAAAGTGTATTCAAAAGTAAAGAGTGAAGTTATTATTTGTTGTGAAATTACGTCTTTGGCAGTATTCAAAGTATAATAATATTAGTACTAAATACAAATAAACTGTTTTGAAAAAATAATTATGGTTCAAGAGGGTTATTTAAAAATTTATTTAGTAGTTTTCCAACCATTTTTTATCAAAATTAGAAATGTGTAGTTGGTTTTTGCCATATGGTAAAAATTTTAAAATTTGAAATTATTTAAATTCCAATGCAGTTTAATTTTTTTCAGTGTTTTCCCATAATGAATGAAATATTGTATAAAGATAGAAAGTATTAGAGATACAAATATATTTTTTCGGGATGAAAAAAAAATTCATGCATTACAGGGTTAAGAGGAAAATTAAAAAAAAATTACACCAAATTTTGTATCTTCTTTAAAAACTTCACTAATATTCTCATTTTTAATTATTTTTTTGTAATTCAAATTAATTTATGTATGATTGTACGGATAGGTTTGGATTTGTTTTGTGCTGTCCGGCTGATTCACGAAACGGAGGTTTTCTACTCCCTATAAAAACATATAAATGTAAAAATATTGCAACTTAAACATCTAGATTAAGGTGGGGTAAAATCTGTTTCAATATTTTTACGTATTTACCCTAATAGATGCAGGAAACATTATGGCATCATTTTCATTTAAGTATGTATCAGGGTACAATCCTATTTGTGAAATTTTTTAAAATTGCATCTTTTCGTAAATTACGCCATCATACTATTTTTTTTATTTCCAAACGGTTCATGATACAAAACAATATAGTATCTTTTTGTAGTGTCATGTACTTGTGAAGTTGATAAGGTTAAAAGAAAATTGGGGGGGGGGGGACATTTGTCCCACGTTTGCGGTAAGTGGGCCACCCCAATGGCGGGGTAAATGGGCCAGGGATGGCCCACTTTCCCCAACTCTTTAATATGCTTACAAAAAGGCATATTCACTGATTCATAGGGTTAGTCATATTCACTATCCATAGTCCTATTCATTGACATAGGCCAGTTTAAAATCTGTAGCCCTAAATTTTTTTTACACTGCATGCAAAAATGGCAGGATGAAAAGTAACGTATTTTCTCTTTTAGTAAGCTTGCATGCCAGAAAAATTTGCTTTGGGGGAACTATTAAAGATACATCGTCACTTTTTTTTCAAACACTCAAAATATCATGTAGATGATCCCATTTACCCCACCATATCTCTACCAGTTATGTGTAAAAATATATTAGGAGGGTGGTCCACTTACCCCACCTTGCGGGGCAAGAGGGCCACTCGGATGACCAAAAAGAAAAAAATATATATATTTTAAATTTATTATTTGCCAATTTGTTTTAAGATTGTTATGGGTACAATAATAACAAATGAGAGAATTGACCACAAAAAATTAAGTTGTTAGGCCGATTACATACAGTGGTATGAATGTCTCAAGTCGAATTTTGCCAAAAAGGGGACCCACTTACCCCACCTTACCCTATATACAGCCCCTTCAACACAATCGCTATTTTTAACTTTAAAAAAACAAATAATAATAATTTCAACTCTATAAAAACCTAATATCAAATCCATGGTCAACACTCCTAAAAAATACAATACTTCTATTCTCGATAATATTTCATTTTTAAAACTATTTCGCAACTCAACACTGATCCCCGTATCACCTTAATCGAACCCACAATTATCCATTTTGTTTCCCCTAAATGATCTCTAATATGGATTTCCGGGGACAAAATAAGAAAAACCTTCCGGGTCACCAAAACTCTTAATCCCTACGATTATCCCTTACCTTCAGCTTAGAAAATGGTAGTTTGACAATATGCTTACCGGTATTTTACTTAAGGTAGGCGAATACCCAAAATTCTAAAATTTTTACTATTACTTTAATCTTTTCCAAATTTGGCATAGTGATTTCAAATATAATGAACAATGCTTTTTGCGCAATTTTTTTTATTTAAATATAATTGATTTATTTTAAACGGTGTTTTTCAACTAAAAAAAGGGGTTTACGAAAACACTTCTAGCAATAAAAAGTTTTACATTAATTTGCCTGAAATTTTTCACAGGCGCTATTTCAATTTATATCTGTGCAATGAACCTCTAACATCTGGTGTAAGTATACAAGTTTTTTTTAAAAAAAAATTTCCAAGTGTAAGTTAATAAAAAAAAACCTTTTTTGTGGTTAATTTATAACATTTTTCTAAATAACTTCTTTTCTTGAAATATGTATGTAACTCTAGAGGGTCATTGCATGTATCAGTTCAAAACGAAGAATTTAACACATAATAAATGTTCATAGGATGAAAATTCAATGTAGTAGACTTGTTGGCGCAAACCTTTTTTTTTAGTAGAAAAACTTTGTTTAAAATAAATAAATTATATTCAAATAAAAACAAAAGCTCAAATAGTATTATTCATTATATTTGAAATCACTATGCCAAATTTTTAAAAGATTAAAGCAATAGTAAAAATTTTAAAATTTTGGGACATTTTGGGTATTCGCCTACCTTAATAAAATATGTTTTTACTTCTTCAAATTTAAAAAAAAAAGAAGAAAAAGAAAGAAACGTCATTTGGTCGTCAGAAAACTGCTCATTTTGTTTTCCCTACATTAAATTTTGACTTTATATAAACTTTGATGTACACAGTCAATGTGCCTTCTCAGGTTCTGTTGGAGCCACGTTAAAAAAATTATCGTGAAAAACATAAAATAAAGCCAACCTATAAGTAACGTCACGCATATGGAATTTGGTTGTAACCACTGACCTATAAAAGGCCCTTGCAGCCAAAATATATTCAAAGAAAAATATCCAGTGTAGGGAAGTGCACGTTAAATATGTACTTAAGTCCCAACGCGGAGTACGATATTGCTTATAAAAGTTTCATTCAGCCCACTCAGGTATCGGCTCGTCACTTGACTATAGTCGACTTTAAACTACGACGCCCGTCGGAAGAATTAATAGTGGACGATAATTCAGCTCAAATCAACTGCACCTTTTGCACCTTTCAAAAAAAAAAAAAAAAAAAAAGAAACTCCTCGAGCGCAACAGCCCATTACTGGGCCAAGGCCTGCCGTGCCCATTTCAGCTTTCGTGACCTAGGGCTTTGGAGTGCTAAGCCTATGTCCCGGTAAGGTGGTCAGCCTCACGCGGAACCCAAAATGTTTAGTGTTTAGTTCCCAAGCATGCTTGGTACCCATTTTATCGACCCAGTCAAGGGATGAAAAGATGGGTCAACCTCACCCAATCCGGGATTCGATCCATCCCCGGACCTGTGGCTTGTTAATGCAAATAACGAAATGTTGAAGTCTTCCTAAGGTCGGCTACCAGCTCAACCCAGCTTCAAACTTTCTTATTAAAACGGACGCCAGTAAATTGGCTTCCTCACACTTAAACTAAGCTGTTCTTTGAACACACTAATAAACATAGACCTTTATCTAATGCTATCTCACGGCAAGGATAAAATTCACAAAGAAATATGTTATATTATCTTAATTAAAAGAGCGAACTAAATTGGTTACTTTTAACCATCAGCCATATTTCATTTTTCGAAATTCTACAAGAAGACAGGAGATATGCTACAAGAAAGAAACAAACTTATACAAACAATTATTTAAACTTGGCAGGCACGCGACACTACCATTAAGCCAACTAGACCCCTTTCAAATCAACATTACCTATATTCGTCGTTAGAAAGTTGTCACACCAACCGATGCAAAGGGCACCGATGGCTCCGACTCCCGCCAAAAGTACGAAGAATTCGGCGAGAATTTTTTGACACCTCGTTTGACAGGAAACATTTTAAAAACTAATAAAGTGTGACGGTGGAAATGTAGAGCGTTTTGTTTCATCGACTAGGAGTATAAAAAGAGAAAGTGTGTAATTGTTCGGCATCAGTCCCTCATTGCCTATTATTTGGATTACCATTCCTTCTCAAGGAGTCTTACTTTTGTAAACATGAACAAGTTGGTGGTAAGTCATGTTTAGGTTTTTAAAAAATTAGATCATTATTAATTATTTAAAATTAATACATTTAATAATTGATATAATGAAAGAACACATAATATTGTGTTTGAAGTCATTGTAAAAAAATATTAATTAAAACTATTTTAAGATGTTATTTTATTTCTTCAAAAATATATTTATTTTAGACTATCGTAAACAAGCAGATTTAAAGGTGGAAACTTTAAAATGCCACTCACTTAGCATTAAGCTTTTATTGAAAAATAATGCACTACACAGAATAACTTTTGTATTTTTCTTTTGCAAGAAAACAATCAGTTAACTACAGCATTAAAAAGTATTGTTCAAAACTTTAAGCTTCTCTTACACCATGGAAGATTAAGAAAAGTAAATTTCCAATATCAAATAAAAAAAATTAAGCATATAAACATGGAAACATATTAGCTCATTTTTTGGGAAATTGCGATTTTTTCATATTTCTTTCTTTAAAAATTGATGTTAATGTTTAATAGTAGTCAAAAATCTTGTTAACTATAAATCTACCGGTGAAACTTTATATATTAAAATATAAAATCAGCTAAGCGAATTTAAATACTTTAAACTAGATTTTTTTATAATCTCCTATAATAATTAAATCTACCTACAAACTAAGTATTATACTGTGTAACTGTGAGAATTATATTTTAGAAAAAAAGGGGGGGTTGTAAATAGTAATGAAAATAAATATTCTTAAATCATTTCTACGGAAAAAAAAATTCATTTCCTATTGTATTCATTCATTTTATACTTTTAATAAATGTTGGTGCTGCCATCTATGAATAGCTAAAAAACTTAATTTTAGTATAGAAATGTATTTTTTATCGCATAATTTTAAACAATAAAATAAGTAGTTTTCAACATAAGAATTCTAGTAATCAATACAAAAACGAGAGTCTTATATCAAGTGTTCACACAAAGCTTCTTACTCTTACATTTTATTCAAAATCTCATTTTTAATAAACATGTGTTTTTTAAATTATTTCGAAGCGTTAGTGCTGCTATCTATGAAGTTATATATAAAACATAAAACTGAATGGAAAACTTTTTTGATGAATGTAGGGGGGGGGGGGAGGGAATTTATGAAATTTCATAAAATGTCTGAAACTGACGAAAGTATCGTTTTGTTTTATAGCCAGCAATGTAATGTAATAAGTCTAAATTTTATTTTTGTTAGAAACTTTCGAACGAAAAATTTTTTAGTCTAAATATTTCGTTAATATTATTTTAATTACAATTTGGTGCTGCCATCTAAGAATTTTTGTATTAAACATCAACTCTGGGGTAAAATGAAAACTTTGTCAACACTCGTTAATGTCATCAACTTGACCATGGTTCAAAATTACGACGTTCATCACCAACAGCCCTAGTATAACTCTATTGCGACCATTATTCAACCCAACCAACCAACCAACCTTCCCACTTTCATTATGCTGAGAAATACCAAATCTAACCCAGTCTTCCCTTTTCCCCAGCTCATCACTCTGGCCGTCGTCCTGGTGTCCCTGTCCGTGTCCGCCGACCACCTCGGCCACGGCTACGGACTGCACGGCCACGGCTACAGCGGCCACGTGGACGAGCACGGCTACAAGGTGGACATCGAGCACCACGGACACGGACTCCACGGACACGGCGGCAGCGGACACAGCAGCCGGTACTTCCACATGCAGGGACACCACGGACACCACGGGGGATTCCACCACTAAGGAATATTGCTTTGGTGGGAATGAAGGTGTGTATATATTGTGGGGATTTTTTGTGTTTTCTGGTAATTTAACGTTTTAAGCTTTACCCACACGGAGGGACAGGATATGAAGAATCTAGAGGAAGAACCCTTTAATTGCAAAGGAATCTTCTCGTAATCAGATGTGCTTGGTGGAAGTTGGCGACAGAAACAGGTTTTCTTCCAGCACTGTACAAGCATGGGACCACTGAACTGAACTAAAACGCTGGAAGGAGCATCCTATGAAAAGCTGGTGAAGCCTATTTTTGGGTCACTTGGCGACAGCTTTAGAGAGAATATGTGCCGCATTTGGGATGAATTCGCCGATCACAATTGACACTTGACTTAACAATTTGCATTGGATGTTGTCGGCACAAACCTAATCGCTTGCCACATACTCTCCCTAAAGCTGTCAAATATAGGCTTCACCAGCTTTTCATAGGATGCTCCTTCCAAAGTTTTAGTTCAGTTCCGTGCATAGGACTCGTGTCTGGAGTCAATCAGGGTTGCCCCGAGAGAAGAACCTATGTAAGAAACTGGTTTCCTACACCAGTTTAAGCGATGACTCGCTATTGTCGCCAAAGAGGCCCAAATTTCTATGCAATGAAGGGATTATGCAATGAAGGTATAATATTCTATGCAATGAAGGTATAATATTTTACTTATGTTTGCCGGAATTCTTCGTCGTGTAAAGCAACTTCTGTAAAAAGAGCAGGTTTAGTACAATAGACCAGTGGTCGCTGTAATTGCCCTTGACGGGCCGCTCCACTCAAGCCAAAAAGAGCAGATTAAAGCTATTCATTTACATCAGCACTCGCAACTCCAACTTACAATATATAAAAAACTTTAAAGACCAAACTCATTTATTCAGAACATTTTCAATCATAGAGTTCTATAGTAGGGTAGAAGAACGACTCGTACTGAGCTGACATCGACATCAGCCATGGCTCACTACGGAGCCCGAATAGAGTGTAAAAAGTGCTAGTTAATTTATAATTTTGATACTGAGAAAGGAAGGACACCCAGGGCAAAGGCGGGAATCGAACCCACACCCGTTAAAGCGCGCGGACTTATAGCGTTATGACCTGCGATCTAAACCGCTCGACCATCGGGCCCACATGCCACCCTCTTTTGTCTCCGCGTTGGTCCATGGTCAAGGCCGGATTTCTAAATAGGCTAAGTATAGGCTGTAGCCTATAGCGGCAAATTTTTTGGAGTGGCAAATTTTACGAGCAATTAAAGCGGCATTCGATATAAAAAAATATTATAAAGATAGTGATATTTTTAAGAAAGAAAGCAAATAATATACATTAATGTGTAAATCTCCCCATAGTACTAATATTTAGTAGTAAACCAAAATAGCTGCGAGGACAATTGCACTCTCTCCCCCTGATTTGGAAGTTGAAGGACAAATATTAGAACAGTTTAAAAAAAATTCACCTATCATTTCGCTTTCGATTTAGAGTGTATATAGATGAATCTAATATATATCTGGCGGCGAATTGATCGTAACCTACAGGCGGCAAATCTTTAAATCCAGCTTTGTCCATGGTGCTGTTGGCAGTTTCAGTCTCTACCCTACAATAAAACTCTTTAATTTCAATAGCCTGCAAAAACAATATTATTACATACATTGGTTAATTGTTTTATATGTATCTAATATATTTCCTTTATTCAAATTACAGATTGGACATCCAACCCTCACTGGAAAATAAGGCGAAGTTTCTTCTCACAGCCGCGGAGCCAGCAAAAACTTCTCTGCGGTTCTGAGGATTCTCCCATTCGCAAAAAGTTTATGTAGTCATCTTTAATTCGTTAATTGAGTCAGCAAATAAAAAGTTTGAAAAAAATACTTGCTTATTTACCTGATTTTTGTACCTGTAAAGATTTTTTTCTACAGCCTAATTTGAATATTGCATTAAATATTTAAATCAAATTGCGTTTGTGCAAGCTTAAAAACGCCAAACTTAAAAAAGAACTGTTTTATTTTCTTATTTTATTTCAGAAACGTTTAATTTGAAAGGGAATACAATTATGTGAATCCAAATTTTTTAAAAATATTTTTAAAAATAAATCATAATTAGCTTATTAAACAGTGAAGCAAAATAGAAAAAGATTTTTGGGATTTTTTATTCTATTATTTATATTTTTTCTTTATAAAAAGATATGCTATATTCAATATTATTAAGGAATTAAAATATTCGTCTTTAAGTTTACTATCAATTCGTCATTGTATTTGTACCTGCAATATTTACTTTGGGTTAAGTTAACCTATTAGTTCTAGTAATGAATCAAAAAATGTAGAGTTTTCGTAGGTACAATTTGTGTTATTAATATGATCACTAGGTGGCGACACCACAATTTTCATCATTTTCTTATGATCAAATTCTATATTGAAAAAGAAAACTCTTCAAAGAAAATTAAATTTTTACTATGAAAAATATGTCAGATTTAAAATATGAAACAAAAATTTCGCAATTTTCAGTTGATTTTTTTCTGTCCACTTGCTAATAGTCAATGAAACTGGATTCTTTAAAAAAAAAAAAGTTTTCGACATTAAAAATCCCAGATGTTTCTAAAATATGTAAACTACCTTCATAAATACAATAAAATTAGGATAAAGAAAATAGGTCGAATAAATTGTGCAAAACCTCATGCGGCATTTGGTAATTTAGACAAAACGCAGTCTGAATGAAAAGTGTTTTTTAATAGCATTCATAAAAATATTTGCGAAGGTTTTGTTACACAGATTTTGCAATGTCATTAATACATGAGTAACTTTCATTTTCTTCAGCCATATTTGCATATTTGTGGATCCATAACTAAAAAAAAACAAAGATTAAGCATGAACGCCTGTTATCTTAAATTTATTGCAATAGTAACCATTTAACATATAAATTTATTCAAATTATTGACAAATCTTAGTAAAGGTAATGATTTCTTACCTTTTGTGTACCCCATTCTCAATTCTTCAGCTAAAAACAGATGAAAATATATTGCTTAAATAACAAATACAGCTGCTTAAATAACAAATACAGCATATTCACTTTTTTAAATTTGACTTTCGGACAATTTCTTAAGGGGGAATGGGCGCGCTGGACTGAGAGTCTCCACACTCAAGTGCCTCAGTATTCATCCAATGGGAAAAACTATTTTCTCTGCCACATTTCTCTGGCTGTATTAGATATTTTTGCAAACTTTTTTTTAATAATAAATGAAGATAACTTACAGGTCTGTATAATTCCACCTTTTGAAATTGCTTCGAATACTTTTTGTGAAATTATTTATTCAGAATTTCTAAAAAAAAAAATCGAATCAATTTCAAAAAGTGGGATTGTCGTAACCAGTAAGTCAGCTACATTTATCACATTAAAAATTCATCTGTAAAAATATTCAATACAGCCGGAGAAATATGGCAGAAAAACTATTTTTTCGCCAGTGGATTAACACATGATGCACTTTGCTTTGGAGACCCACGAGCCAGCGCTCCCATTCCCCCTTAATACATCACTTTTATTATTTTGCATGAAATACATAATTAAAGCGCTTTATTAACTCAGAAACGAATGCTTTGTGAAAACCATTAACAACTTCATTTCCGAATTTTTTTTCCTCTAATGGGGCTGCAATATTTGCTGTCAAGCCTTTGCAGACTCGGCATATTAACCAGAACTGAGAACCATTTTTTTGGTGGCACCATCTTTGCGTCTCTCGCTACCACAATTTTGCCTCACAGATTACAATGAACCCGAGCTCTCTGTGGATGTTAAAGTATGCCGAGATTTAATTTTTCCGAGAGAACCCAAGACAAATCGGTCATCCAAGGATCTTTTACATAATCATATGACATGCGTGCCAAGGATTTTCCCATCCAGAAAATCCGACGACCCGGCCAGGTGGCTAACACGCGATCTTGGGCTTACGAGATAGACGCGTTAAGCCTCTCAGCCACTGAGCCGCCTCGCATTCAGTTTAAAATTAGCTTTTAAAATGAATTTTTCGTATTACTAAGTGTTTCTTACATGCACTTCTAGGGGCAATGGTCTTTGTTTGTTTTAAGTTTGTGAAAATAGAAAAATCTTTGCAGGAAGCCCATTTTTGCGTCGCCAATTTTCTTGCCAATTATTGTTAATGGGTTAAAATAATTTTAAATATTTAATTAATTATGGTGCTAAATATACAGTTGTAATAACTAAATCTAAGTAGTGGGGTGGGGGGGGGGGAATTGGCATTAAACCACAATAAATCACATTTTTATAATCATTGAAGTTTATATCATTCTAAATGGGGGAAATGTATCAATGAAGAATTTAAGGTAAGATAAAAATTAAAAAACAGTAATTTTCATACCTCCAATAAAATTTTCTTCTAATTCTAGGTATTGATCTGAAAGAAATACAAAGTACAAACGAAGTATTCTAATAAAACCATATTAATTTAAAATAAATTTAACATGCATAAAAAACAGAGAAAAAAATAAATATTAAAAAATAAAGATATTACTCAGTAATAGCAAATTTAATTCTTTTTCGATCGTTATACAGAAAATATGAGCGGAAATTTCAAAGGTGAATATCGTGACATTTAGGTGCGAATCCGATTTCAACTTCGATACTACAACTTATCATAAAAAAATGCTAATACATAAAAAATATACTTAGTTTATATTTCTGAAATTTTTTATCCGATTTTAACTTCGATAACTACTACGTATCATAAAAAATGCTAGTGTATATATATAAAAAAAAATACATACTTAATTTCATTTCTAATATTTTTCTTAATAATCTTACCATCCGTTTGACTCTCGTCCTCCGTTATTATTTCATTATTTTTATCTTCTACATCATACTCATCGGGCACAACTAAAAAGAAAAATCTTTCGTTAAAAACAGTTAAGAAATGTTTGCAAAATTCAATATTGAAGTGCCTTTATTATTTTTCAATTGATATAAAAATTAACTAGCATTGTCTGTGAGAATGCGTTGCATTATGTCGTGGTGCTATAGCCTGTCTATTTACTATGCGAGCCTCGAAAATACTTTCTTTCTCCATCCCTGCCTGGTTTTCTAGGAAACGGGGCATTCGTCGGGTTTTTTTTTAACCTAACGCGTTTGAGGTTCTGTTGTGAGGTTAACAATCCAAACATTTCAAATCCAAGTAGGGTTGGGGAAAAACAAGCCCACGCCGTTTCGAAGAAAGCCACATGTGGGAATGGAGAAGGAAAATGAGAGGCTCGCATTCTGGATAGACAAGCTATAGGTCATGTTTAATTCTGAAGCTCTTTCCTGATTGCATGTAAATTATCGACTTTTTTTAATTTCTAATTTAAATAAAAGAAAATATCACTATTTATCATGTACACTGTAAAATAGTCTTTCAGGGTAAAAAAAATAATGTTTCTGTTGTTTTCCTGTTCTGCTTTTGCTTTGTTATACTGGGAGATTGTGTCAAAAATTGTTGAGTAGATTTTGTGTAAATATAACAGATTTTTTAATGCATTTTTGGTGGAGATTCATTACATTGCATTGTTCAACTAAATAAATATCATAAAACAAGCAGCACGTTATTTCACTTTTCTAATTGTAAAAACTTTGCTTTAACAAAGTTCAATTGCAATTAATAGTTCGGTTATTTGATGGTTTAATTTTAATTAAAAACAATACCTGTTGTTAGAATCTCAGTAAAATTTTCAAAAGCTGAGTATAAAAGTGCTTCAGTAGCTAAAATAAATAAAATGCAAAAAATAAGAAGAAATAACAAGCAAATCCCACAAAAAAACATAAATAAATAATTTAAAAAGCAAATAATACAAAACATAAATTAATAATATCAACTGTAAAAAAAATTAAATTAAGCATACTGAAATCCTTAAGTAGAAATATATATATATAGGAATATTTAAAAACAAAAAAGAAATTTCAACGTATAAGGCGTTCTAAACTATGATAAAAAAAATTGCTGAAAATATTACGGAATGTGGTATTGAAAGAAAAGTGCGAAAATTTTAAAAATGAACTTAAAGCAAAGAAATTATAAATAATTTAAAAACAAAGGCTTCTGAACATCTGAATTTGTAAACAAAGAGAGAGAGAGAGAGAGAGAAATTTAAAAGAAAGGATTTTTTTGGAGTTAGTTGGTAACATATTACTATTCTGCTAAAGGAGTAAAATAGTTGAAGCTGAACCAATGTCTTGAATACTGTCGTCTCAACATGATAAGCGTGATTTCTAAAACTTCCATCTAAAAGTTAAAAATGTAGCGTTGTTAGATTTTTTTACATACTGGGTAAATCTTTAATATGGTACTCGAATGAGTGATCAAACAGTGAATAAAAATAACGCAGTCTTTGTTTTCCGTGGTTAATTTTTTAAATAGTTGAAAGGGGTGTCTGAAAAAGTGAAATTTTTTTTAACAAGCGTAAGATTCAAAGTCTTTATTTTTCATGCTTTTCAAATTTTTATGCTTGAATGTAACAGATGTGCTGGGAAATT
The DNA here is from genome assembly GCA_023701765.1 of Hylyphantes graminicola. Classification (NCBI taxonomy): domain Eukaryota; kingdom Metazoa; phylum Arthropoda; class Arachnida; order Araneae; family Linyphiidae; genus Hylyphantes; species Hylyphantes graminicola. The sequence continues at coordinate 68,736,505 of CM043119.1, forward strand.
CTGCGTGAATCTTTTTTAATGTAATAGAAAAAGGTGTGCAAGTGATGTAAGTTTTCTCCGAGACCAGTACAAATTTCGGTAAGATACATTAGTTCGAGGTGAGACAAATTGGGTGCATAAAGAAATTTACAAACACGTGTGTAACTTTGAAAAGGGACATTTTAGATTTTTGAACAAATTAAATAAAGTAAACCTCACAGCATAACAGAAAGTAAAGTGGTGTGGTAACGTAAAATTGACTTTTGGAACTGTGAAAAATACTTGATATCTATTAAATTTTTGAAATTATTTATAATATGAAACTCAAAAGAATCTGTTCAATACAAGTAAATTTTATGTTTCCTATATGCATCAATGGAATTTTTTTTTAAAAATGTGTTATTTACTTGAATTTTATTTTATTTTCACACGAAATAAGTTAATTCTTTTCGAAATTTTGAAACACAAGATTTGTGGTTTAGAATGGATCAAGGAAGAAAATATAATTTAATAAGATAAATGTTCTAAGGAAGAATTATCAAAATTTCTTCATTAAAGTGTGTTTCAGGGTGTCAGCGTCAGAAACCAGTGATTGTGCTTTTAGAATAAGGATCCATATGCAATCAATTGTACTCATAACTTACACTTCAATTCTTCTTCTCTTTCTGAAGTAGGGGCACGCGTGCCTATATGTCCGGATAAAATCAAATTAACATGTATTGTATATATAATCCTTATAAACTCAAGTTGTACGATGAAAGCTCAAATTTATCACAATATATCGTTATTAAGAGTGACATATAGGTTGGGTTTGCACATTTTGGAGGATTCTAGGCTTGGATAGTGAATTGGTTTGGTACAGAAACTTGGAGGATTTATTGACCTAGACGGGCTTAAACGTGCTGTAGTCAACATTAAACTTTTTGCTGTACCTAAAAACTATAAATTAAAAACCTTTAATAAGAAAGAATAATGATGCGATAGCAATCAAAATAAAGTTCAATTAAAACATAAAAAATTGCGAATTAAATAAAATTTTGGTATATTTTAACTGAATTGGGTGAACTATGCAGATAACTATTCCAATTGGAGCAGATAACTATTCCAATTGGAAAATAAAATGGAATACTTTGTGTAAGGGAATAAATCATTCGGTTTTAAATGGGCATATGAAATTATTATGATACTTATTTTATTTACTAATTTAAATACCAGAATAAGGCGAAAAATTTTACTGTCTAGTTTATACTTTTTGAATTTTAACTTACTTGATTGGGCAATACTTCCTGGAAAAAAAATAATAACACGATTAGTATAAAATAACGTTATTGAACTTTACTTTTCAAAGAATACAATTTTGCCATTTTCAATCCCTTAAGAACCATTGGTGCCAAATGGCATCATTACACTCACTTTCATTTCACTTTACGGTACTCTTTCATCCCCAATAAGAATTGTTGGAGGCAACCGACATTACACACAGTCAAAGAAGTTTAGTTAGTTGAAAGTTACAATTGGAAATATTCAATTTTTGTGATCAGTTCTACATTTTTGGTGACTACATCACTTGTGCTCCATCCTCCTAGGTGCCCACCAAATAGAAGAGTACCTATTTCATATTGTTTGTTGGCATTGAAGTTATAACTTCCATAAGTCCCATATTTAAATGAATATTTCCTGTTATCAAACGAGTATTACATGTGCAACTCTATTTAAGTTGCAATGGTGCTAAATAGCATCACTCAGAAAGCTCAAATATATGTTTAACTGAATATTATGTTAACTTAATGTATCTTAGACTTAAAGAAACTTAATAGAATGAATTAAATTTTTCTACAGTGCAAAAAAGGTTGGCACAAAAAGTTAATTGAAAAATATTTTTTAATTTAAATTTAAAAAAAAGACATAAAATTTTTATACCTTGCATGTTGATGTTTCTCACAGCCACGAAAGCTTCTTTATAAGGTGTGTGAGCCTTTATAAGAAGCTGCAAAAATGTTAACATTATTACTAGGAGGAATATTTTAACATGTTTTAATTTATCCCCCCTAACAAATCACTCTAACAGTCCACTACTACGGGAAAGGCATGGCGTGGTTGTCCTCTTTGGAGAACACCTGATGCTGGCCCCCGTCTTCTGTCTGCATATAAACTCGCAGATAGACGGACGAGTAGCCGTAGATCTTGTACGAGAAACCCGAACAAGGGAACGTCGTACTAAACCGGTCACATTAGACGGATATTCGGTGGCAAATAAATCGACTTCTTTACGGGGTTCTCTGAGTAGACTGGGACAGAAATGCTCGTTAAATCTGTGGAGTCCAAAGCTCCGCTCGAAGTCTAGTAGAGTGATAGCTCAGGTGGCGACCTCGTCAATAGACTGCGGCTCCAAAAAAAAATAATTTGGCTGTGTTACTCTTTGGAGGTCAGATAAATACACCCGGAAAGCGTTCAATAACCAAATCCACCCACCCTGGCTTTCCCGATGGAGTTACCATACGTGGAGCTCGAAGTTCCTTTGGTGGCATCTCAGTATGGCTGTTGCAATGAAGTGACTTTCCCATAATTATTATTCTTAGTAATGACTGACTTTTTTTTAACTGAAATGTATTGAAGAATGTGTATAAAATTCGTGGTCGTCTTGGCTACAGATTTGGCAGAACTTGTTGAGAATATGACTGTTTAACATCGTTTGTCCTACACTCTTAAAACAAACACTCCCAATTTACCTCAGTCTGAGTGGATTTCACTCCTCCAGACTGGAAAATGCACTTCTCCTTTTGGAGTGGATCCTTTGTGTGTTAAACCTCCGACAGGATCACTCCAAATGAGTGATTTTAACTCAGTCTGAGAAAATATGCATGCCTTTAGGGTGTCGAAAATGCACTTCTCCAACTGGAGTGGATTTCACTCTTTTGTTTTAAGAGTGTAGATCTTACAGAATTCTACCGTTTTGTCTGGTACGTTTGTGTTGTCCTTAATAAGTTTATGTCTCGTCCTAAGAGCAGTTCTTTAAACGCAAAATAGTGCAATGTGTTAAAGCTTCTAAAAGGAGACTAGAAATACCCAACCGGAAACGATAAAATTACCACATTACCCTGGGTTTGGTAATAAGACGTGGTAACACCACATCCCCATCTCTAACAGTCCACTCCTTTGGGAAGGGGCCTTTAGGAGATTTAATTACGAGGCGTAATAGGGCTGTGACAAAGATCCTTAGGAAAACTACTAGAAAAAAGCAGCTTTAAACGATTAAAATTACCCTGTGTCTCGAAGTCGTTGCAGGCACCACCACGTCCCCGTCTCTAACATCAGTCCACGCCGTCGGGAAGGGCAGGGCGTAGTTGCCGTCTTTGGAGAACACCTGGTGCTGGCCGCCCCCGTCTTCCGTCTGCATGTAAACTCGCAGGTAGACGGACGAGTAGCCGTAGATCTTGTACGAGAAGCCCGGCCAAGGGGCTTCTGTAGAGCGAGGGGGAAGCCACGGGGAGACCACGGTGGCGACGCCGCAGTTGGGATCCTCGCAGCCCGTTAGTTGGATGGAGTCGGTGCCGTCTGATTCTACAGGGTGAGGCAAATAAAAGTGGTCCCAAGGGGGAGATAAGAATACGACAGAAATGTTGCCAAATCAAAAACCAATACAAAAACAGGTTTGCTACCTGAAGCTATTGATCGCTTCAGTATTAAGCCCAAATAAACGCTTGGCGACTTATTTGCCGACAACTACGCTATGGTTTGAGATGCTAGTTGAAATGAAATATAAACAAGGTTTGTGGATCTGATCAAGAAAAGTTCCCACTATTGCTTATTTCGGTCTGTATTTATCCTAGTGAATCGGACCTTTTTGTTTTTTTTAATACAAAACATTCTAAATTGATTGCAAGTCACAAAATTTGCATTATGGGACGCCTTCATATAATGCGAACTAAGATCTGAACTCGCCACTAGTCTATGAGTAGCTCTAATGTGAAGCTAATCCGATCCAACCGATGCAAAAACAGGTTTCAGGCGGCTTCAAGAGTTTTTCTCGCCAAACATTTCAACGTATTCCTATCTCTAGAACGGGGCCACTTTTATTTGCCTCACCCTGTATATTCAAAATAGATGAAAAGTTAATATAAACGAATATAATTCAAATTAATTTGTTCAAGCTACTGCGTCAAGGAGAAAGAGCATAAAGAGAGATTTATTGTTTCATTTTTGTATTGAGTATACGTTTCTTATGATTTTCTACTCTAGAGAAAAATTCGAATTACATTATATTTTAAAAAATTTGCTTTTCATTGTTTATTTTTCATTTGTGGTGACGTCGGGTCTCATTACATCATTATAAGTGTGGTTGCGATTCCATTTATAGGTCGAGTAACGATTTCTCCCTTAAAACAATTTGACTCACAAAAAAGGTCAGTATAAAAAAGTCAAAGAGAGCCTGTACTGTAAAACAGCCGATCGGGCTGCCTAGTGGTTAAGACATTGGTCCCGTTGAAGCATGGATGTTTGTGTTTGTCGAGTATATGCGGAGAACGTGCTCGTTAAATCTGTTGGGTCCGAAAGTCCAGTGGGCGGTCATTGCGCAGTTTCCCATGGGTACAGGTCCCTGGAGAAAATTTCCCTCCACTTCAGGGACATGTCTTAATTGTGGAGGTGGTGACAGATAGCAGCATCTGTCATTTGTGTATGTGTGTTGTGAAGTTCTACTTGACGATGGTTTATAAGCGGGTCCTTGCGACCAAGCGCACAAGCCAGATAATATATGTCTACCAACCAATCAACTGTAAAACGTTTGTTGTAATATTTTACCCATCACAAAGAAGATGCAAAACACTGAGACATCATAAATGCGACAAAATTCTACGGTAAGTATGCACCTCAAAATTCTACGGTAAGTATACACCTCACAATTCTACGGTTTTCATTTTACGAACCATTACCGAAAACGTGAATAATATGGGCTAAAGTTTACAATTACCTAAAGCAATTTACTTTTTTTAAGCAATTTAAGTACAATTAATACAGTATGCTGTTTTTGAAATATAAAAACTCTTCTGCGAGTTTTCATTTGTGATACTCACTACTGGACTTATGAATTAGTCACATAGATTTTAATGGAATAAAAAATTAACTATTTTATTTATTTTTAAACGCACCTCAATTTTTTGTAATATCTTTTTTATATAAAAAGAGTGAGTTTACCACGCACACAGTTAATTTTTAAGCTACTTACTAAATAATTGAGTTACCCTGTAATGCATGATTTTTTTTTTCATCCCGAAAAAATATTTATTTGTATCTTTAATACTCATACATTATGGGAAAAATACTGACAAAAAATTACTTGCACCGGAATTTATGTAATTTCAATTTTTAAAATTTTTGCCATTGGGCAAAAACCAACTACAAAATTCCAATTCTGATAAGAATGATTATAAAAAAAACTACTAAATAGATTTCAAAACTACCCTCTTGAACTATAATTATTTTTTCAAAACAATTTAATTGTATTTAGTGCTAATGTTATTTTACTTTCAATACTGCCAAAAACGTAATTTCTCAACAGTTAATAGCTTCATTCTTTAATTTTGAATTCACTCATACTACTGTCATCTATGAGGGTTATTAGCAACTAAAACTTAAAAATGGAATGTAATAGATACAAAAACACATATTTATCTAGAGGGAGCTCTACTTTAATAGAATGAAGTGGATTATGTTATTTGTTGCCATATGACAACATATATGCATTAGAGGGTTAATATAACAAGCTACGAAATAAAAATTAAAGTTATTCTAAAAGAAACATCGGCCAGCAACGAGTAACTCACCTTTCTTCCATACCCATTTCAAAGCTGACTTCTCGTCGTGCTTCCAAACGCACGCTTTTTCGTAACCATTTACGCACTGACTGCTCACTGAAAAACAGATAAAAGGATTTTCTTTGAAAAGGAATAAAAATTCGTTCTTCTATTGACTTACGCTTAGTTAACCCTTTCAGTCCCAGTGATGCCATTTGGCATCATCACTTTCAATATTTTTTTCAAACTGTTTATGTCCCGCTATGACATCCAAACACGCATCATTCGATTCTTCACACTTTGTTCTATCAGACAAAATTTTACTTTTATCTCAATAGAAGTCAGAACTACTATTTTTTTTATTTAGAAAATAGTCAACAAGCGTTTCTCCTGATTTTTGATAAGTTCACTTCAGTTCCACATATTTAAAACACAATTTAAACAATTTCGGTTAAAATAATTACTAAATTTTTTTTAATAATATGGTCAGATATCTTAAAATAAATAACTCGAAGTGTTTTTAGGTAATATATATATTTTTTATTTTGTTGTTTTCCACAGTTAAAGAATTTTGGCATTGTTTCAAAAAACCATATAAAAAATTTAAATGGATTTTTTTTCCTTATGGAATTCGTATATTTGACCTAAAATAAGCTTATTTTGTGAATATCAGATGTTTCTGTAGTGTGGTAAATTTTTGGGACTGAAAGGGTTAACTAGGTTTTGTGACTAGTCATTTGCGTTACTTATGGTTAGGTTAGGTTTGAATTATCGTCGCACTACACTCTTAAACCAAAAGAGTGAAATCCACTCCAGTAGGAGAATTGCATTTTCGACATTGGAAAAGAGTGAATATTAACTCAGACTGAGTTAAAATCACTCGTTTGGAGTGATCCTGTCAGAGGTTTAACACACAAAGGATCCACTCCTATGGGAGAAGTGCATTTTCCAGACTGGAGGAGTGAAATTAACACAAACTGAGTTAAAATCGCTCGTTCGTTTTAAGAGTGTAGAGCTTGACGAGGGCTATTTTAGAACCAAGTGACGAGCCGACATCTGAATATGCACCCAACGCAAACGTTAAGTTCGACAGGAGGCTAGAAATAGGCAGGCGGTAAAGACTATATTTCAAAACATTTCTTGGCTATTTATTATTTAGAGTAGAAAAGTTGGCAAGAAGAAGCCTTAGGGCGAGCACGTATTTCAACCAAACTCAATCCTCAATCAGTTGGCAAAAATTTAAAATGCATTCAAATTAAAATTGAGAATAGCGTTCATTGTGTTATTTTGGATATTATTTACTCTCATTACCATTATTATTACCATTATAAGAAAGTAAGATAATTTTTTAAACGTAAAAACGGGATGATTTCTTACCAAAATGAATTAGGTGCAGAAGAAATCCACAAATGTTGAGTCTTCTTAAATTCATGAACGCGTTGGCTTATTAATCTATTTTTTCATTCATGCAATTCTGTGTAAAGAAATTTGAAGGACACATTCAAAAATACTTTTGAAAAGTGAACAATGAGTAAGCAAGTGTTTAATAACAGAACAAAAAATTCTAGAGGGACTGTATTACTTTATTGTATATCTCAATATGTAGAAAGTGCAATATGCAGTTTTTCTTCGAAATGACGAATCACAAATATTACATTACTTACGTAGCAACTATTTAAAAATCAAACAGTATCTAAAAACTGACTAAATTCAAGATTATTTCGCCGTAAGCCGTTTTTATTGAAGGTAATAACAAGCTTAAATAAAACTTAAATTCTCGTATGTATAAAAGTACTGACCATATAAGGTATAGAAGTTTTAAGAAACATTTTCTTCCACCTATATTCTTTTGTCTTCTAAAAATTATTACTTTAAAATTATCTTCATTACGGCACTTCAAAAGAAGTAATTTTTTTTAATTATATATTTCTCTATCATCTCAAAGTAACCTAACAACGCCTAGTCTGAGCGGAAGTGTACCATCGAAATATCAGAGTAACTAACACCTCAAAGAACTTATTTGGAACCAGCTAGAGAACCGGACAAATATAATTTTATCAAATTTGAAAGAGCAAGAAGTTTTCAAAGAAATAATTAAGATGTTTTTCTGTTACTTTAATGCACACAGAAGTCCATATATTCCAGCCTGACATGGATATCTCCAAGATTACGATACCCAACTTTACAATTTTTACAAAATCATGATTGTTTATTCGATTGTTGCATTATTTGATTGTTTTTACTAATTTGATAAAGATATGTTTACTAGTTCTCTAGTAAGCTGTAAATCTTTTCGTTGGCTATTCTGTTATTTCTATAGAATATTTCCTTTGCACCATGATTTTGCAGGTAATTTTAATGATGAAGAATAGGGAATATATAATAATTTCTAAAAAAAATGAAAGTATGAACTTAAATAGATAGGATCGCGCATTTTATTGAATTACAATTAAACAATAATTCACATTTCTTAAATTAAGAACTACATAAATAATGAAAATATAATGAACATATAATCCCCTCACCTGTTGAAGTTCAACCACTCTTGCTGCTACCTGTATCTTCAAGCACACGTCAATCCCCCAACCTTACGCGGTCTGAGCTATCCTCCGCGGCACCAAGGTTACCGTTCCTCATTTCCATAATAACATGCGGGCAAACAAAAACGGGTGAGGGAGGGGGGGGGGGGTAAATCTGTCCCCCGGAATTCTAGGATGAACTCATTAGAAGGGTTTGTTGGGGGTGCAGTCAACACTGGTCACCATAGCAACGATCTCTTAGAAGGGAAGTGGAGAGAATTCTTTTGAAAGAGTTGGTTGTGGTCAGAAACTGTACACTTATTGTAGCTTTAAAAAAAAACTTCTCGACGCAACAGCCCGTTGGTAGGCCAAGGCATGCCGTGCCCATTTCAGCTTACGTGAGGGAGCGCTAGGTACATGTCCCGGTGAGGAGGTCAACTTCACTAAATCATTTTATTATAGTTGGAAGTTAATAATTAGTTTAGTTTTTTTTACTAATAGGGGCTGTTTTTTGGCCGATCATGTTTGCACCCTACGCATATTCCCCAGAAATGAGAGACATTTTTAGTGACACCATCTAAGCGATTTTTGCTACGAAATGTGAAGCTCAGATTAGAACGAATCTGAGATCTCTGTAGATATTGTCTCCGAAATTGAATTGTGTCTTGAGAGCCCAAGCTAATGTGTACTCAAGGGATCTTTTATATGACACATAATCATATGATATGACCTGGCGACTCTTATCATCAATGCTTTTGGCCCTATATAGTTTCATCTATCATGGATACGATAACAACAACAACAATCATATGACATGCGCGTGGACAGTTTTCCCATTCTAAAGGTGTTGCGACTCTGGGCTCACCTTGGTCTAAGAGGCGCCTCACAGTTACTGAGCCGACAATATTTAGTTATACTTAGTAGTAAGAGTGAAGGAACCCCCCCCCCCCACCACCACCACACACACACTATGGTTATGGATCTCTACCAGCTTAATATTTATTCTCTTATTTCGCAATCATAATTTTTTCATAATTTAGTTACATAATTTTAATTTAGCTGGAAAAGAAACGGGGAACTTGCAGAATGAGTTATTACCAAAAGTTTGGCTGCTAAGGAGATCAACTGAAATTATTTAAGATTAAAATGTTTTTTTTTCTTTTGTTAAAAGTTAAAGTCAACTAAATCAACTCAACAAAAAAAGGGGTCGGGAGGCTGGATTTTAGTGCCATTAAAAGTGAGGGGATGCGTCATCATTTTTTTTTAAAGTGGGCTAAAGTCCCCATTTTTAGTACTGGTTATAATATACTTCATATCAACCTATTGGCTGAGTGATAGCTTCCCTCTACCATGCCACAAGTAATATGTTTCAATTCCCGTCTAGGGCATTTTCCGTTCACATTCTTTCAGCGGGTAGATAACATAAGTACTAGACTAAATTGGTTTTGTTTGAATTACCGTCGCACTACAGCTACACGAGGGCTATTGGCGACGAGCGACGTATTTTAGAACCAGAGTCAAGTGACGGGCCGACACTTGAATAGGCACCCGACACAACCGTTAAGGGCGACATTGTACGCAGCGTTAGGACTTTGAAGGATATTTAATGTGCACTCCCTTACACGGGGTATTATTCGTCAGACATTTTTGACTGCAAGGGCCATTTATAGGTTAGGTTAGGTTTTGAATTATCGTCGCACTAAAGGGCCGTTTACAGGTCGGCTGTTATTTTTGCGATACCCGGACCCGAACATGGGACCTTTCGTATGCTAGGCGAGTGCCTAACCGACTGGGCTCCCCAGCCCAAGTACCAGACTAGATTGGAAATAAATAACGAGAGTTCCGCGTCACATTTTGACTCCTTCCTAGACTCGTTTGGATTTGAATTTCAAAAAATCGCTCCACAAGTGACGCATTCAGTACAAAGGGAATAAGCTCCTAAACTTTGGTTTCTGTACTTCCCATAGTTCTCGATGGTCGTTGATACGTTAATCGGACATTCAGAAAAAGACTTCCTTCTTTATAGATGTAGATAAAGAACACTTAAAAAAGAAATAGATGTTACTTTCTTTTACATCCGCACCCATCGCGTGATGCCAACACCTCGCGTAGAAATCATCAGATGAGAATAGTGACAGTTGTGTGATGGAATTCAACTATGGACATTAAGTGTAAAAATGCATTGACGGACCGTATTCCGTGCCCGTTTGTGTTTGTTTCGTCCCTGATGTATTTACTGTTGTCTTGTCACGAAAATCAGTAGTCAAGCCTCCCAATTTGTTGTTATTTAAAGTTAAAGAGCGGATGACACGGTGTAAGTTTCTTATTTTATTATTTTTGTTGAGGGGTGTGTAGCCAAGTATTGTGCACGCGAGGTTTTTTGTACATACTGGGAATAATAATATAGGGTGGATCGAACTTGGTTTGGTCTGGTCTTAATGTATGTATGGTGTTCGTGATTGAATGGTGTTTAACTTTATAAGCGTTACAAACGCTTCAGCTTGATAATATTTAGCCTGGCCAGATTTGTTTCAACGTTTTGACTGTGGAAGCATCATTAATTTTCATAAATTTTTTATTTACGTTGTTTCGTTCTGTTTTTTTTTTTTTTTAAACTATGTAAAAGAATTAAATGGAGATTATTTGCGCAATTTTTTTTTATTTTTTTTTTTTTGGGGGGGGGGGGGCTAGGTACTTGAATAAAAACAACTGTACTTCTAAACGCAGTACGTCTGGTCACCTTAGTAATATTGTATGCTTTCATGCAGTATCCACATCAACACAGAATATTTATGAAATGCTTAAACCTAGATATTTGTAATACTAATTATAACTCAGGTAAAGGTCCATTTATTTATTGCAATCATAAATATTTTTTTAAAAAAAGACATGCAAGGCATTTCTTATTGAAAAAATTCTCAAAAACAAAGCATCAGTATAATGCAGTTGGGTTTTTTTAGCATGGAGGTGCATTGCGATTCTGTTATAAGAATATTATTTTTAAATTCTATAAACTAAAACCATAGAAAAGTCATTATAATTTCAGTTTAATTTAGTCTTTGAAGCATATGCTTATTTTTATCAAGCCTGAAAGCTTATTTTATTAAAGTAAAACAAATACGGGATTACGATAAAAGAAATTAAGGACCTTTATTTTGAAAATGAAATGGGTAATGCAATCGATTCCGGCTGCCTATTTCTAGCCCTCTTTAGGAGCTTTAACACAGCCAATTACGCTTCGCAATTTAGAACCCTGGTCAAGTGACGAAGTCGACACCTGAGCGGGCACCTGACGGAGCTTCGAGCGACATCGTACGCTAACGCCGTCGGGACTTTCGCCTCCACAGATTTAACGAGCACGTCTATCGCAGTGTACTCGGACAACCCGGTGAATTTTAGAGGATTTTTTCCCACCAGCACACGAATACGTCTATAGTATGGTTAGGACAAGGACAGAACCAAGAACCTTCTCGGTGTGAGGCTCGTCGCTTACACCTCTCGGCCACCGGGGGGACCTTTTGTATTCGCCTAATTATGTGCATTTGTTTTGAGAGATAATCAAAAACCATTACTTTTATATCGGTTCAAATCTAGAACTTGTTCATACCTAAGAAAAAGTATGGTTTTAGTTGCACAATTAATCGAAAGCAGTTGTAAGGAAGTTTGTGACAAATGAAAACTTCTCATTTGAATATATTTTTTATAACAACGTGCAAAAAAGTTCACTTTTTTATATCATATTCATTCATAAATTGTTGCGAAAATGACACTTTGCAGGCTTACGTCATAGACAATGCCGAAAGTCGTACTTTCGGCACTAGTGCGGTAAAGTAAATAAGAGTATCTGGTTGGTAGAAAAACAAAATGATGTCATGAATATATCCATGGAAACTAGATGATGTCATGAAACTCACTTATTCTATTTGTTTATTATTTCGCATTTTCTAATATCTCTATGGAAACTACAAGTACTAAAAAAATTATTAAAGGAAATTAAATAAGACAAAAGTAAGAACACAAATTTCACGTCAAACAATACTTTTTTGCACGTTATTGTAAAAAATATTGTAAGCAAGCACGTGCCAAATAATACTTTATCAGGCTCTTGTCATTATTTCACTCGACCTACGGACTCATGAAATAAAAGCCACTCGCTTAATAAAGTATTATTTTCGGCACTAGTTGCTTAAATAATTATTTAAGAGGGTATAGGACACAAAATCCTCAAAAAAATCCAAAAAATTATTATTATCTTTAAAAAAAACGCGTTTATAAACTTCAAAACAGTTTTTCTCCTTGATCGTGTTTTCGATGATTTTTTTTACTTAAATTGATATAACTCAAAATCCCATAGAGTGTTACAATTTTTCTTACATATTTTTCAAACATATATCATTAGTTTGTCTTTAGGGATTAGTTGTAAATAATTTGATGTTTTTTTTATTTATTAATTTTTATAAAAAAAAGTGAACCCTGTGAAATTATTTTAAAAAAAATTCAATATTTTAAAAAAACCCATGCAAATAATAATCGATAATCGGTAAAGACAGTTTGTTAAATACATTTTCCTGTTTATAAAAATGCTAAATTTTTGTTTGTTAATAAATAATTTTTTTGACTTATAACAAAAATAAGAAACATCCCTTTTTGACGCATTTTATTTTTAAAAAAATAATGATAATTTAAAACCTTTGAGTTTCTAAAAGTGTAAGTATATTTAGTATACATCTATGGAAAAAAATTATATTGATATCCGCAATATTAAAAAAAAAGCTAAAAGTGTCCCATACCACCTTAAATTACTTCTTTATTACATTATTACTTACTTATTTTTCACTTTGTATGAATAGTTTTATCTTTTTATAATAATGAAAGCTATCCTTTTTAACATTTTACTTAACCAAAATGATTATTATATCCAAAGAATTCTTTATCGAGATATAACAGTGAGGTCCTAAATATTAAAAAAAAATCATATTCATATTGTTTTTTTTTTACAAAAATATAGCGTGCTGTACTGTAGAATTTATGATTAATCTAACTTCTTTTATGCATTTTAATAGTATGTATTAACTTTACATATCTAATAAATATTGATTTTAATATTACGCAGATTTGTAGTATAAATGAGATTATCGAATGATAAATTTACAATTCCGTGCTTAAACATTTTTTATTTGACTTAAATTCATTTGTATCAAATTAAGTTTCCTATTTTCAGAAGATTTTTATTAAAACATAACGCCAAAATTGTAAGTGTTACTGGTTACACTGCTTCTTGCCACTCTACTCGCATCAGAAAGTTTTATTTTATAATATTTATTGTAGATGGCGACACTACCTAATAATGTTCAACTACTATGATTTTATTGAATTTGTAAGAAATGCAACATTCGGGACCTGTTACTTTTTTTCTTCTTTTCTTTTTAAACGCTTCTCAAAATGTTTGCAATACAGAAACACTTAATTTTAATGTAGTTCGTAAATATATTTAAGGAAATATCTCATATTTGAATGACATAGTTATATTTTTCAATGCCTCTCAACATTTGCATTGAGCAATTAAAAGTATGTAAATAAGTTGAGTGGTTAAATACATTTCATTCAATTTAATTGAAATCATTATACTCTTAGAAGTTACACTTCTTAATTAAAAAATACTAATAAGTTTATTGACTTAAAGAAACAATAAAATCAATCCAAATTTTGACAAAACATTTATTTCAAAATTGATATTCTTTCAAAAAACACGACAGAGAAACAAGAATACTGGTATAACAATGATATTTCACACATATCAAATGAAGATAAAATTCTCTAAAACTCAAATTAAACAATTGTTTCCTTAAAATTTTGTAAACACTGAAACAGTATCATTTTCTAAGCAGAAATAATAGCTTACGATATAAAACATAGCAAAAAAACTTATTTAAAATAAAACTTTAATAAAAATTAACCTTATGAGCGTCAGAAACGGATTTTTAGTAATTTTTGCACCAGTTTTTTCGGCAATAACAATAAATATTAAAATTTTACAAATGATGCATTTTTATTGACACTCAAATTTATTTCAGATGGAAAAAATTTGAATAGCATGTCTTCAAAAATAAATCTATTACTGAATTTTTTTAACTAATACACTATTTAAAAATATAAAAGCTTATAAAAGAAGATGACCATACATTTTTGCCATTTTTCCAGCCTATCATAAGGTTTTGTCACCTTATAGAATTCCAAAATCTACACAAAGGAAGCAAATGCCATGTTTTCTACGATACAAATTCTATACTAAACAGTTGTTTAACAGTTCTTGAATTTATGAGGCCATACATTTCAAACTTTAACAAAATATACATTCCATAGTTTAATTAATGCATATTAATAATATCTCTCAATAGGTAAACAGTTGAATATTCACTAGGTAGAAGTCCTCTCTACTGCTATTATAGAGGTCTAGCCTACATAGGGTTAATAACTTCAGTTGAACTGGTTAACAATACCATCTGTTAACAACGTAAGCATTTTGGTTTGGCAGTTTTTTGTTGACGCTAATTTCTCATAATTCCGTACATAATCCAGACAGCTGAAATTCTGACAGGCCGTAATCGCTAATGGGGACGGAACTTCATCAGGTTTAAAATCCCGCGCGACAAATATTTAAGTATAAATACTTGGTTAAGTCTATTTTAAGTTAAACTAATAAAATACAGTGTAATCCTCCAATTGATGCCGGGCACTAATCAACTGCACTGCTCATAAAGTGGACAAAAATCTTCCTGTTCCTTTTAGAATACTGTTATTTTACAATCCAATTTTCAGAATTTCTTGATACAAAAATATTAGATTTTTCATAAATAAAAAGCTATTGTGATTAATGGAATTTTGGTTTGTTAAAAACCATTATGATTTCTAAGAAATAATAATTAATTTGAACACGTCCGTTTTTATGACGTAATGAATCATCCTACACTTGCCTCCTCTTTCATTGGATTAAAAGTGACGAATCATGTGAGGTCTCTTGGTTTTCTCCAAAGTAAAAAATGTTCGGTGCCGTTTTTCTTAATGTTTTGTTTAATTTGATCTTCGAAACTTTGAAGAAGAATAAAAAAAAAGAAAATAGTCAAATTCTAAATTTTTGTTTCTTTCGTCATCTTAAAATGGAGTTTCAACATATGCGGATTGCGGATACTGTTTAAGCGAACGACGAATAAAAAGAACGATCTGTTCTTTTCTTCAGGCCAGTGGAGTTGATCTTTGTTATAGCAATGGGGAGAGCAGTCGACTAAATGCCCTGTTGCCAAATTTCAACATACACTTTTATCCAATTTATGAGTTTGGAAAAATTTAATTTATGAGTCATGAACCCGTAGTTTTTCCGAGTTTGACATTAAATTTATCGATATTTCGACCCAAGATGAAATTATGGTTTGTCAGGATTCCAGATGTTTGGATTTTGTCTCCGATTTCTCAAGCTCTCTCTCTCTTTGGAAGTGGGTAGTCGCCAGTTCGCAAGAGGTTCGTGGTGGCTGCGAGCATCTACTTGATTGATAAGGCTCGAAGACCGAGGCAAGTGCTGAAGATGTAGAGAATGGAGTTGACGATGCCGATAGCCTGAAAGAAAAGAAACAAAACGTGTAAATATTCATTAAAAAATACATTTATTCAGATTTTTCATTTTTAGTGTTAAGTACTCTTTTCATTTGTAAGTTAGAATACAGGAACACATATATGAAACAGAATATGACAAATGACAGTGAATGCGCCGTCTAGAAGGGAGAGTGTAGCCTTTATAGCCCATTACCCAGCTCGCCGGAAGAGACAGTCACAAGAGACACACAAAGAAGGACTGTTCGAACCCGAGCCCAGCAGCTCCTAAGGCTAGTACACTAACCAATGCGCCAGTGGGCTGGCACTTTTCATATGCAAGTTAGAATATTGAAACACATATATGAAACAGAATAACATCTACTTCATAGGAGAGCATTTAGTTAACATCAGAAATGAAGGCAGAGTGATTATTTTATATTGAATAATTAAAGCATTAAAATGTAGCCATACGGCTTTGAAGAGAGGGCTATTAACGAACTTTATTAGTGCAGTTAATATTATAGAGATTTATGCGAATACTGTAATAAATGGATGACATATAGCTTCACATCTATATTCAATGAGGAACTTCATCTTTAATGTACAGGTTGTGTAATTATTTACAATTCAATCTAGAAATATAACTTATATTTCTTACATTTTCCCTTAATTATATGTAAAATACTTTATTTTTTATGTCTTCAATTATTATCGAAAATGTTTCTAAAAATATTAAATTTACATTTAATTATTTTTAAAAATATTGAAAATTTCATAATTTTTATTTAGATTATTTTATTTATACTTTTTTTCGAATTTTTATTGTACATAACTCACATTAAAATCTAACTTTACAAAATTTTCAAAAAAATTATTTTTTGATGTAGAAATTTGTCTTTTATGAATTTGTAATGTAACCTGTGTGTGTATCTTGTATAGGCAAGTTTGTATATTTGAAGAGTTTAAAAGAACAAAAAAATTAAAACAACAAGCAAATTAGAAAAAATTCATCATCGGTCCTGTGACGAGGGTTGTGTCGTCACATGGATTTATTGCGTGTGTCGCCTGGATGTTTGCGATCTCAAGTGAAGACAGTTGGCTGGACGATTTATAAGGAACCTATTGAAGTGGGCGGCCACCTTTTGCTTGGACGTGTTGCGGAACACTTTTTCTCTGTTTTAGTGCCGTGTTAAGAAGACGGTTTTGAACCTTTAGGTTTTTTTGTAATTGTGAAGCAAATTGCATGATCGGGATTACATTTTTGTAAGTCGTTCCTTTTTCACCACCTGCCCCTTTTGGGAGGTTGGAATTGTTTATGTTGTACTGGGATTTTCATGATGTTTCTGAGAGTATAATAATAATGTTACTGTGATATTTTTATATATATGTTTTCCTTACATTTAATATGCTAAAATTTATTAAACGTTTTTACGATCGCCTTTGATTGTCTTTTCAATTCTTGCAACCAATATCTTTTTTTAAAAAAAATGTAATCTTAGTACAACAGGTCCTATAGCCCACACGTGATAAAGTTGTGCAACTAATTTTAAAATATTCATTTCACAGTGTTATTTGAATAAATATATTAGAATTTATAATTTGAAAAATCATGAACACACATTTTTTAAGTATTACGAAGTATTATTTGAAAAAAAAATCATTGAATAAAAAAAATAATGTATTTTAAATCACTGAAAATAATTCAAGTTTTTAGGGTTCGTATCGAATGAAGAGTACAGGGGAAGAAACGCTTGATTTATTAGGAGTGTTCCCGTAAATGTGTCTGCTTGGCAGACATTGGCGACAGGAAACCGGTTTTTCATTCGGTTCTTCATTCGCGGTACAAACGTGTGACTCGTGTCCACTGATCTCTGGTGTGAATCAGGGTTGCCGCGAAAGAAAAACAAAGCGAGTAGCCGGTTTCTTTACACCAGTTTAGGCGGTTTCTCGTTATCATCGCCAAAGAGGCCTATTGAGGAAAGCCTTCTACGAAATCAAGCGGTTTTTCCCTTTACTCTTCAAATATGATGTGTCGAAAATCAGGAATTATCTTACCCCAGCCGTGATGTAGTTCTTCTCATAGCGTCTTTGGTAGCCCAGTATGACGACAGATAAACCGCACGAGAGGTACATGGAGGCGGATATCATGTGGTACAAGACAAACTGAAACAATAGAAAAACATCGACATTTTATAATCCATATCAAACATCGCGGAATTGAAGGTTGCTTAATTAAGAATAATATTCGAACTTTTAACCCCATAATGCATGATTTTTTTTCATCCCTAAAAAATATATTTGTGTCTTTGATACTCATGCATTATGGAAAAAATGCTGGGGAAAAAATTAACTGCATTGGAATTTAAATAATTTGAATTTTTTAAATTTTTTCCATCCTACGGCAAAAACCAACTACAAAATTCCAATTTTGATAAGAATGAGTAGAAAACTACTAAATATATTTTAAAATATAACAATCTTGAAGTATAATTAGTTTTTCAAAACAATTTATTTGTATTTAGAACTAATACTTTGAATACTGCCCAAGACACAATTTCACTACAGTTAATGACTTAACTCATTAATTTTGAATACACTTTTACTACTGTCATCTATGAGGGTTATTAGTAACTAAATCTTCAAAATGGAATGTAATCGATGAAAAAACACAGATTTGTCAAGAGGAAGCTGTACTTAAATAGAATAAAGTGGATTATGTTACTTGTTGCAATATGGCAACAGTATGTATGCATTAGAGGGTTAATAATTAAGACTTATGTATTTACTAGTAATTGATTATTGTATATAATCCACCATCTTATAGTATTCTCCTCCACCGACGTGCCTCAATTGAGAAAATTGCGCAGAGCAAAAAGTCAGATTTCCACCCTCACGGGTGTTCTAGGCTTCATACACCCTACTTCACTCCTGCTGCCTCTCTACAATCTCCACTTTAATTAACTACTATATTTCCGAAGTCTGCTGAACATAATTAGATAATAAAATAACGGATTGGCCAACGAAATTGTACGGATTTCTTATAATGACAGTAAAATTTTATAGATTTCTTATTTTCCAAACATACAAATATGATTTTTTGGAACGATATATAGCATTATATAAAATAAAACCATTTATACTTTTAAAATTATTTTATTCCTACACACACGTTTTTAGATAATCAATTTCAATCAAATATATGAAATAATTTTAAAACTCTACATGATAGTTGAATAAGGTTTATGTCTCACGTTATGTTAGGCTCATGTTAAAAGGCTGTGCACATCGCCTATTTCATCCTAAGATACAGAATTAACAATCAAACATTTCGCTCCTTAGCTTCTCATTACTGAAATTCTCAGCAAAACATATAATACATAACATAGTCATTGTATGACCAGTCAATATCTCTGGTAATCCCATGATACCAAGGCTAAAAAAACGGTCTTTATTCTGAATCGTACCTATTACACAACACGACCGGTGAATGATATTCAAGGGCCCTTTTGTAATGTGGCACTGACATAGGCCCTGATGGGTTGATGCTCTCTTCGAATAGCCGATTTTTCATTCTTCTTTTGTGAAGAAGATTCTGTGACGTTGGTAGGATTTGAATACAATAGGTTTGTGGGTCTTGCGCGGTTTCATGGAATTGATATAAGGCATCTTAAGAAATTGTTTATGTTTTTTTGTGGCGAAGGCAGACACACGTGTTTGTATTGAAGTACGTTGTTGTGTAAAATTGTTTCTGAGTCACGTGGAATACTTAAGTTCCTTGCCAAAAAGCAGCAATTAAGGGGACCTGCTGCCTATTTTTTTTCTTCTTAAAAGTGTAGATTGGCTCAAGTATTTTTTTGATAAAAAGATATAAAATGGTCTGAAACAGATATTTTGCATATAAACTTTTCAAAAACTAATTATTTTAAATTATTTCTTAGTGATACACTGTTTAAAAAAAATGTTGTTTTTACAGTTAAAAACTGTCAACTTTGACGCCAGTAAATAACTGTTTATTTTACAGTTTAAAACTGTAATTTTTCACAGTTTAAAACTGTAAATTTTAACAGGGAGAAACTGTTAATTTAATAGGGAAAACTATTAATTTAACAGTTTCTCGCTGCTAAAATAAAACACCCAATACTAGCCCTCGTGACCAAGTAATTACTTTATCGCAGACGTTTCAGTATAGGGAGAGGCTTCATGCAAGAGGCTCCTGGAAGAGGTATGAACCAGGACCGGTTTTGATCCAGGGACCTCTTGTGTGCGAGTCCAATACTGAACCGTCTGCGACAAAGTAATTACTCGTTTGCAAGGGCTAGCATTGGATATTTGTGCTCAAACTTGATCTCATTCACGTGACTCCTTGCTCGTCTTATTTAACAGTTTCTCTGATAAGATAACAGTTTCTCCCTGTTAAAATTACAGTTTTCCTGTAAAAAAATTACAGTTTTTAACTGTAAAAAATAACAGTTTTAAACTGTGAAATAAACAGTTGACAGTCAAAGTTGACAGTTTTTAACTGCAAAAACAACAGGTTTTTTACAGTGTATGTACTTAGTAGCTATAGGTATTAGATGGAAACATTTATCAAGTTTTGTTTCCAAAATCGGAGAAACGGTTCAACCGAATAAAGCAATTAGAAAACCAAGCCAAAAATTTTAACAGTGAACTGCGTTTATATTTGCATTCATAAAATACTTGTCACGCGTATTTTAACTGAATGAAAACCATTCAAAAATAGCATGCACTCGACTAATTGAAATCAATCTATTTATCTCTCAAGGTGAAAACTTTTCATTTATTAAGTTCCATTGCAATTCGATTGTAGTTGAATCACAGTAAGTCTATTTAAAGGAAGAGCGGAATTTTCCGCTTTGACACAAAGAAGGTTGCTAATGTCAATTTTCTGCATTCAGAACAACAAAAAATTGACGGTTATGTATTTTCCTCGTTAATGTGAGGTAATTAGGATATAACAAGGAAAACTAACAAGCATTAAATGTGAATTCTGTAAAAGAAATCTTAATTATAATAATTATGCCTTGTAGCCAAGTTGATATTAAAATAGGTATTTTTATTTTGTAAAATTTATGGAGGTTATGATTTATGAATCTTGATAAAGTAAAGATACAAATAAAACTTTCATTTAATTAGTTAAAAACCAGGATATTTTTTGGTAATTTTTAACCTTCCACACAACTCCAAGTACTACAAATAATTATTAATGGAAATTAAATAAGACAAAAGTAAGAACACAAATTTAACGCTTTTGCACGTTATTATAAAAAATAATGTAAGCAAGCACGTGCCAAATAATACTTTATTAAACTCTTGTCATTATTTCACTCGACCTACGGTCTCATGAAATAAAAGCCACGTGTCATTTTCGGCACTAGTTGCTTAAATAACTACAATATAAATGTATCTTCAATATACTCACAAACAGTGACTTTGGTACGTTGTGGAAGCTTCTCGCCGACAGGATCGAGGCCACGAGCAGCAGCAGGGTGGTGATGAGGCAGCCGTAGGCGATCATCATGAGGGCCGTGGACTCGCCGAAGGAGATGAACGCCGCCACCGTGAACTCGTGGTCCGAGAGCACCGCCTGCGCCTGGTAGCTGCCCATGTCGGCGACCAGGCCGATGGTGATGGCACCCAGCACCTGGAATGGTTACTTTGTAGTAAGGGTCGAAATGGCCGGCCCATCGGCGCAGTGGTTAGTAGGGTGGGCCGAAAAAATATTTTTATTTTATTTCGGATCGCTATAGTGCGGAAAAGTTGTCATTGGTAAAGACATGAAAAATGCACTAATTTTTATTATTTTATTAATTAATCTTCCGTTCGCGCAATGCCATCAAAGTTGGCAAAAATTGTCAAAAACCGTAATTTTTCATAATTTTTTTAAACCTGATATATGATTTTAATTGGTTTCCTATATCATGTTGTATGATTAAAATTTACAAAAAGTTAAAACTTTGAAATTTAGCAAAAAATACGAATTTTCCTAATTTTATACTACGTTGAGTGGTCGGAAGATCTGACACAAATATATATTATAGCATTTATTATTAATAAGTGCTATAATATTTGGATTTCACATACTTTTAGTAGTTAATTCATGATATAAGAACGTAATTAAAAACATCTGCCTTGTTTTAAAAAAATTATAAAAAAATACGGTTTTTAACAATTTTTCGCCAACTTTGAAAGCATTGCGCGAACGGAAGATATGGTAATAAAAAAATAATTAGTGCATTTTTCATGTCTTTACCAATGGCAACTTTTCCGCACTATAGCGATCCGAAATAAAATAAAAAGTTTTTTTCGGCCCACCCTAGTGGTTAGTGTACTAGCCTTTGGAGCTGCTGGGCTCGGGTTCGAATCCCGGTAAAGGCATGGATGTTTGTGTCTGTCAATAAATGTTGTTATTTGTCTATGTGTTTGTGTCGTCCTTCTTTGTGTGTTTCTTGTGACTGTCTCTTCTGGCGATCTGGGTATATGGGCTATAAAGCCTACACTCTCACTTCTAGAGGGCGCAATCACTGTCATTTCTCAAGGGTCGAAATGTTTGAAGTCATTAAAATGTAATACAATAATGGAGAAAGCTTTGTTGAAAATCAGCCTAAAATATACTCTTAAAACAAAAGAGTGAAATCCATTCCATTAGAGAAGTGCACTTTCGACACTGGAAACGAGTAAAAATTAACTCCTAAAGCCCCCGTAATCGCCCTAAATTGTTAATAATCGCCTTAAAATCACTCGTTTGTTGTTAAGATTGTTGAAGGTTTAACAAAACAAAAGAGTGAAATCCACTCCTATAGGGGAAGTGCATTTCGTCACCGAAAAGAGTGAAAGTTAACTAGGCCTGAGTTAAAATCGCTCTTTTTTATAGAGTTTAGTAAAAAGATAATTATAAAATGACAGTGTCCGATAATAGACCAATTAGACATAGGCTCAACCATATTTTAACAAAATTTAAGTGAAGCTATTAATATTAGGTAGGGAAATAAACCTGAATCTTTTTTACAGCAATCGGTTTGTTTCACGTTACGAAGAACCATTGCTGTTTTTATTCCTGAATTCATTGGTTGTTTCGATGATTAGTGGTATAACACGTGAGCTCCGCCCACTACATTGATGAATCAATCGAGCTTATTTTCATTCCTGTGAAACTGTTGAAACTCAAGACGCGAAACTTTCCATACAAAATTAAATAAATTCAATTATTGTCCATTATGCCGTAATATTGCAGCAAATGATCTGATATCTGCATTGTACTATACAGAGCATGTATATAAAATTAACAAAAGCAGATATTACATGCTTCTTTTGCAATAGCTTTCATTTCAATTATACACAAAAAACTAATTATCGCATTCAATCATTTCGTTTTGTTCTGTCTTAAAAACTGTTAATGGATTTCAGACAATCTCTCTATAGATCAGGGGTTCCGTACCGGTGGTACGCGTACCACTGGTGGTTCGCGGGAATATTTCAGTTTGTACTCGTGAGTGATGTGAGCAACATGTCAATAGCTTCTGATGCATGTGCAGAGAGCACGCAAACATATTACTCATTATTTTAAAAACTAACATTATTTTAAAGAGAAATCTTTGATTAACTTCTTTATCAGTACCCATCTTCTAGCAAGCTCTGCAATTTTTGATGCCATTTGTTTCGAGCTACTTGTGTGAGTGTGGATTTTATGAACTTTAATATAAACACAAAACATAGAAGCAGAATAGGTGTTGAAGAGGACTTAGTGAAGACAAGTTCCATTACTCCTAAAGTTGATATTTTAATCACAAGGAAGCAACAAGTTTTGCACTAAAGACTATAAAAATATATTGTGTATGGTGATTAATTTTTTGCTGAGTTTGTCCTATTTTTCTATTTGTATGTTTTTAAACCTATAAGTAATTAATAGAACTGTAAATTAATGCCATTTTAATCTTTTTATTTCTCTTTTATTATAAGCATGTTAAAAATAAGCAAATATCTAACCATTAAATGCGAAGTTTTCTCAGGAACTTTACTCAAAAAAACCTTTGAGCACTTTTAGAAGAGCTATTATACGTTTATTAAAATATTTAGGTCTGGTGGTACGCAAAATTTTTTCAAAAAGTCAAGTGGTAAGCAGGTACAAAATGGTTGGGAACCCCTGCTCGAGATGTTTGAAATTACTTCCCTTTTTCCAATTCGTGTACATCTCTTTAATAGTTGTTTATATCAACAATGATGTATTAAAAGAAAACCGATATTCTACTATATCACAAAATTCCAACAATGCCATGATGTACTTGTAAAACTGCAGCACACACAACTCAATCACGGCAGGATGAATGCGTCACATACCCACAGATTTATGTTCGCATTCTTTTATGGGAAATGACAAAATCTCCCAGTCGTACGTCTCACTACTTTCCAATGCTAAAACTATAAAAGTAAACTCACAAACTTATGATGTTCATAAAAAAAATGCCTCTACCAATGGTAAAACGACTATTTTATGTGTCCCTTTATATTGGAAAGACATAAATCATGGTGTATGACGAATGATTGTAATTTCTATTGTGTGATCGAAACCGAATTACCAATAGATCAATACCCTGATAAATTTATATAAGCTATTTAGTTCTGAAAGGTTTTTGGTCTCTTATTGGTCCTTTAATGAGATTGTTAGGCTTGGAGGTATATTTCATAGAAGTGTAGGTTATTGAATGATTGAAGTTCAATGACAGAAAGAAGAATTACTTAGTAAAGGGATTTTAAAATTGTATCTCTGGTGAAAGAACAGATGTGATTTGGAAAAAAGCTTTTTAAAAATCACCATTTAATTAATCGAGTGATAATGAAAAGCAATCCTGCCCAAATCCAAAACCCACTTTACCATTATTTAATAACATATAAAAATTGGTTGGTTGGTAGACAGATATTTTCAGGCTTGTGTGTTTGGTCAGAGACCCGCTTATAAACCTTGATCAAGTAAGACAGACACAACATACACACTCATACGTGAAAGATACTGCCATCTATCAAGCACCGCCTCCACAATTTAGATATGTCCCTGAAAGGGAGGGATATAGTCTCCAGTTACCTGTACCCGTGGGGAATTGTGCAATGACCGCCCACAGGACTTTCGGACCCGACAGATTTAACGAGCACGTACTCCGCATTTACTCGGTGGGTCTTCAGTGGTACCAGGACTCGATCTCGTTATCTTTCGATCCGGATATCAAGAACCTACACACAAGGCTCCCCACTGCCCTATCACCATTAAATTACACGAGTGATAATGAACAGCTATCCTGCCCGAATCCAAAACCCATTTTACCATTTTTTAATAATATGTCAAAGTAACTGGTGGATACTGACTTTTTTCACCTTGCTTGAAGAGGGTAAATGTAATTTTTTGGAATTTGAGACAAAAAAATACAACAAATATATCAAATTGCAAAAATATCTCATATCTAAATACTTTTACGTGATTCCAAGTTTGAAATTTCTGTACCAATACTAAAGCATTGAATTTGTGAAATAAATATTCTAATTAGCATATTTCTTATGAACGTATTCTATGCAAAAACCACGCATTTAATATGATCAAGTTAACAAGAAATGCATCACCCTTTTGTAAACATAGAGTTCTGTGTAATGTTGCAGTTGAAGTGTTGTATAATTTAGGATTTGTGGTTATCAAGTGATTCATTATTTGATTCATATCTTGGTTAAACAGAACGTGCTTTTGCATAAATAATATACATCAAATATATTCATGTTATGTCTACATGATGAAAAATAGCAACGTTATGTATCACATCGGAAATTAACTTAATAATACTAACATGAGTCCTAAATAATGAAATTGGAATAAATTATGCCCCTTTATGGCCCGTCCGTGGCCTAATGGTTAAGGCATTAGCCTTGGGATTCATCCTTTTCATTAGTGCGGGGGTTCGAATCCCACCTACTGCCAGTCATCCTATAAATCGGATATCTGTACTGGAAAAAGAGTAGAAAAATCCCACTAGTGACGGATGGGCCGGAGTACACAGGGACAGACGTGCTCGTTTCTTCTGTGGAGTCCAAAGTAACGACGGCTTCCGCGTAAGATGTTGCTCGATGTTCCGTTGGGTGCCCGCTCAGGTGTCGACCTCGTCACTTGACCAGGGTTCCAAATTACGAGGTTTATATGCTGTGTTAAAGCTCCGAAAAGAGGCTAGAAATAGGCAGCCGGAAACGATTACACACCATTACCAAACACATTTATTTAACATGTGTCTCCATTTCTCTACTTTTCGGGAATTTTTATTTTGTGATTTTGTAAATGTGACAAATACATAGTCAAGAATCAGTCAATTTATGTTTGAGAAGTTGAAACTATGCATTTTTAGCTACTTCCGTTTCCATTCATTAGAAATATTTTTTTTACGGAAAAGTAGGTCCACCTCTTTGTATACTCTTTTAAAATCGGTTCTATCCGTCAGATCTTAAAAATTATGTTTTGTTACGAAAATAAGTCATCAGACACCTATATTTTCTAATTTTTGTTCGTCTGCCTGTACTACCAAACGGACATCAGTATATTTCAACAAAGTTAGCTAAAAGCATATACTTAAAATAAGTTTAAACAAAATAATATATTACTTTAGTTTTTACTAAGTGGTATTAGATTACTTGATCAAAGCCACTTAAGGCGAGAGTTTTACAAACATCAATAAATCCTTCAATATTACTTTATTTCATTTCAAAGTGCAAGGTTCATTTGGTAATCGATAAAATATTGCCAGCTGTCTTCAGAGACTACAATAGTTACTTTAAACAATCGAAATTAACCAGTCACAATTTGTTCCTTAGCAGACAGACACTTCATAAAATCATAAAATAGTTTATTTATGCACTACATGGCGATGGCAAGAGATAGCCGGACATGAACGAAATGGAAATTTCCTTCAGACGAAGATAAGAATAGTAAGGTGTGCTTGGCGGGGAAAAAAGTGAAGCCTTCAAATAATCGCCAAATTGATCCCAAAACACCCAAACAAATCACACCACCAATGAAATTTTAATGTGAAAAATCTCATTTCAAAATAAAATCCGCTTAGTTTAGTTTAGTTTGAATTATCGTCACACTAGAGCTACAAGAGGCGACGGGCGTCATATTTTAGAACCCCAGTCAGGTGACGAGCCGACACATGAGTAGGCACCCAACGCATCCCTTAAGGGCGACATCGTACGCAGCGCTAGGACTTTGAAGGATATTTAACGTGCACTTCCTCCACACGGGATATTACTCGTCAGACATTTTTTGGCTGCACGGGAGGCGTTTATAGGTCGACAGTTATTTCGGCGATGTCCGGACCCGAACCTGTGGCCATTCGCATGCAAGGCAAATGCCTAACCGACGCAGCTCCCCAATCCCCCATAATTAATCCGTAAACAAGGAAGAGATATTACATTGCCACAACAGTTCTGAAAGCGTGTAATCTCTTTGTATTTATTTTCACCAAGTAAAGAAACTGCATAATTATTTCAGGTGTATTACACTTAATATGATATAATCGTTCTTCCATTATACCTTATCTTTTTAACCATACAAAACAAGGATCAGTCAGAATTTTATTTAAATGTACTGTATGGACCTCACCTTCTCAGTTATGCCAACAAAATATAAAATCCTTGTCAATGTGTAAATAATATATAAAAGTTAAACTCTAAATAATTAAAAATTTTGACCCCTGTCCCCCACCCCTCCAAAGTCTAGTAGTCATAGCGTCACCTCTTATAAAAAAGGTTCCTAGTTCAAAACTCGCCTTCCATCTTAAATACATTGATGTGTTGATAAATTACCTCAGTAGAAAGTCGTATTCACAAATTTATAATTTTTGTAGTTGTTGATAATTATCAAAGAACTCGGTTTGAATTAATAAACGATTGTGTTTACCTTTTTAGTTAAAATATAAATTTGTATATATAAATTCTGTTGTATACACATATACGCCTTAGATAACCTATACATAATTGACGGGAAATAGTCCGATTTGAAAAAACTACCAATGGCTTCATTTGGCCTGCGGATTTTTTCATTAGTCTTACGCTCGGAATCATGGCCATACTATCAATACTCCCGTCATAACAATCGTCTAAAATCACATATACTCGTAACAAATATCTTATTTACGTATAAAACGGGTTATAACTTGTTCATTACCTTAGTTAGATTCAGAAAAAAAAAACAATCTCCATAATTTCGTTATGCTTGAGCGAGTTCTGCCACCGTGACTTTGGTTGAATTCGGAAGTGAAACCTCAACAAAAAAATTCGATTTTGTGTGTGTATTTTTTCTCAGATTTTACTGAAGGTTATAATGTGTTTTCATTGTGAAGGTTTTTGACAGTAAACATAAAAATCGAATTTCTAATCAGCCACTGTGAATCTATACAAAATACACACAAATAAGGACGACACAAACGCATAGACAAATAACAAAATTTAGAGTTTAGAGTTTTTGACAAACAAAAGCATCCATGCCTGACCGGGATTCGAACCCAACCCCAGCAGCTCCAAACGCTAGCGTCCTAACGATTGCGCCACCGGGGCGGCCCTATGGTAATAACATACAACTTTTCAATTCCCATACTCACCAGTTGCAGGATCATGAGCAGACTGTGCAGGCCCCTCGGGTAGTCGCAGGGGGGGTCGGCCACTTCGGGGGGCATCACCACAGTGTACTGGTGCATCTTTTCCCCGTTAGCGTGCATGGGGACTGCTCAGGCATGCATGGGACGCCCGCACAGATCCTGGAACAACAAGGAAATATTTCACATAAACCAGGGCTTGAAAAACCGACCTCCTGTCCTCGGCGGTCGAAAATTCCCCGATGACAACAATTTACTCGATCCCCTACATCCTCGTGGACAGCCATGTCCCCGTTAATGTTCTGATACATTTTAAATTTTTGTTATCTTACAAGAGTCTAGATCTCACTTCTAAAATAACCTTTCAATCTAGAAACCCTGTTTAATACGTAAAAATTATAAAGAAATTTAACCTATTTATTATTATAAGTACGTAATCATATATGATGCACAAAATACAGTTGTTGTTGTTTTTTTAGATGAACCTAGATATAATACATTCTGAAGTAATGCAATTTTAAAGAAATGTTATTGTATAAATAAGCACCCAAAAAATTATGCTGAAATACTTCCTGATATTGATATATTAATTATTAATTAAAAATTTAATAACATTTGAAGTATTTAGAAATATTATTAATATTATTACACGGCCAATCAAAGAATAGCCGCAGTTTCGAACCCACCGAACCACATAAGGTTTGTGTATAATAACCCACACGAGAAGGTATACCCGTTTCTCAGCAACGGAGGTTTCAGTGCAAAGAAAACGGATTTACAGAAACCGCACTTGCCAGAAACGTCCGCGATTGAATTTTGAGAAACGTTTTTGAAAATGGAGTTCATCGAAATAGAAAGGATTCTTGGGATATTTTTAATTATTATTTTAACTGGTTGTTTGTGGCAACAGTTTAACCGTGTTTTGACGATTCTGAGAAGTAAATAATAAACGGATAGTCTGAAAAAAGTAAAGAAAAACATTAAAATATTTATATATATAATATTAAATTATATATATAAATATTTTATTTATAATAATATTATATATTATTATATTATAATTAAATATTTATGTATAAATAAGTTAAAATAATAAAAAATAATATAATAATTTAAAAAAATAAATATTTATATATAATATTATTTATATATATAAAAATATTTATAAAGCATTTAATGCTCAGATTCAATGTTAAGATTGAAAATAAAATATTTAAGTAATTTTTTTAATAAAAAAAGATTTTTTAGTTGAAAGAATACTTAAGTAGAATACTTAAATTCAAATAAGACATTGAAAAGTCTATGAGTTTAAAAATATTTGAGTATTAATTGGACTTTAACAATTTATAGTTCACATTTCAACTTTATTTTTTAGTTTTTTTTATAACAATTTCTTTTTTAAAAAACGCTATATTGTGAACTAGCATATTTTTATTTAAAAAATTAAAGCTTCAATTTTAAAACTAATTATTTTAATATTTTCAATCTAAAAGGTTTGTATACTAAAATAAATTTTTCGATAAGTCAAATAATATTCACGAAATTTTGTTAGCATCAGTAGAATACTATCTTCAGCAAACGGTAAATGATTTAAAGGACTTAAAAGTAAAAAATAAAATACCTTTGTACAAGTAAAAAGGACAACATCTTTTTTCATTGCGAGAGGCATGATTATGCGATGAGTAGTAAAAAAATACTTCGTTTTAAGGCGTCAAAAAAATATATATATAAATCATATTAGACCTTGACAAAGAAAAACAAAACGTGTGCAATGTTATAATATGAACACGACTTCAGGCCTGTTCTAGCAATATTTTTTATTAAACAATATGGCTTTTAAATTATAAAGAAACCACACGAATTTAATCATTGTTTATTTGTAAATGAACCATAGTTTATAGATAGGCGATAAAAACACTTTTTCAATAGGGTTTGGGACAGTGAAAAACTAAATACCAAATATCACGTTTTAGTACGTTAGTTGCATAACGACAAGGTATTGGGTGATACATATGCTGTAATAAACGAATAATATTGTATTGATAAAGTAAGTATCACCATGTTGAGACAAAGTGAATTTTAATACAATTGTATTGTCAAATGGTACTGGATGTTTACAAGTCGTGTGTAGAGCAATTTTTCGCACAATGATTTTTTTAAAACATTGCATAACTGCCACGCTCATTCTAAAAGCAAAGAGAAAAATATGACTAGTAATACCCATTGAAGTTATTACATAGTACCTAAGGCTTTGCTGTAAAATTTCTCTCTATAAACAGTTGTATTATTACTTCTAGTAAGCGTTTATAAACAAATGAGTTCTTCAAAATCTTAAAAAGTTGTATAAACAAATGACAAAAGTACATAATCATTAATGGCACTGACTTGTCGTTATTAATTTTATACGGTGTCCAGACTACGACAGCGACGACAACACTGACAACACCTGCGCGAGAATGCCGATGCAATTTGAACCGGCATGCGCGCGCACCTACCTCTATGAGCACGCATGCCTGTACAAATTGCATATGCATGCGCGCAAGTCGTAGTCTGAACACCGCATTAAGAAACTGAACTTATCGAATCTTTATTGAAGGGTAACCAATCCGTTGAAAATCACAAATAAAGAACTATTTTTCAAATATAAAAATGCATCTACAACATAAAAAAAATACGTTTTAATATAAATATGTTTTGAAACAATGGCTTTTAATACAATGGGGTATCAAAGTTTTGCAAGTTTAAATAATTTATTAAAAAAATCATAAAAATTACTACAGCATAGAATTTATTTATGTTGTCATTATATGAATCGTTACTTTTCACAACTGCTCGATTGTTTAATTAACTAAGCATATTCGGAGATTCACCGAAGTCATGAAGACATCACTGCAACCGTGGTTTATGGCCCTTTGTAATAAGATCACAGATTTACTCGCTAGTTTATGCACCATTACTGTTGGGTTGAAGGTTGTTAAGTGGATACTGTTGAAACTTCTCTTTATCTATGTTCCAGTGGTACACTTTCTAACAGAGATTTTTCTGGAAAATATTAAATTTTAAGTTATACATATATTAAAAAATATCTACTAACGTACTTTCATGTTCTAGTTTTGGTAATGAAATTGAAATGAAACTTATTCAAGAACAATGTTTTTGATTAGAATCTTACTATACTATCGAAAACTAATATGTCTTACATTGATATAACATGGTTGATTCGTTTCCCAATCGTCAGATTATTGGCCTGTCGTCTAGAAGGGTCCGTGTTCTAATGATATAGACGGATATTTGTCGGAAAAAGTAAAATCGAGGTAATTACGTTTTTTGTGTGTACACTGGGACATACATACTCGTTAAACTGTGAAGTACAAATTCTCAATAACGTAAGCGTACGAAATCGCTTCGTTAACGTACGATGTCGCTTTTTTAAAGTACGATTGTTTGTTGGATGTCGGATTCTGTGTCGGCCTCGCCACTTCTAAATTACGATTATACTAAATTGCACATTTGCGTGTGTTAAAGCTCCTCACAGAGGCTAGAACCAGGCAGCCGGAGACGTTCAATCCAAAACTAGAGCTTATGATATTTTACCATTAAAAACTCTTAACAGTATTTTCAAATCAGCAAAAAATGCTTTAATTAGAAACCGAATAAAATGCTATAATTCCCCCATCGATATTTAAATACCAGATTCTAAATTTATCTTAAATTTTCAACATAAAATGCTAAAGTTATTAAAGTTATGTTTAGTTCCTCATAAACAGCACGCCAAACTCACACCCTTATTTTACAACAGTCCCCAGAAAACCAATTAAAAGCGATTATTCCGCAGATGGAGTTAAAAAAACCATAACATCAGTTCTTAATGTATCTTAAACACTCAACATAAATTGCTCGGTGAGTAACTTATGTTTTCTCGGAAACAGCACCCTCTTATTTTACAGCAAGACCAGCACCAGAAAATCAAATAAATGCGATATTCCTGAATTAAAATTCCTATACATCGAGAATGAATTAAACCCCAGTAAAGATATTTTAAATTTAACTTAACCCTGCAATGCATGATTCTTTTTCTCATCCCGAAAAAGTTATTTGTATCTTTAATACTCACACATTATGGGAAAAATACTGAACAAAAAATGAGGTGCAATGGAATTTAGATGATTTCATTTTTTTTTTAAATTTTGCCATATGGCAAAAACCAACAACAAAATTCCGATTTTGATAAGAATGATTAGAAAACTACTAAACATATTTTGAAATAACCCTCTTGTACTATAATTATCTTTTTCAAAACAATTTGTTTGTATTTAGTACAAAAATTACTCTTAAATTTTGAATAGACTTTTACTACAGTCATCTATGAGAATTATTAGTAACTAAAACTTCAAAATGGAATGCAATAGATGAAAAAACTGAGATTTGTCGAGAGGGAGCTCTACTTTTACAGAATAAAGTGGATTGTGTTACTTGCTGCAATATGGCAACAGCATGCATTAGAGGGTTAAATACTCAACATAAAATGCTCTCTAGGGAACTTATGTTTCTCTCACAAACAGCACCCCCAACTCTCGCTCTTACTTTACAGCAAAACCCAGTCTCCAGCCCACCAAATCAACAGTGAATCCATAAACACAAACGGAGGTAACACAGAAGGATTTGTTGGTGCTAACTCGTCTCGTAGCATCCTCCTAAAGCCTCCTTTATGGGGATGCGCGTAAAAATAGCGCCAAAAGTATAAAGATTCTGCAGACCAAACGTGTTTATTTGCACTCTTACTTCCTCCAGAAAAGGTTAGACATACACTGGCCAGGAAGTGGTAAGGACAACACACATACTGTAAGAAATAAAACTCTAAAAAATGAGTTCTTGGATGTTCTCATTTTATAATGAGAGCTATATTCTTTTAAAAAAATACTTTTAAATTCACTAATTTTACATAATAATGACAAATGACAGTGATTGCGCCCACTAGAAGGGAGAGTGTAGGCTTTATAGCCCATTACCCACCTCGCCAGAAGAGACAGTCACAGGAGACACACAAAGAAGGACGACACAAACACATAGACAAATAACAACATTTATTGACGGTCACAAACATCCATGCCTTTACCGGGATTCAAAGCCGAGCCCAGGAGCTCCAAGGGCTAGTACACTAACCACTGCGCCGGCGGGACGGCATTTTATATAATAAACTAAAAACTAAACTCCCCGGCGCAACAGCCCATTACTGGGTCAAGGCCTGCCGTGCCCATATCTTGGTCCCCATTTTATCGACCCACTCAAGGGATGAAAGGATGGGTCAACCTCGCCCAATCCTGGATTAATTTTACATAATACATGTTGTTAATATGGTGGTAGTTCACCGAACACCAACTTCAAATAGCGTACACTCCACCGGGCGTCGACTGACCCGTAGACTAAAAATCTTCTAGACCAGCAACTTAATCTAATGCCTAGCTCTTCTAACGTGTCGAATGCAACTAAAACACTATTAAAGGTTGATTTGTTGATTGGTATAATTGTACTTTCAATTGTAAGGCTACTGTTTCTTCGTAATGTTCTCTGTTAAAAAAAAGTTACCCACTAGTGATTATTTCAACCGTTAGTCATCCTTTTACATCGGACCTTTTTGACTATGTGAACAAATAACATTTTGAGTTAATTGCATGACACAAAATTTGCATAAGGGTCCGTCTTAATATTAAAAATGTTACGAACTTTAAAATTTTCAATAGCAACACCCAATTTTAATTACTTAGAAATGTGAAAAACCCTCGAAAACCCCTAAATCTAAGTTTTTGTTACATTTGGATGAATATTTGACGAGTTATTCAATCGAATCACTTGTGGATCTTTGGGGGACCATGTCTAAAATGACAAGCGTAGTCAGTCTGTAGGTTTATTAATGGAGAAAAAGAAGCACAAGGTCAAATATCTTGAGGATGGGCCTACGAGGGATATAAAAGTCAATGAGTAGCTGTATATATTCAAAAATAAAGTCGAAAATAAGTTGTAGTAAAAAATAGATCCCTATCGTCACTTGATAAGGGTTCCAAATTACGAGATGTCATTGGCTCTGTTAAATCTCCTAAAGGTGACTGCAAATAGGCAGCCAGAAACCATTACATTAGTTCCCTTAGACACAAAGGGGGCGCGCTAGTTTCTATGTCAATTTCAATGTAGAAATTCTCCAATGAGAGTTTGAAACTTAGAGTGTTCTTAGTCTATGGGTCAGTCGACGCCCGGAGGTAAAGTGTTAAAACAAAAGAGTGAAATCCACTCCTATAGGAAGTGCATTTTCGACACTGGAAAGGAGTGAAATTTACTCCTAAATACACTGCTCAAAACAATTAGGGGAGCACTTTTTAATTCCAACTTTAACTTCACTCCCAACTTTTAATTTTTATCCTATAAACCTAAAATTTGTTAAATAGGTTCACTATGCATTCGAAATGAAATAGTAAAAAACAGGAGAAAAAATCTGAAGTTTTTAATACTTAAATTTAAAGGGGGGAAATGGAATAATAAGTTTTTAATAAATTATAACAATAATTTTTTCAAAACTTTTTTTGTTAAAAATAGTTGAAATATATTTTTAAACATCTAAAAAATGCAAGCATGAAAAATTTAGGGTCAATTTATTTTCTAAAACTGTTTTAAAGTGAAATTTATTTTACCATATTTCTCATATTTTCATTAATATTAAAAAAAATATTAAATTCTTCAAAATACGTTATTCTTCCATATAATGATGTATCTAACGATACATAAGTTGCGAATTTAACTTAGTCAGAAAAAAATCACAAGCTGATGATTCCCAAAGGAATTATTGGGAGCGAAAGGGTTTAAAACATGTGCTCCCCTAATTGTTTTGAGCAGTGTAGCTCGTATTTGCCCTAAATCGCTCCTAATCGCCTTAAAATTGCTCGTTTCTAATTAAGATTGTTGGAGGTTTAACAAAACAAAAGAGTGAAATCCACTCCTATAGGGTAACTGCATTTTCGACACCGAAAGGGGTGAAAATTAACTCAGACTGAGTTAAAATCGCTCGTTTGTTTTAAGAGTGTAAGCTCCTCGTCGCTACTGGGGACTTGTACTGGGATCTACATGTACCGTCCGGACATACACCTGTCTATACCAGTTTGCTGAATAACTACCTATCTAATTCCCATTGAAATTTAATTTTTAGTACCACTTTTAACGGATGTAGATGCAAACTAAAATAACTTAAAATCTCATTTTCTCGTGTTCACCACGTTCTTACACAGCAGCTCTTCAATTACGAACACCTTGTATTGTTAATGTAATGGTAATGTAATCGGTTCCGGCTGCCTATTTCTAGCCTCCTTGAGGAGCTTTAACACTGCCAATAACGCCTCGTAATTTGGAACCTTGGTCAAGTGACGAGGTCGACACCTGAGCGGGTACCCAACGGAACTTCGAACGACATCGTACGCTGACGCCATCGCGACTTTGGACTTCACAGATTTAACGAGCACGTCTGTCTCAGAGTACTCGGTCCCATCCGTCACGAGCTGAATTTTCTACTCTTTCCCAGTACAGATATTAAATTTATAGGATGACTGGCACTAGGTGGGGTTCGAACCCCCGCACTCCTGAGGAGGCTGAATCCTGAGGCGGATAACCTTAACCACTCGGACACGGACGGTCCCCCTTGCATTCTAAGGCAGTAATCAAATGTCAACTTTTAAATTCAGCTGTTTCATTTCAATAAAAATTTTCGTCGCGTCAGTAATACGAGTGTAACCTTGGATTACGCAATTATCGGCGCGAATCGGAACATTTCACCTGCGCGAGCTCACAACCAGAACGCGGACAATTGCAGAGCTTCGTCAAGAGATTTACGGGCGTTCTTGGATAGTGCTCACCAGACCAAAAATAAATGTAATCTGGTTGGACACGGAGTGTCTGTCTGATCCGTTAAAGAAAGGAACTGTAGCTCATGATTGGAATTTCAAAATGTGTCCACTGTATAACGGTAAATTGAGTGTACTGGGTGGTTATAAAATAACTCTCGCTATTCGGAGAGGTCTGTAGCTTGAATGAATAATCCGAATGCAACAAACATCGAGACACTTACTAATCAAGAAGGGGGGAAAAGAATGGAATCATAAAAAACAAACTCGTCTCTTGACCAGGATTCTAAATTACGAGGCGTAATTTGCTGTGTTGGCCGTAATTGGCCATAATTGACTACGCCTCGTAATTTAGAATCTGGCGAAGGTTTGTTTTTAATGAAAATTATTTTTTTAGTATTATTTTATTCTATCTTTTTTTATGATTCCATTCCTTTCCCCCCTTCTTGATTAGTAAGTGTCTCAATTTTTGATACATTTACATTATTCATTCAAGCTACAGATCACTCCGAATAGCACGTTATTTTATAACCGCCCGGTACACTCACAAAAAATTTGTGCTTAAACAGCACAATTGTGTGTGTGTAACGCAAGCATTGTGTAAAATAGCAACATTATAATATTATTCAATACAAGAATTGTGTTGATAACATACGAACACAAACTTGTGTCGTTCCTACACATCTGACTATCATGAAAAGAAATATTATAGCCGTACGCGATTGACAAAAAAGTAAACATTTCTGTTTTTCATTTAAATACATGTAACACAGTTAATGCATTAATATTAAATTTATGTTATTTTTTGTGATTTTTTATTAACTTTTCATATGTCCTGTTATTCGTCTTATTAATTATAATTATGATTATTTCAGTCACATACACTCTTAAAACAGAAGAGGGAAATCCACTCCTATAGGAGAAGGACATTTTCGGCACTGGAAAGGAGTGAAATTAACTCCTAAATCACTCGTAATCGTCCTAAATCGTTCCTAATACCCTTAAAATTGCTCGTTTGTTGTTAAGATTGTTGAAGGTTTAGAAAAACAAACGAGTGAAATCCATTCCTATAGGGAAGTGCATTTTCGACATCAAAATTAGTGAAAATTAGCCCAGGATGAGTTAAAATCGCTCGTTTGTTTTAGAGTAGGGGAGAGTGGGGGCTATTGGGACGCAGGGCTAATGGGACAAGGGCCCTAAAGCTAGGAAAAATATACTTTTTTAAAAAAATTTCTACACTAGAGAATTGTAACAGTTACACTTCACATTTTAACAACCAAGGATCAGCAAATAAACGCATGTGCTGATGAGGAGAGAAGAATTGCTGTTTTGGAGAATTTAAAGTTAATTAAAAGTGTACCTTGTTTTTCAATTTTGAAGTAGTAAATAAAAACTTTTTATGAATTAAAATGCAGTTTTAGATAGATGAAATATCCTATATTAAGATAGTATATGTCAAATACTGTGGTGAAGTACAAGTGCTTCTGTGATGGGCCATTTATAAAAAACAACACAGTGGGGTCTAATGGGACAGAAACAGTGGGGTCTAATGGGACACGAATAAACCTAGCTTTGCATGCTTCTCTCAAACAATCTATTTAAATCTCTTATATCTTATTCAGTCAAGTTGCCTAAAACTTTTTTAAACTTTAATTTTAAACTTTTTGAACTTTTTTCACCGTATAATAAGTGAAAGTTCAAGTAGCTTTATTGGTGACATATTTCCACCTGGGATTTTAATAATTACATCTGAACAGAGCTTGGTGAAGTTAAATATATTGTTATTGGTAAATTTTGCTAGTAAGAAAGCTATTTTTTATTTGTTGGATTGCTTTCTGAAAAAGAAGGCGATGAGCTGAAAATTTTCGTAGGGTAGGGTAGTTGCATATATATTCCGGCTTGTGCACTTGATCGAAGACCCGTTGATAAGCCTTCGTCAAGTAAGACAGTCACAGAAAGAGTTTTTACTGTCACTGAGAAAGGAAGTACACCGAGGGCAATGGAGGGGAATCGAACCCGCACCCGTTACAGGGAAAATGTTCGTTAGAATGATCTGAAACAGGTGAACGATGGTAAGCTATTTGAAGATAAGACGGTCTTTTAAATCCTTGTACCGTGAAAAATAGGACAAGTTTGGGATAAATTTTAGAAGATTTAGTTGTAAAACTAAAGATTTAGTTATAAAAACTAAAGATTTGGGATAAATTTTAGAAGATTTAGTTGTAAAACTAAAGATTTAGTTATAAAAACTAAAGATTTAGTTATAAAAAAAACTAAAGATTTAGTTATAAAACTATCCTTTCCAGTTATTCAAAAAAAATTATGGGAGCATCTCCGATTTTGAGTTTTAACTATGATATTTCATCTCTTTCAATGTTGAATAATTGTTTTTAAAAAATTTCGTTCGTACGCATTATTTAAATATTATTTGCTTTAAAGTTTTATTTTCTGGTCCTTTTCTGATTCATTTCCCCTTTTTTTTAATATTTTATTAAGGCAACATTTAGCATGTCCCATTAGCCCTGCACCCTGTCCCATTAGCCCCCACATATGGGGGCTAATGGGACATTTACATGTTTGTTTAAAATGCTCAGCAACCAAAAAATGGTAATGTTTTAACATTTGTCGAATGACTTTTTAAGTAAATGAATGTTCAGTTTATGAGCTTGTGAAAAAAGAAATTAAAATTAATTTATTTTTGCTGAAATACAGAGGTTGAAAAAAAATTGTCCCAATAGCCCCCACCCTCCCCTATACGGGGTTTTTTTACCCCCTTGTGGCGAACAAAACTTATTCTGTAATGATTGGTTTGTGTTAATAAAGTGTTTGTTAAATCGCAGTAGTATACCGTAATCTATTTACCGAGCACCGTAATCTACATTTTTCAAGCTTTAGTATAGCTATTATACGAAACAGATTCTGAGCTACCTTTCGAAAGGTGCCTGCGTACTGCGCCTTCAACACAATTTTGGGGCTAACCATGCATCATTGTTTTTCCTCAATAAAATTTTAATATTGTTTCAACACAACTTGATCTCTGAGAAAACACAATTTTTGTGTACTGAATGTCAACACAAGTTTTTTCCTAGTGTATTTTGCTGAGCTTGTGAGCACGACTTTACTTCTATAATATGAAGAACAAAATTCTGATAATGGTAGTCGCTCTCATAGTGCTGGGAACTAATTTTTCTCTTAGCAATAAATACTTACCTTACCTAGTCCCTTTGCAATAAATACGTAAAAAAAATTAAAAAGTGCGTCATTTCCGAAATTAATATTATTTTCGGGCTACCAATCAAACACTCATTCAAACCCCTTATTTTCTTTAAAAAATTGAAAAAATTTAAAACTGTAAAAACCATAATTCGATCTGGTTCAAGCTCTTCATATAAATTAATTATTTATTACCAACCCAATCGATAGTTCCCTCGGCCATGAAAGAGTTTTGGAATTTCCGCCTATAAATTCTAATGGGATGGATGTGGTCACGTAACTTGCTCATAATTCAAACTCTTATGTACGGTGAGTTGGATCAATCCACGATAGGATATGAAGCTTAGAATACTTCCGAGAAAACAGTAGTTTATGAATGAAATTTTGCGTAAGATTCCATAAGCGATAGATGAGTTTATATGCTGCGCTTTTAAAAATGTGGTGGTAGGTTTCGCCAACACAAAACAATTCCTAGTTGTTAAAACGAATGTGTATGTAAACGGTTTCTCCAATTTTATAGCATTTGGTTTAGCCACTTTTCAGATTTTGATGGGAACAACCCGAGAATTGGTTAAATCGGAACACCAAAAATGATAAAACATATCAACACACAGCCGTTGCATCTACCACACTCCTTGCCAACCTGAGTTGGTTAAATAGAAATATGCTATGGAGAAGATCCTTCAGCAGGGATGTAAAGAGTTCCATAAATTATTCGTGAACCCATCCAGAAAACATGTTTAAAACATCAATTTCGTTTAAGGTCTAACAGATTTGAATATAATATGAGAAAATTTGGCAATTTTATCAGAATGAAAAGTGTATTTTGTACGTAAATAGTACCTGACAAGAGCTTCCAACTAACGGGCCAACCACGGTTTTCCCTCAGCCTTTTCACTCTTTGTTTTTACCCAAGTTAGGTTGGCAAAGAGTGTAGTAGTTGTCACGTGTAGAGAGAGCACCGGTCAGAACAATGATCGATTGAAGAGAATGAAGGAAAAGTGGAAGGAACTACGTCACCTGAAACAAGCCATTTATATCAATTTCTCAATCAAAGTAATTGCTTCGGGTGACATTTCTACAACAATTAAATCCTTAAATCAACCAATTTACAGTGAAAAATCAAGAACTAGCTTCACACGTTCTTCAAAAGATGAACCGTTTCCCTTCGTGGAACAATTTGCAAATAATAACTACGGTTGAGTGAACTCGCTATCGTTTTTTAATATTAAGCATTCGATAGCACGCCACTGCTAAATATGCCAAACCGGAGCTATTTCTTTTAATCACTGCCAAATCTATTTTATGCAATCCGCCTTTGATTAATGATTATTAAAAAAAGAAATTTAATAAGCAAAAGAAAGAAAAATTCACGTGTGGGTGAGTGTACAGAGTCGTCTTGTATAGCAGAAAACGGGCCGATGTCGTGTGTTATTGCCTTGAACATCGGGTCTGCTTCTACTGAAGTATTGCTCTGATTTATAGAGAGTTTTCATGTTCACAGTAGAGGTCTTTATTTTAAGATGTTATTAAGAAAGAGAGGAACTTAATTGGAGATAAATTACTTCCCTTTGTTATGTCATTCTATGGATGGTTCTACTAAATTTTCTCCTTATTTCTTAAAACTTACACTCTTAAAACGAACGAGCGATTTTAACTCAGTCTGATTAATTTTCACTCCTCCAGTCTGAAAAATGCACTTCTCCTTTGGGAGTGGATCCTTTGTGTGGTAAACCTCCGACAGGATCACTCCAAACGAGTGCTTTTAACTCAGTCTAAGTTAATATTCATTCCTTTCCAGTGTCGAAAATGCACTTCTCCAACTGGAGCGGATTTCACTCTTGTTTTAAGAGTGTAAGATCATAAGAGTTTTTCTTTGGATATGATAGTGTTTATTAAACTTAAAAGAGAAATAGCTTAATTCTAACAATTATTTTTATAATTGTTCATTAAAAAATAAAGTTAATTATCCAAATCATTAATAAATGATTTGAACTAATAAATACTGGGGAGTAATTTTAAATATTTTTATTCATTACAGTGGAAATATTATTAACAAGCTTAGTAAAAACCGGTATAGATAAAATTCTGTTAATAGGAAATTTTCGAGTAGTTCTAAATTTAGTAACACATTCAGATAATATCGCTATTTAGTAAATAAATCTTCCTCTAGTAAATAAATCTAATAAAATATAATATTTAATATTATAAAATAACGAAAATTTCAATATTTACTGAAGATTTCTTTAAGCTAATATGTCGTTGATGATAATGGTTTTCTATTGATTCTAAAATCAAAGGAGTAGTTTTTATTTTTTAAAAATTTACCCGCAGTTTGTAGAACTCTCTAGTTTAACATGGCTGACTAAACTAATTTCTATTGTGAAGTATTCTTGCCTATAAGTTTTCGCCTAAAGATATGTTTTAATTTTACTAAATAAATACTAATATAACTATCTATCTATTTCTGTACCTTTTTCAATGCCGTTAAGCACAGTGTGTACACAAGGAGAGTATTATTATACAAATCTTAAATATGTATTGGAATTTTTTTGGTATAAATAAAACTGGCAGAAATATTCTTGTTTTACTTCATTTAAATGGTAAAATATCTCACACAATACAACATATAGAAAACAATATATAATTTTGTCAGCAGTTAAAAAAAAAACGCAATGAAACTAGCACTGTTTTCACATTCGAAATGCCAAAATATTTTCGATACAGCACCAATCAGATACATGATAATTCAATTTTTTTAAAGAGAGAAAGAGGTTCTGAACCACGTGAAAAGTAACCAAATTAAGAAAAGCTATCTGAATAAGCAGTTTCTTTCAAAAAGATAACAAAGAAGTGTAACCGAAATTTAAGAAATCTATTATGATGCTGCGTGGCATAAATGTCCTAACTTCAAGAAAACTAAAAAAAGAAAATAGTAAATAAATAATTGATTGAGCTACACCCTGCTGAATCTCTTAGTAAAATAGATACTTAAAATTACTGGTAAACTAATACTAATTATGCAACAAAATTAATAAGTTAGTTAATGAAAATTACTTAGTGCATCGTTAATACAATTAAGGAGGATAAAAAGGCATGAATGACTGTTCATAACGTATACCAAGTACTGGTAAACTGTTGAAAAAATAATATAAATATGCTTCTTATTTTAATAAAAACGTTGAATCAAGCGAATAGTTTATTTCACTTATAAAAACATGGTAAAACAGAAAAGAGCGCTAAATAGTTCCACAATAAGCGACCGAAAACTCCTCTGAAAACAAGTTGATTTTTTTGCAAACGTCAACATGGTTAACAGCTGGATACAAACGACTTTTGGAGACACCTAACAGTTCAAATTCACAGCAAAAAAAGTTCCTCCAGGAAAAATACCTTTTTTTCCAACGATCCTCTTGATCTCATTTCCTGCGATTTTTTTTTAACCAACCCCAACACCTTTCCGTATATCTGAATTATTCGGTATTCTCCTGGGAAACTTAGGGTTATTTTTCGTAGATCAGTTCTTCTATGATTCCGTACAATTTTAACTGAATTAAGAATTGTTTGTAACGTACAAAAAAATATTTTTTTAATGTTGCATAATGAATCAAAGTAGTACTTCATTTATTATTTTGCTTTCAATTTTCCAATATGGAGAGAACACGGGAAGAACCGCTTAATTTATTAGGAGTCTTCCCGTAATTATGTCTGCTTGCGGCGGACATTGGCTGCAGGAAATCGGTTTTTCTTTCGGTTCTTCATTCGCGATACAAAAGTTTGATTCGTATCCACTGATCTCTGGCGTGAATCAGGGTTGCCGCGAAAGACAACCAAAGCGAGTAAGCGGTTTCTTTACACCAGTTTAGGTGATTTCTCGATATCATCGCCAAAGAGGCCTATTGAGGAAGGGCTTCTACAAAATCAAGCGGTTTTTCCCCTGTACTCTTCATATGATAAACAAGCTAATGAAAGTTTTGAGATGGGGTCGGAAATCCGAAATGGAGATTTGGGGTCTTTTTAAGTAAAGAGCGATGATTCTAGATAAAAAAAAAAGTTATGAACATTGGTCCGTTTGTCTGACTGTCTGTCTGTCTGAAACTACTATACAGTTCGAAATAAAAGAGCTAAGAATTTCAAAATTGCTCTACGAGTTTCTGGTAGCTGTCGAACGTCATAAGAAGGTTTTCGAGAAAATCGAATCTGTGTAAAGAGT
Source organism: Hylyphantes graminicola (assembly GCA_023701765.1). Classification (NCBI taxonomy): domain Eukaryota; kingdom Metazoa; phylum Arthropoda; class Arachnida; order Araneae; family Linyphiidae; genus Hylyphantes; species Hylyphantes graminicola. Next base: position 68,780,329 of record CM043119.1, read on the forward strand.
AGCCATAATTTTGTTTAGAGTTTAAAGTTATAGAAATTATCTCTTATGAATTAAATATTACTTTTAAATGTGTATTTATTTATTGTGTGGTAATAGACGTGTCGTTACATACTCCTATTGGTACAAAATGCCTCAAAGGCAGAGGTGCCTTAGCCCCCAAACCACCCTCATACACACCCCTATATTTACATTTTAAACGGGTTAAAGTTCTTCCCTTGTCAGAATAAATATTTTCAGTCGGTTTTATTCACCGAAGCAAGCTGTAAGATAAATCTCTGTTTCTCTATTAAAGAACTGTTGTGAATATTAGTTAAAATTCTAGATTATAGGCACCACTTGTTATTCGAAAAATAAATGCATTAGATAGTGAAAAAAACGTTAACTAAATGTGCTAACGTTCTATAAACGTGAATAATAAAAAAAAATACAAGACCTGAACATCAAGAATATTCATTTCAAATAAAACGGATGAAAAATACTACATTTCTATTTTCTTGTACATCATCTAAGATGACTAGTGGGGGTGGTGTAACGATACAGCTGTTCTCCGACTGAATGAGGGACGTTATATACGTGAACCTGTCTCCTCCTGGTGCTAATAATAGTTGTAGATGTCATTAACATGCCCCATCCCTCCTGACACAATCCGTCTTGTTGAATTGGGCTTGGGGTCGCATTTCGGTAGGCTTCCGTTTTGGCCCCCTGAGAAAGAGGGTAAAGGGGGCAAAAAGGGGTGCCAAATGTGGGTCGTCCGTTTGGGTGTATGGTAGACTTTGTTCAAAGTAAACTTTGAGAGAGTTGTTTAGTTGTTTGTATAACAAATACAAAAATTTCTGACCAACAATAAGCCCAAGAGTAGCAAGGTTGGCACAAAAAAAATATTTTTATCAGGCTCCAATTAACCATCAAGAATCTTTTTGAATTCTTCTACTCTTTCTGAATACGCAACCGTATTTAGTAAAGGATTCCTCTCCTTGTAACTTTCTTGTAAAAATTAAGGTTTTCTTCCCTCTCTTTCGGAACAGTTTATAACCCGAACCGTACCGATAATGTGACGTCACAGAAAACGTCTATGATAATATTAATTAAGTCAGATATGTCTGAATATCACACACATATTTACTATTTTTTTTTTTTAAATGTCAGTATTTTAAAATTCGCCAAATGAAAACTACGAATATGTGATTCATAGTCATGATCTTGTTGCAAATTTTCTCAAGAAGTAACACGTTTCAAAATTGAAACAGAAAAGTTTAACACAATTCTACATCTCGACTAAGACAGCTTTATAGGAGTCGCAGAGAAGTTAAAACTGTCACCATTCCGCGGCACCTATGTGATGGAGGAGTTATTTTAACGACTCCACCATTCTTCATGAAATGAAATACAAACACAGGTCGGAGGCTTAAATATAGCATCTTACGGATATCCCAATCTCTCACTGTCTTTCAACAAGGTGTATAATGAATGTTAAGGCACGACATTTTCGTTTAAAAGGGACGTGTAAACAATGATAACACCTATTTTACTGTTATCATCATTTTAAGGTGACATAAGTTTTCGATTTGAGGTTAATGGAGTTTTTAAGCTTTTTCAAGTGATCTCTAGGAGTGATTGTTTAGGTCCCTCCTTTTGTCATTTGATTAAAGGCCAAATAAAAAGTACATATTCAATTGTATTTTGTACCTATTTAACAATAAAAGTATCACTATACACTCTCAAAAAGGAATGCTCAAAAACGACGACATTTTCCTTAATTTTGACGATTCCGTTACAGGCAAATGCTCCGAGTTTTCGTTTCCTCAAAGTGAGGAAATTTGAATCGTCATTTTTATGAGGATTTGAATGAAGTCTAATCTAAAGAAATGTTTTCGTCATTTTTGAGCATGTGAGTACAACCAATGAGATTCAGCTTCCTCAAAATCAAGATACAGAATCGTCAAATCACGATCGTAAAAGTGAGGATTCGCGTTTACTCAAAAGTCAAGTGATAGCTTGACGAAACAATCCTCAAAAATAACGAAATGAGGCTTGAGGATTCATGAATCGTCAAAAATGAAAGTGTTATTTCTGAGAGTGCATAAAGTAAATATACTTAGTTTTATCTATAATAATAAAAATGAAGTTTTGTGTGTATGTATGTATGTATGTATGTATGTGGGTGTGTGTCTTATAGATTCAAAAACTAGACATTTGTTTGACTCGTAACTTGGCACAAATGCGTATTTCATACTTAAGTTACGAATAGGGAACTTTCAGAGCTCAAAATGTTCTATTTTTAGAGAAAATTCGAATTTTCTGGAAAAACTACACCACTTTGGCTCAGATTCGATCATTTCTTTTCTTTCCTGATGCCATCTGAAGAAACAATTAAATAAAACTTTCAACGAAAATAAATAAAATTGAAAATGTTTATTTTATTGTGTTGCCATAACTTTCAGAAACTAAATTCATTATTTGAAAATAATTGATATGTTTCAAGTGACGTAATTCCATACAGTTTCCTTTCCAGGATTTATTGTGGTTTTAGTTGATGGTTCTGTTGATTGCAAATATGCATATTTAAGCAATAAATGTATAGTTAATGTGATGGTTAACAAAGGCCATCGCATTAAAGCTGCATATAAGAGTTTTATGTCTTTATTTTTTCGCCAAATATGTTGCCAATCTCGCCAAATTATTAATTAAAACTCGCCAAATGGGCAAAATGTTTGTTAAGCTATTAGTGAACTGTGATGGTTAATAAAGGCCATCGCACTAGACCTGCATATAAAGATATTATGTCTTTATTTTTTTCGCCAAATACGTTGCCAATATCGCCAAGTGGGCAAAATGTTTGTTAATCTATTACTGAACTGTGATGGTTAATTCAGGCCATCGCACGACAGCTGCATATCAGGGTTTATTTTTTATTTTTTCGCCAAATATGATGCCAATCGCGCCAAATTATTTTTTAAAAACCCGCCAAATGGGCAAAATGTTTTTAAAAAATAATTTATAAATTGGTTGGTTATGCTAAGATCATTGTGTTAGAGCTGTGTAATGGGTGTGTTTGTAGCTATATCTATTTTCTCGCCAAATTATTTCCCAAAACATGCCAAAAGAGTTAAAAGGTTTTATGTATTTATGGAGGGAATTGTGATGACATTTGTGAGTGCATTTTACACCGTATTTTTGATTTTGGAATTATAAAGCAATGAAACGGGATTTCATACTTGATAACGAGCGGGAAGAATAACTTAAGTTTATGATCTTATAACAGGTTATATGGTACACATAGTTCGATCGATTTGATATTTTTTTAATCCGTGCGAAGTACGGGTATAAATTTGCTAGTACAAACTAAAAACTTAAGCTGCTGTCAAAATGTCAAGAACATTATTTATTTTAAAAAAAAGTATTATTGTATAAAGTTAGTTTTCAAATAAAACTTTGCAACAAATCTTGGCCATCCCGAATTTTTTAATACATTTTAAGAAAAGTAGATCCTTCTCAAAACCTTCAAATGAACCTTTCATTCATTAATTTACAAGTAACAATTTATACAAATTAAATTGTATGCTAAAAACAATTCTTCGTGAAACATAAATTTCTTTTTCATTTGTAAATAGCCTTTTAATGCTTCAAAATTGTATGTTGATTTTTAAATAGTTTACTAGTATACTTTAAAAAACGAAGCAACAAAATATATACTTAATCAAAAAGATATAGATAATCAATCCGGTAAAATGTAACTTAAACCTTTTACCATGCATGGGGCCGCCCCGCTGACGCAATCGTTAGTTTGCTAGCCTTTGGAGCTGCTGGGGTCGGGCTCGAATCCCGGTCAGACATGGATGTTTGTGTTTGTCAATAAATGTTGTTATTTGTCTATGTGTTTGTGTTGTCTTTTCTTTGTGTGTCTCTTGTGCTTGTAAAAACTTTTTTTGTGTCTGTCCCACTTGACGAAAGCTTATAAGCGGTTCTCTGAACAAGCACACAAGCTGGAATATATATGTACATACCATACCATACTATGCATGACAAAATTGATTTTGACTGTCATAATTCTAAAAACATTCACAAATAAAAAAAAACAGTAGAATAGTACGAAACTAGGAATATCTTAATCTAATGAATTTATGTTTTTAGAACAAATGTCAAATAAATGTCATGTTTTACGCTTCGACTTTTCACCCTCGTTTCTAACAGTTGCTACTCCAACTCATCGCTGATGAGCAAGCAGGTTCAACAACTGTCGAGCAAATTACTCGTCCCAAAATCCGAACTTTCAACACCTCTCAGGAGGGTAGGTATGTTACATACCAATATTAAATGTGACAAGAGAAACTTATAAGAATAGAAGTGAACAATGTAAAAAAAAAACACTAATTTATGTAATCTTCAAAAAAAATTCTTATTTTATGCGTCATTAAATACCAAAAAAAAAGTTTTAATTATGATTACGTAAATTACAATTGCACTATTGAATTACTGCAAAACCGAAAAATGAAAAATGAAAATCTAATGATACGATGATTAGTAGGTAATTGTATTAAATACACTAACCAACAAAGACTACTAATGTTAAAGGCGCCAATGTTGCAGCCCCATTAGAGAAAAAAAAACTAATGTTAAAGGAAAAAAATTCCGGAATAAATAAAATGAAGGAATTTAATTTTCCCAGAAGAGGGATAATTGCATGAACATAAATTGTCCACTTAACAACCTGATATTTTAATTTAGAAAAAAATTGTCCATTTACCACTGTTTTCATTTTAAACTAGTATTTCTGTGTTAAATGGCATTTTAAGATTCTTTCAAACTTATAACTAGTACCGATTTTTCTTTTGAATTTTACAATTACTTATTGCAAAAATTATAAATATCTGTACACTCTCAGAAATAACACTTTCATTTTTGACGATTCATGAATCCTCAAGCCTCTATTCGTTAATTTTGAGGATTGTTTCGTCAAACTATCCGTGGCTTTTGAGTAAACGCGAATCCTCACTTTTACGATCGTGATTTGACGATTCTGTACCTTGATTTTGAGGAAACAGAATCTCATTGTTGTACTCACATGCTCAAAAATAACGAAATATTTCTTTAGATTAGACAACATTCAAATCCTCATAAAAATGACGATTCAAATTTCCTCACTTTGAGGAAACGGAAACTCGGAGCATATGTCAGTAACGGAATCGTCAAAATTAAGGAAAATTTCGTCGTTTTTGAGCATTCATTTTTTAGAGTGTAATGAGAGCTATTAAAAAACTACAACCATATTCCTCATGTGTTTTATTTCAATAAAAACAAGTATATAAAGAATGCAGAATGCTAAGGCTTCACATAAAAGAACTGCGTATGGGGCTGTGTAAAGCATACTAAATTAAAGTAAGAAGTTGCTTATAAGAATCAGTGAACAATGAGTAAAACTATTATGGTCTGAGCATGAGCCATATTGTGTTATTATAACTATGATGTATCGTTGTTTACTTATTAAATTTTCTTATTTACTAATAAATAATTTAGTATTTACTTAAAGATGGTTTCGGATATTATTTAATTTTTTTTACGTAATATATGGGGGTAAAGTCTTAAGAAATCAATGCACACACTTAAATGTCATTATATTTATATCTTATACGGTAATTTCAATAACTACAAAACCAAAGAAGTTGTAGCAGCAACACTTCACGCAGACGCAAATTTCACGAACATCTTATTCTGACTTCAAACAGGTAATGGGAACTCGCTTACCAAATTTTGAATCTCGAAATTCTCTTAGTTCGAGCGGTAGAGCGGTTTCAGGGAGACCAATATTCAAAAACCACTTTTTCGAAATCGGTACCCTCGAAAATGTAAAGAACCAAATCTTATTTCGGATATTCGACCCCATCGCAATAAATATTTTCATTAACTTATGCTTCATAATTGGTCATTGAAAGTAAAAGCCTAAGAAAATGGCCGATGTAAACAATGAGAAAAATTCATCCTGTTATCAATTATACACAAAAAGGCATAGGTCTTTAATCTGACTTTAATGGTGTTTATACAACTAATGCTTCAATTTTAAGTCACTGTCAACAACAACAAAAAATTGATGTCAAAACCATTGGGTTCCTAAAGGTGTCCTTATCATCAATGAATAACAATCAAGTACTTAAAACTGTCTCCAAAAGAAAGTGAATACTCAAACTGACATAAGACATTAACTGGACAATGAAAAAAATAACAATAGACTGATTATTTTCTACTGGAAACACTGTGTAGGATTGTATGATATTGATAAGATTGGTGGCAATATTTTAGGTTATTTTATAGATAATTATATTTTTAATATTAAAAATTCATTATTGCATTCTCTAAATAAAAGTATTGAAATTATCGTTACTAATTTCTCAAAATAAAAGTTTAAAATACTCATGAAGTAATAAGATTTTCTTCTGCAATAAAAAGTTATAAATGCTTTTTGTTATTTTAAGAAAACCATAAAATAATTACAGTTTAAAAAGATGGAAGGTAATTGATGATTATTTGAAGTTTTTTGAAGAAGATTATTTGAAGAAGAGAAGAAGAAGATTATTTGAAGTTAGCTAATGGATGATTATTTGAAATTAAAAACAAAATTTTAAAACAATTTTGTACCAAACTAATTTTTATTATAGTAATTACAGAAGCTTCAAATGGTTGAGTTTAAATTTTAAACAATTCAATAACTTTTCAGTTGGGAAAAATTTTGTTTTTATACTAAATTTAAAAATATCTCTTTTCCTTTATTGTAAACTACTACTTTATAGTAAACTTTAAACTACTATAACTAAAATTTTAGTAGTCATATCAACATCATTACTACTCAACAAAAATGAAACACACATCGGTTTTTAATTTCAGAAGATTCAAATGGTTGGCTCTAAATTTTAATTCACTGTTTCAGTTAGGAAAGAAATTTGCTTTAAAACTATATTTTTAAAAACAGCTTTTTGTTTTCTGTATTTAAAATTAACTCAAAAAATATTGCTTTGTAAACTAAATTTAAACTATTGAAACTATAGAATGAGTAGTCATTTCAACATCATTACGAAGCAATAAAAGTAAAACCTATAACTTCCATTGTTGTAGAAGAAAATGCAGTTTAATTAATATACAAACAAAATTCTACCTTTCGAAAGGAATACATGACCCTACTCGCTCGACAATAACTCATGACAAATCAAAACATAAAAATCTGCATTGTTCAATGGAATATAATCATAAAGCCTAAAAATACGTACTTAAGCATATTGCTTCGAAAGTTAATATCGTACAAAATGACAGTTATAAGAAAGAATTTTGACAAATCAAAATTTGATACCGTAGATTTTGATATTATGAAACACAAAACCTTGTAAAATGTATGATTTAACACTAATATGTATTTAAATTGAAATGTGTTAACTCAAGCAGAACTGAGTATCCATTTTCACATTTCACAATTTTGTAATGGAAATTTAATCGATTCCATGTGCAAGACCAGTGAAAACTGAACAAAATAGTTTTCTTTTTTAGTATTTCGCAGTTGAATGATCATAGGAATTGAACAAGGAATTTAGTTTAACTAAATTCCAATAAAGTTTCTTTATTAGAATGGACTTGTTCTAGGTGACTTTAATTTCTTCCAGCTTTCATTACTGCATTGCCTTCGATCAATGCTCCGATTGGTGCTATGTTCCCTCGTGAAATTGATTTGCTAATCGAGGTTCGAGAAACGCTTTGTTTTTATTCAGCATTTCTGATGTCACTCAAGACCTTAGGCATGCCCATTAGGAAATGCAAAACAAAATTGAACTATTTAAAAAATTTCAAGTCCTGTGAGAGTCAAACTAAAGACATCAAATGAGCATGAACTTGCAAACTCAACAACTTTCTTTATTATAACAAAAAAAATTGAGAAAATAACTAGTATATAGTTCCCTGAATGGAAAGTAGTCTTGAAATAAAATATCAAGCTAGCAAATTCCAATGCAATCAAAAGGCATGAAAAAAACCAAAAGACCTATATTTTCAATAATTACAATGGAAATGTTTTAGATGATAGATCTTGTTTTCATTTTTTCATGTTCTGGAATTTCATTGATTGTTTTTGTTTCACTCTCAAAATGACCATAACATTTGAAAAGAAACTAACTTCTCTTTCTATGCAAGCTTTCTTCGACAAATGATCTTAACAACCAAAACCACAGCAAGAAGTTGGCAATTAAAAAAATGATAAGTAAAATATTCTTAGAAAACTCATTTTTGAATACCAAAGCAAAAGTAATTCCAGACGAGAAAAAAAATGAAAACAAGAACGCTGGAGCTGTTGCCATTCACGAAGTGAAACAACAACATTAAACCAAAATCAATTCTTATTTTTTTTTAAAAAAAATCAAGTATTATTCATCATTGTCTTCATGACTCTTGAATTAAAAACATTTATGAATATTTATAAATGATGATAATATTTACAACACCATCCAACCGCAGGCCATCGCACCAAAAGTCGTTTCCGCCATGTTTTTTTTGGCGTAAAACCGCCATTGTTCATGCCAAGTGTCATGGCGGAAGCGGTCATTTAACCAAGCGAATGGACAGAAAAAAGTTCGAAAACAAAGATGTTTGTTTGAATCGGAATTTTGCCTTTCCACGGCTTGTGGTTATGGGGATTTCGTGAAAAAGCTCAATTTTAATTTCCCTTTTTAAAAAGAGTTTTTCGATGTTGTTGCATAAAAAGGCTTAACCTCATTTCAACAGTTCACGGCACAAAGTGGACAGATTTTCTCTTTTTAGTATCGTTTGGGTTTAAGTTAATATTTTCACATGCAATAATTTCCATAAATATGTTTATTTAAGTAATTAATAATGATAATCGTTTTTTATTATTTCACTAAATGTTTTTAAATCTACTGGATATTGTCTTTGATTTAACTTGTTTTAAATTTCTGCCCATAGATATTTTTTTCTCACAATTCTTTCAAACTTTATGTTACATTCTTTAATATGGACATGAAATAATTAAAATAGTTTAATTCTATAATATATGGCATTTCAATTCTAGGAAGTTTAATTTGTTTAAGTAACATTCATTTGTTAAGTTTCACATTTGAAAAAGAGTTTCTATGAAATATTGCATAAGAAGAAATAAATGCCACTTATTGACTAATTTTCCTAGATACGTGATCTTTCTATAATGCTATATGTGTTACGCTAGATTTTAGGATATGCTAAATCTTATATTGTGGTATCAGGACATGGATATTTAGGATTTTGAAATAACTTTGCGATGAAATGAAGCATGCGCATATTAAGTTTATTTCAAACTGTCATCATTTAAACTTTTAGGATGTAGAATATTAGATTAAAAAATTTCCTTGAATGTTTTTCATTTTAAATTATTAAATATTAACTTTACATGGGCATGAATATTTCTATTGCATTAGTATGCATATTATTATTCTTTATCATCTAACGGAAAGAAATAGTAGTTCATCAACATTAATAAAATAAGTCTTTTTTTTTGTAATAATTTGTATTAGAGTCAAATATAAAACACTACTTTCTGAAATTCCAAATTTTAAATTAGTCTATTCATCAGTAATTACAACACGCCCAATTTTCTATGAGTTTTTGAGGATTACACCATAAAGAAGAATTGAACTGGAGGACCTCCGTACTCTGAGTCATATACTTTATATAATATACTGTAAAAAATCCTTAAAATTAAAGGTTTTAAAACTGGAAGTCTTGTTGCCTGTTTTGACTGTTAGTTATACCGAACTGTTAGTTATACTGAAACAATGCATATTAATAACTGTTTAATTATATAACTTTTTATTTATACAAATTTTTCCATAAAATTAATGGGATTTAATTGGAACCACGAATATTATTTTAACGATATTTCTTTTTACCGAGTAGTCAATGAATGCAATATTTAACAAAAATATACTTCAAATTCTTCAAATTAGAAATATTTACTTTAAATCTTACCTGCAAATTCCTCAACGTATCCCATATCAGTATCCTATTGTCATGAACCCTTTCGATTTTGGATGACTATATCCACGTTGGAAGCTAAGCCGAGAGTCAAATTAACCGTTACGCGCAACTCTTCCTCATGTCATTCGATTGTGACGATGGTAGATCGTCGCATCGTCTGCGTTCTATTCGAGGGGAGGGGGTGTACCGGATCAGTGAGCAAAAAGAATGAGGTATGCCCGCGAATAACCGATTTCCGTATTCGATAATTCGAATTATAGTTCTTTTTTATGACAGGTGTGGGTTAAAACGTGTTCGAATGAGAGCGAAAGTGCGGGGGATAGTTTTGGGGGTCATGAACAATAGGTAGTATTTAACCCTTTTTTGTTAGTACATATTGCTTAAAGAAACTTATCGACTGTAACCCTATGAGAGATACATATGTACATAACCATAAATAATAATTAAAAATCCTGATAAACCACTGTCGGTCCCTAACTGTACACTCTTAAAAAACAAAGGAGTGATATCCACTCCTGTGTGAGAAGTGCATTTTTGACACTGGAAAAGAGTGAATATTAACTCAGACTGAGTTAAAATCACTCGATTGGAGTGATATTGTCACAGATTCAACATACAAAGGGCCCACTCGTGTAGGAGAAGTGCATTTTCGACACTGGGGAAGTGAAAATTAACTCAGACTGAGTTAAAATAGCTTCGTTTGTTTTAAGAGTGTAATACTTATATATTCGATGTTTTCGTGACTTTAAGAAATGCAGTCTACAAATAGCGAGTGCTCTCTTAAAAATGTGCCTCTCATTTCAGAAGCAAATACTGACCCTTTTTTTTTGCATTAGAAATTCACAGGCACAATGTACCACACTCATTTTGAAAGGCGCGTTTAGAATAGTTTTGACTCTGAAATTGAGTGCCCCACAATTTACCTTAAAAATTCAGTGGTATTATATATAATTTTTTTCTTAAGCCATAATCACTTATATTGTCTTGAAAGAGAACTTTGCAATTTATGTGGCACAAAAAAAATTAAGTTACATATCTCTGCTCAAAAATAAGTTGGAAATAAATACATTTTAGATAATTTTTAAGAGTGCAACAAAATGTCTCAATAAAAAACACGATTTAATATTAAGTTAAATAAATTTTCTTCAAACAACGCTTTTTCAGAAATGTGCAAGACATCAATGCTCATGTTTTAAGTCTTGAGTGGCAATAGAAATTCTGAATGAAAATAAATTTTGGCGCGATTGGTAAATAAATAGAGAAAAATCTGAAAAAAGCAGGAATGAAAGTTGGAAGTAACAACGTCACCTGAAACAACCCAATAGCGATATTATAATTTCACTTTTTGACATCAAACGCAGTTTTCACAATAAGGCATTTCTCTACTCAGAGCAAGCGCATCACGGTGATTTACGGTTATTTCAGATGCACGCGTACGCATAATCCAAAACAACAAAGAAATATTTCACTATGTAGTACTACATACAATCTGCGTTACATCATTCTTACGACTTGAGCCATGGGCATGTTGTGAAAACATCGAAAATACCTTACTTAAAATCTCATATGAGTTAAAGAAATTGTCTAACGCAATTTTAGCTCTTGAAATTCTTCAGAAAAATTATTTCTATGAATAATAAGAAGAAAACTCTCGATTTTTAAAATTATAAATACCTTAAAGTCCAAACTGTAGTCTCAAAAGGCATGGCGCGTTCAATGAATCTAATTTTATAATAATTTCAAATTTAATATATATTTAATACTTGATATAGAATTTCTTCCTCCATCGGGACTGAAGAAATTTGAAGTGTAAAATAAGGAATTTAATAAGATATAAATTATCTACACATTATACTTACACTTACACATTGTTTATTGTGTAAGTGTAAGTGTATTCTTATGAGCATCAAAATAAAATGGACATATGCCGTCGAAATGACTCAGAACTAATCGATAATATTTTTTTATAAGTTTGATTTTTTTTTTAATTATTTGTACCAGAACTACAATTTTGACTAGAACCACTTTCGAAAACTTTTTTTTTTTTTGCAAATTACAACCTCCGAAATATTTACAGATTCAGATTTTGAAAGATACGTGCATAATTAGTTGCTTTATTATGTAATTAGTAATTAGCATTAGCAATTAGTAATAAGTAATCATAATTAGTAATTAGTAATCGTTGCATGATCCATTATTTCCCTAAATTAAATAATTTTTTGAAATCATCGATTGAATGACTATCCTAACAAATGCAAAGGGAAAAACATTATATTGCCAAGGTAAACAAAAAGGACACCGTAATTTTCAGAATAATCATTTAAATAGTTACGAAATCGGTTACGGTAGATGATCTAATCTGCATACAATCGAATCACAGTTAAATAACTACCATTCGATTATTCTTCATAATTTCGAACTTAAGAAATGCATAGCAGTAAAATGTATCTTTTATTGTATACCATTTCCTTTAAATGCTCTGATTTTCAATGAACAAATGCACAAAATATTTGGATTGAAACTTTTCTTTCAGTGATATCACATCTACAAAGATTCTCTTGAATATAATATTTTACGTGTGGTTAGAGTATCTCCTAGTCTTGTTATTACATAAAGCTAAGCATAATTTTGAAAAATTGATCACTACTAACGCATTAAAGGATATGGGATTCACATTATTGAATTGATAATTCTGCGAATTATACTAATAATAGTTATTTAGCTAACAAGTGCGAAAAGTAAGGTTTTGTTAAGAGTTTGATATTTATTTCACGAGACCGGAGGTCGAGTGAAATAAAATGAAACTAGTAACAAAACCTTAATTCGCACGCGATAGCTACAAATTTTTTTGCAATTCCATTAAAAATATTACAACGGCCATACTATCTTTATTTGGAAGACATTTTGCACATTTTGTAAAATGGATTTTAACGTTCTTAATTTACCAACGGAAATAGTAGAAGCAGCTGAAGCTGCAACACTTAGTTTACTTCCCGAGAAGTCGAAAAAAACTTACGATAATGCTTACAGAAGATTTGAAGATTGGTGCAATTCGGAAAACGTCAACGGAATAAACGAAACTGTGTTATTGGCGTATTTTTGAGAAGGATCAAAGCAAGTGAAATCGTCCTCATTATGGTCAGAATACTCCATGGTTCGAGCACAATTGATGGCAAAGGAAAATATGAATATAAAAACTTATGCAAGATTGCAAGCATTTCTAAAAAGAAATTCCGTCGGATACCGTCCAAAAAAGGCAAAAGTGTTTTTGGAAGAAGAAATGCAACGGTTCTACAAAGACGCCCCAGATGATAAGTATCTTGCAATGAAGATTGTTATGCTTTTCGGTTTATATGGCGCTTGCCGAAGGGATGAAATACACAAACTTACAATTGAGGACATCGAAGATAAAGGTACGCTTTTAATTGTAAATATGGAAGTCAACAAAACAGACCATCCAAGATCTTTTGTTGTCAGTGGAGAAATGGGCGGTGTTAATGTTTTAAATCTATATAGAAAGTATATCTCTCTGCGAAAGCCAGAAACCCCACAGAGTCGTCTGTTTGTTTTTTATTCTAATGGGAAATGTTCGACACAGCCGATAGGCATAAATACCATTGGTAAAGTGCCAAGTAATATCGCCAAATTTTTAAATTTGGAAAACCCGGAACTGTAAACTGGACATGCCTTTCGCAGATCGTCTGCATATCTCCTATCGAATAAAGGAGCAGATATAACAACTCTGAAACGACATGGCGGATGGAAGTCCAATTCAGTAGCAGAAGGATACGTTGAAGAGTCCATTTCGAGAAAAATAAACGTTGCTAATTTGCTGTTTGGCGAATCGGCACCAGACATTCAAGCCAAGAAATCCGAGTTTGTCGTAGGACAGTCATCAGTGCCTTCAGCTAATACTATACAAAACTGCAACAACTGTGAAATTAAGATAAATATCAATTCAAAATAGAATTTGAGCTTTAATGCCACTGCTGATAGCCATAACACGCTTTGAAATATGCTTGTAGATGTAAGCCTTAATAAATATACGTTTTTGAAAGAGCAATAGCAGTTTAATGAAATCATCGAAAAAGCAAAAAGCACTAGTGTGAAAAACATGTCACATGACCTACTTTTCACGCTAGTGCAATAAAGTCCTGTTTTTTAAATTATTCCGCGTGCGAAAACAACGCATTTTTTTAATGAAATTGCAAAAATTATTTTAGTTTTTCCATTTTTCACTATTGGTAACAGTTTTTAACCCTGTAAAGCATGACTTTTTTTCATCCCGAAAAAATATATTTATATCTTTAATACTCATACATTATGGGAAAAAATACTGAAAAAAAAATTAACTGCATTGTCATTTTCAATTTTTAAAATTCTTTCCAAGCAAAAACCAACTGCAAAATTCCAATTTTGATTTTTTAAAAAATGACTAGAAAACTACTAAATATATTTTAAAATAACCCTCTTGAACTATAATTAGTTATCCAAAACAATTGATTTGTATTTAGTACTAATATTATTATACTATGAATACTGCCAAAGACGTAATTTCACAACAGTCAATAACTTCACTCTTTAATTTTGAATACACTTTTACTACTGTCGTCTATGAGGGTTATACTAAAACTTCAAAATGGAATGTGGATGTAAAAACACATATTCGTCGAGAGGGAGCTCTACTTTAATAGATTGAAGTGTATTATGTTATACTTGTTTCCATATGGCAACAGTATGCATTAGAGGGTTAATCATAGCTAAAACATTTTTACCCTCTCTTGGAAAGAGGCGGGCGAGTTACCCGGCTGCACTCTCAGAAATAACACTTTCAATTTTTAACGATTAATGAATCCTCAAGCCTCATTTCGTTAATTTTGAGGATTGTTTCGTCAAACTATCACGTGACTTTTGAGTAAACGCGAATCCTCATTTTTCGATCGTGATTTGACGATTCTGTATCTTGATTTTGAGGAAACTGAATCTCATTGTTGTACTCACATGCTCAAAAATGACGAAATATTTCTTTATATTAGACGACATTCAAATCCTCATAAAAATGACGATTCAAATTTCCTCACTTTGAGGAAACGAAAACTCGGAGCATTTGCCAGTAACGGAATCGTCAAAATTAAGGAAAATTTCGTCGTTTTTGAGCATTCTATTTTAGAGAGTGTCCGGCTGTCCAGCAAACACACATAAGGTTTAAAAATTTAAAATTTTACTAAAGTTAACAATTTGAAGTTTGGAGTAGTCATTTAAAATCATCTGCTACTGAAATATAATCAAATAATTTAAGAAACTAAATTTTAATCTAAACTTAAATTTTAATCAAATTAAATTTATTTCAATTACAAATTAATTTTTTTAATAATCAGTGAAACAAGTTTACACTTCAGCCAACTGCTTATTTCTCAGAGGGTTATAAAAATACATTGGACGTCATCGTAACTTTTCTCACTAAACTTAACATCATTCATATCATCAGAAAAAGTAATACTTCAAAACTCTTTCCTTCTTAATATTATCGTGGTTCACCTTACTTTAGACCCCCATAAGGTGCAATTCACCTGCAATATATGCTTATTCCAGTTTATGAAGCACCTGCTGTTTTTTTTCTCTCCTGGGCTAGTGTGTGTAAATGGGCATGGAAAATCGTGATTATCTGGTGGGCTTTGGCTAGTTTGGCGAAGCATAAGGGATTCATCTCTGCGTGCACGCTGCTTGTCAAGAGTAACAAGAAACAGGTGATAGTTTTTGATATTTAAATGAAGCATGTATAGCTACATGTTGCAATGTTCGTCTAAATTTAAAATCAGTTGTACGAATTTGGTCCTAGTTCTACTAATACAAATTTTTATTTCATCGGTGAGAGCACGTTTAAGTCATATGAAGAGTACACGGGAAGAACCCCTTGATTTTTTTTAGGAGTCTACCTTATGTGTCTCCTTGGCGGTCATTGGCGACAGGAAACCGGTTTTTCTTTAGGTTCTTCATTTGCGGTACAAACGGTCCACTGATCTCTGGCGTGAATCAGGGTTGCCGCGAAAGAAAAGCAAAGCGAGTAACCGGTTTTTTATTCCAGTTTAGGCGATTTCTCACTATCATTGCCAAAAGACCCTATTGAGGAAAGCCTTCTACGAAATCAAGTGGTTCTTCCCGTGTACTCTTCATATAGCAACGTTGTCACTGTTAAAATAAGACGCCAATAAATAATGATAATGAAGTATGTAGTGAAGAGTTAATTTGTTAAATAAACTTATCAAATAAAAATCGACTGACGTTCAGTTAACCTACTTTTATTTAATTTTTTAATTCAAAAGAAGTCAACAAAAATTGAAATTAAGTATTGACATCGTGGATAATTCCCTTTCCCCTTCAAAATTCGGTTCGATCAGTCCTATTTTAAAGCATTCTTTTGTTGTTAGAAAGGTATGAGAGAGTGATTTTCAGAGACCAATCTTTTATGCGGATATCTGTACTCCATTATTACTGTTTATTCTCAAGAAATTAAAACATGAATAACCCCATATGGTATTTCCTTGATTTGAAGCCTAAATCGACACAAAAATATGCTGTAAAAATTATTTGTGAATCAACATATCTCATAACATTTTTTTATTTGTCATTCACATTTAAATTTATTAACATTTCTTTAAGGAATGGAAATTCAAATGAGCAAGTTCATTAGTTAGTCCGTCAATTCCACTATAATGTAACTATTTTATCTTTAAATAATAGTTCTTATTATTTAAAAAAAAATCATAAAAATTAAATATCATAAAATGGAAATAAAAAATTATTATCATTACACTTGGTATCTGAAAGTGATTTCGATAACTCAAATGACCGCATAGTTTGTTATCTCAAAACTAAATGCCTACAATCTTTAACTGCGATTAGTATAAACTTCTCAAATTATTTTTTATAAATAATTCTTTTTTTTTATTTTAAATGATATAGCATTACTCTTAACCGTGATTTTATAATTTTAGTTTCAATATTTTTGGCTAACATTGATCATTTCATACAATGATAGGAAGAAGCGAAGCGCGGTTTAAATTATTTTGCTGACACCAACTGTAAATGTAAACGAAAGTATTTTAATGACAAATCAGTTTTGCTGACCTACATATAAAATTTTAAACGCATATAAATTTATTCGTATCCCAATAATAACCTTTTATAGGCCATCGGATGAGCATGAGATAACTTTACTTACAGTTTTTAATAAAGCCGTGACAATGTTAATCACTGCTGCAGTGGTAGTGTACTACAGCACATTTTTATGCACTTTTAAGGGGACAGGGAACAAGATGAAAACTCAAAATATCTAATTTTCTTTTGATCACTAAAATAAATATTTACAAAAAAAAACTTCTATAATCCATATTTGAATCTAGGGATGGAGTTTGCAAATTTCAATATAACTTTGTTGCCAGCTTTAAATGTCATTATTCCAAAACACTAATTTTCAGCCTTAAGGAACACTTTTTTCTGTTTCAATTTTACTAGAAGGATTGAAATTTTCTGTGATATAGTATACATGCCCATTTAACAAAGGGAACCTCAAGTTTGACGATAAAACATTCATAATTTTAAGATATTAAACTAAAATGAAATTTTGCGCATTTCTTAAATGAGAAAAATCCGACATCACAGAAAATTTTAACCTTTCTAGTAAAATAGAAAAAAAGGAAAAGTGTACATTAAGGCTGAAAATTTGTGTTTGGCAATAATGACATTTAAAGCTGGTAACAAAGTTGTATTGAAAATAACTACCAAATTTGTAAACTCCAGCCCAATATTCAAAAGTACAATATAAAAGTTTTTCGAAAAGGCATGATTAAGTAATAAAGTTGAAATGAAAGTGCGATATTTTGAGTCACCGTTTTTGTTCCCTGCTACCTTAATTCGCATAATATTGCCACTACTTGAGTGAAAACTGCAGATAAAACCGTAAGTACGGTTTTTGCTTCTGTCGCGTGTGGAAGATCCAATTGACAAGCATTTCCACTTTTTATCATCCGGTACCATCAATTAAGCAAACCGTTATAGTATTTAAGAGAACCATATGAAACGGGCCGTTAAATAGTAAGTAATGACTTTTTTGCCTTTGAACCATATAGAGAAATATTTGTTTTTATTGCAAAATAAACGAAATTAAACTGAACAAAAGTCTGTGGTCAACATGTATGCTTTTTTTAATATAAGACCCTGGGTAAGAAAAAATGTTCTGCTGCACTGTTATATTTCGATTGCAAATAACGAGCAGGGTGTATCAAAAGAGATCTCTTTAATATAGACTCAACCCATTTTTTTGTCACTCGTTGGTAATGAGTTTTAATAACATACAGTCCTATGCTACTATATCGGTAAGTTTTGTAAATGACATTATTGTAATATTATACACCTAGAGTTATATATTATACAATCTATCGTAAACTAAATGATTATCCTTAACCCTCTAATGCATAGTGTTACCGTTCGGTAACAAGTTACATAATCCACTTTATTCTATTAAAGTAGACCTCAATATCGACAAATTTGTATTTTTTTCATCTATTACATTCCATTCTGAAGTTTTAGTTAATAATAACCCTCATAAATGACAGTAGTAAAAGTGTATTCAAAATTAAAGAGTGAGGTTATTAACTGTCGTGAAATTACGTTTTCTGGCGTAAGTCAAAGTAGAATAATTTTAGTACTAAATACAAATAAATTGTTTTGAAAAATTATATATAGTTAAAAAGGGTTATTTTAAACTATATTAAGTAGTTTTCTAGTCATTATTATCAAAATTGGAATTTTTAGTAGGTTTTTGTTACATGGAATTTTTTTTTAAATTGAAATTATTTAAAACCTAATGCAGTTAAATTTTTTTCAGTATTTTTCCCATAAGTATTGAAGATACATATATATTTTTTTGGGATGAAAATAAAAAATCATGCATTAGAGGGTTAAACACTGCTAACTTAAGTTTTCAATCATCTAATGCATACTGTTGCCGTTTGGCAACAAGTAACATAATCCGCTTTATTCTATTAAAGTAGAGCTCCCTCTCGACAAATTTTTCATCTATTACATTCCATTTTAAAGTTTTAGTTACTAATAATCCTTATAGGTGACAGTAGTAAGAGTTTATTCAAAATTAAAGAGTGAGGTTATTAACTGTTGTGAAATTTCGCTTTTGGCTCTCTACAAGGTATAATAATATTAGTACAAAATACAAATAAATTGTTTTGAAAAATTAATTATAGTTAAAGAGGGTTATTTTGAAGTATATTTAATAGTTTTCTAGTCATTATTATCAAAATCTGAATTTTGTTGTTGGCTTTTATCAAAAGTAAAAGTTTTAAAAATTGAAATTATTTAAAATCTAATAAGGTTAAATTTTTTTCAGTATTTTTCCCATAATGTATGAGTATTAAAGATACATATATATTTTTTGGGACGAAAAAAATTCATGCAAGGGTAACAAAAATTCTAAATGCAAAAAAAAACACTTACCTATAGAACAGACGGCTTCTTCTCTGCCGCAACGCTCCGAATCACATACAGTTCAACTTTCACGACAAACAACGAAAAAAAGAAACGTTAGAGGAAATACAAATCAACAAGAAGTAAAACTCCAAAAAGCCGCACTCGCGTTCGAAAACTATGTTCCAGGGTTCTTCCCAATGTTTTCATGCAACTGAATCTCTGGAAGTTCTGAAGCCGGTAGAACGCATGGAATAATAAAATAAAAAGCAGACGAAAAATCACCCTCTCACTGCAAACCGCGAGGTTGTTTGTGAAAAGTGAAATGAAAACTCCGCCGCAAAATTCGGGATGAAAGGAAAAGTGTGGTCACGTGACTTGGTGACGTAACTTTCCATCTTCACGGATCGCCTCTTTAATTTTCCACGGAATTGTGTATGAGAATTTTCGAATTTTATGTCTTTTTTTGGCATTTGTTGGATTGTGTAAAAATTATAGGAATGTGTTTGCCTACAATGTGGTATCAATTTTAGTTTCCACACTACGTTTATAACGTAAAAAGTGGAAGGTTTTATAATCGTTCAGTCCGTCTGTCTGTCCGTCCGTCCGTCTGTCCGTCACCCACTTTCACAGAACGAACCAAAAGTCGCACAAACAAGTGTGATAAGTCATTTTAAAGCAAAAAATCGGACTAGGTTACATCCCAAATTTCATTAATAAATTTTAATTAGAAGTATATTTAAAATTTAAATAACTAAAAATTTAATCTACATTGAAATAACATGCAAATTCCATTTCATTCAATATTTTCACTGTTGCCATTTCGTCAAACGTACGACAAACTTTATTTTAAAAAAAATAAAACCTTTGAAAGAATATTTATTTATGCGTATAATTCGGTTTGGATTGTTGTAATATCACAAATGCGTTCTTTTGATGGTTCATTATATATGTATGAAGAAAGATGTATACAGAATTCTAATTAAGAATAATAAATATGCAAAGTTTCGCTTTTATTTTTAAAGCATAAATTTGACTAATTATATATTTTTCGAACTGTAAATTAAATTGTGTCAACTAAAAGATATTTATTAAAAAAAAATTGCATATCATTATTCTACGAATTTCAAACAAATTTAGCAAACGATAATGAGTAATTTCTAATTTGCTCAAGAATATTAATGAAAATAGTTAATTTTGGCGTATAAAATGTTGAATTAGAAGTTCCTGTTAGGCGAATTTCTTTCTCAGGTGTATAAATAGTGTGTGTTTCTTGTGAGCATTAATATTGTGTGGAAGCGGTTTAAGTGACAGATTCTGTTACAAACCTACTTGTTTATTCTTAAATTTGGCATCTTATCCCATAAACAACGACACGGCTACATTAAATACAACTCTTTCATTTCTTATAGACACGTAAACTTTAAGTTCTAAATTCGTTTTTCGTGTAACTTAATTTATCCTTCATAAAGTATTCACGACTAATGTCTTTGTTTTATATTTTTAATTTAGATAACGTTTTGAGCAGAAAGCTCATTTTCGCGTCCGAATGTATTTTAACATAAAATATGTTGAAAACAGGATAATTTTTGTAATAAATTTTCTAAAATTAGTTCGAAAAACTTAAATGTAACTACTTTATTTAATTACTAAATCTTTAAAAAGTGTGAATATTCCTTTAGTTATTTTTAATACATATGTATGAAAATGTTTTACATACTAAATTTTAAAATAAATACTTATAAAATGCATTCATTATTAGACGAGACTATTCACGAAATAACTCTCGTCACTTGATCAGGGTTCTAAATTAAGATTCGCTCATGGCTATGTTAAAACTGTTAGGAGGGTAGAAGTACACAATTATCATTAACAAAACAACGCAAATTTTCTATTAATTAGCATTTTAATACTTTAATCCATCATGAATCAAAATGTCAAAAGATCTTCAGTTCAGCATTCTATCACCAATATTGCAATTTTAAACATTTGACATGTTTTAGCAAACTGTTTTAGCAAAAGAGGGCTGTTTAAAGAAAACAGCATATAAATAAATATTTTTTTGTGGTTTCAGATATATATGACTCTTAATCTTTGGTAATATGCAAAATTTCTGCTTGCATCCACTCAAAAACACTACAAACTACCGAACACATGTATTCCTCAGTTTTGATTCCTGCTATTTCCTGGTCTTTCGTCGAACTGCATCTTGCAGCTATACAAAAACCTCGATTAATTACCTCATCTTTTTCCTAATGACTGACAAACTATATTTCTGTAACGGTAAAAAAAGAAAGAAAACAGACAACCAAATGACGTTTTACCTCTAAATACATTTCCTTTTACCTATTGCTATGAGAACAAAAACCCTCAGAAGTACAGCCAATTATTATTTTGGATTCACTTTTTATTGTTTTGTTTATCCATCTATGCTTTATGAATAGGTCTAAAACATTTTGTATTCAATTGTGCGACCTTTCATGTTCTCCCTAATGAGTTTTTATTATTTTAGATGAGCTTGTCTTTTTGAGGCAATTTTTTGTCGATTATATTCATATTGTGTGTTTTATTGTAACATAGTTTTGTTTAGTAATGGATTTTTTATGTTTGTATATTTCTTTGGTTTGAATTTGGTGATAACAGTTGTACTTATTGTGCTATTTCTATTACGCAAACGTATGTTTATTATATTAAAAATAAAAAATATTACATATTTTCAGGGTTATGCTGTAGTAAAGACTTCAAGTTGGCGAAAGGCACATAATTTAAGGATATAATTTTTATTAGACGGGAGGGGCATTGTTAATTTGTAATTTTTTTATAAGCTAGGGGTGTCGTGTGCAACACTACACGACTTTTACACATTCACTACTCAATAAATCAATGCATTTAAAATGTAATAATAGTAAATATATGCCCTATAAGGTAATTTCAATAACTGTAATACCTAAAAACTCCTATAGCAGCTACCCTTTGCGCACGTGCGAGCCTTTTAATGATCTTAATGTGAAGTACTAGATACTCAGTCGAAGGAACATTTACTGGAAACTCGATACCATATCGCGCCTTATATCATGTCTCCCAATTTTCCCCCTGTTTATACTTTTTTCAATGTGTACTTTCCTTAAAATCGATTTTAATATTGGTGGCTAAGTTCATCTAATATTGGTGAGATGTAAACAAACTTTATTTCTTTGATATTTGCCGGAAAACAAGTTTTAACGAGAAAAATCAAAGTAGCTAACTTTATATGAAATTTTTACCAGAAAATGAATAAAATATTATATTATCTGTGCAATAATGTGTAATGTTTATAACAGTTAATATTAAGTCCTTTCGAAATTTTTATTTTTTTTAGAGTACAGTTAAATTATTTAATATTATTTAATTTTATCTTTCAAATGCATACTGTGCTTCAGTTTAAAAAAAATTGTTTTGAGCATAAATACATCAAAAATATAGTATTTATCAAGTCGCTTGTTATATCGCGGTTTTTTGCTTGCCTCCCGGGAAGCGTGTTATAACGAGGGGTTTACTATATTTGAAGTATGTATCTCTTATCGGTTTTTCAGTAATACCTTTGACCGAAGTAGTTTTATAGACACTGACAATTGCACATGTGTGATATTCTTGAAAACCTTTTTATGACATTCGATATGTACTAAGAACTCGTATACCAAATTCAAAGTCCGTGTCTCTCTTAGTCCGAGCTGTAGAGTGGTTTTATGCAGACCAAACTTCAAAAAATACTCTATTTAGAATCAGCACTCTCCAAAACGTGTAGGAAACACAAAATATTTATTTTGTAATTTTGACTTTACAGCATTACTTATATCTCATATAAGGTAATTGAAAGTAAAAAGTCAGATATAAGATATATAAAAGTTTTAGACAAACATATTTGATTACCAAAACAACCAGAGGGACCAAAACAAAAAAGGACTAAATTTGCCCAGCAGAAAGTCACAAAATTCTGCAAATACAATCTTCGATACATTTTATACCCGATCTAAATTTCAATATATCAATGCTCTTTATAAATTTTAATTTAATAAAACACATTTTATTTTTCAAAAATATTCAAGTGCATAATTTTTTAATATAATTCTAATGAATTAATTGTTTACATTAAGTTACACAATCTTATTCAAAGTCTCTTACGCACTTACCTAACCGATTGTTAGTATTTCGAACTGATTTTATGAGGTTGTATTTTTAACACCTACGCAGGAAAAAGCAATAAATTCGTCTAGAACTGACATTTATAGGTAAAGGCTTGGTAAAGTAAAAAAAAAACCTACACCCCTTAAAAGAAAAAGAACTTATGTCCTTTGCAATAGCATTCGACTGTGGTTTATTTAATGCTAAGGGTATATAATTTTTACAATTCTTTAACTCTCTCAGTCTGCTGAAAACCCCAATTGACTGTTTTAAATTCATTGTAAATACTAGAAATATAGCAAATGCGTCATTGCGGTATTACAAAATTATTATATATGTGCTATTAATGCTTATTTTCAATAATTTGAAGGAATAAGTATCACGTCATCAAAAAATAACATAAAAAAAGATTATCTACATTTTTTTTCGAATTACATATGCTTTTTTTGCATGAAATTATTAACAATTTCAATTATAATTTCTTTTAAATTATCTATACCACTGCTTATGACTCATTTATGGAATGATAGCAGCAAATATGTGTAGGGCAGGCATTTCAGCCTTGAAAACGAAATCCCAAAGTAGGACGTTGTTGTCATCTCGTCAAAAGTCGAAGTACTTCGACAGTTCTTTAAAATAATAAGCACCATCCTGATTCATCACATCAACCTAATACTTCACAGGAAGGGACAGTTCGCAATTTAATGTGCTATTTCAAGGTTCCCTATTAAACTAAACTAATGTGTTACTAATGTTTATTTTTTTTAAAAAATCAGGGATACTTATCACACTATCCTATAAGTAGTCAAAAACGTACTTTATCATTTTTTGAATTTCATATGATGGATTCGATATGATGGAATTTCATATGATGGATTTGCTGGAAATTATGAAAATTTTATTTAATTCTAGAAAGGGTGTTAACTTTAAATTTTTGAAGGGACAAGTACCGCGAAATCCTATGATGATGTCGAAAAAATACTTTCTTTATGCATTCTACAATTCATATGCTTTCTTTTGCATCAAAAAATTAAGACCTTTAAGACTTATTTATGGAATCGAAGCTGCGAAAATGTGTAGGGCAAGAAATCTAGCCTTGAAAACGACGGAGTTGTCATTTCGTCAAAACTCGACGTACATCGACAGTTCTGGAAAAATAATAAGCACCGTCCTGATCCACATCACCTGAAACTTCACAGGAAGTGTGATTAGCTCCCGAAAACCGAACATTCGGACAGATTTCTCACACACTTGAGTGAATTTCGTAAGGTTACGTCGAAAAAAACGTTAGGCTTAACATTTGTCAGTCGAACCAAGGCTACCCTAATTTATGCCTACACGCTTGACTAAATTTCTTATTAGAAAGTTATTTTTTAGGCTCTTGTAAGGGTATATATAACACGAAATAGCCAGGCAATTTCCACATTTAATAAAGGGGAAATTTTTTTTAGTAAAAGACAATATTTTGAATGTGACATTGGAAAACTAATTTGGGTTTTTAGTTGCATTGTCAGCTAAACCACATGTAAATATCTCAAGTAAAACTGAAATCCAATTTCCAATTGCGACGTTTCACTATTGTTATAATATTGGGACTGCGTCGTAATTTTGTTACGCCCATTTATTAAAAAATATATATCTGTGAAACCTATTATTCAACCTGAAATTAAAAATAACCTTCGAAATGAATTCCGAGCTATAACTGTACTTTCCGTAAAAAAAAGTTTATGTATGTGATAAGGTGAAGTCCTAAAGGTACCTTTAAGGTGTAAGTCCTACTTGTTCCACGTCCTAAGTGTTTATACAAACGCTAAGGGTCCGCACTAAATAGTAAGTTACTATTTAGTGCGTACCCAAAGCGTTTTTATTCTTAACAAGTTGACCAAATTGACAAGATGGCATTGATTTGCGCCTAGAGAGTGTAGGCTTTTTAGCCCGTTACCCCGCTCGCCAGATGAGACAGTCACAAGAGACACACAAAGAAGGACGCCACAAACACATAGACAAATAATAACATTTATTGACAAACACAAACATCTATGCCTTTAAATTTTTATGCCTAAGAATTTTTTTCTCAGCAATTAAGTATTACTTTTACAAAATAGTTAAAGTCGTTAAAAGTGTTTAATGTACCACTGTAAAAAAAATTTGCACCAATATGTCGTATAGATTTTCAGAAAAACCATTCTAAAAAAGGACTAACCTAACATTACAGGCTATGGGAGATCTGCGAGATTCCGGGTTGCCTTAAAGAATCGGTAAACTGCCTTCTTATAATGGGTAGTGGCTCGAATGGTAAATTCCAAAAACAAAATTATTTTGACAAACTCCAATTCAACTTTTGTAGACATAACCCAAAACAGACACATTTTGAACGTCAACGTAAAATACAACCCAATATAATCGTTTATAAAACATGTCATTAAAACACCGCTATTCCCACCGGCGTAATTGCGTAAATTGGGGCATTGCAGTGAATTCCAGACTTTAACCCGAGTGTGTGAAAAACGAGTAACTTGAAGGTGTTGGATTCTCTGCATTCGTGCAGTTTTAATAACACCAATGGAATTCACGATGATCAAAGTCTGTTTCGAACATAAGTTGGAAATCAATCTTCAAAAGTGTTTGTGAATATTTCTGACTGGCTAAATTTAGTTGAATTGCATTGGACATACAAGCTTGTGTAAATTGTATTATAGAAACTAAAAGCAAAAATATATATACTTGTTAAGCGTTTTACTATAACGTTGCTCGAAGTTAAATTTGGAAGCGTCTTCGTCACTTGAATAGGATTTTAACCCTGCAATGCCTGGGGTTTTTTTTCATCTCGAAAAAATATATATGTATCTTTAGTACCCATACATTATAGGAAAAATACTGAAAAAATAACTTTATTGGATTCAAATAATTTTAATATTTAAAATTTTTGCCAGGTGGCAAAAACCAACTATAGAAAATTCCAATTTTGATATGAGTAGAAAACTACTAATATGAGTAGAAAACTACTAATATGAGTAGAAAACTACTAAATATATTTTTAAATAACCCTCTTGAACTATAATTATGTTTTTAAAAACAAGGAGGTTGCATTCTCAAATTGAGCAAAGAAAAGGTAAAAAATTACCCAAAAAAGTTGTAAAAATTTTTGGGGTATGAGAATTTCGCGTATGAATAACTTGCAAAACATGAATAACTTGCGATATAAAAATTTAAAAAATCTTGCAAAAACTTGCGAATTTTAGTACGCATACGGGGAAAATGTGCAATAAATACTCACAACTTATTTTTGAATCAATTTTTTTTTTGCTAAATCTACACGTTCTTTAACAGAATTTAAGTTTTGTTTAAGCTAATAATTTCTAAAAATGACTGTTTTTAATATCAGTTTTCTTCAAAAAAAAATTATCTGTGGGCACGTTCTGCTTACCATATAAATATCAAGATTTAATTATTACTAGAACTAAATACTAAAAATACTTTGTTGTCAAAACATTATTGTAACATACGTTACGAATAATCAAAAGCATTTTACATATTTTTAGTAATTTTTTAGAAGTGTGAAAAAAATTCAAATAACACAAAGTGTCTAACATCATTTTACCCAACTCTTGTAGTATCTCCTTCTAGCTTGATAGCGAAATTTTTTGGGGTTATAGCAAAGGCATCTTCTACTTTTGATGCTGCCATCTACTATCAAAGCAAGAAACTAACACTACTTATAAAAAGATGTATCCATGCTGCCATCTCTTAAGTGCTTAATAAACTAAAATTAAGCATATGACGAGGTAGGGGCAGACTCGCGTTTCAACCCGGCATTTCTTGCATTGTTTGCAAACTAATACTTAACCTTGTGCGACAAAGTTAATTTTTAGTCACAAAAAAAAAGTCATTCAATGATGTGCCTAGTAACTTTAAATAGAATAACCGAAACTTGAAACTTTATTTCGGAAAAAAATCAGCCCCAATAATTTTTATATTGGCATAATTTTAAAAAAAATTCAGTTATTTTGTTTAGTTTGGCTAAAAGATACATTATAACAAATGTAATAAATTGTTGGTAAATCCAATGTAAAAATGTTTAAGATATTGGTACTATTATCCCTAGTATCGTATTAATTAACTAATCAAATCCAAAATTTCGAAAAAGTTTAAATATTTTTTTTTCCTTTTGTGCAGCTATACGTATTGGCGAACCAGTGGAAACCAACTCATAAAAAATTTTAATTTTTTTTCAGTGATTTTTTTTTAGAAACTTAAAATACTTTCTAAATATGCGAGTATTTCATTAAAAAAAAATTTGAAAAATAACAAGGATATAGCTTTAATTATAAAAGCTATGAAACTTTTTTTTCTTCATAGATAACAGCACTACTCTTTCCCTAGGTTATACATACAAACTGTTAATACATTGTATATATTGTAATATAGATGGCGCCAGGAACTAAAAATGTTTTTAAACAACTTTCCTTTTTTTTATTCGAAAGAAATGTATGTAATGTCAGGGCCTGCTCCAGGAAAACCCGGACTTTTGGCACTAACCTATTTTGGGGGCCCCTTTACGGAAAATGTTTTGTATGATTTCCAAAATGATGGTGCAATATTGACCTGTGTATCAAATTTTGCTACGGTTTTATCGGCTGCCTTATAAATATCGATAAAAAAAATCCAGATCGGCCAATTTATCATTCATAACCAAGAAAAAAAACAAAGTGCAATATAAGAAAAAAAATTTTAGTTCTCTGATATTTTGGGGTTTTACGGCATTTACCCCAATAGAAACTGAAATTTAGGGGCCCCTAAAATTTGGGGGTCCTAGGCCCGGGCCTAACAGGCCTTATGGAAGAGCAGGCCCTGTGTAATGTAAAAATAGGTTTAGTTATTTTGAAGATTGTGAGCGTAGCTTCATTTCATAATCGTTCTAGCGAGCACATATTTTTATTTTAAAAAGGTTTGACCCCAGAGACACATCTTTCATACTTTTTCGTCTGTCGACAAAATGTTCATTGAATTATCACTGATTGAAATTTAACATTTAAATCACTGCTGTCGCGTCGACAATGACATGAGGAACTATTTATATAAAGTTATTTTTTATTTTTTTGATTGACCATTAATTGTTATTTCGAATCAATGTGTTCTACTTTTTACATTAAGACTTGTTAGTAGTTATTTACATTTCTCCATTTATTGCTGCAATTTCGAACTACAAATGAAGCAAACGAAAAAAAATATTGAGCTTATTTGCGAAAGAAAATTAATGAAAACAGTTTAAATTTAGTTTAATTGTTGTGTTTGTAGTTAAATTTCTAAGTGGAAGCAGTTCCAGATGCGGTTATAGATGACAGTTACTGTTAAAAATCTACGTATTCGCCTATAAAAGATAGACTATATTACTTCTTTCAGAACTTCTAGTTTTACGAAAAGTTTCTTGAAAAATATTTCGTAAGGGTTATCGTTAATTTGTTCGGTGCATTCATTTTTTTTTAATAATCGAATAAACAAGTTTTCCTTTCATTCATTCTTTTGTTTTTGATGGTGTAATTCGATTTTGTTTTAGTTTTTTCTTCTCAATTTTCAAAAAGATTGATGAGCCCGGTTTTTAAATAAAATTTCGAGAATAATTTATAGGTAAAATATGTAATATGTCAATAATTGATATGCAATAAAAATAAACAATTAAATTATTAACAATAAACAATTAAATTATTAACAGAAGACAATTAAATTATTAACAGAAGACAATTAAATTATTAACAATAAACAATTAAATTATTAACAGTAGATAATTAAATTATTAACAATAAACAATTAAATTATTAACAATAAACAATTAAATTATTAACAGTAGACAATTAAATCATTAACAATAAACAATTAAATTGGGACCAGGAACTGTACTATTTTTCAGAATATGCAAGTAGTGTAATAAAGAATAATCAAGTATGTATTTCAAATTTTTTATTCTTTCGGATGATAAAATACAAAGATAAAAGTAAGTACAAATGAACATTTAAATTGACTAAATAGTTATCAACTTCAAACAGACAATAATTATTAAAAATGAAAGCCTACATAGATTTTTTAAGCAACCATTAATACTATGTAATGCAATACACTAAAAGAAAAATTGTATTGATTACAATTCCATAACTTTAAAAAAAAAGTTAAGAAGTGTTATCAGTCACATAAAATCAAAGTTTGACAAGTAATAAACGGTATATCATTATAACGTACATTTTCAGCTAGTCTTCCACACCAACATTTAAGAATCTTAATACAATAGATTTCTCGCCAAAAAGCCTTAAATAGTACATTGAGATAGCACTAAACGCATAAAACTGTATTACAAGTTGCTTTTCTTATAAGCAATGATGTAAAAATTTATTAGAAAAAAATATTTTTTTAAAAGGACAAAACTTTTAAAAATATAAAATAACAAGATAAAATTATTCTATACTTTTGAGAGAAAAATCTAGAATTTTTTTATGTTATCTTTTTGATTATTTTTATATAAATGTTTTAAATATAAATCTACAAAAAATGAAATATAAACATTATAAATTTAGTTATGTGTCACAAAGTTTTTAATTATTTGTTATTAGTTCAAAAAATATATAACACAACATCTTCCCTTGTTTAGAAATTGTGCATTAAGACATCCTTATAATAAATAAACATATAAGTTGAGTACAAATTTTAAAACACCTTGCAGATAAAACCACACCAAAAAGTACGTATGCAAATTTAATATTCTATTCAATGATTTTTACAATATTCTTACAAATAAGTAAGCAATTTGATTTGAAACAACTTTCTCAAAAAGTGTAAAGATTTCGCATAGAAATTGACTTTCATAAAAGCGCAAAAATCGCTAGAAAAGCTGCAAAAAGGCAGGCTTATACAATATGCAAAAGACAATATGCCCAAAAGCGATTTATACGAAAAAAATGATAAAAATATTCCTGTTCAATCTGATAAAATATATATGATTTTCAAACTTCTGAATATATAATAGATTAGGGGTAAAATACAATATTGTGCAAATATCACTATCAGTATCCATTTCCCTAGCATGTGTTAATATTGAGTTGTGATTCCACTAAAAAGCAACCTCAAACATTAAACAAACCTACTGATTAGGGTGGAGTGAAAAAAAAGTTTTTATAACATTTCTAATAGTTAAGAAAGGTTGTTTCACATCTTACTGAATCATGATATATATTTTTTTTCAAGTTTAAGTTTAATTATCAGGGTCCCCAACGAATTTATAAGTACGAATATGCTGGCTATACTACTGATATCGATGTCCAAATCCCATACTTTGAATAAGTCCGATAATATGGATAATTGATGCATCTGTAGCTTAGTCAAAACATGGCGTATGGCCAATGTAAGGACAAGGGCTATTTTTCTATTGGGCTGTGGATTAATTATTAAGTTGATGGTTTCCAGGTGACGTAGTACCTTCCAGCTGTCATTCCTTCCTTTCTTTGAACAGTGCCTCGATGGGTGCTCTGTTCCCATGTGATATTTATCCAGCAATCGAGGCTCAATAAAAAAAATTAGCCCATAGATATTCCCTTTACAAAATTTTCAAAATTATATAACTTTATGTATTGATAAAAATTAATAACGTTTTCTATTAAAATCTAAACATGAAAAGCATAAATAACAGGTTTGTTTAACATTGAACCGTCTTTTCTCAATGTGACTCCTATCTTTTCAATTGAAAACAGCAAACGAAAAGCGATGAAGTAATAAAGAATCTTGCATATGACTGCTATGGCACACTTATTAAAGAGTTTTTGTCTGATGTTTTTCTCAGCCCATCTTGTAACCACGGAAAGAGAAGAAGGCACTTATCAAATACAGAACAGAGTTGACGAGACCCAGTACCTGAAAAATAAGATTAAATTAAATTTTATTTTAATTTCTACACCATAGAAAAAAAAATTGTCATTAGGCACAGAGCAAAAAAAAATTAACTTTACAGGAAAAAAAACTACCGTTACATTCCTTCATAAGTTGTTTTTTACGTAAAAATATACAGTAAGAAAAACAATTTTTTTTTTTTTTTTCAATTTCGTCAGAGTAGTACACTTATACGATGCAAAAGTTTAGACAATGACGTTATTTAGCTGTAAAATTTAGAATTGTGATTGTAGAATTACAAAACACCCCTAAATATATTATTATTAAATGAATATTTTGAAATGCCATAATTGAAAAATAATTTGTTTGATTTGCTATAGCAAAATATTTTTTTCATAATAAAAAAGTTATGAAAGTTGACTATCTCTGCTTTGTACTAAATGCAAAATAGAATATGTCGCTATTTTGTGATTTTATATGGGAAAGACTGCACTTTTCATCAAGAAAATTGGTCAATGCATGCCTCTAAATCCACGGATTCGTTTCAAAACTTTTAAGGTGATGGACTGATAGGCATTCGGTTCGTTTTTAGAGATTGTAGAATTTGTACATCTGAAGCAGATATAATTTGAATAAAGATTTAAAAAAGCTATATTCTCTGTTTGATGCAAAATTAAACCAATATCTTTATTAAATCTGTTTAGTTCACCGAATATCTTTTTTTTTAAATTTTCGTGCAAAAAAATTAATTCATCAATAAGAATGCGAAATTAGGCCATTATCTACTTTAAATTAGCATAATCGCGCATTTGTGTCTAAACTTTTGCATCTTACAAAATTTCATTTTATGCGGAAAAAAATATTATTATGGCAAATCAAACAATTATAATTCAATTATAGCATTTCAAAAAATATTTCTTTAATACATTTAGGGGTGTTTTGCAGTTCTACTATCACAATTCTAAATTTTACAGCTAAAAAACGTCATTTTCTAAGCTTTTGTATCGCAGAGTAGAATGTAACCAAACAATCTTTTTACCTGTTTGTTGAAACTCTGTCTGCCAAAATAGCTCAGTTGGGAGAGCGTTGTACTGAAGATAGGGGACTTAAATTTTGCTTACAATTTGCATGTTAAAAAACAGCTTTTGCTTCAAAATTACTAATATTTCGTATAAAATAAACACATTCTTTCCTTAAATCAAACTGTATTTTTCTAGCACCTAAGTTTTTTTTCTTCCTAAAAACAACACACTATACGTTTCTTTTTTTTTTTAAAGGTATTTTGGATATTACATAAACGTATACTTTTCTGGCTATAACAGGGGAATTAATTTGTATTGTTATAAGAAATATAGTATAACATCAAGGACTATGAGCGGTTCAAGGGGCCGAACTTTTATGGCGCAATTACAGAGTTTGATCTCGATCGTCTGTTCTCCTGGAGCAGCTGGTTGGTAGACATATACATTCAGGTTTGTGTGCTTGTTCAGAAACACGCTTATAAACCTTCGTCAAGTAAGACAGATAAAACACACACATAAATGACAGATGCTGCCATCTATCGCCATCTCCGCAATTTAGTCATGTCCCTGAAGGAGAGGGAAATGGTCTCCAAGAGCCTGTACCCGAGAGAAACCGCGCCATGACAGCCGACAGGACTTTCGGAGCCACAGATTTAACGAGCACGTACTCCGCATATACTCGGTGGGTCTTCAGCGGTATCGGGACTCCTATGCCGAGAACGAAGCCTTAACCACTAGGCTACCCATGGCTCCAGCTCCTGGAGCAGTGCATCCAATTTTGCTTATTTTTTAACATTTCAGGCTGCCCTAAACTCGAAGTGGAGCTTGACCAAGGCCGATTATGTTATAGTAATTCAATCCCCACTCACCGCGGCGGCCATCTTCCCCTCGTACGTGCTCGTCTTGTAGTGTTTGTTTTGGCTGCTGACCGTCACGATGAGGGCCAGGCTGGCACTGATGTAAAAGATGAAGGCGAACACGTGGTACAGGAACTCCTGAAAAACACAAACAGGAGAGTTAAGCTATATTCTGATAGTTGGACAAGTTGGTCAATTCTCAAAAAATATTGTGTTGACTTTCAATAAAAAAATTGCGTTTTTCCAGTCATTGCAAGTAGTTTTGAAACACATGTATTCTTCCGATATGTAGTTCAGCATCTGCTTTTGAAGTTTCAGGTAAATTGACAACAAAAGCTTCACAACTATGTTTTAAATGTAACTGTTTTTCCCCCCCTTCCACACTACGACAATCAAAACAAAAACTAACAGCGCTCGCATGCTTGTACAAATTGTATGTGGATGCGCGCGCATTTGTTGTCAGTTTTTGTTTAGATTGTCATATTGTGGACATAGCTCAATAAAAATTTCGCAACATAACATAGTTCGGGGTTTTTTTATGGATATAATAATAGTCTCCCCTCGCGATCGTATTCGTGGTCCAACAACAGAAATTCGTGCTCGTAAGTCATCAACACAATTCTTCGATTAAAATCACACTATATTGTAATGTTGCCGTTTTAGCACAACACTTTTATTCCACTAACGTTGCTTGAACGCAAGTTTATCTTTTCTAAGTGTAAAAAACCAGCAACACCAACGTCTAACTAAAATTCTCAACAAAAAAAACTTGAGTTCAAAAAAGAAATGTAAAGGTGCTTGAGTTCGCAACATCATTTCTATAAATACAAGTTTTGCGCCTCGTCTCTCCGAAGAGTCTCTTCGCTGAAATTGCACTCCCACGCAACATGTCTTGACTTATGTGGGACAAAAAGCGCACGCTAGGGTCTTAGTAAAAGGATGAGACTACGCCCTGCTAATGCGCCCTGAATTGGGCTCATATGGGGCGGCAGTATAGGAGCCGCCCTTCCAACATAGCACACAGCATCCCATACCTGTACCTTTAAACAGAGGGCTATACTGCCGTAGGCGGGTAAACTGCAGAAATCGCAACAATGCATTGGATCATTGTTGCTGTGAAATTATTATACTTTCGGTATGTTTTCTTATATGTTCGAATTATTGAGTTCTTGCAACAATGTTTCAAGTCATTTGTCTAGTTACTGCAATTTACCTGGCCACGGCAGTATATCTCACGATACAAAGCAACAGTACGAATACAACAGTAGGTGTATAACACTAAACGACTTTTACAATTACCACTCAATAAATCAATACACATTTAAATTTAATCAATAACCTATAAGTTAATTTCAATAACTTTAAAACTTAAAAAGTTATAAGGCATTTGCGCATGCTCGATTTTGTCGAAAACCATATTGCGAAACGTTATAGTACGAAAAACTTATGTGTATTAGAGACTCGTGTACCTAGTTTGAAGTCTGCAGCTTTTTTGTTCGAGCTGTAGAGTGGTTCAGTGACCCATGATCAAAAATCAACACTCTCCGAAATGTGTAGAAAGCACAAAATCTCCATTTCAAAATTACGACCCTATTGCAGAGCTTTAATCACCTCACACATCATACTATGTAATTGGAAGTAAAAAAATATTTTTCAGGACATTTTACACTAAAATCTTTGTTAAAATGACAGATATGTTCCGTTCATTGCTCAATGAACATAAGTATAGTGGCAATGCATTCGGATAAAACGATTGCATAAGTGGCAAGCAATGAAGTTTTTTGCATTAAGCACTTACATCTTTTTTTTAACTAGAAATCCATCCAAGATGCAAAAAAAGGCAATACAAGTATGTAAACAACAGGATGTGTAAGGCATGTGTGTTCGTATATGAGACCTACTGATCATTTCCAACTAGAAAAATATTTTAAAATTTAATCTAAGAAAGTATTACTAACAGTATATTTTTGTAAAAAAATAACGGCATTACAATAAGTAGATAACCGCTTGATTCGTTTAACGGTTTGCTTTAAATTGATAAATAATTATCAATAATAAAAAAAAGTCGTTATTAAGCGGCATTCTTCGTTGTTGGTTGAAGAGTCATGGACATGGGTTTTTGTTAACTTCGTTAAAATGGGAATTTGTATTGATAAAGTCTGTATCGAATGTATTTACGAAGCACGCGCAACGACGAAAAGATAAGCTAATATTGTTTCATGTTTTCCATAATCGATTTATTTTCAGATTTGCGAACAAATATTTTTTACAGTTGCCTATAATAACTATGTGTTTTATTGATCAAGTTTCAAATATATTTTGTATTCGAAGTTCTGGATGTTTTTGTGACTGTTTAATTTACTCTAAAAAGCAGAATAATTTTGCATTGTGTAGTTATATTTTGGTTATTGATTTTAATCAATTATATTTATTGATTAAGAATTTTGCCTTTAACGAAATTAGGTCCTTTGCCATGCGATTGTAAAACACAAATATCCTTAGTAAAGCATTAATTTATTTAACCCATTAGCGACAAGTGGCACGAAGTTTTCTTCATAACAAATAGCTTTCTGTTTATAGTTATCTAAGTAATCAAAAATACAAGACAATAATCAAAATGAAGACCATAGTCCTGAATAATTTGTGTACACTCTTAAAACAAAAGGAAATCCACTCCTGAAGGAGAAGTGCATTTCGACACTGGAAAGGAGTGAATATTAACTCAGACTGAGTTAAAATCACTCGTTTGGAGTAATCCTGTAAAAGGTTTAACACACAAAGGATCCACTCCTCTGGGAGAAGTGCATTTTCTAGACTGGAGGAGTGAAATAAACTCAGACTGAGTTAAAATCGCTCGTTCGTTTTAAGAGTGTAGAGCAAAATAAGTTACACGAAACGAATTAAAAATAACTTAAAGTTAACGTTTTTATTCGAAAATGATTGTATTGATGGTATTCACAGTCGCCGTTAATAGGTGAAGTAATTAGTAATTATAGTAAATAATGTAATAATACTAGAATGCCAAAAAGACAAGTTAAAAATAAACATATTTCAACGCTTTCCATATACTGAACAGTAAACAGGTATATTCGACCTGTATGAATAATAAATTCGTAGCACACAATAGAGCTAAGCTCATTAAAAACGCATTTGTGAAACAAACTACATCTACCGCTATTGAAAATTTACTAAAGGGAATTAGTCAAGCATTTGCATAGTTAAGCACATGTATAACTTAAGTAATGAACTTCTTGCATCAGTGTACAAAAATATTTATTGCATTATGTACATAATCATTAAAACAATATTTATTATTTGGTTGAGTTAAAAATTGTCTTACTAGAGCTACATGAGGGGTATTGGGTTTGGTTTGAATTATCGTCGCCAGAGCCTTTTTTAAGAAATTTCTGCCCTG
The DNA here is from genome assembly GCA_023701765.1 of Hylyphantes graminicola. Taxonomy (NCBI): domain Eukaryota; kingdom Metazoa; phylum Arthropoda; class Arachnida; order Araneae; family Linyphiidae; genus Hylyphantes; species Hylyphantes graminicola. Next base: position 68,817,135 of record CM043119.1, read on the forward strand.
GGCGGAAATTCAACAACTGCCTTTTCCTTTGAACAAAAAAGGTACTAACTAAATAATAATAACTGCTTGATTTAAATTTAATTACCAACTTCAATTAAACTAAACCGATCAACTAAATTTATACCTCCATAAGTACAATAGATTTTTTAAAAATGTTTTTGTTTAAAGATTTATACTTATAATTTTATTGCTCTATAATTTATAATTTTAAAATTACTGTTTTTATAATTTATTTACTTAAAGATAATTAATTGCTTCAAACTAAACTACATGACCGAATTCAAGTATATGAACTGCTAGAAGATAGATTTGCATACTTGTACAAGTTTTAAAAGCATGGAAATTGGAATAATGAAAGAGAAAGCCGAAGCATTAGCTAAAACTTATCCCAAGGATTTGGGTATTGACATCGTAAATGAACTAAAACACCTTAATTACTTTATAACTGAGGACTGTTTTACTGATGAGAATTCATTGACTGCAAGATCACTTTTAAAATATATAATTAACAATGGAGAAGTCTGTATATTTCCAAGTGTTATTAAGGGGTCTAAGGAGTCTTAAAAATGTGCAAAGAAGATACTACAAAGCAAAGTTTGATCTTTCATGTCATTTTTTAACTACTCAATGTATAAGTATAATTTTTTTATAGGTAATTCTACAAGATTTATTTATTATAAAACAAGTTTTAAAATTTATGAAACTTTAGCCAAAACTAAAATAAATGATATTAAACATGAAGCTATTTGAACACATTGTGATTAGGCTTGCGCGGCAAATTGTGAGGTCAAAATTGAAAAAATGACCAAGAAAATGACTTTATATTGTACAAATATGTACAAACTAGGACTTATACCTAAATTCTCAGCTCAATTTTAATTAGAAATTATTTTAATAACTTTTTTCTAAAAAAATTAATAAAATTTTAAAAATTTTGATTTAAAATTATTTTTAAAATAATTTCTAATTAAAATTGAGCTGAGAATTTAGGTATAAGTCTTTGTTTGCTCCTTAGACCCCTTAATGCATTAAGAATTTTTCTTTATCTATTCTGCTCAAATTGTACTGGTGAAAGATCGTTTTCTAAGCTGAAGCCCATAAAGTCTCACTTGAGGTCAATGTTACAAGGAAAAATGACAGCACTCACTCTCATGCCAATTGAACTTGAAATTTTAAGAGAGTTAGATTTTAACGAAATAATTTCTGATTTTGCTCACTCCAAAACCAGAAAACATATATTTTAGTCATTTATAATGTCAAGGTTTGTCAGTTTTTCAACATTATAAAGGTTTATTTGGTTATTTAAAGGCTTTTGGGGGGGTTTTGGGGGGTGGGGGTTGAGGGTTATTTACAATTTTGAATATATAACAATGCAGATATGTATTAATAGGAGCTTCTGAAAAAGTGTTAATTTTTTTGTAATATACACCTTTTTTAAAATTTTGATTTTGTAAGGATTATGTCAAATTCTAGTTTCACGTTGTTGAGCGGGGGAAAATATTTTTTGGAGGGCAACCTTAAATCATTTGACAAACTTCCCCTAAAATTCTGCTGCCCTAGGCGCCCGCCCACTCCGCCCTCCCATAAAAAAGGCCCTGATCGTCGCACTAGAGCTACACGAGGGCTATTGGCGACATATGAGGGGTATTGAAATCCAACGAAACTTTTAGAAGCGACAAGGTATGCTGGAGCATATTTAACGTACACTCTCTCCATACTCCGTCTGACTTTTTTGATGCACAGACCGTTTATAGGTCGACAGTTATAGCAATGAAAGAGACCGAACCTGGGACCTTTCGAATGCTTGACTCCCTCCTTATAAACTGGGCCCCAGATCCCTTAATAATATTTATTTCAATAAATTAAAAACATAAAAAAAAATAAGTATACCTTATGTTTTATTATTTTAGACGGGTATTCATTTTTATAAGTTTGTTGTACATTTAAACGTAAAACAAAATAATTATTTAAGTACACAAAGAGAAAATGAAACTAAATAAATTCCTTTCCTATTGTTCAAATAGCGTTATCTTCTGGAAAAGGTTACACATTCTTGATTGTTAGAAATATAAATTACATTAATCTTATCAATTCTTAAAGCGTAATCTTTGATGATAAGCGAAGTGTAATAGTCTTATGGTAGGGTTCAAAATAAAAATAGATTTATTTAAAAAATTCAAAACTATTTTTTTACTTCACTATTTCAAACAGCGATCGACATCAATATAAACGTATATGTTTTACTAGTCAAGCAAAACAATTTCGTAAATTAACTTTCATTGAATATTTTATGTAAAAAAAAAATATTTGTATAAATATATGAAAACATTTGTCTTTAAACCTCATAAATAAATAGCACTGAAATATTTGTATTCTAAATATTCCTTCAAGTTTCATTTTAATTTTAAATATAATCCTTCGTGAATTGAAAATAAGGTGCGCGTGACGTGCACGTAAAAACGTGAAATATTGAATAAAAATGGAATTTAATTTTAAATGGGTTTTAAATCTTGCAAATTCTTTAATAATCAACAAGTACTTCGATTTCGAATTGTTCTTTATTCTGAGATTTTCCATACTTCTAAATTTTATGCGCCAAATGCTTTGACCTGTCACATTTGTCTGTAGCATTTGTAGCAAGTATATGCAAGTCTAGCATTGTCTATGCAAGTGTGTAAAAGACAGGCGGATGACACATCCTTTATAAAATATTCCACTTTTCACGTTAAAAACGTAGTTGGAAACTATGGTAGTATGATAGATTAATTTGTATGGACACTTGCAGAGTTTATTTTAATCCAGCTAGAACAATCCCTCACCAAGAGCTATTGGCGAAGGACCTTATTTTGTAGAACTACGGAATATTGAGGTAATAATTTAGTTTAATGTAATTCATCTTACTGAAAGTACTATTAATAAAGAACACTCTTTCCCTGCCTAATAATATACTATAGAAGAAAACCGGGGGTGTTCTTCATGCACTTGCTACATAACAGGAAGTAACACACTAATATGAATATTTATTCAAATACTACTATTAACTTTATTGGAAATTGGTTCTTCAGGAGATCCTAGACATAATAAATAGATTTCATTAAATCGATGGAATAGTATGCCATAGTTAAGAAGTTTTTATATTTCCGGTGAATATTCGTGGATTGTATCCAGTATTTACTTAAGGATTTTCATACTGATTGGTGTGAAAGGATGTATCTTTCGTCAAAAGTAATCACGAAGAGTATCTCATAAACCTTTAAACTGAAAATACACAGTGGTGTAATAAAGTACTGACAAAGAGTGCCTCATTGACCTTAAAACTGAAGACAGACATTAGTGTAAAAAAATCATACAAAGCAATGTCTCCTAAAGCTTTAAAATAAAAGCAGACATTAGTGTAAAAAAGGTAGTAGTGAAGACTGCTTCATGAACGTTCAAACTGAAGGCAACCATTAGGGTAAAATGCAATCAAGGAGAGAATCTCGTGAACCTTCAGCCTAAGGGCATGCAAGAAGTTTAATCATGATCTGCATGAACATTTATGCTCAATGCAACCAGGGGCGGCGGCAGCAGGGGGGCTAGGGGTGCTTCAGCACCCCCGTCGGGGAAGGCTAGCACCCCCGTCGGGGAATTTTTTAATTTCGTCGGGAAAATTAGTCCTTAAGTTTAATTTTTTTTTATCTTTCATTTTTATATGTTAGTTTGGTTAAAATGTCGGAAAAAATTTGGTCGATAAAACAAAAGCCCTTTAAAAGTTTTAAAATTCATCACTACTTTGCATATTTTAACACAGTCCTGGTTTGTGTGATCGAGCCCTTATCGAAATACACCCCTTCCGCAAGATTTTCCATTCCACGGGGGGCGAGGAAAACGATATCATACACCACACCACCGTTCTTCATGGAGTGGGGGTTGGGGTATTGGGGAACCCTTATCTTCAAACCAGCGGGAGGTTTGCGGAGGAGCAGACTGCTTGGTTCTTAATTGGGAAAGTTTGGTTAGTTATGGGGAGGGTGGTTTCACATTACATAGTTAGGATCATCTGGGATTGTACTGTAGAGAGGTATCTGGATTCTGTTCGCGTTAGTAAACTCTTCGTCACGAACTCGTAAATTTTCGACAATGAATACATGATGCTGACATGTTTTTTCCATTTAAAATGTAATTTTACCCGAAGTGTTAAAGGGATACCAAAAAAGGAGGTAAACAATTCTCAGAAAAAGGACATTTTGGTGATCTTCTGCTATTGGTGAAGACAGATGTGTCGTCAGAATAGAGGGCTATTGGGAAAGAAAAATGCAAAAAAAAATAGTACTATCCGATAACGCTACAGTATTTTGAACCAGTTCACGTGTTCAACCAACGTTCGTTTTCTGTAGGTTAAAAAAGTGTATAAACTTTTATTTTGCGTAGATTTTTTGTGAATTTTAGCAGTAAAATTAATACAGTAGGTTGCTCAGCTTTTTAAACACGAATTCGAAATAGATTTTTTTTGTTTTAATAATTTGGTTATGAATAATAAACGAGGGAAAGGTTCACGTTTTAAGGTTGAATGTTGTTTATGTGCAGAACAATTTGACAATGACTATGTAAAAAAACACACAGCTTTTGAAATATCAAGATTATGAAAAGCAAAACAGGAATATTCCGTTCGTAGAAGTTGGCGTAAAAAAAAGGAAAAGTCCATGGGAATCGCTAAATCCAGTGAAGACGATCAAAAAAGATCTCTCTAAAACCGAAGGTACGTAAAAAAATTACAATACATTAATGTTCGTATTTATTTCAACGTACAAAAATGGTTTAATTCTTTTCTCCAATTTTAGCTTTCACACTACGTTTATAACGTAAAATGGGGAAGGTATTATAATCGTTCAACCCGTCTGTCTCTCACTTTCATAGCCCAAGCAAGAAATTTATTCACAAAAAGATTCTTTGATTGTATGATGATGATATGAAATGTATTCTTTCTATTTTAAAGCGTGCAATATTCCATATTTATTCATTAAAATATAAATTATTCTAGCAACCGATAATAAATTAATTTCGAAATAATTACGATAACTTTCGAAAGAAAATAAATAAAACTAGTCAAACTAATAAAAAAATAATTTTTAAGATAGATTAAAAGATTAATAGAATCCGGGGGGTAGGACCGATTTTGGAAGGTACACTGAAGAAGGGACTCAGCATGCCACTACTTTTCCATTTTTAGCGATTTTATAGATGTCTGTACGCTCGGATTGACGGACACTTATCTACTGAAGTAAAGTTTATTTTTGTTATAAATCAGTTTGGAATGGATTCATTGATTGTTCATTATTATTAGTTTACTAAGAAAACGGCTAAGAAATTGCATTATTTATAAATAAAAATATTTTTAGTTTTATGTTATATTTCTTTTTTATTAGGGCACTTTAAATAAATTTCATGTTTTCCTCGCAATAAATATTTTTTAAAAAAATCAGGTTTTTGAAGATTTTATGTTGGATACATTTTCATTAAAAAATGTAAAACAAATTGATTTTTTAGTGAATTTTTGTAATATGTGAATTTTTTAATGAAAATTTCAATTTTAATATTATGTATGTAGTTCTACTTATGTCTAGTTAAAGTTTAATTTTATATATTGAATTGAAACGTATTTGACATATTTCTGATTGATCTCTGACATAATTTGACAGTTAATTATATAAACTTAAGGTAGACCAGTACCTTGAGGGAATCGAGGGCATAGAAGGCATAGAGGGAAATTTTTTTTTATTGCATAATCCAAAAATAGACATAGTGCAGAAAACGTATACCAGATTTCAAAATTCTACTAGTTTGAAAAACGATCCAATTGTACTGTTTAAAAACCCTTATCTTCGAAATTTCTACAGTTGACACAATGTTAAAATGCTTTATGTATCAAAATCTTATATTTTTTTTTTCATTTCGTCACAAATTTAAAAAAAGTGTAATGCTTTTTTATTAATTTGCATAGATTTTAATAATTTTTTTTGTAATACATTTAGCATATTTAACAGAACGAAAAAATGTTGAGTAAAGTAGTCTAGTTTTTTTTTTTTATAAAAAGCAGTTTGGAATTGAAAATTCAATTTTTAAATTTTTTTTAATATAATATATATATAAAATTAAAACTAGTATGTATTTAAAAAAAAACAGCATTTTTTAATATCACCATTACACAGTTGTAAAATAAAAAAAATTAAAGTTGTAACTTAAAAGGAGTTAGGATTTTAAAAAATTAATTAAAAAAATAATTAATTAAAAAAAGTGTAGGTTGCAATAATTTTTCTTAACATTATGAGATGTTTATACTAATATACTCTATAAATGTAAAGTTAGATTTACAATTTGTGCACCAAATTAAAAAAAAAACATGTTTATCCTACGGATCTACATTAAAGAATTAAGGTAATTTATTTTAAATTATACTTTAGCCCCCCCGTCGGGGTAGGTCAGCCCCCCCGTCGGGAAATTCCTAGCGCCACCACTGAATGCAACTAACCCGAACTTTTTAATCTGAAGTAAACAAAAAAATATTCATGAAGCAAAGTTTACTATGAAATTGTGTTTAACCTCTGAATTAATCAATTCACTTCAAAAATAGTTGTTTTGGGGGATTAAGCATGCTTTCCAAGCTAATTACTTCGGCTATTTTTTTGGTAAACTCCGTAAGCATAGGAAAATACACTAAAATGTCTTATCAAGGCATGTTTTGGGGCCCACAAATTTGCTCGTGTCCTGGACCCCTAAAGTTGTAAGTCGGGCCCTGCTAATGACAGTAAATAAATGATAGTAAGCAATTAAGCATGCTTTCCAAGCTAATTACTTCGGCTATTTTTAGGGTAAACACTGTAAGCATAGGAAAATACACTTACATATTTTATCGAGGCATGTTTTATGGCCCACAAATTTACTCTTGCCCTGGACACCTAAAGTTGTAAGTCAGGCAGTGCTAATGACAGTAAATAAATGAAAGTAGGTAATAAAGTAATTATAGTGTGAAGAAGTACTCACGAAGAGCGTCTTGGGCAGCACGGTGGCGGACATGAGGGAGAGGATGGCCGAGATCAGCATTAGGAAGGTGGTCATGAGGAAGGCGAACGTCACCAGGAAGAAGAACGTGTGCTCGGGGTCGCCCAGGAACCGGTTGCTGTACACAGAGTAGTAGGACACCAGGCCCAGGCACACGGCGCCGATCACCTAGAAACATGTAAAGGAGTGGTTCAATGGACGACTGGAACGGCCAAGCCTACAGTGACGTCACAGTTGAAGAGTACACGGGAAGAACCACATGATTTTTTAGAAGTCTAACTTTATGTGTCTGCTTGCTGGACATTGGCGACAGGAAACCGGTTTTTCTTTCGGTTCTTCAATCGCGGTACAAACGTGTTACACTCGTATCCACTGATCTCTGGCGTGAATCAGGGTTTCCGCGAATGAAAAACAAAGCGAGTAACCGGTTTCTTTATACCAGTTTAGGCGATTTCTCGCTATCATTGCCAAACAGGCCTATTGAGGAAAGCCTTCTCCGAAATCCAAATGGTTTTTCCCTTGTACTCTTCTGTTATGTTAACCGCTTTATAACCCACCAACAAACCACCCGGCAGGCAGCTAATTCTTTTATACTTGAACGGTTACACCCTACTGTGATGACATAGTTACGTTAAGCTGATAATTTAATTTTTTTTAACGTTAGCATTTTCAAAATATCGTTGACATTAAATTTCCAACATTCTGTAAATTGAAACATAATTAAAACATTCATTTTACACAGAATGGCTTTTAGAAAAATTTTATTCTATACAATGTAAAGATAAAATTTACACCATTCACTACCACTGTAAAATAGCTTTGCCACCATTAAATATTTATTTAAAAAATGGAAGCAACTATTTTAAAAGGCAAAAAAATGAATATTAAATTAGAGAATTTAGCATTTCATTAACTTTTCATAGTAAACTTATTATGAAAAACGAAAGAACTATTTACCGAGACAAAATTATGTTTGTTTTTTAAAGTGTGTTACATCTTTTTAAGAATAGTTGGACATTTTTCCCCATCCAATTTTGGAAAATAAAATATACCCCGTATAAGAGTTACGTTTTCCAGCTCAACGGGCTTGCATTTAACCACTTGCTGCCAAAAATATATCTATATATATTTACTTTTTGGAAAAGTATTAACTCTAGTTTGTAGGGAAACTTATCAAAAAGATAAAAACATGGAAAACTAGCCCCGGTCTTCCCTAAAGCTTTTTGTAGCATAATTCAAATACACGTTATTCAAGCTGAGAATCGCTGATAAATTAACGGATATTCGTTTACAGTGGTATATAATGAAGCAAAAAGTTGGTCAAATTTCCTGTCCTTATGAACATATGATTTCATTAATTAGTCTTTTTAAAACTCTCGTAGTTCGTATATTGACTTCTTAAACATACATAATTACACATCCGGTTTCATAAGAGAACCTGAGTACACACAACTACAAACACTCGAACGTTCATTAAAAGACAACAAACACCGGGGTTCGAAATATCTACTGGCCGACATGTCCCGGGTTTTATTTTTTAAATATATATATTTCCAGGGAAGCTACTGGCCTTATGCAGATTGTTTATTAAATTTTAAGGGAAAGTCACTGGTGTATTCTAGCAACATTACTTGTTAATATTAGGTAGTTTAGCTGCCCAAAATTTCCTAGTAACGTCCCTGACTTTTTTTCGGTACAGTGTAAATCTAATGCATTACCGTCAGTGCGGGTAACTTTGGCCAAAATCATAGGTTTTTTTACAAAAGAAGAAAAATTTAACTACAAAAACGATTTAAACACTTAAAAATCATTATGCATTCTAAGTACTGTACCTTTAGGAATAATTTTCAAGCATTTTTGTTAAATTTTATAAATTAATAAAAAATTGGTATTGATTTAAAAAATTAGGACACTGTTAATAGCCGGGAGGGTAACTTTGGCCACCCATGAAATACATAAGAAACATACTTTTTAACATCATTAAAGCCTGTGTTACCGAATTAAATAGCAACATTAAAACGTTTAAACCAAAAAATAACAAAGTAATAAGACATATAGTTATTAAAAAATTGTATATAACTTAACATTTACATTGCAGTGTATCGTGGAATGGCATTACACGATGAATACTAGTATTCTTTGTCGCTTAAAAGAAAAATAAATTTCTATTTTATTAAGGAAAAAGAACTTTTTTGAAGCAAGATTTAAGAACAAATATTTTTATAAAAAGCAAACGATTTTATTATTAAAAGGGGGAAAAATAATATATGCATAATATGGAATCTGAAAATGTTTACCTTTCAACATTTGCAATTTTGAGTGTTATACGATTTTTGCATTCTATCTTTGTCTTTTTAATGTTTAAAATTGTGAGATTTTTTTTAAATATCTAAAAAAATGAATAATCATAAAAGTAAGAATTTTTTAAAAGTAGTTAAACAGAATACACTTTTACATAAATTTTTTAAACTGCAAAGTTCCATAAAGAAATATTTACATCTATGGCCAAAGTTACCCGCATTCATCGGCAAAAGCTTCCCAATTACAAATATTTTATTACAGCATAAAAAGTATTCAACTTAGAATAAAACAAACGGTGTAATATTCTTCCCCATAAATAAAAGAATCGAATAGAGTGTTTTATTTAAATATTTTCAATATATTTTTAAGTGTTCCAGACAAAAGTTGGAAGAGATAGATTTTGTCATTTTAACCTTGTAAGAATGAAAACAGCATTTGAAGTGTTGCCAGATTAAGAATGAGAATTTTTTTTTTATATGAAATGAAAGGCGATGTTTTTACCTTTCCAAAAATGTAAAACAATTTAAGATGAGATCATTTTATGAAGAGAAATTAAGAAACAAATCTTTTTCCGACGAGTGGCCGAAGTTACCCTCCGTGGCCAAAGTTACCCGCTTTGACGGTAGCTTTGAAATCCTACCCCTTCTCTGGATCTCTGGTCTGCATTTTTTTTTTTCACCAGATCAAAATAGTAACAAAAACAAGAAACAAATTTAGAAGGGAAAATAATCATCTGGTTTTAATTATTAACTAAAAAAAAAGTTTAAAAGTTGGGTTGATAATTATCACTCCGTTTTCAGAAATTAGTAAGTTTGAAGGTAGATGCTATTTTTTTTTCAAATTTGTCTTATTTGCTAGTTTATGGCAATTTCTATGACTGGTAAAAAAAAATGCTGACACAGCAAAGAGAAACGAAGTTTGGATGCAATGTTCTTTCTCAACAAAACCTTTTCTGTTTACATTGGCACGTGCACCGCGTCACAAGCAGTCTTGTCTGACCTAGTGCGCTTGTATTGCTTCATCCGCCGGTTTTTAACGTGTGCCTTTTTCTTTTCCGAATTTAAAGGGGGTTCCATATAAAGTATGAATGAGAGAACATTTTCGCTTTCTATCAGGTTGTTATGTTGGTTATAAATGCAAAATTGGTTCCAAGGTCAAATGAAAGTTGGGCAGATGGGTCAATGTTGAGTGAAGGTGGTATAGCGACCTGTTGATTACGTAGACAGGCTCAATGGAAGACCGTTTCTCATTACACCCACTTAACACTTTACCTCCGGGCGTCGACTGACCCGTAGACTAAAAATCTTCTTGACCAGCAACTTAATCTAATGCCTAGCTCTTCTAACGTGTCGAATGCAACTAAAACACTATTAAAGGTTGATTTGTTGATTGGTATAATTGTACTTTCAATTGTAAGGCTACTGTTTCTTCGTAATGTTCTCTGTTAAAAAAAAGTTACCCACTAGTGATTATTTCAACCGTTAGTCATCCTTTTACATCGGACCTTTTTGACTATGTGAACAAATAACATTTTGAGTTAATTGCATGACACAAAATTTGCATAAGGGCGTCCGTCTTAATATTAAAAATGTTACGAACTTTAAAATTTTCAATAGCAACACCCAATTTTAATTACTTAGAAATGTGAAAAACCCTCGAAAACCCCTAAATCTAAGTTTTTGTTACATTTGGATGAATATTTGACGAGTTATTCAATCGAATCACTTGTGGATCTTTGGGGGACCATGTCTAAAATGACAAGCGTAGTTTGGTTTGGTTTGGTTTGAATTATCGTCGCACTAGAGCTACACGAGGGCTATTGGCGACGGGCGTCGTATTTTCGAACCACAGTCAGGTGACGACAAGCGTAGTCAGTCTGTAGGTTTATTAATGGAGAAAAAGAAGCACAAGGTCAAATATCTTGAGGATGGGCCTACGAGGGATATAAAAGTCAATGAGTAGCTGTATATATTCAAAAATAAAGTCGAAAATAAGTTGTAGTAAAAAATAGATCCCTATCGTCACTTGATAAGGGTTCCAAATTACGAGATGTCATTGGCTCTGTTAAATCTCCTAAAGGTGACTGCAAATAGGCAGCCAGAAACCATTACATTAGTTCCCTTAGACACAAAGGGGGCGCGCTAGTTTCTATGTCAATTTCAATGTAGAAATTCTCCAATGAGAGTTTGAAACTTAGATTGTTCTTAGTCTATGGGTCAGTCGACGCCCGGAGGTAAAGTGTTAAATTATAGAACTGGTTTGAGATACACTTTGACGAATTTGCAATAAATAACGATAAGAAAAGTTTTTAAGTTTTTAAAAGAAACAGTGTTACATGTAACAAGATTTTTAAAGAACTTCACCATAAAATGTACTGTTTCTTTTATATGTCCATAGAAAACGAATAGTCCTAAAATTGTTTTTCGTGGTTGAATAATTTCCTCTCTTGTTTAATTGTACGTATTTAATTACCTTATATTATGAAAAACTGTCTAATTCATGTACATATTCCCAAACGAATCTCCGGGGCAGGGGAGCCCAGTTGGTGAGGCACTCGCCTAGCATGCGAAAGGTCACAGGTTCGGGTCCGGTCATCGCCAAAATAACTGCCGACCTATAAACGACCCGGTGCAGCCAAAATATCCGACGAATAATACCCCGTGTAAGGGAGTGCACGTTAAATATCCTTCAAAGTCCTAACGCTGCCTACCTTAACGGTTGCGTTGGGGGCCTATTCAGGTGTCGGCTCGTCACTTGACTGTGGTTCTAAAATACGACGCCCGTCGCCAAAAGCCCCCGTGTGCTCAAGTGCGACGATAATTCAAATCTAACCTAACCAAACAAATCTCCAATAACAAAATATCCCATTGGATTTTCGATCCCTTCGCAATAATTTCATTACCTTATAGTATTTAATTATCAGGAAATTTAAAGCCATTCCAACGTATTTTCACTCACCGTTTCTATCAATTTCAGAGCTGTCGAAGGCGTTTTCAGTTGTTCCCAGTTAAATGTGATCGTCGTAGCGGAGAGCGTGATCTGTCTTCGATTGGCAGCGACCGATTGCGGCATTTTGTTTAATTTTCAAATTCAAAACAACAGAAAAGACGTTATTTTTCAAAAATCTACTGGACGTTTAATGACGTTTTGAAGACACAAATTCAATTGGGCGTACAAAGACGTGTTTAGAGGAGCGAAGTTTCGCTAACACTGGCAGAGGAAAATAAATAGCAGAATAGACTTTAGTTCTTAAATTGGAAGCGTTATCAGATAGAATTATCAGAGATAGATAAAGAGACTGACAAAATATCACGGTGTAGGTTGTCAAAGTTGTTGCATTTTACCATTTAGGATGCTACTAGCTTTTACACTTCGGCATTCAAAGATTCACTACTTTTATTTATATAGGGTAGACTAACCAGTGAATGAACGTTTAAGACGTCACGTTCGCCAGTGAATATGAACACCAGGATATAATGACCAGGACAACCAACCATTGTCAGATAGCTTCCTACTAGTGTTGTGCTTGATAGCTTCCTACTAGTGAAGTCAGTGTTGCCAATATATATAGTGGAATGATTTTCAATCCTTATTTTTTAATTATATTTACCAAGTGTTCATTCACTGGGGCCTGTTCACTCACTGTTCAGTCTACCCTACGGGCTTTTTGAAGCTTTTAAAAATATCAAGTGTTAAGAAACGTATAAAAAGTTTACTTTTTTGATAAAGTATGATTTCGTTAAGAAAAAATCTGTATTTAGATGTCTTTGGAAAATAAAAGTTTAAATTAGAAGAAAAATATTTTTTTAAAAATTACGTATCTCAAAGATGTTCTCAAGATGAAGATAAAAACTTAACAAATCTCTAACTTTTGTTTATATGCACCTGATCTACATATAGATAGATACAAAACTGTTTAAAATCACGCAAAGTTTATTATATTACAGAGCTTCATTTCCTATTGCCTCATTCCCAAATACACCCAGTCGTAAAATATCGAGACGAGAATATTTAAAAGGGGAAATTATACTTTTCCATTTATCGGGGAAATCAGATTCGGTCAATACCAAAATAACTGCCGACATATAAACGGCTTGTGCAACCAAAAAAATGTCCGACGTTTAATACCCCGTGTAGAGGGAGTGCATTTTAAATATGCTTCAAAGTTCGAAATCTGAGGACGATGTCAGTTGACTTTGGTTCTAAATTATGACACTAGTCGCCAATAGCTCGAGTGCGACGATAATTCAAACTAACCAAACCATTTTGCTAGCACAAATCTCGCGCGCGTCAAATTTAATCTATGGTGACAAATCACCAGTATATACACAGTAGAAGGACCATAGTATAAGCTGTTAAAAGTTAAATGTTACGATGCATGTCCTTTAGCAGGCTCCCGTGAAAAGGAAAATTAACGGAGAAATACATTTTTCTTGGTTAGAAGAAACGAAAGGCTTATAAAACTCGACCACTAAAATTTGGAAACCAAAGTATTTAAATTTAATGTTCATCTCCTCCGCACGGAGGTACTTATGACCATTCCTATGTATTGGTACCAAAAACAAGATAAACACTATGCGTTTAGGAAGATGGTGCACCTAAAAACTGTTCTACTTTACCAAAATCTCGATATCCGTTTGAGTGAGGGGTTTCCATGAGTCAACTTTATAACTTAACTGAGGTTTAGAATTATAATATGTGTTATCTTAAAGATCTAAAGCAGACCATTTAATTCGTTAGACTTTAATTAAAAGAGCTTATTTTAGTTTTTACAAACAGAGAATTATAATACAGATTGAATAATAAAAGAGTAAAATTCCTTAATTTTTAGTTAATATCATTTAACAATTGGGAAGTAATATACGTGACGCTCTGATGACGCTTATTTATTCAAAGCATGTTTTCACTTCAGTAAACTTTTCAATAATAAAAAAAAATATTGCAAAACTTTTTCTTACGCATATTACGTGGACAACTAAAATTAAAATTGACTATTTTTAAAAATATAAAATTTATGTGTACTGCTGATAAAACTACAAATAAAAGATTTTATATGTGATTGTAAAGATCAAAGGGTTAAAAATGAATACAAACTATCTACTCACCGTTTCAAAGAGTTTCAGAAGACCAGACGGTGTTTTCAGGATGCCCGTGTTGAGGATAATCGCCGTCGAAGTGGTCACCGTTCTCGTAACAACAACCGAATGCGACATGTTGGTTCGATTTTAAATTCAGATAGTTCACAAAAAAATCGTTAAAACAAGTGTCAAAACACGATAAAAATGAATAAACTTTTTAGTTTGAGATGTGGGAAAAGTTTGTTACGTTAAAAAGGGAGCGGTTCTCTTCTCTGTTTACATTTGGGTTTGGGAGAAGAGAAAAAATAGAATTACCCACGAGTATAGCGGTGTTTTGAAGGGTTGCTGTGATGATGTGTGGCGAATGTGGCCAACTTGGCGAAGTTTTTTCAAATGACACTTAAAAAAAAGAACTTAGTTTATAAATAACTATATACGACTTTCTTTTTCACTCAATATATTTGAAGGTAATTATTTTTCCTATAAAGTAATTTAGTTTAGTTTTGAGTTATCGTCGCACTACAGCAACACGAGGGCTATTGGCGACGTTCGTCGTATTTAAGAACCATAGTCAAGAGAAGAGTCGACACCAAAGTAAGCACCCAACACAACCATTAAGGGGTCATAGGAGTCTTAAAAATGTACAAAGAAGGAGCATAATAAAGCATAGTTACAAAGCATAGTTTGATCCTTCATGTAATTTTTTAACTACTCAATATATAAATATAATTTTTTTTATATGTAATTCTACAAGATTTATTTAATATAAAACGAATTTTAAAATTTATGAAACTTTAGCCAAAACTAAAATAAATGATATGAAACATGAAGCTATTTGAACACATTGGGATTAGGCTTGCGCGGCAAATTTTGAGGTCAAAATTGAAAAAATGACCAAGAAAATGACTTTATATTGTGCAAATATGTACAAACATAGACTTATACTTAAATTCTCAGCTCAATTTTATTGAGAAATTATTAAAAAAAACATTTTAATCAAAATTTTAAAAATTTTATTAATTTTTTTAGAAAATAGTTCTTAAAATAATTTCTAATAAAAATTGAGCTGATAATTGAAGGCTTTGTTTGTACATATTTGTACAATATAAAGTCATTTTCTTGGTCATTTCTTCAATTTTGACCTCAAAATTTGCCGCGCAAGCCTAATCCCAATGTGTTCAAATAGCTTTATGTTTAATATCATTTATTTCAGTTTTGGCTAAAGTTTCATAAATTTTAAAATTTGTTTTATATTAAATAAATCTTGTAGAATTACATATAAAAAATTATACTTATATATTGAGTAGTTTTACATGAAGGATCAAACTATGCTTTATAGTTCCTTCTTTGCACATTTTTAAGACTCCTATGACCCCTTAAGAGCGACATCGAACGCAGCGTTAGGACTTTGAAGGATATTTAATGTGCCCTTCCTCAACACGGGGTCGACGGACATTTTTGGCTGCAGGGCCGTTTATAGGTCAGTAGATATTTATTTTAGCGATGCCCGGACCCGAACCTGGGACCTTTCGCATGCTAGGCCAAATGCCTATAAACCGATTGGCTCCCCAGCCCCAAAACCTTATTATGACAGGGTCTAGGAAGTGCGTACCAAATGTGGTTTGCATCTATTTTTATGTTTCGTCAATACCTAGAAAACCAAAAGAAATCTACCCTTCGACAATGCGCGATTTTCTCTAAAACCTATAACATCTGACTGGTGATAAGAACCCGACTCGTGCACCGAATTTCCAAACTTGAAGTTTATCCTCTAGCGAACCTGGCGTCCCCATTTGAAGGCATTTTAAAAAAAAAACCTCAAGCAATTAACGCGTTAATTAGTACTGAAATGGACCTGGTCCGATAGAAGAAGATCCAAATATCAGTTATCAGCCTTTGATTACAGGTATCAGTCATTTTTAATTCTATAAAAAATGAAGTTGAACGAGGGTCAATACGATATTAGAGTTCTTAAAAAAATTAGTTAAATTTTTTTTTCAAACTTTTCAAAAAGTTCTTTTAGTAGTTAATTTTAACGGCATTTTGGCATTAAAAACAAAGTTAAAATAATCTGTTAGCTACAAATAAGTGATATGGACTTTTTGTTACATTTACAGCACACAAAAAATATTTTTAGGGCTAAAGGCCTGTCCCTAAGTAACTATTGAGCATATATATATTTTTACGTTCTTTGAAAAACATACTTTTTAGCATATATTTGCATGAAAAGTATGTTTAGATTAAGAATATAAGTGTAGGATTTTGCTCGGGTCTTAACACTTTACCTACGGGCGTCGACTGACCCGTAGACTAAAAATCTTCTAGACCAGCAACTTAATCTAATGCCTAGCTCTTCTAACGTGTCGAAAGCAACTAAACACTATTAAAGGTTGATTTGTTGATTGGCACAATTGTACTTTCAATTGTAGGGGTACTGTTTCTTCGGAATGTTCTCTGTTAAAAAAAAGTTACCCACTAGTGATTATTTCAACCGTTAGGCATCCTTTTACATCGGACCTTTTTGACTATGTGAACAAATAACATTTTGAGTTAATTGCATGACACAAAATTTGCATAAGGGTCCGTCTTAATATTAAAAATGTTACGAACTTTAAAATTTTCAATAGCAACACCCAATTTTAATTGCTTAGAAATGTGAAAAACCCTCGAAAACCCCTAAATCTAAGTTTTTGTTACATTTGGATGAATATTTGACGAGTTATTCAATCGAATCACTTGTGGATCTTTGGGGGACCATGTCTAAAATGACAAGCGTAGTCAGTCTGTAGGTTTATTAATGGAGAAAAAGAAGCACAAGGTCAAATATCTTGAGGATGGGCCTACGAGGGATATAAAAGTCAATGAGTAGCTGTATATATTCAAAAATAAAGTCAAAAATAAGTTGTAGTAAAAAATAGATCCCTATCGTCACTTGATAAGGGTTCCAAATTACGAGATGTCATTGGCTCTGTTAAATCTCCTAAAGGTGACTGCAAATAGGCAGCCAGAAACCATTACATTAGTTCCCTTAGACACAAAGGGGGCGCGCTAGTTTCTATGTCAATTTCAATGAAGAAATTCTCCAATGAGAGTTTGAAACTTGTTCTTAGTCTATGGGTCAGTCGACGCCCGTAGGTAAAGTGTTGAGGCTAAAGCTCTTTCAGTTCGAGTGATTTCAAACGCACAGAGTGACATACAGACAGACGGACCTATGTAGAAAACACAAAATCTTTTCCGATTTTCAACACCATCTCAACACTTCCCCTACCTTATATTTTATATTAAGTAATTGAAAGTAAAATTATCAAATTTTTGAAAGGGGAAATGGGCGCGCTGGACCGGGGGTCTCTAAACTCAAGTGCCTCGATGTTTTTCCAATGAGAAAAAAACTATTTTCTCTGCCACATTTCTCCGGCTGCATTGAATATTTTTACAAGTGGATTTTTATGTAATAAGTGTAGCTGACCTAGGGGACGTACATAAATTACGTCACGCTCATTGGGGGGAGGGAGGGGTATGCGACAGCGTGACGGACCGTGACATGGAGGGGGGGAGGGGTATTTGCTTGCGTGACGTAACGATTAAAAACTTTCAATTTTGCAAGGAAAATCTGCTTTACGCAAGAACGTTTTTTAGAAAGAAATCTGAAATCTTTTTTTTTGTCATAAGATCATCATAAAAAACACTTAAACAAAGGGAAATATTAAAATCAACTTGATTTGAAAAAAAGGGGGGGTCTGTGACAAACGTGACGTAATTTTAGGGGGAGGGGTTCGACCAAACGTGACGCAGCGTGACATAGGGGGAGGGAGGGGTCAAAAAAGTCAAAATTCTGCGTGACGTAATTTATGTACGTCCCCCTACAGGTCCCGACAATCCCACTTTTTGAAATTAGTTCTATTTTTTGTTTTAAATTTTGAATAAACAATTTTACAAAAAGTATTCGAAGTAATTTTAAAAAGTGTGAAAATAGAGACCTGTAAGTTATCTACGTTTATTATTAAAAAAACAGCTTTCAAAAATTTTCAATACTGTCGGAAAAATGTGTCAGAGAAAACAAGTTTTTTACCCATTGGATTAAAATTGAGGAAATTGAGTTTGGTGACCCCCAGTCCAGCGCCCACATTCCCTCTTAAAAAAAGCTTTTAAACGATAAACTAATGCTAAAATTTCAAAAATTGTGCGGCATAAAAGAACCTATTAAAAAAATTAAATGAGTTTTAAAAACTTTCAGCATTTGAAGAAAGTGTGTGTTGTCAAAGAAAATAAAGCGATTACTTGCCAAATGCGGTAAACATGGCCGGACCATTTCCGAGTAAAATGTGTGTCTCACTCCCTGACGTCACAACCGGAAGAAATGACATCCGAGCCAAAAATGATGTGGAAGCGGAGAGAAATAATATGAAATGAAGGCGCGTCTTTCATTTGCAGCAAAAAGATGCAATTCGGTCTATATATTTACAAAATTTCTGCTTGTAGGTGCGGTATTTTTAATACATCTTTGTCTTGGATTGGATTGGATTGGTTTACATATATTTTCAGGCTTGTGTGGCTGGTCGCAAGGACCCCCTTATAAACCATCGTCAAGTAGGACAAACACAAGACACACACAAACACATATGACTGATGCCGCCATCTGTCGACAGATGGCAACATCTGTCTCCACCTCCACAATTTAGACATGTCCCTGAAGGGGAGGGAAATTTTCTCCAGGAACCTGTACCCATGGTGAACTGCGCAATGACCGACCACAGGACTTTCGGACCCAACAGATTTTACGAGCACGTACTCCGCGTATACTCGGTAAGTCTTCAGTGGCAACCGGGGCCCGAACTCTCAACCTTTCGATTTCAAGTCCAGGGTCCGGACCACTAGGCTCCTTACAGCCCCATCTTTGTCTTGTAACAAAATAATTAAAGTTATGATAGATTAAGTAGTACGCTTCCGGCTGTCTATTACTAGACTTCAAGGAGCTTTAACGCAGTCAATTAAACCTCGTAATTCACAACCCTGGTCAAGTCACGAGGCCGGCACCTGAACACCCAAAGTAAACCAGAAGCGTCAAGTATTAAATCTTTAAAAGCTTTTTTTTTCTGGCTCTACTTTGATTTCTATTGCATTAAATGACAGTTAAGCTATTGTCTCTGTCATCTGACCTTTTTTTAAATTTACGAGTTATTTTAAAATTTTAATATAAATCTTAATTATTATATTTAAATGTATAATGTTGTGATGTAGTAAATTAGGAGGCTAGGAATTGACAGCCAGAAATGATGAAATATTGAATTTTTCAGTGTATTATTTTTATCTATTCAGCTTATTTAGGGTACCAGTTGAGGTGGCAAATTCTTCACTTAACTGTGGTTTAAAAATACGAAGCATTTGTTGGCATTGGAATGATTATGGGTAACTTTTATTATCACGAAAAAACTACACTTGCTACTTACAATATTATTTTTACACCAAAATCCACCATTCAAATTCCAATTATGCTCTACCAGCCCCTTTTCTTGTCAAGACTTGACATATATCAGCCCCTGTCGCCCCATTTCGGCGCCCCAGCACGCAACAATTGAATAGAGAATTGCTTTTATAAGCGACATTGACATTAGGACGGAACTAGGCGGATCAATAAAACAAATCTGCCGTGGCCGGGTAAACTGCACTAACCACAGTAATGAACTATACCGTTTTTGCTCTGAAATAACCAGTCTTTCAGTATGCTTTGTAATAGGTTTTCATAACTAAGTGCTTGCAACAGTGGTCCAAGTCATTGGTCTAGTTACTGCAGTTTACCAGCCTACGGCAGTAAATGCGTGCAAGGACGTAACAGCTCGGGCGAGCAACAGGGCTGTAAATTTCAGTTGGCGACAGTCGTTTTTATGTATTCCTTATCTTACAGCGGGGGCTGGGGAGCCCAGTCGGTTTGTGGCACTTGCCTAGCATGCGAGAGGTCCCAGGTTCGGGTCCGGGCATCGCCAAAGTAACTGCCGACCTATAAACGGCAGCCGAAAATAATACCCCGTGTAATAAGGGAGTGCACGTTAAATATACTTCAAAGTCCTAACGCGCTGAGTACGATGTCGTCCTTAACGGCTGCGTTGGGTGACTATCCAGGTGTCGGCTCGTCACCTAAATGTAGTTTTAAAATACGACGCCCGTCGCCAATAGCCCTCGTGTAGCTCTAGTGCGACGAAAATTCAAAACCTAACCTTATCTTACAGAATTTTTATTGCATTACAGATTGAATATTTGTACAGAACAAAGAGAAAAACTTTTTTAACATTGTAATGCATGATTTTTTTTCATCCCAAAAAAATATATTTGTATCTTTAATACTAATACATTATGGGAAAAATACTGAAAAAAATGTAACTACATTGGAATTTAAATAATATCAATTATTAAAATTTTTGCCGTATGCCAACAACATATTACAAAATTTCAATTTTGATAAGAATGACTGGAAAACTACTGGACCCTCTTGAAGTATAATTATTTTTTCAAAACAATTTATTTGCATTTTTAGTACTAATACTATTATACTTTGAATACTGCCAAGACGTAATTTCACAAAAGTTACTAAAAGTTTTGAATGCACTTTTACTACTGTCATCTATGAGGGTTATTAGAAACTAAAACTTCAAAATGGAATGTAATAGGCGAAAAACACAGATGTGTCGAGAGGAAGCTCTACTTTAATAGAATAAAGTGTATTATGTTACTTGTTGACTTATGGAAACAGTATATTGGGGTTTAATAACTGTTTTGTAATTTTTTTTTACAATACCACAATGTTGTATTATTGTTAAATACTTCTTTTTTTATTTAGGGGAAACAGAAAAACTTATGGTAATCAATATATATTAACTTTTTTTTTAATATGGAAATCTTATGTAAGGTAGGCGAATACCCAATATTCTAAAATTTTTACTATTACTTTAATCTTTTCCAAATTTGGCATAGTGATTTCAAATATAATGAACAATGCTTTTTAGGCAATTTTTTTTTTATTTAAATATAATTGATTTATTTTAAACGGTGTTTTTCACCTAAAAAAAGGGGTTTACGCCAACAGTTCTAGTATAAAAAGTTTTACATTAATTTACCTGAAAATTTTTACAGATGCTAGTTCAATATATATCTGTGCCATGAACTTCCAACATCTGGTGTAAATATATGTTTTTTTTTTTTAAATGTCCAAGTGTAAGTTAATCGAAAAAATCCTTTTTTTTTTTTGTGGTTGATTTATGACATTTTTTTTAATAGTAACTTCTTTTCTTGTAATTTGTATGTAACTCTAGAAGGTCATTGCATGCATCAGTTCAAAACAAAGAATTTAACACATAATTAATGTTTATAGGATGAAAATTCAATGTGGTAGACTTGTTAGCGTAAACCTCTTTTTTTAGTAGAAAAACAATGTTTAAAATAAATAAATTTTATTTAAATTTAAAAAAAATGGCTAAATAGTAGGGGAGAGGAGGGAGGATTGGGACGGTGGGAGGGGTGGGACAGCTGAAATTATGGCAAAATAAATGAATTATTTTTATTTCCAGTCTCGCCACCAGATAGCATATGTTTTGCTTCTTGTTGTTACCCATTTCTAGTTTATCCAGATTCATCTTTCAGTTTACAATTGGAAAAAATTTATTTTCACACTTTCAGAGAAAGTTTTTAAACTATTTTTAGTTTTATTTCTTAACTCATGCAATTTCTAAAACAAACATAATATAGTGTCACGGTACTCTTAAAGATACAATGTATACTTATCAGCAATTTAGTTTAGCCCAAAGTCAGCATGGTTTACGTCAGAAGTTATTTTTTAGAAGCATTATGTAGAGGGAGGAATGGGACACACTGAAAGAGGGAGGAATGGGACACACTGAAAGAGGGAGGAATGGGACACGTCAATTCCTCCTCCTTCCAGTCCAATTCTTCCTTCCTTCTGTTCGTACGGCCATTTCCTAAAGCGGAACCTAGGAATCCATTGAATAAAAGTAAGGGAAAGAAAAAAAGGACGAACAATAATATTAACAGATACCCCTTGAGAAGAAGGATATTAAAGAAGCAGAGGATGCCGACTAGGAAAAAGAAGGTGCCAACTAAAATACGTGCAAGACTAAAATTAAAAAATTATAAGGGAAATTACCGTTTAAAGATATGAATCCAGTGATAGCGAAGGGTCATTATTTTTATTACATGACAGTTCAGATGCTGACATGGAAATAGCACAAGAGATTGACTGGATGAAGGACAAGCCTAACATAGGCAAGTATGATTTTGTGCTTGTCAAATTCTTCACCAAACGTTCAATTGTTTTCTACGTTGCAATGGTGGATAGTATTGACAATGCTGCGGAAAGTTACAATGTAAAAAAAAATTGAGAAAGGACACGAACGGAAATTTTAATTTTTCTCAACAGGATGACTATAGTATAATAGAAAAAACCCCGATATGATCATGGAATTGCTGCCCCCACAATTGATTGGTGGGGCCAGTAGAGCCCAGTCTTTCTTTTCTTTTGATGTTAACCTTTCTCATTATAATATTCGATAATTTTTCTTTAATTTTCAAATGTGTCCCATCCCTCCCGTACTCATGTCCCACTCCTCCCACCCAAGAGGGAGGAATGGGACAAAATTCTTGAATTTTGAATTTCTCAACAGTACAAAAAATTTTCAACATTTAAATGGTGTGTATTTTTTAAAAATAATATAAAACATGTAAGTTTATTATTTAACCATTTGCATCTATAAATAAGCAGGAGATAATGAATTAAAAAATATTTATGTGAAAATGTCCCAATCCTCCCTCCTCTCCCCTATTA
Organism: Hylyphantes graminicola; assembly: GCA_023701765.1. Classification (NCBI taxonomy): domain Eukaryota; kingdom Metazoa; phylum Arthropoda; class Arachnida; order Araneae; family Linyphiidae; genus Hylyphantes; species Hylyphantes graminicola. The sequence goes on from CM043119.1 coordinate 68,840,382, forward strand.
TTCGTTATATTTGAAATCACTATACCAAATTTGGAAAAGATTAAAGTAATAGTAAAAATTTTAGAATTTGGGGGATTTGGGGTATTCGCCTACCTTAATAAAATAATTAGTTATTTCTATCAAGTTAACGTACACATAAACAGGAAACTTTACATCTAGGAATTTCACTTAAAAAGTTATCATATCTTTATTTTTTAATGCATTTTTAATTATGTGTCTTTTTATATACAGCTCTTTATTACTAACATGTTATAGTACTAACATACTAAAAAATAATTTCATACCAACAGTTTTATATTTAACTTGTAGATATAATAACTTTAATGTATTTTGTTTTGACTAAATTCATACTTGTAATGTTGTAAAGTCAGGCAAATAATTGGCGCATTTCATTAAACACTTATTTAAATTTAATTAACTCAAAATTAAATAGTAAATACAAGTATCATACAGACATAAACACATAGAGTTACAAGCAAAATAAAATAGTATACAAATAAAAATGTATTTGGAACTTATATTACATCGATCACAGAATCAAGAATTTGTATGACTAGCAAAATGTAAAATTTTATTAGCTAAGAGTAAACTTTTTGTGCAATTTTAATTAAAATTTGAAATGATAAATTTTCTAGATTGAAATAAAATAAAAAGAAAGAAGATGAAAATTTTACTTTTCAAGTCAAAACCCTATTCCACATTAAACTTGTAACAGGCTTCTTAGTCAAGACTTTAAGTGATTTCAATAAAAGCGATTGTAGTTAAAATTTACCCCCTTATAAGTAACAACGTTTTATACTAAACACTTTTATATTTATAGATAGCGAAACTCACAGCAGTATTGACAAATGTCAGCTCATACCCATCGCCCAATTCATAATGGACTACGTTTTACAGTCGCTGGGCAATATCGGGGTGCAATATTGGTTTGAATATTATTTGAAAAAAAATTACTGATTCAAAATTTTTGATTTAAAAATATGGCGAAACATAATATTTACCTTTTACACTTGCAAAATACTATAAGATAGCAGTAAAATTAAGAATTGCACCTTGACCTTCGTAATTACCGGTATGAAACCTCAAAGAACGCGGAAATCTGGTTAAAATCGGTAGCGAAAATGATCGATTTCATCCAATATTCTTCAAGTTTGGCTGATACTCATGCGACATTGGTCAAATTTACTGTGCTTGCCTGAGTACAAGTTGGTTCTAGGTGTGTACACTCATCTCCCCTACCATATAAACTAAAATTTATTGAAAAATAGATAATTATTACGAAATTCCTACATTAATTTACTCATAACACTTAAAATTACACATTTTTGTAAAATTCTTTTCTAAGGGTCGTCGCTTATTTTCTTTACATAAAAAGCGACTTCTTTGGTTATAATAAGTTGGTCTATCAGTCGTACTCGGAGCCAATGGTGATGCTCAGTTCATCTCCCGTAATCAGAGTCTTGTGATACCATCGGTTAGTGTCCAGGACAACTAGAAAACAAAAGCAAAGATTGTTAGTTTGAATGTGAAAGCAAATTAGTATTACATAGTTCATAACTTCTACCACCAAATTACTTCTAGAATATTGAAGTAGAAGAAAAGTAGGCTATTCTTCCAGAAAACCTTACTTACAAAGTGACTAGCTTATAAAGTGACCCATTATAAGTGAAAACCCTACTTTTATAAAGTGACCTTATAAGTGAAAACCCTACTCTTATAAAGTGACTTACAATGTACAAACTTATAACGCGACAATGCGGATGAAGCATAAAATCCAGGTAATTTAGTTTGTCGGCTTATATATAAAGTATCAAAAAGGCTAACATTGATATTGGATGATTTATGTTACGTTGCACTAGACCCTAATACAACGCATGTCATATAATGGTATTTTACATAATGGTGATGTATATAATGATAAGACGCTTGAAGGCTTTGTGTAAACAAACTTTAATGGTAGGATTATGGCAATACGTCAAATGCTAGATTCAGAATGTTTTATTAACTGTCAATCTCATAAAGTTAGGAAAGATAATAGAGCGGTCAATGTGCGCAGTAACGCACAAAAGCAGACTAGAGCGGTGCATCTTGGGATACCTCAGTGCTTGTTTCCATAATTTCGGTTACTATGTTATGCGCAGTAGCTCAAAAAACTACTTAAGCGGTGCATCTTGGATACCTCAGTGCCGGTTTGTTATGAGCAGTAGCTCGATAAACCCGACTGCCCTGCTTCAAACCATTTGAACAGATAGACCCCTAAGGAGGAGTCCTTCCTAACTCTATGCTGTTAATATACTATGCTGGGTAAGGTAGGTACATATACATTCCGGCTTGATCTGAGACCCGCTTATAAGCCTTCCCGTCAAGTAAGACAGACACAGAAAAAGTTTCACTGTCACTGATAAAGGAAAGTACACCCAGGACGAAGGCGGGAATCAAACCCGCACCCGTTACAGCGCGCAGACTGCTGGCCTGCGATGCTAACCACTCGGCCATCCGGGTCCCATATACGTACTATGTTTTGCCGCAAAGTATGCTTCAAATGTTTATTTGTTAACTTACTGACTTCCCCCGGTTTCACCACGGTTTCGATGGTCCTGCACTCGTTGTAGCACTCTGGCACCGGTTCGAGGGTCCACAGCTTGCTCCCTTTGATCTGGCCCTGCCACGAGGGGTGGCTCACGTGATCAATCTGAAACAACGAACATCGAAGTTGTATTTGACGAAATACTCAAAGTGGTATTCTGGTAAAAGTTGAAGAAAATTGACGATAATTATCATTAGGATTCTGTCGCTGAATAATATTTATAATAAAATATTTGAAGAATATCGACGAAAATTATCATTAGGATTCTGTCGATGAATAATATTTTTAATAAAATATTTGAAGAATATCGACGAAAATTATCATTAGGATTCTGTCGATGAATAATATTTATACTAAAATATTTGAAGAATATTGGCAAAAATTAGCAATAGGATTCTGTCGATGAATAATATTTGTAATAAAATATTTGAAGAATATTGACGAAAATTATTATTTGGATTCTGTCGATGAATAATATTTTTAATGAAATATTTGAAGAATATTGACGAAAATTATCATCAGGATTCTGTCGATGAATAATATTTATAATAAAATTTTGAAGAATATTGACGAAAATTATCATTTGGATTCTGTCGATGAATAATATTTATAATAAAATATTTGAAGAATATTGACGAAAACTACCATTAAGATTCTGTCGATGAATAATATTTATAATAAAATATTTGAAGAATATTGACGAAAATTATCATTAGGATTCTGTCGATGAATAATATTTATAATAAAGTATTTGAGAAATATTGAAAAAATCTTGCCACTAGTAGTCAATGAAATAAAAAAAAAATTACAAAATTATTGGTAGTATTCAGTCGATAAATTATATTCATGGAAAAACTAATAAAGCATATCCAAGTGGATCTTTATTTTTATTTAAAAAGTTAGTTCATGAAATTCCCGATTGAAATGTTTGCATTAAATGCATATACTAAATAATTGAGCAGCAACAATCTGATTCTAAAGGGTTGAGGTTACAGGAAACAAAACGACTATCAAAAATATTGAATTTCCATTTTAACTTTTAATCAATCCCTGAACTGTGCAAATACAAAAAAATCATGTGAAATATGTTTGAATATAAAGCTGGACTTTGCAAATTTTGTAAATTTTTGCATAATAATAGTAATTAATAACTTAAACTCAGTATTCCAAAACACAAATTTTCAATATTGAGGTTGAGGTCAACCTTCCTCGATATTTTTTTAATTTTACTTGGAGGGTTGAAGTTTTCTGTGCGTGTACATATATATTCTACACGGTATTAAACACAAACTTTTTTTTTTAAATAATGAGTGCCAAAAAGTAAGAAGTTTTTATTTTTGAAATGCGCAAAAATATTTATTTATGTGAAAAATTTAAAAATTTTGAATACACTAATTTTTAGATTTAATCCTCTAGTCTAGTACATACTGTTGCCATATGGCAACAAAGAACATGCATAATCCACTTTTATTCTAGTGACCCTTTCTGACCCGAGCTATCACGACGTGCGGATCGTTTATTTGTATAAAAAATTACTCTTTTTTTTTTTTAAGGGGTTGCTGGCATTGATGCTGTTTAACGCTTTTTTTTTTCGATAAAACTTCAAATTTAGTCTCATAATTTTAAATCAGCCAGCGCTGTCCGCTATCTGACTGAAATTAAACAAGTTTCAATTTCGCTTTGCTTTTATCTCTAATATCAAAATTATAACTAAGCGAAAAATATGAAGTGACAAATGTGGTGTCGCCATCTACTAACGAATGCAATAACTTATACTTCGATACTAAATTTGTTTGTTCACTATGTAATTGCTTGAACAAAAAATAAATTGAAACACAAAAGATGCATTTAGTTACCCAAGTTTTTTTTTTTTTTAAATAATAGGAATTTTGAATAATTTAAAATGAACAAACTACTTTTTGCTAAAGAGGGTTTCACATTATCTTACATATAAAATGTCATTTTCATTGGAAGTTTAATTAACTAACTAGTTTCTAGCGTTTTGAAGATAGATTTGAAATAATAATTTAATAAAAATAAAATACTTTTCATTGGTATCCGTACAAAATTTCTAACCATAAATAGCTCAATTTTGTATGCTGACAGTTGTCATAATTTAGAAGTAAATATGCATCAAACACTATAATCCGTGTCAACCTTACTTGGGTAAAAAGGAAGGGGGAAAAGCGCGATGAGTCCATTATTTGGAAACTCTTGTAAGGTAATATTTAAATACAAAATTATCTGAATGCAATTTAACCAAAACACACTATTCATTCAGATAAAATTGCGAAATTTTCTCTAGAAATATTTAAATCTGTTAGACCTTAAACGAAATTAATGTTTTAAACATGTTTTCTGGATGGATAAAAAAAATAATTTATGAAACACTTTACATCCGCGGAAGGATCTTCTCCATGGCATATTTCTATTTACAAAACTTAGGCCCGTCCGTGGCCGAGTGGTTAAGGCATCCGCCTCAGGATTCAGCCTTCTCAGGAGTGCAGGGGCTCGAATGCCACCTACTGCCAGTCATCCTATAAATCGGATATCTGTACTGGAAAAGAGTAGAAAAATCCAACTCGTGAAGGATGGGCACGAGTACACTGGGACAGACGAGCTCGTTAAATCTGTGGAGTCCAAAGTCCCGACGGCGTCAGCGTACGATGTCGCTCGAAGTTCCGTTGGGTGTCCGCTCAGGTGTTGACCTCTTCACTTGACCAGGGTTCTAAATTACGAGGCGTTATTGGCTGTGTTAAAGCTCCTTATGGAGGCTAGAAATAGGCAGCCGGAAACGATTACATTACCTACCTTACCTGCCCAACTAAGGTTGGCAAGGAGTGTATACTTACATGCATGTGCGCCCCGTGTCCGGGCTTTCCCATGAAAATCCAGTCCACCATGTGTCCCTCCGACAAAGGTGGCAGGAAATAGGGCTTGGTGTAGTGCTGCCTTAGGATATTGCCGACTTTGCTGTCACAGTTACTCCTGCAATCGGAAATATAGTGTTTATGATATTGGTATTTCTATAATATTCTTTCCCCGAATTTTAAAGTGATAACTGAAGATTTTATTTGTTATTTTAAATTAGTATTCAAACTGACTTCATTTAAACTCATTTTATAATAGGAACCAGATGCCGCAAAATGCCCATAGGAATGAAGATTCTTCTCTTGTTACATATTATAACCATTTTCTTAAGTCTCACTCCCCATTTTTACCCCCCTGGTTCGGATTTTTATGTTTTTGCTCCGAATTTTTTGTAACTGAACTCAGATTTCAGATATACATGAATAGAAGAAGACGGGGCACATTACCTCCTCTCCATATAATTCTACACCACGTAAATAGTTGTGTCTGTTCGTGTTTTTATCACATATAAAGATGCAAAACCAACTTAGTCCCTGTAAATCATTTCGTATCAAAAGTTATTTTGCATTTATTTTCGGGAAAAAAGGCACTCCTAGCAGATGGATCTCAACAGCACCAGCAGCACTTCAAGTAAGTGGGTTTTCAGTTTTCCTGGAATTTTCTTTGTCTTGGGCATTTGGAAGAAAAGGCAGTATTACTTTTAAGCTCCGAACTTAAATTGATGTCTGGTAGGCATCGAACTATATTTATATGTTAGGTTAACATTCATAATAATTCGAAGTCAAATTTTTTTTTTATAGTATTCACATAAATTACTAGCAAATAATTTCCCCTTTGACTCTGTTTAAATAGTGTCGATCTTAAATTTGGGATAACTTGAAGTGAAGAAATATAAATATTCTAATGCCAATAATCGGATTTTAGAAAATTAGTTGTCCTATAACGTCGCATAATGTCGAAGAAAAGAGAATACTTATCTAACTTTTTATACTTACTGCTGTAGTCAGGTAAAAATAATATTAGTTTAAACTATCCGAATTCATTTTTTGGGGATAACAGTACTGGAAGTACTACTTATCAAAATTTATGAAAAGTGAAAGATAACTGATTTTATCAAAACGCTAAAACTTATTGAACAGTGAACACGCATCATTGACTGCCATCGACTACCATCGACTTGTCTGCTAAGGTATTGAAATAGTATGTTCAAATTTACATAGATGGCGCCACGTATTTTAAGAATTTTTGACTTTTGCAAAAATCCTAAAGACCTAAAAGGATTAAAAATAAAGTTGCAAATTTGGTCCACAACAAATGAAATATAACTTTAAATAATTTATGGATTTTTTTTAAAGATACTTAATCAAATATAATTTTTTAACATTTTGTACACGTCAAAAGAACTGTCTGTTTTTTTTTTTTTCATTTCCCTAAATTATAAATATTTTCCAGACATTTATAATAATAATAAAAATAAGGTTACAAAGAAAATTATAATTTTTGACACACGAAACCCTAGCAAATATTTTTTTTTAATATTTCTTCTGTTTATTAATTGCATGCAATATGTTTAATTTTACTTTTATGATTGATGATACGTAAATAAAAGTATCTACTGTGTTCAAATTGCTGGCATGCTTCGATTTTCCCTGTTCCAAATAATTTATACTCCAAACTAACCAGTTAAATCAGGTTATACTACGTACTTTGTCAATCAATAAATTTTACTCTTAATATAATGTGTTATAATTACATCCTAATCACATTTCTCCTTAGTATATATTCAGGCAAGCTTACAAATGCAGCTATATATTATATATGACCAAAAATAATAGTTAATAGGGGAGAGTGTTGTACCTTGGGACGCTTGTACCTTGGGACACTGACAATTTCTAAGAATCTATTGGCAATATTCATACATTGTTAATTTCTAATAGTAGCCTTAACCAACAGACATCATCAAAATAAAATTTAACACTAGCATCATTGAATTGATGAATTGGTGACAAAAAATAATATTTCATTACCCCAAAGTAAATATTTTTCTCATTCTAATATAATTTTTTACCTTTGTACTTTTACAAAAAGTCAACTGCATTTTATTTTCTTCATAAAAGAGAAGATTTTAAAATATTTTGGTAATGAGAAAATAATGATAATGCATTTAGATTGGCCACTGTCTTGCTTTTATTTAAACCATGTAGTGTATTGTACCTTGGGACAGTTTAGCATATTGTATCATCATATAATGTTAAATAATTTGGACTTGCAATTTTGCTGTATAATTTAAATTATTCTTGAATTATGAAGTTTTATTTGTGTATTTCCTTGAAAAAACAATAAAGTTTGTTCCCTGACACAAATTAGTTCAAGTGTATGACTATCGACTGAATTATAAAGTATGTCCCAAGGACAGTTTATCCTCTCTACTTTAAATGAGTGGCAATTTTTTAATTTCAAGCTGCCAGAATTTGAAAAAATATATTATAGAGGAATATATTGGTGTGTTGAAGTGCTGCTTTTAAATTTTTATTTTCACTATAATTATCGAAGGAAAAAATTAAAATGTAAAAATTGTCCTAAGGTACAACACTCTCCCCTAATCCTTTTTTTTTTTTCAAACTAAAAGTAGCTAGCTTGATCTTTGGAAAAAAACTTCTGATTCGTGATATTTAAGCAACTTTTAATTAAATATCATTTGTAGTTCATTTCCTAGTTAAAATTTTTAAATTAATTTGTTAACTTTTAAACACGCCATGCTTGTGAATTTTCATTATAAGTAAAAAAGTAAAAATATATGTATTTTAAGTATAGATTCCGAGAACCGATCTTGTTGAGGAAAAAAATCCCTCTAATAAATAGTGAAGTGTACAGGGTGGTTTTTAATTACGCTCGCTATTCGGAGTGTAGCTTGAATGAATAATCCAAATGCAACAAACTTTGAGACGCTTACTAATCAAGAAGGGGGAAAAAACTGAATCATAAAAAAAAAATAGAATCCTAAAAAATAATCACAAAAAAGAATAATCATAAAAAACGAACTCGTCTCTTGACCGGGTTCTAAATTACGAGGCATCATCAATTATGGCCAATTACGGACATCACAGCTAATTACGCCTCGTAATTTAGAACCCTGGTCAATAGACGAGTTTCTTTTTTTTTTCAAAAAGAATGGAATCATAAAAAGGAAACTCGCCTCTTGACCAAGGTTCTAAATTACAAAGCATAGCCAATTATCTCTAATTACGGCCAACACATCCAATTACGCCTCGTAATTTAGAACCCAGGTCAAGGGACAAGTTTGTTTTTTATGACTCCATTCTTTTCCTCACTTCTATAATAGTAAGTATCTCAAAGTTTTTTTCATTTGGAATATTCATTAAAGCTACAGACCACTCCGAATAGCGAGCGTTATTTTATTACCACCCTGTATATGGGACTGGTGTGCAGGCTACATGTATGAGGTTTAAAGTCGTCGTTTTAAGGATGTATTTGATGCCCTATAGCTTTGGTGTTGTCCTCGTCCCTTGACCACGCTTCAATTCAAAACTCTTTGCCAAACGCTGAGTACGATGTCGCCCGTAAGGGTTGCATTGGGTGCCTACTCAGGTGTTGGCCCGTCACTTGATTGTGGTTCTAAAATACGGCGTCCGCCGCCAATAGCCCTCGTGTAGCTCTAGTGCGATGATAGTTCAAACTAAACTAAACCTTTGTCAATAGCTCTAACGCGACGTTGAATCAACTAAAACCTTATTAATGAACTTAATTTAATTTAAGGTTTCCGGCAACCTATTTCTAGCCTCTTTAGGAGCTTTAACACAGCCAATAACACCTCGAAATTTTGTAAGTCACGAAGTCGACACCTGGGCTGGAACCCAACACAACTTCGAGCGACATCGTACTCGAACGCCGTCGGGACTTTGGACTGCATAGATTTAACGAGCACGTCTGTCCCAGTGTACTCGGCCCATCCATGAATTAAGGATTTTTCTACTATTTCCAGCCCAGATCCGATTTATAGGATGACTAGTGACTAGCAGTTGGTGGGATTCGATCCCCCGCACTCCTGAGAAGGTTGAATCTCTAGGCTGATGCCCTAACCACACGTCCACGAATAGGCATTAATGAATACTTTTTCTACACTAAATACAATACCTTTTAAATAACGGACAGCAGGAACGCCTATAGTGACGTCATATCTACGCGAAATATTGTCTTGTACCCCACAAACAAACCACCCGTCAGCTTATTCGTCCAAATTAGAACGGCCATGCCTGAAGTGACGTCCCTGCTACGTCAAACATTGTCTTTTACCCCACAAACAAACCATGCCCCTTTCGAATTGCCCATTCCCCAAATTGATAACCCTAAGTCTTTTCCCAAACGAAAATAAGGGGTGGTAACAACCCGATAAGGATAGTCGTGTTTTCCCAAGAGTTGGACACTGGATTTAGACTCTTTGTTTTCATCGTAATCTTCTTAACGCCTCCTCTAGGACGATAGGATTCAAATCGTACAAAGTTTGGGACGTGATGATAGTGAATCTAATGATTTAATTCCCTTGGTAAATCGGACGTGGTAGAACAATTTTGTGTTTCGATATCGAACCTATAAGGAGTGCTGAAGTTCAAACCCTACTAACTTAAAGTCCTTACTCCGTAAGGACTCCGTATTTATGTACTCCTTTTATTAATTAATTTAATTAATCCTTTATCATTCTTTATTTAATTCATTTAATCATTTATTATCCTTTATTTAATCTATTTAATCCTTTTATTACTTTATTTTTTTCTTTCTATTATTTATATACTCCTTTCATGACATTATTTGCAATTCCATAATCGGCATTTAATCTATTGGCCATAGACGTAGAATACAGATTAATCAATATTCATTCTAACCAATACGTCCTCAATCATATGAGTAGTAAAAATTAGTAGAATTTTTTTAAAGAATTTCTTAAATGCCTAAAACTGTTTCTGAGCGTAAACGAAAGAGGTTTCGGAAAAACTTGGAAACGCTTCAGAAAATTACAAGCACCATAGCTGCTCCCTATATTCAGAAACGTTTAATTTTTTTTTCGTTGACAGTGTTGGCATTGGAAATAGCCTTTTATAACATTATTTTCCATTCCATAATCGGCATTTAGTAGTAATCTATTGGGCATAGACGTAGAATACAGATTAATCGATGTTCATTCAAACCAATACGTCCTCAATCATATGAGTCGTACAGGGTGTTTCATAATTGACCGGAATAGGAATTGATGCAATTCCGAAATATTGAGCCGGCCCCTCCGAAAAATAGTAAAAAGCCAATTGATCACGCGTTTTGGTCGTGGTTGCATCATTGAATTAGGACAGCACGAGAATGTATTGACGAAGGGATGCATTTGTTTTGAGTTTGGTTTGGTTGAATCGACATATTGCCTAGTAATTTTCGAGTAATTTTTGTGTTAGGATTTTCGATTTAAAAGATTTGGTGTGTTTCACATTCGAGCTGAATGTTTGAAAATTGGAAGGAGCTAAACGTTTTGCGATAGAAATGTACAGTTTGTCGAAATGTGCATGTGTTGGGACCAAATAGTTCTATAGTAGGGTAGAGACTGAACCTACCAACCGCACCATCTACCAACACGAAGACAATTTAGGGTATCATGGGGGATCGATGGCCGAGTGGTTTGGATCGCAGACCATAACGCCAGCAGTCCGCGCGCTGTAATGGGTGCGGGTTCAATTCCCACCTTTGCCCTGGGTGTACTTCCTTTCTCTGTCAGTAAAAAATCCTTCTGTAGCTGCCTTACTTGACGAAATCTTATAAGTGGGTCTCTGATCATGCACACACACTGGATTATACGGGATGGTTATAAAATAACGCTCGCTATTCGGAGTGGTCTGTAGCTCGAATGAATAGTCCAAATGCCTCAAAATTTGAGACACTTACTAATCAAGAAAGGGAAAAGAAGAATGGAATCATAAAAAAAGATAGAATCTTAAAAAATAATCACAAAAAAGAATAATCATAAAAAACAAACTCGTCTCTTGACCAGGGTTCCAAGTTACGAGGCGTCGTCATAATTATGGCCAATTACTGCCTAGGTACTAAATTACGCGGCGTAGCCAATTATGACTAATTACGGCCAACACATCCAATTACGCCTCGTAATTTAGAACCCTGGTCAAGCAAGAGACGAGTTTGTTTTTTAATTGTTCCATTCTTTTTTCTCCTTGGATTGGATTGGATTGGTTGATATATATTTTCTGGCTCGTGTGCTTGGTCGCAAGGACCCGCTTATAAGCCATCGTCTAGTAGGACATCACAAGACACCCACAAACACATATGACAGATGTTCCCCTTTTCTTGATTAGTAAGTGTCTCAAAGTCTTCTGCATTTGGATTATTCATTAAAGCTACAGACCACCACGAATAGCAAGCGTTATTTTATAACCACCCTGTATATGTGCATACCTACCCAGCAAAAATAAGCAAAATACAATAATTGTTATGTATAGACTGGTGGCCAACATCAAGTTCCTTTTAACAATAATGCAACAACCTAAAAAAATGAACAGCCTCTTTTTTTTTTTTTTTTTTTGAAAACTAGTTGTTGAACCTGTAATTTTTATCAGATGTAAATTCAACCAAACCAAACTAAAAGTTCTACATTCTTGTGTAGCACAAGTGCAGGATTTCATGAACGACCGAAGGGGCGGCCAATTAGCTAGCCGATTTTCATTGGCGGGGCCCGGGTAAATATTTAGGAATTGCGTCCTATACAATTCCGGTCAATTATGGAACACCCTGTAAGAAATAGTAGAATTTTTTAAATGCCTAAAACTGTTTCTGAACATAAACATGTTCATTCAAACCAATAAGTCCTCAATCATATGAGTCGTAAGAAATAGTAGAATTTTTTAAATGCCTAAAACTGTTTCTGAACATAAACATGTTCATTCAAACCAATAAGTCCTCAATCATATGAGTCGTAAGAAATAGTAGAATTTTTTAAATGCCTAAAACTGTTTCTGAACATAAACGAATTAGGTTTCGGAAAAACTTGGAAACGTTTCAGAAAATAACCTACACAATAGCTGCTCCATATATTCAGAAACGTTTTTTTTTTCGTTGACAGTGTTCAGCATTGAAATAGCCTTTTATAACATTATTTTCCATTCCATAATCGGCATTTAGTAGTAATCTATTGCCCATAGACGTAGAATACAGATTAATCTACAGGGTGTTTCAAAATTGACCGGAATAGGAATTGATGCAATTCCGAAATATTGAGCCGGCCCCTCCGAAAAATAGTAAAAAGCCCATTGATCACGCGTTTTGGTCGTGGTTGCATACTTGAACTGGGGCAGCACGAGAATGTGTTGACGAAGAGATGCATTTGTTTTAAGTTTGGTTTGGTTGAATCGACATATTGCCTAGTAATTTTACAATTTGCAGACTCTGTTACATCACAGTTTCTAAAACTACTAAAAATGATTAGTAACTACGAAAATTGAATTTTTGTGTTTGAAATTTGATTTAAATAATTTGGTGTGTTTCAAATTCGAGCTGGATGTTTGAAAATTGGAAGGAGCTAAACGTTTTGCGATAGAAATATACAGTTTGTCGAAATGTGCATGTGTTGGGACCAAATAGTTCTATAGTAGGGTAGAGACTGAACCTACCAACCGCACCATCTACCAACACGGAGACAATTTAGGGTGTCATGTGGGGATCGATGGCCGAGTGGTTTGGATCGCAGGCCATAACGCTAGCAGTCCGCGCGCTGTAATGGGTGCAGGTTCAATTCCCGCCTTTGCCCTGGGTGTACTTCCTTTCTGTCAGTAAAAAATCCTTCTGTGGCTGTCTTACTTGATGAAATCTTATAAGCGGGTCTCTGATCATGCACACACACCGGAATATACAGGGTGGTTATAAAATAACGCTCGCTATTCGGAGTGGTCTGTAGCTTGAATGAATAGTCCAAATGCTTCAAAATTTGAGACACTTACTAATCAAGAAGGGGGGAAAAAGAATGGAATCATAAAAAAGATAGAATCTTAAAAAATAATCATAAAAAACAAACTCGTCTCTTGACCAGGGTTCTAAGTTACGAAGCGTCGTCAATTATGGCCAATTACGGCCAACACAGCTAATTACGCCTCGTAATTTAGAACCCTGGTCAAGAGACGAGTTTCTTTTTTTCGATAAAGAATGGAATAATAAAACGAAATTCGTCTCTTGACCAAGGTACTAAATTACGCGGCGTAGCCAATTATGACTAATTACGGCCAACACATCCAATTACGCCTCGTAATTTAGAACCCTGGTCAAGAGACGAGTTTAGTTTGTTTTTTATGATTCCATTCTTTCCCCCATTCTTGATTAGTCTCAAAGTCTTCTGCATTTTGATTATTCATTAAAGCTACAGACCACCCCGAATAGCGAGCGTTATTTTATAACCACCCTGTATATGTGCATACCTACCCAGCATAAATAAGCAAAATACAATAATTGTTATGTATAGACTGATGGTCAACATCAAGTTTTTTTTAACAATAATGCAACAACCTATCAAAATGAACAGCCTCCTAAAAAAAATTTTGAAAACTAGTTGAACCTGTAATTTTTATCAGATGTAAATTCAACCAAACCAAACTAAAAGTTCTACATTCTTGTGTAGCACAAGTGCAAGATTCATGCACGACCGAAAGGGCGGCCAATTAGTTAGCCGTTTTTCATTGGCGGGGGCCGGGTAAATATTTAGGAATTGCGTCCTATACAATTCCGGTCAATTTTGGAACACCCTATGTTCATTCAAACCGATACGTCCTCAAGTGGTATAGTATCAAATTACCATCATCAAAGATGGACCATTATAGGCAGTATCGATTTTCCTACTAAGTGAAATTCATGTATTTTTTTTACGGAATGGAACGACATCTTATTGTTCGACGTTTTTTTTAACCCTCTGAGTTATACAAATGAATAGGACAGGGGAAGAATCGCTTGATTTATTAGGAAGCATCTCGTAATTGTGTCTGCTTGGTGGACATTGGCGACAGAAAACTGGTTTACCTCGTTCTTCTTCGCTTAGTCCAAGCGTCGGAATCGTGAATCACGTGGATCTCGGTAGGTAGAAACTGGTTTCCTTACACCAGTTCAGGCGATTACTCGCTATCATTGCCAAAGTGGCCTGCTAAGTAAAGTTCTCTACGTAACTAAGCGGTTTTTTCCCTGCATTCTTCAAATGTGTAAACCAGCTATCTGACAATCAGGTTTTCTCACAACAACACATATAATCTTATTTAAAAACAATAATAATATTTATAAATTTTCTTTCCTTCCTGTTAAAATTTAAAGTATGGAGAAATCATTTTTGTCATCTGCTATTGAAATATATTTTCAGGAAATTTAAAGAAATTAAGTTTGTAGTTAAAAATTTTAATTTTAATGTCATTCAGAGAAAACAAGTTTACACTACAGCCAATTTGCTTATGCCTCAGAGGGTTTCTTACCATCCGATGATCCACAGCTTTTACGCCCTCTCAGGTCCCATGGACTACACTTCCACCAGTCTCCGGAATTTAGGGAGGCTGGGGAGCCCAGTCAGTTAGGCATTCACCTTGCATGCGAAAGGTCCAATGTTCGGGTACGGGTATCACCAAAATAACTGTCGACCTGTAAAACGGCCCGTGCAGCCAAAAATGTCCGACGAATAATGTCCGTGCACGTTAAATGCGCTCCAAAGTCCCAACGCTGCGTACGATGATGTCGCCCTTAACTGCAGCGTTGGGTGCCTACTCAGGTCTCGTCACTTGATTGTGGTTCTAATTTACGACGCCCGTCGCCAAAAGTCCTCGTATAGCTCTAGTGCGACGAATATTAAGGGGTCTACGGAGTCTTAAAAATGTGCAAAGAAGATACTACATGGCATAGTTTGATCTCTCTTGTAATTTTTTAACTACTCAATAAATGAGTATAATTTTTTTATATGTAATTCTACAAGATTTATTTATTATAAAACAAGTTTTAAAATTTATGAAACTTTAGCAAAAACTAAAATAAATGATATTAAACATGAAGGTACTTGAACACACTGTGATTAGGCTTGCGCGGCAAATTGTGAGGTCAAAATTGAAAAAATGAATAAGAAAATGACTTTATATTGTACAAATATGTACATACAAAGACTTATACCTAAATTCTCAGCTCAATTTTAATTAGAAATTATTTTTTTAAAAATTTAAAATCAAAAATGTTAAATTTTTATTAATTTTTTTAGAAGAAAAAGTTCTTAAAATAATTTCTAATTAAAATTGAGCTGAGAATTTAGGTATAAGTCCTAGTTTGTACATATTTGTACAATATAAAGTCATTTTCTTGGTCATGTGTTCAATTTTGACCTCACAATTTGCCGCGCAAGCCTAATCACAGTGTGTTCAAGTACCTTCATGTTTAATATCCTTTATTTTAGTTTTGGCTAAAGTTTCATAAATTTTAAAACTTGTTTTATAATAAATAAATCTTGCAGAATTACATATAAAAAAATTATACTCATTTATTGAGTAGTTAAAAAATTACAAGAGAGATCAAACTATGCCATGTAGTATCTTCTTTGCACATTTTTAAGACTCCTGTGACCCCTTAAAACCAACCTACATACAGGAATTCAGTGTTGCGATGGAGTCGAAAATCTGAAATGGTGATTTCGTGTTTTTCCTTTCCGTTTTGGAAGCTGCTGATTCCGAAAAAGTGGCTTTTTAACATTAATACATCTTTTGTCTGAAACCACTCTGCAGCAAAGAGCTATTGACCACAAATTTGATACACGAGTTCCTGTGATGCCTGTCGGACGTCATAATAAGCGGTTCGAGCAAATCGCAAATGCGCAAAGGGTGTCTGGCATGAACGTTTTTGGTTTTAAAGGTATTGCTGAAAAAAAATACGGACTTCAAGTTTGGTTCACGAGTTAGCAATATCTTCCCACGAGCTCCAAGCAGATTTTTGGAAAAATCGGGAATGCGCAAATCGTAGGTGCCATTAGAACTGTTTGTGCTTTTAGGCTTCCTTATAGGGCATAAAGTTACTCTTTAAATGTATACTGATATATGTTTTGTTATTCTGATTTGTTATGTAATTTGAGTTATTATGTTACAGGGTGTTTCAAAATTGACCGGAATAACAATTGATGCAATTCCGAAATATTGAGCCGGCCCCTCCGAAAAATAGTAAAAAGCCAATTGATCACGCGTTTTGGTGGTGGTTGCATACTTGAACTAGGGCAGCACGAGAATGTGTTGACGAAGGGATGCATTTGTTTTGAGTTTGGTTTGATTGAATCGACATATTGCCAAGTAATTTTATAATTTTCAGATTCTGTTACATCACAGTTTCTAAAACTACTAAGAATGATTAGTAACTACGAAAATGGAATTTTGTTTGGATTTCGATTTAAATAATTTGGTGTATTTCAAATTCGAGCTGGATGTTTGAAAATTGGAAGGAGCTAAACGTTTTGCGATAGAAATGTACAGTTTGTCGAAATGTGCATGTGTTGGGACCAAATAGTTCTATAGTAGGGTAGAGACTGAACCTACCAACCGCACCATCTATCAACAGGGATACAATTTAGGGTGTCATGTGGGAATCGATGGCCGAGTGGTTTGGATCGCAGGCCATAACGCTAGCAGTCCGCGCGCTGTAATGGGTGCGGGTTCAATTCCCGCCTTTTCCCTGGGTGTACTTCCTTTCTCTGTCAGTAAAAAATTCTTCTGTGGCTGTCTTACTTGACGAAATCTTATAAGCGGGTCTCTGATCATGCACACACACCGGAATATACAGGGTGGTTATAAAATAACGCTCGCTATTCGGAGTGGTCTGTGATATAATGAATAGTCCAAATGCTTCAAAATTTGAGACACTTATTAATCAAGAAGGGGGGAAAAAGAATGGAATCATAAAAAAGATAGAATCTTAAAAAATAATCACAAAAAAGAATAATCATAAAAAACAAACTCGTCTCTTGACCAGGGTTCTAAGTTACGAGGCGTCGTCAATTATGGCCAATTACGGCCAACACAGCTAATTACACCTCGTAATTTAGAACCCTGGTCAAGAGACGAGTTACTTTTTTTCGATAAAAAATGGAACAATAAAACGAAACTCGTCTCTTGACCAAGGTACTAAATTACGCGGCGTAGCCAATGACTAATTACGGCCAACACATCCATTTACGCATCGTAATTTAGAACCCTGGTCAAGAGACGAGTTTGTTTTTTATGATTCCATTCTTTCCCCCCTTCTTGATTAGTAAGTGTCTCAAAGTCTTCTGCATTTGGATTATTCATTAAAGCTACAGACCACTCCGAATAGCGCGCGTTATTTTATAACCACCCTGTGTATGTGCATACGTACCCAGCATAAATAAGCAAAATACAATAATTGTTATGTATAGACTGACGGTCAACATCAAGTTTTTTTTTAACAATAATGCAACAACCTATCAAAATGAACAGCCTCCTAAAGAAAAATTTTTGAAAACTAGTTGAACCTGTCATTTTTATCAGATGTAAATTCAACCAAACCAAACTATAAGTTCTACAATCTTGTGTAGCACAAGTGCAAGATTCATGCACGACCGAAAGGGCGGCCAATTAGTTAGCCGTTTTTCATTGGCGGGGGCCGGGTAAATATTTAGGAATTGCGTCCTATACAATTCCGGTCAATTTTGGAACACCCTGTGGTTTGTTATGTTATGGTTGTTGAGGGTTTTTTCCCCTTTTGTATGGGTATAATCTGAAATGTTGTTTTTAATTTTCCTTGATGATTTCGATTGTATAATTTCATGTGTTGTCTGGAAGGGTCCGGGGCCCCTTGGCAACCAAAATGTATTATGTTTTTGAAAAATAAAAGTTTCTTCTTTCTTCTTCATATTGAGTGGTAATTAAAAAAATCTGGTAGTGTTACACAACTCTAGTACCGGAACGAAAAGACATCTTATTATTACAATGCAAACCATGTGTGCCGAGTCCTTCTTACCATCCGATATACCACGGAGGCACTCGCGCTCTCCGTTATCGGGGAAATACACGTCTCCATTTACCTCCTTCTCTTTCCCCAGGTACAGCTTTCTGAAGAACTCGAAGCTGAACTCGGTGAGTGCTGTCCAGTTGCGAGTGCCGTCCGTCAGAATCAATGGTAAAAATCAATTGTCCAAAGTGGGGATATTGTGTTTTCTACCAGTTCTGGAAGATGCTGATTCCGAAATAGGGGTTTGGAAACATTGGTTCATCTGTCTGTTTGAAACCACTCTACATCTTGATCTAAAAGAACTGCCAACTTCAAATTTGGTAGATGATTTCCTATTACCTATCGTACATCACTCTAAGAAAAATCCCATTTTTGGAAATTTTAAGAAATCGCACATGCTTAAATCGTAGGTGCCATAGAACTTCTTAGGTTTTAATTTTGAAGTTATTAAAATTACCTTATAGGGCATAAATTAGCTTTAAGTTTATTGATTTTGGTAATTAAAAGTCTTGTCATGTTACACATCTTAGTTTCGAAATGGAAAGACGTCTAATTAGAACAAGGAAACTTTTTAACCAATTCCATTCTTACCATCCGATGTACCACGGTTCCTCCGCCCTCTCCGGTCCCATGGACAGCACTTCGGCCAGCCTCCGGAACTCGGTGTTGTAGGGGAAGAACTGGCACTCGCGCTCAGCGTTCTCGGTGTAGTACACCACCCCGTTCACCTCCTTCTCCTCGCCCAGGTACAGCTTCCGGAAGAACTCGAAGCTGAACTCGGTGAGTGCTGTCCAGTTGCGAGTGCCGTCCGTCACGATCACAGGGACAGCGGAGTAGGCGAATCTAGGCAGTGAAAGTCAAATGCATTTTTTACTCATATTCATAAAATATCTTTAACTCTGTAATGCAAGAATTATTTTTTTTCATCCCGAAAAAATATTTGTATCTTCAATATGCTCATGGGAAGAATTCTGAAAAAAAATTAACTGCAATGGAATTTAAGTAAATTCAATTTTTTAATTTTTTGCCATATGGCAAAAACCAACTACAAAATTCCAATTTTGATAAGAATGATTAGAAAACTACTAATATATATTTTAAAATAACCCTCTTGAACTATATTTTTTTAAACAATTTATTAGTTTTTAGTACTCATATTATTACACTTTGAATTTTTCAAAGACGTCATTTCACAACAGTTAACAGTAACAACGTGTGACGGCATACGAGCCTTGCACACTGACCACTACGCCACCGCGGCCCCGGAATTACTTGCATATAAGTCGATTTTCTCCGTAATATTACAGATATTTTATGACAACACTGCAGCTAGAATTTTTTTTAATGTAATAGGAATTATTTTAGAATGCACTATTGACTGCATTTGAGCAATCAGCAGTTTTCTTTATAGTTGGTGATAAAAAGTGATTTAATGAAATAAATACACTCTTAAAACAAAAGAGTGAAACCCACTCCTGTAGGAGAAGTGCATTTTTGACACTGGAAAGGAGTGAATATTAACTCAAACTGAGTTAAAATCGCTCGTTTATTTTACGAGTGAACACCGAAATCATCAAACGATTTTAATGCTACATGGTATCGTAAAGTCTTTTTTTTACCAAAAAAATTGCATATGAAAATAGGTAAATTATTTCAACCGGTTTTATAAATAGAGAGTTTTTAGAACAGTTTTATAAATCCGAGCTTGATCAAGTTTTTCAGATCAGTTACCAACAGAGAATTTTTATTTATAATCTGTTCTCTCTATACGGCAGGTACACTCTAAAAACAAACGAGCGATTTTAACTCAGTCTGAGTTGATTTTTACTCCTTTCGGTGTCGAAAATGCACTTCCTCTATAGGAGTGGATTTCGCTCTTTCGTTTTGTTAAACCTCCAACAATTTTGACGAAAAATGAGCGAATTTAAGGCGATTAGGAGGGATTTAGGGCGATTACGAGTGATTTAGGATTTAATTTTTACTCCTTTCCAGTGTCGAAAATGCACTTATCCTATAGGAGTGGATTTCACTCTTTTGTTTTAAGAGTGTACCCTTCAATTTTATTGCAAAATCATTCTGAATGCAATAAAGTTTTATTTATCCCTTCTTATTAAATAATCTTTAATTTAATTTTAAATTAATCCTTAATTTAATATTAAATAAATCTTTCATTTAATTTTAAATTAATCTTTAATTTAATTTTAACGTAATCTTTAATTTAATTATTTTTTAAAATTAATCTTTAATTTTACTTCAGAAATGCATCTCATACAAGAACACACCCAAAATGCCCACTAGCGAGGTTTATTCATCATAATGAGAAACTAAGCGTGTTTTAAAAAAATGAAATATTTTTTAAACGGATTACAAAAACCTACTTGTCAAATTTGATTCCACAACAAAAGATTCGAACTTCGAAAAAAAAATTTCATTGTATTCCGACACACCCTCTCTCGAAGATATAGGCAGGCCGATCCATTGTAATACATTTCTATCAACAAACGATGGACAAAATGGTGAACTCGATAAAAAAAACGATTTAAAAGTGAGTAATGCGAAAGAAATAAGTAAGATGCCAATTTTATTTGTTTTTTAGGTTAGGTTAGGTCTGAATTATCGTCGCACTGGAGCTACACGAGGGCTATTGGCAACGGGTGTCGTATTTTAGAACCACAGCCAGGTGACGAGCCAACACCTGAATAGGCACCCAACGCAACCGTTAAGGGCGACATCGTACGCAGCGTTAGGACTTTGAAGGATATTTTACGTGCACTCCTTTACACGGGGTATTATTTGTCGGACATTTTTGGCTGCACGGGCCGTTTATAGGTTGGCAGCTGTTTTGACAATGCCCGGACCCGAAAATGGGACCTTCCGCATGCTAAGCGAGTGCTTAACCGACTGGGCTTCCCAGCAACTTTACTTGTTTTTTATGGTAGGTAACCAAAATTTTTATTCTATTCAGTTAAAATAGTTATTTTTTTTTATCAAAAATTATTGAAGTGTTGTCGGAAAGCGTTGAAAAAACTTGATGAAGACAAGAAAAAAATTCCCTGCCTATAATTATTCGAAATTTCTTGAAATTATTCGTGTAGTTATTTTATTTATTTTATCAATCAATGGTCCCTTTTCAGGTCTTGAGTGGCAACAGAAATGCAGAATGAAAGATCATATTTTTTTCTTGAGCTTGGATTGGTGGATCAATATCACGTGGGAACAGAGAACCAATCGGAAAGAAAGAAAATTCTGAAATGAAAAGAAGGAAAAACGTCACCTGAAACAAGCCAATTGAGCAAAATGAAAGAAAAATGTTTTTTTTTATTTGACAAAAGAAATAAAAAAAAATATCACCGCAATTTGAAGGTATGGCAGGTTAGCGAGATAAACAGTACATTTTTGCCAAGATAACGAAAAAGTGATTGAACAGCAAAGCTGTCAAGTTAAACAATTACAGTTAGCGAGTTTCACAAAGAATACTTAAAACTATAGTTTCTGTCCCCTTCTAGATTAAAAACAATATTTACATTACCATTTATGATGATTTGATTAACAACTGCATAAAAATTTTTTAGTTCGGCATTTTAATTACTATTTTTATTCAATTTCTCTGATAAGTGGGTAAAGTTATATTGTGACGTGCGCAGAAAAATTCAAGCTTTAAACTTGTATAACTTTTGTACATAATAACTTTGTATATAATATCCAAAAAGCATCCTACACTGTTAATAGTTATGTGCTTGGTTCCACCATAGTAGTTGTTCCTAGTAGCTGCAACGGCTGTGTGGTGAAATGTTTCACCATAGTTTCGGCATTGTGTTGAACCAATTATCCGGTTTTTGAAAACAGGCTAGGTTTAGGGTTTTAATAATCGTCGCACTAGAGCTACAAGAGGGCTATTGGCGACGGGCGTCGTATTTTAGGACCACAGTCAAGTGACGAGCCGACACCTGAATAGGCACCCAACGCAACAATTAAGGGCGACATCGTACGCAGCGTTAGGACTTTGAAGGATATTTAACGTGCAATCCCTTACACGGGGTATTATTCGTCGGACAATTTTGTCTTCACGGGCCGTTTATAGGTCGGCAGTTATTTTGGCGATGCCCGGACCCGAACCTAGGACCTTTCGCATGCTAGGCGAGTGCCTAACCGACAGGGCTCCCCGGCCCCCTGTTTTTGAAAACAGAAAAATGGCTCACACAAATACAAAAAATATGCTGAAACATTTCAATGAACTATTCATTGAACTATTCATTTCAATGAACTATTCATTTCAATGAACTATTCATTTCAATGAACTATTCATTTCAATGAACTATTCATTTCAATGAACAATTTCATTTTCTAGGAACCACTATCATGGAAAATATAAGCACAAAAATTTGAACCTTGTATATTTTAAATAATATTGTTTTCAATCGAAATATTTTTTTATATAACCGAAATAAATATTATTTATATAACCAAAATAAATATTATTTATATAACCGAAATAAATATTATTTTAAAACCGAAACCTTAACCAACTGTATTTTAATAAACTCCACAATCTTAAAAAAAAACTTCTTATATAAGTACAAGTCGTGTGCTCTTCAAATGTAGGCCATCCAAGCCGGACTCCATAAATACCACACCCATTCTATCAATCGTCCTCAACGTGATTCATCTCAAACCTGTTGTTAAGCACGAACAATGTGTTTAAATGAATCCTTTCTTATGTAAAACTGGGGAAACTCGACTGCCTGGATGCCATTGAATATTTGTTTTGTCCTTTGGATTTCAACAAATGATGAAATAACAACTTAATTACAAATCAAGAAAAGTTTTTTTATTGACTTTACTTGTAATCTGGTTTTGTGTTTTGAGAATGTTTGTTGAACCTTTCAACAAGGATTCAAGAAAAAGTAATTAAAGTTTAATTTAAAACTATTTTAAATTAATATAAACATAACTGTTTAAAACAATACAAAACAGTTTTAAACTGTTTACGGTTTTTACAAAACATTATCGAAGTAAATAATTACAATGAGAAAAAACTTGTATTCAAACAGCGCAAGTAGAACACAAGTATTGTTACAAGTAACATTACAATAGTGCGTTGTTTCAATACAAGAATTTTGTTGATGACTCGTGTGCGCAAATTATAGTATTTTTCCAACACATCAAATGATTGCGAGAAGCGACAATTGTTATATCCTTGCGACAAAACTGTAACAAAAGACTATAAATTATATTGTTTTCTAAAATATTCATAGCTAAATTATTACATTCATACCGAAATATATTTTTTAGCTTTAGCAATTCTATGTATCCGAACCATTAAATATAAGATGCTGAACAACATTTCGTAAGAATACAGGCGTGATGCTCTTTTAACACAATTTTTGTGCTAACCCTGCATTATTATTAGGTCGCAAATCAATTTTAGTATTGTTTCAACACAATTTTTATGCTAACCCTTCGTTATTATTAGGTCGCAAATCAATTATAATATTGTTTCAACACACAGTTTTGTGCTAATCCTGCATTATTATTAGGTCGCAAATCAATTTTATTATTGTTTCAACGTAATTTTTGTGTTAACCCTGCGTTATTATTAGGTCGCAAATCAATTTTAGTATTGTTTCATGGCAATTTTTGTACTAACCCTGCATTATTATCAGGTCGCAAATCAATTATAGTATTATTTCAACACAATTTTTGATTTAACCCTGCATTATTATTAGGTCACAAATCAATTTTAGTATTGTTTCAGCCAAATTTTTGTGCTAACCCTACATTATTATTAGGTAGCCAATCAATTTTAGCATTGTTTGAACGCAAATTAATAACTGGGAAAAAACACAGTTTTTGTAGTTTCTGACTTACATTGTAGCATGAAATAAGAATAAAACATGAATTTTAGTGTTGCATTATAAAGTTAAATTAGATTCAGCTACTACTTTATGGGAAAAAAATAGGATTACAATAAACGGAAAATTCTCTGTAGAATTGTGTTGTAATTTAATTTTTTATTGTAAAATTTCATTTTCTTCCAACGTTTATTTTTGTATCCATTGTATACTCATATACAAAATAAATAAGTTTATTTTTAAGGTTCTAAGTATTTCCTTCTGTACGATATTATTTCACAAATTAAAAAAAAATATCTTATATAGTCCAAATCTTGCAGTGCTTACATAATTACAAATTCTTTTTTTCTATTAAGCAAACAAGTGTCCCAATTTATCTACAACAAAAGCATTCATTATGCAAATGCTATCCCTAATTCCCTCATTAATGAATAGTATCCAATAAAAATAAGTTTTTTTTTTCAACTTAAATTTCTGTTTTGTATCCCAAACAATACAGATTCAAAAAAAAAACCGTATAAATATATTCTCCGAAAAACGCCTCTTATAAAAAAAAATCTGACCTATTCAGTTTTTAAGTGCAGCTCTTTTATTGCTATACTTAACGGCCCACCTCTAATATAAAGAGATATATAAAATATAAAATAAAAAAATTCTTGATTTTGACCTCTAAACTGCGTCGACAAAGACCAGTTCTGGGGTCGGATGCAACAATGCGAAATGTAGGCGGATTAAATTGTCTGCTAGATTTCAAGAGTCAAAAAGAGTAATAATATTATTCAACAAATACATATTTTATTTGGGATATGCGTTTTATCAAATCGACTTCCCAACGTTCGCCAAGTCTTTCGTCACTTTTTTATGCTGCTATGGGGTTTTTTTTGCACTGGTTTTCCATTATTTTTTTAAAATCACATAAATTATGCTTAGATTATTATATTAAAAAAAAATATCAACCATCACAAATTCTAGCAACTATTGTATTTCTTTATTTATATTAATTTTCATGCAATAATTATACTTTTTTCGTTTCATTTAAGTTTTATTTATGGGTGTTCAACTATGATAAAATTGTATTAATCATTAAATTGAATTTTTATGGAAATTTTGAACCGTTTTTTATGGGTGTTTTTAATATCAATTGTTGAAACATTTAATTAATTATCGCATTTATTATTTATTATACTTAATATAATACACAAGTACCTTTTATTATCTAACAATTCATGTCAAAATGTAATCTATTAATAAAAGGGAAAATTAAAGTTAAACTTAACATTATTAATAATTAAAACAAGAACTCAAAACTTAATTTTCAAAATTCGTAAAGTTCGTTTGAAAGCAATTTTGGTAATATTTATCAGCGAAAAATAAACTTTCTTTTCGAAAAAATATGCTCTTCAAAATTCTTTTATTTTGAAAGCATAACAGAAAAGAATAATTAATTTTATTTCAATGAATAATATAGTGGTAATATAAAATTATTCAACAATTTGCAGAATGTGTGATATTTAGAGTATTGAAACTTTAAAGCATTGATAAGCTTTTTAAAACTATATACTCAAAATCATAAATCTTTTAAGAAAATTACAAAAAAAAACGTAAATGGAATTTTAAATTATAATCCCACGTATTGTTTAACAAGCTTAGTACACCTTAAAGCAATTTTATTTTAAAAAACCAATTTAAATAAATGTTTTCAATTGCAATTTTCCAAAAACTCCCTTTACCGACTCGAATAATAACGAATTAAAAAAAAAACATCTTATATAAGGTTAAGATTGAGATTGTCGCCTTCTTTTTTCATTAATGAAGATTATTCTAAGTTTAGAGCTACCACTTTAAAATACTCTACTATTGTCATCTTTTGAGCTGCAACGAACATTATCAAAACAATGGCTCACGCAATCAATACTGGAAGTCAACCTATTATTGTCGTAGTTCAAAGTATTCAAGATCATTTTCTATGGTTTAGTTACTACAATTAAATTAATTCCTTTAATATTTTAACATTTTAGTTGAGCCATTTATTTACCCGAAAAAAATTGGAAGTTGTATTTTCGATCGCATGTAACCACACTAAATATAATCAATTAAATTGTTATCGAAATCCTATAGTAAAACTGTACAAATTCACTTTAGAAAGGCTATGCCTTTGATTATGGTGGTCAAAATATAATTTTATTTATGTTTATTTTATTTATGCATGTGCTAGAGGCCCAGTTTCTTATTGCTTCGCCTTGCCATGCTACAGATCCGTGGATCAAGTCACGGATTGGGCGAGGGTGACTCAATCTTTCATCGCTTAAGTGGATCTATAAAATGAGAACCAAGCATGCTTGGGAACTAAACACTGGGAGTTCCACGTGAAGTTGATCACCTGACCAGGAAAAATTCCTAGCACCCGGAGCCCTTGGTCAAGTAAGCTGAAATAGGCCTGGCAGGCCATGGCCCATTAACGGGCTGTTGCTCCTAGGAGGGTTTTTTTTTGGGGGGGGGGAGGGATGATGGATATAAGCCAAAGATATTTCAATGCCTTAAACAACAATTATCGGCTTATTCTCCAAAATGTAATTGTTTGAGATTTACATTTGACTAGTCACACAATATAGTGTAAAGGGTGACCCCTTACGCGGACATTTTCGGTAATCAAAAAGCACATTTTGATACAAAATGTTACATTGTTTTAAATTTAACATTATTCTGTAAAAAATATTAGCTTGTACAACGCGGTAAAACTTGTTTAAAGAATAAGGTATGTCATAAAAGTAAACTTACTGATCTATTTAAGTATTTTTTAAATGTACTTCAATCTTTAAAAATACTTTAAATAACAACTGAACAATGAACTAACTACAAAAGATTTAAATAACTATTAAACTTTTAAACTAAGTAGGAAAAAGTTAAAACGCCAATTGCATTCTAATTTTAAATGTTAAAGTTCATTTAAAATATCAGTACTCTGATCATTATCAAATTTCCTCATTTTTTTTGCAGTGCTGTTCTTTTAGTTATAATAATTCAAAAACAGTTCATAGCATCGATTTAAATATTATGCTCCATTTTCTTCAGACTATTTTTTCCATAATATAGTGTCTTTTTTTTAGTAAAATTCTAAGAAATAAGAAATCGATTTTAATACTTCTTTAAAACAATCAAATTACTGTCGAATCTATATCAAGTTTCGAACATTATTTTTATGTTATTTTAGTCTGAATTCAACTTTAGATCTACAAATAAAATAAGGGCAACTCTAAATAATTCGAAAATTAAACATTTATATTTACAAATACGTCTTTTTTATTGTGCTCCATTACACGAATCAAAGCAATGCTAACGAAAACACTTGTTTAATTTGAATAAAAAACGTAAAATAACGAAGAATGATGATGTTTGGAGAATTCAGAGTTTAAAGTAATAGTCACAAATAGTTTTAAATGCAGTGTCCTTATTTTATTTAGTTAAGTTAAACTCTCTGATATGATCTGAATTGTTTACTTAAATTTAGAAAAATAAGTTTTTAAAATATTTGAAATATAAAGTCGCACAAGTGCGCAGAAATTACGAAGTCTTAAATGGAATGAAAAAAAGCATTCATTACGTAGTTAACCTTTACAAATTGAAATCAAGAATGAAAAATGTGGAAGTGGGTAATACCTAAGAATTTTTCTAGTATTTTTACTCCAGATAAAATAATGTTTTTTTTACTTCAGCCACATTCCAAAATTCCATCACGTTCAGTTCTAATTTTCTCTAAATTATTTAATGCCTGAGTTATACTTGCTGCATAAAATTTCTGCATTGAATTTCACGATTAACGCAAAATTTGATGCTGATTTTTTGTATTTTCCTGTATTCATTGAAAGTTAATATTGCGTCCTCTAAAAGATAACACTAATTTCCGTGGACTCCGTTCAACACTGTGTATCGTTACTCCATAAATTCGGTAGCAGCAAGTGTAATCACAGTTTTCACAGTTAAAGGTCACCAATGTTTGGCGGCGGTTGTAATTTTTGGCGGTTTTACAGCTTTCACCCGCCAAATGGGGCCCGGATGGCCAAGTGGTTTGGACCATTACGCTAGCAGCCTACGCGCTGTAACGGGTGCGGGTTTGATTCCCGCCTCCACCCTGTGTGTATATTCCTTACTCTGTGACAGTAAAAATTCTTTCTGTGCCTGTCTTACTTGACGAAGGCTACATAAGCAGGTCTCTGCCTACAAGCCTGAATATATATGTATCTACCCCCCAAATAGATCATCCAATCGTTTCATAGCCAAGGCACGGTATGGCACTGTTTACCGTGCTCTCTATAAGATGACTCGAATGCGTGGGTTGTCTAATTAATGCTAGTACGTCAATGCGGTACCTCAAAACAGGATGCTGGAATTAGTTCGGTGAATGTAGTATGATTATGAGCACATGGATTTCCATAGCAATTCTAAAGTTATAGTTCTATAGGTTCTATATAGTTGTTGTATAAATACAAAGTTTAATAAATAAGTGATCTTTAAAGCTTTGCGCTTTACTGTTTTAGTGTACAATATTTTGTAGCGAAAGAGTGGCAAACTGGTTAGGGGTAGAGACTGAACCTACCAACAGCATCATGGAACAACACGGAGACGATATAGGGTGGCATGTGGGGCCCGATGGTCGGGTGGATTGGATCGCCGGCCATAACGCTAGCAGTCCGCGCGCTGTAGGTGCGGGTTCGAATCCCGCCAATGCCATGGGTGTACGTGCTAAGTGGCATTTTTGAAAAAAAATTGGGATTTCTTTGTAAATGAATGCAATACTAACTTGTTTAACGATAACAAGTTTCCCTTTTTTTCATAAACTTGAAGTTTAGTTTATTTTTACAACTTGGCAAGCACCGTTTTCAACAGATCCGATTGCAAATGAAAATCTTTAAAGCTCTTTTTCTCGTTTTCAACTTTTTGTCACTTAGCACGTTCTTCCACTAAGCTCTTCAATTCTATAAAGGTATAGGAATAGGTGTGAATTAACGTAGTACTAGAGGTACACGAGGGCTATTGGCGACGGTCGTCGCAATTTAGAACCACAGTCAAGTGACGAACCGGCACCTGAGTAGGCACCCAACGCAACCATTAAAGGCTACATCGTACGCAGCGTTGGGACTTTGGAGCATATTTAACGTACACTCCCCAACACGGGGTATTATACGTCGGACATTTTTAGGCTGCACGGGCTGTTAATAGGTCGGTGCAGTTATTTTGGCGATGCCCGGACCAGAATCTTGGACCTTTCGCATGCTAGGCGAATGCCTAACCGACTGGGCTCCCCAGTTCCCTCAATTCTATAAAGGAGTCAAATACAAATTATTCACTGTGCTATTTAATGTTGCATTGCATCTCATTCTGATGTATACACAAAACTGACTTCAGAACTCTGAATTAAAAAAAAATAATAACTTCTGTAGCCGTCAGGTCAGCGAGGTCGACCTATCTCTTATCTCAAAGGACTTATCCAATCGTGACTTCCATTCTCCGTCTTTGATTAATATCTGCAATCTTCAGTTTTCGTTTTAAGCACCGCTTGTCACACATTCAGACAAAAGCGAGTCGGATTCCGGTAAGAAATGGCGATTCCGTGTCGTGGGAGGGAATGCGGTAAGGCCTCATTTTTTACAGCCTGTGATTTTCGCGCTCAGGAATAATAGTTGTATATATTGAGTAGTCTTTGGGAGTTATTTTGTTACAAGATATACCTACACTCCGTGACAACCAAACTTGGGTAAAATCAAAGAGTAAAAAGCCAGAGGGAAAAGCGCGATTGGTCCGTAA
The DNA here is from genome assembly GCA_023701765.1 of Hylyphantes graminicola. Lineage (NCBI taxonomy): Eukaryota > Metazoa > Arthropoda > Arachnida > Araneae > Linyphiidae > Hylyphantes > Hylyphantes graminicola. The sequence goes on from CM043119.1 coordinate 68,870,520, forward strand.
GTTGGAAACTCTAGTAAGATAATATTTACATACAAAATAACCTGAATACAATTTAACCAAAATACACTTTTCATTCTGATAAAATTGCGAAATATTCTTAAATAATATTCAAATCTGTTAGGCTTTAAATGAAATCAATGTTTTAATCATGTTTATTGGATGGATTCACAAATAATTTATGGAACTCTTTACATCCGCGGAAGGATCTTCTCCATAGCATATTTCTATTTACCCAACTTAGGTTGGCAAGGAGTTTAGTGTGATTTTTTGACGAAATAAAAACTCTTGAATATTGAAGATCACACAGAATATATTGAAGATACGCGAAGACGTTGTGAAAAAACGTTGCAGAACCATGCTATTAAATAACATGATTAAAGTCAGTGAGAAAATTGGTAATTTTTATCGATTGAAAATCATTCACACAGTTTATTACGCATGAACGACGTCCTTTTATATGAAAAAATTCGAAATTTCGACGGCATTTTTTATGCACTTAGGCCTCGTTTTTTACAGCCAGTGATTTTCACACTCTGAAGTAATGGTTGTAAGTTTGGTGATTGATTATTTTATTATAAGATAGGGATTTTTTTTACAGAATAAAACTCTTAGACATTGGTGATCAGAAAGCGTTGTCATAAAAAATTAAGCTAAAATCATGCTATTAAATAACATGGTTTTAAGGTCAGCGGGGAAAATGGCATATTTGATTGATTGAAAATCAGTCACATTGTTTAAAGCGCCTTAAAGACGTCATAATATGGTTTTAATATAAATAAGTTTTAATTATTAAAACAAATTAATACTGTTCTTCAAAAGAAACTTAAGAATTATATTCTTATAATGAAAACTAAACAGCTTCTTAAAGAACCACACAATAAAAAACACCGTAATTTTCACAGTACCACATTCAACTTTTTCTGAACATGATATTCTGAGATTAAGAAATATACATAAGTATACCATGCATTATATGTTGACAATAATCATCTTCTAACATTTATCAGTGTCTTCCTCCTTACTTAATATTACCTTTTAAAGATACGTATTTCTCACTGGGTGATGGTTAAATTACAAATAATGATATTTTATTATCACATGTATCATGTATGCAATATACTTAGACGTATTAATCGGTAAATCAAAATGTTGTAGCAGATGTTTTGCAACCAAATTTGATTTTGTATTCCTTGTGTGTTGATTTGATGAACGTTAAAAAATTATCTTTCTTATACCATATCTGAAATTAATATTTAAAAACGTGGTAAATATTAAATATATTTTAAAAATTATATTAATATTTTAATTAAACTTTTTTAATTTCCAATTAAATGAAGAAAAATAGAAACTTTTAGTATTTTATTAGATTCAAGCTTCATAATTTTAAAAAAGATTTTTAAAAAAATCATACAAATGTATACAAAAAAGTACTGTGCTTTATATGTGATAAAATTTAATAAAAATTGAAAAGAACGAAATTCTAACTTCAAATAGAAATCAATAGAAATGTATACCCGATAGAAGTTTTAGTGTAGTGTATTGTAGCGTATTCGTTTCCGGCTGCCTATTTCAAACCTCCATTAGTAGCTTTTAGAAGTTTTTAAAAAGTCATGTGCTGTATCTGTGGCAAAATTTAATAAAAATTAACGAGAGAGAAATTCTAACTTCAAAGAGATATCAATAGAAACGTATAACCGATAGAAGTTTTGGAAATGTACTGTACTGTATAGGTGATAAAATCTAATAAAAATGGAAGGTAAAAGAAATTCTAACTTCAAATTCCATAATACTTGTTTGTGAGAGCCCTTTCTACTCTCTTCTCTAAAACTTTTCACGGAGTCTTAACACAGCCGCGTAATTCTTCTATTATTAAAAATGTAGAAATCTAGCGTCTACTTTTGTAATCACTTATGGTTATGTATTCTAAATAAAACATTTCCTGTGAATTTTGCACTGAAACGTTAAAACTTTTGTCCACAAAAAACAAAAAATAATTAGTTATAAAACGAGGACAAAGTCAAGTTTTCTTAGCGATATGCCAACTAACATCTCGAAATCGAATCTGAAACATATTCACGTTTATGCTTCTACGACCATGTGTGCTAGCTTAGTATGCATGGGTAAGAACAATTAACAATCAATTTACGTTTCCTATTAACAATGGTGTTGTTTTGTATAAAATTTTCCACATTTATAGCCAAGAGTTCCTCATAAAAAATAAAACTTGCGTGGTTGATATATTTAAAAGTATGCAAGTATGCTTTATGTGCTTTAAATTCAAACCAATACCTTAAAACAGAAATATTTCATTCTGATGGGTTTTAGCTTCTACACTACGTTTATAGCGTAAATAGTGTAAGCTCTTAAAAAAGGCTTTTATAATATCCACCCGTCTGTCTGTAGCCCACTTTCATAGCTAAAACTACAAGTGCTTCTAAGTGTGATAAGTTTAAAAAATGTATCAGCGCTTCGGAAACTAGAAGTCATTGAAAATCGTTAAGAAATCGATTTCGAAGTGCTTTAAAAGCAAAATGCAATATTTAATGAACAAATTAAAAAAGCAAAAGAAGGCATTTTCCAATTATTTTAAATCACCATTGTCACTCAATAATCATAAGAAAAAGAAGTCTTATATAGTTTGTACAATTTGTTTCGAAAGAGGCAGAAGGAGTTTTATTTTAAAACAAGATTAATTTTTTTATTTATTAATGAATAATGACGTTTTAATACTAAATTTATTCGGTTTGATGAAGTATTTTTTGAATTGTATTAAAACATAATTCGGCTTAATTCGGATTTGAAGAAGCTGTGTTCTTTTAATGTTGTTTTTGGTTGTTATAGGTTGAAAGGTTGCTTCTATTTAAAAGCGAGGAAAACATACTTAGTCTCCGAAATACAATAAATGAATTTAGCAGACAATAACGAATAACTATTGAATTTACGAAACAAATTAAATGAAACTAAAAAAACTTAGCGAGTAAATGTTAAATATAGAACTAAATGCTGCATTTGGAGCTTTTTTTATGTTGAGCATAACACAAGTTTTCCACTGAACAATGGCGTTGTGATAGCTATCTTATTCCCCATTCATAAATATATATTTCAGACTTGTGTGCTTGTTCAGAGACCGGCTAATAAACCTTCGTCAAGTAAGACACTCACATACGTGACAGATGCTGCCATCTATACCCATCTCCGCAATTTAGACATGCCCCTGAAAGAGAGTAAAATAGCCTCCAGGGACCTGTACCAGTGGGAAACTGCGCAATGACGCCACTGGATTTCGTGAACCCAACAGTTTTAAAACGAGCACAATACCTTCCGCATATAATTCGACAAAACACAACAATCCATGCATTTTCGGACGGGCGTACATTTCGAACCCGGACCTAGAAGCTCCAAAGGCTAGCTCCCTAACCGTTGCACAGCCGCCGGGTCAGCCATTCATACATACGACTTCACTTATTAAAAAGTTGGGGTTAATAATAGCCACAGACAAATTTAAATCGTAAAAAACACCAGACACGACCAATCGGAATTTTTTTATTTTTCTGAGAAGAGTGACGTCACCAAGCCATACCAGATGATTAAATATTTTCGAACTATTGATGACGTCCACTGGTTAAAACTGCGCGCGACTCTCAAAGGTGCTAATGCGCGCGCATAACTTTGTACTAAATCTATGCTCAAACTTGGGATAAATGAATGCGCGCGTGGATTTGCGGCGGCTAACTTTTGAAATGGAATTGCGGAGAAGAAGAAACTTGCGACTCGAGAGAGGCCTGGAGAAAAATATTTTTGTTGCGTTCTTTTTTCTCGTCCAAATAACACATATTTTTATATTTATTTAATTGAAATTCTTTTATGTTCATACACCAAGGATATTGATAGGTAAGTGTGTTAAATATTTTATTTATTCAAATATTCTTGTAAGTTTTCTTTCATCAGCGCTATAATGCTCGATCACTTAAGAAGGATTGGTCATTTTTGTATTGAAAATTATTGATATGTGTTGCTTCATAAAACATACCTAAAGCATCTGTTTTTTTTTAGTCGTCGGTAATTATTTTGTATTTAAAATAATAAAACGTTATTAACTATTAAATGAGTTGCAATTTTTTTCGTGTAACTTTATTAAATAAGTTAAGATATATGTAGAGTTAAAATATTATTGTTGTTAGTTTTTAAAACTATGTTTTAAACAAATAACCCAAATGATGACCTATAAACGGCCCGTGCAGCTTAAAATGTTCATTGAATGTAACGGTGTAGAGGGAGTGCACATTAAATATGATAGATGCAATATGGTTGTGTTGGGTGCCTACTCAGGTGCTCCCTAATGATCCCTTCTAAAATATATAGGAATGAACCATGTTTGTTACCCCAGAAACCAGATTTGTAGGAATTTTTACTCCCAAAATAATAAATTTTTTAGGCAGGATAATTTTACAGTTTCCAAAAATCATTAGATAAAAATCATTAGATACATTTTCATTAAATTGTTTACTTTTTAATTTATGTCAATGTTACTGTTTTTTAGTACCTAATTATTCTTTAATTTTTTTAAAAAATCTTGTTTAGCTGTATAGTTAGAGCTGATAATTTCCATATAATAAGCACTTTTTGATTCAAAACTTACTATTTCATTTCATAAATATGAAATATTCCTCCTCCTGATATATTGGCTATTAAAATTTAAGGTCTAACAATACATATTGTAAATTAATTGCTTCGCTTTAGAGCATTTTAAAAATTTTGTGGATTTTTATTCACAATTTTGATGTGTTGTGTTTAAAAAAGCTTTTTCTTCATAGGATGAAGAAATAGTTGAGCTTATTTGTGTGAAAACTCATTCCATAACCTCCATCTCCAAAGGGCCAATTAACACCTGATTTGTTGGAACACCTACTCAAGTGCACCTACTTCGCCAATTATTCCTTGAATTGTACAAAATTACTTGCATGACTCTCCCTATATATGTTTATTTTTAAATATATTACTACTTCTGAGTAAAAAATTTAGCATACAGTGTAGGTACCTACGAATACAATTTTGCTTTATATTACTAAGCTGAATATAAAAAAAAATACTTAAAAGATATTTTGGTTTTATGATGTTATTCTAGAATTGAGATGTTGTTAACATGTTTTTTTAGTTGACTGTTTTTTGGATGGGTAGTTATTTTTTTTATTTGGTTATTATTTTTTAAAATATATCTCACTTTATTTTAAAAAAATAAATATTTTGCATTTGTTTTCCTTCATTGTATAAGTTTGTGATTACAAAAGTGCCGCAATACATTTACTAATGATTAAACAATGTTTTGATACATTTATCAGAAATTATGCCTTTTTCCGTAAGAACTTGTAGACTGTAAATTATTCAGATTCCCCCCCCCCCCCCTAAATCATTGGATTATTTAGAGAAATTGAGTTATTTTTACTTGCTCTAGAAGCGAACTCTAATTTATTTGAGAAAAAAAAAACATCTTTTTTTATAATCAGACACTTTATTTGTAATAACATTATTTCTAGCTTCTTGTATGTTCTGATATTATACAAACTATAATTGGCTGTGTTATAGAATAATAAGCAAAGGAAATATTAATGTTTTTGTAACAAGGAAAAGCCATTGAAGGAAAAAACTACTATATTTAAGATTTCAAAACTTGTAAACACCGAATTCAAAACTTGTAAATGCTTTATTAACTTTAAAACTTGATAATTAATTGCAAATTTATCTACATACTTATTATTTTGAGATGCGGTCTCATTTATTGCTAATTCCTTTCTGCTGAAAAAACATATTCTAATAATATTTTGAAAAAGTTAAATTGAAATGATTAATACGTGGTCATTATATATATATGATATATATATATATATTTATTATATATATGAAATGTATTATATATATTTTATATTATTATGAAATATATTTACATTATATATAAATGAAATGATATATAACATTATATGATATATATATAATGCTCCCCCCCCACCCGGTTTTGCTTTTCTTTTTGTTTGGTGGTTATTTTGTGTTTGATTTAATATATATATATTATATATTTATATATATATATATATATATATATATATATTATTTATATATATATATATATATGAATATATTATATATATATATATTATTTATATATATTATATATTATATTTTATATATATATATGAAATGTATTATATAGATATAGATTATGAAATATATTTCATTATATATTAAATGAAATGATATTAATTATATATATATATATTAATATATATATATATTTCCCTCCCTGCCTCCCCCCCCTCCCCCCTTCTATGCCATATATATTATGATAATTTATATTATTTTATATTATATTATGCATGCTATGCACACGATACTAGCCTCGACTCGCGCATCATGCAGTGAAATTGAGCCTCCTCCTTAGTCCATTTGTCATTACAAAAAACCCTAGTAAAGATGTAAAATTTGGAATTGTAAATTAAACGGTTTTAAAATTCTTTTTCATTGTTTTGTGGAATTTCTCGTTTGATATTTACTTATAATTTTATAATTTTTTTCTTTATTAATATTTATATCGCGCGTCGCTCTATAACAGTAGTTATCATATTATTTCAGTAAATATATTAAATAATTATTATTCACTTTTTAAATTAAAATATAATCGGCTGCGTTTCTACGTGGGAATAGCAACTGCAGCCACAGTTTGTTTTCATTTTTCTCGAATTACTTTTCTTTCTATTTGCTTTGGTATTCAAATAGAATATCTAAGAATATTATAGTTGTATTCATTTAAAACCAATATTCTAACTTCTTTTGATGCTCAATGTTATTCATTGTTAAATTATTAAACAACCATCTGCCAGGCAAGAAGTTGTATTTTTAAAATATAACAACTAAATTAATTATTCTTAGAAAACTCAATTTTCGGAAGAAAAAAAAAAGTGCTTCGAGAAAAGTGCAAACTTAGACCGCCCGGAGCTGTTGCAGATCCCTCGTAATCAACAAGCACATCTCACACGGAATGGTTGCCACCCGGGTGCCTATTGTTAGGCCTTCTTTTGACGCTTAAACACCAGGTCCAATGACGCCTGCGTAATTGAGGAACCCTGGTCAAGTGCCGCAGACACTAAGAAAAGCCGAAAATTACTACGAGCTACGAGACATTTATAGCTGTGCTAAAATCGGCTTTTGGGAGAGTTTAAAAAAGCAGTTAAATTGTTTCAAACACCAGGCAAAATCGTATGACCAGGTTTTCAAATTACGAAGCGGTTATTGCCAGCTACGTTTAATTGCCCTCCATAATGAGCTAAAATAGGCAGCCAAAGAAACGACTACACTTGTAGCGTCCACCTTCCAGGATAATTTGTTTATACGTCAGGGGGGTGGGGGTGGAGAGTTTCGCCTCATTCCCCTAGTAAGATGCGCAGTCTGTTTAGATCTTGTCTGTTGGAGAATTAGCAATATGCTTATGTGCTAATCCTAGCTATAATCTCCGATTTCAGGGGATAAGCAAGCCAACAACATTTGTCGTTTTGGCATGCGAAGATTACAGGACACGGTTTATTACATTTAGGTTTAGAAAATCGAAGGAATAAAGGAAATCATCAAATTGTTTTTCACGTTCTACGGTAATGTTGCATTAATAAGTTATTATTTTCTCAGTAATGAGCGAGAGTGATTGTTTAGGCGTTAGGCTTCGGGATCTATGTGGGACGTAATAGGAACTTTGTTGTTTCCTATAGGTTTTTACAAACTATCCTAAAAAGCACATTCTATTGTTGTGTAGATTTTTTTTTTAGTTACAGGGTGGTTATAAAATAACGCTCTCCATTCTGTTGTTGGTCGGTAGCTTGAAGATGAGTATCCAAATGAACAATAAGTTGAGACACTTACTAATCAAGAGGGGGGGGGAAAGAATGGAGCTGATAAAAAACCAAACTGTCTCTTGGGACCAGTGGTTCAAAATTACGATTCGGGAATTGGATGTGTTGGCCGTAATTGGCCATAATTGGACTACTCCTCGTTAATTAGAACCTTGGTCAAGAGAGAATTTCTTGGTTTTAGGATTCCATTCTTTTCCGTAAAAAGAAACTCGTTCTTGACCAGGGTTCTAAATTACGAGGCGTAATTAGCTGTGTTGGCAAGTAATTGGTCCATAATTGACGACGTTCCGTTAATTTTAAGATTCTGCGTATAAAGACGAGGTTTTTTTATGATGATTCTTTTTTTATGATCTTTTTTAGGATTTTGTCTTTTTATGATACCATTCTTTTTCCCCCTTCTTGATTTAGTAAGTGTCTCAATTGTTGTTGCAGTTCGGATTATTCATTCAAGCTACCGACCACTCCGAATTAGAGAGCGTTATTTTATAACCTCCTGTATATTTTTTCTCCAGTTAGGGCGGTGAGTTGTTAGGCTCGGGATCCATGTGGGAAGTAAGGAACTTTGTTGTGTTTCCATAATCTATTAAAAATAATCCTTATCCTGCAAAACACTTTATATAATTAGTTGCATAGATTTTTTTAGATATTTTTGACGCATTCATTTGTTTTAAGCAACTAAGAGTTACAGACGCATAAACCTGATGAATCTGACTAATAGGTTTCACAGAAGACTGAAGCATTAAAAAAATTTATAAAATTTAAAAATGTGATAATATTTTACTAAATTTTTAAAATGTGAAGCATTACACTCTTAAAACGAACGAGCTGATTTTTAACCTCCAGGTCTGAGTTAATTTCACTAATCCAGTCTAGAAAATGCACTTCTCCAGAGGAGTGTATTCCTTTGTGTGTTAATCCTCCGCTCCAACGATGGAATTTAAATCTAGTCGGAAGTTTAATTATTTCATCCTTTCCAGTGTCGAAAATGCACTTCTCTACTGGAGGGAATTTCATCTTTTGTTTTAAGAGTGTAGGTGTGTTATTTCTAACCATCTGCTAGGGAAATATAATTTTTAAAAGTTAGTAATTTTAAGTTAAGAAATTTTAGTTAGAAATTTAAGCTCATTTATCTTTTAGCGAAAACAAGTTTATACTTTTGTCCATTTGCTCATCCCTCAACCCACCTCTTGTGCAATTTGAAACCCTGTCTGAAATTACGTTATTGACTCTTTTTTGGTCTTAATTTAAGATATTACTATTAAATATTACTTAATATCCCCCAGAACAATCTGACAATTATATTTGATAATTTTGCTAGCAAAATCGTTTATTTACTTGTGCAGGAAAAAGGTATTTTTTTTCAAAATGAATTAAAAGTTTTTAGTAAATAAAAAGCTTGACATTTTTGTAGTCTTTTTCTTTATTTCTCAATCTAATTTGCAGGAAATTTTGCCTAGTGCACCAATTAGTAATGACAACCAGCATATATCGATTATATCGATCAGTTATTTATGATTTTGCTGACCAAAAAAAATTAATTGCGACTTAATACAACTGGAGCAAAGCAACGTTATATGATAATTATAGCTTAACAAATCATATGGAGTTGAGTATCTGTAAGTAAAGTAAATCTTAAGACTCTTACAATAAACATCATTAAAAAAATTAAACAACGAACACACTATTCTTATGTTAAATTTGACCGAATCTTAAAACAAAACTATCATTAAATTCCTTATCCAAACCATTTTTTATAATGACTAGAAATGTAACAAATACGTCATCAAAACCGAGGCAATTGCAACACTAAAACAAGTTATAAAATCATTTTTTCATAAAGAACGTTATCTTAATTTTGCAAACAGCATTCCAGTATTTTGGAGAAAAAAAGTTATCGAGATTAAAATGATCAAAAACTCTCGGATTTAAAACACCAAAAAAGAGAAGATTATGTTATTTACGAAAGGGTTGCATCAACATAGCAATGATTAGAATCTAATTGCTAAAAGGCGACAGCATCCATAAAACAAATTAACTTCTTACTCTAAATTGTTCTAGTCTTGATCTTGAATGTAAAAAAACCGTTTCCTTATTATCTTAAGATTAACTCATTGCGACTATGTACTTGGGCGTTGATATTTTACAGAGTAGAATATAAACGTAGCTTACGATTACACGGGTTACTTTTGAATAAAAATTTGTAAAATATATTTTGAGAACTGGAGTTACGCCCTTGAGCCCGTTATTTTCAGTAAAAAATAGGCCCGTTTTGTGCATTAAAAACAAATAGTTATTGTATGGCAACAACAAGTGTGGAAAGAGTAACGCTTTTTAAAACTAGTGGATTTGAAATTTCACAAGCGAATTGGGTACTTTTATTTCATCTGACTTTTGGGATGAACAAATCTGGCATTTGGTTTGAAAACACGGACCACGTGTTTCCAAAAAGTTTACTTTTTGCACCGTGGTTTCTATACACAATTTTTTATAATTGTTTGTGAAAATAAATATCATTGGTCCCAAAAAATATTTTCACGCGGGCATTTATATCTATTTAACTAAATGTAGATCGAATACATATCTGTATTTTACTAAATATTAAGAAATCGGAAATTTTACTTGAAATGTTTGGCCATCTTTTGAAAAGAGGTGAAAAAAGTCTCCTTTTTTTTTTTTCGCTGCTTTTTGGGCATGGATTGTTTGTTTATTGTATATTACTTTTGGGTGAAATAATAAAAGAAACTTTTTTTTCACTGTTTCAAAAAGTCTAAACTTTTTTGCACGCGTGTCTGATATTGAAATTATATTGTAAAAGGTCGGATTTTTTTCACGCATTTATTAAAAACATAATTCAAAATCTTTATCTCTTTAGTTTTTCGTTGTCCGGTTGTCCACTCTTAACAGACTGTCATTTCCAGTTATTCTGCCTAATCTCTTTTAAGAGGGAGCTGTCTGTCCCCCTACAGCTAATGCATTATTTACGGAAATCACAACTTCGGCGAGAGTATTGCTTTGCCATGTAAGCCCGTTTTAACCTAGGTAATGGGAGATCAAACATAACATTTGGAAATGAAAACAAATTTGAAACGAAAATCGTTAGCTTAGTTATTTAGTTATTATATGTTTGAAGTTTTAAAAATACCAAAAATATACAGCAGATGCCGACAATATTTTTAAAACTTTATCAATTAATATATTTAATAACCGGATGTTATTTTGCTTTTCAATTTCATTTTAAATTGACGATATAATGTATTACCATACCTGTTGATAAATGATGTTACATGGCAAAGCAATGCTTTTGCAAAAAGTTTGTGATTTCAAAACTAATGCATTAGCTGGTATGGTGGGACTGACAGTCTTTTTAAACTTCCACTTAAACTGCATAATGATGAATTAGTATAAATACTTTTTTTTTTTTTCATTTATTTTTATGGCATAAAATCCAACGTAGTTAAATGGAGCTTCAGAAAATACACTAAACACATTAATTATATCAAACACGTGCTCAAAAGAAAAAAATAAAAGATTTTTTTTTGGGGGAAGGGGGAAGTACTTGCAAGTAAAATTACTACCCCCTTCCCCTTTTGTTTCATCCACTTTTACAAGTGTTGAGATCCAACTCATAATCGATTTTCTTGGGCGTTGAATGTTTAACTGAGAATTTGAATATAAAGGGCAGTTTTAAAAGTCAAGGGGTAACTTTGAAAAAAAATATCATATTCATTTGACCCTAGGGCTCATTTCAGATCAAACGTCATGAAAACAACCAATCATGCTTTCTAATTAGCCTCCTTCAAACACTTTGATCAGAGGTTAATTATTGTTCTTTAACAAAGGGTTTTCAATAATAATTGCAAGGTCAAATTTTTAGGCTGCTTGAACGGGAATGTTCCCATTCCCTTAAGCTGCTAAAATTATTTGTTTTGAAAAAATGCATATATTTTCTTCGTTGATATTAATAAAGTTATTATTATTATTATTATTAATTATTATTATTATTATCATTATTATTATTATTATTGTTATTGTTGTTGTTGTTTTATTCCTATTTGTTATCATCATCGTCGACGTCGTCATCACCATCATCATCATTAGTTATTATTAAAAGTAAAGTAAGAAAATTAAGCATGATAGAAACTAAAGCTGGACTAATACTTTAGATTTATAAACTAAAAGTGGTAATCTGCTAATCTTTATAAGTATAAAATAATAAAAATTGGCTTTTTTGTAAAATAAAAATCTGTAAATACTTATTTTTAAAAAAAATATACCAATCATAAATACGATTCGAACAAATTTTAGAATTTGAAATAGTGTTTTATGATGTAAGGCTTTTATAACAAAATTTGTATTTCTAACTTTTTCCCAGATTAAGTGTGATACTCAAGAGAAAGTAGCTATGTTCAGATATGAGGTTCATCTCTAATTGTAAAGGGAAATTGGGACCATTAAGCATATTTAGCGTTTAAAAAACTAAACGGAGATTTAAACCCTATTAAAATATCATCGGAAAACACTCTTTTGGATTTAATGTCATTGTTATCAACAGTTTTAAATTTATTGTTACATTGGAAAATAAGGAAATAATTATTGTATTGCATACACAAAAATTACGAAGTAAGTTCGCTTTTGAATATCTTCTTCAAAATTAAATATAAATTATTATTCTTCACGTTTCAGATAATAATAATCAATCCACAAATATTTTAAAGTTTCCTATTTTTACAATCAAAATAATTTTTTTTAAAAAAAAACGTCAGTTCAGATTAAATATCATTTACTATTATTCATACCCTCGTTACGTGATTTAACCTGAAATAATATTTTCAAATGAATAAGAATATTAAAATTTAACAATCCGCAATATTTTTTTTTTTATAATTTTGGCGTGAAAGAAATCCGACTTTTACCATTATAATTTTCAAGATCAGAGGCGTGCGAAAAGTTCAGGACTTTTTGAAGCAGTGAAAAAAAGACCTTATTTTTCACTCTTTTCATAAGATGCCAACGTTTAAGTTAAAATTTCTATTTATAATATTAATAAAATAAAGATATTTATAGATCTGCTTTTATTTAAAGATATTAAATGCACGTGAAAAATATTTTTTGGACCAATGATATTTTTTCACACAATTATAAAAAAATAGTGTATGAAACACGTTGCGAAAAGTAAAAAACCTTTTTAAAACACTTGTCATTATTTCACTCGCTCGTACCTCCGCTCGTGAAATAAAAATTCCACTAGTTTTAACAAAAGTGGTTACTTTTCACACTTGTTGCATAAATAACTATATTTGTCCACAATTTTGATTATTCCTAATTTAAAAAAAAACTTCAAATTTTTTCACAAATATCTTTACCTCCTCTCGAATTTTCTTCTCCGGGGAAATATTAGGTGGGACTCTCTCGATTTTCAGTCAGTTTTCTGCAAATCGAACAGATCGTAAAAGGGCGGCCATGAAAAAGATTCTGAAGATCCCCCGGCATATCAGGACGCACATCTTCAACACTTCTCCGGATCATAAGCCGTGAAGTGTGCCGAACCAAAATTTTCGCAAAAAAACTTCGAAACCGGCGTAAAAAACCGACCGACAACAGGAGACGAAATCTAAAACAAAAGCGGCCGAAAACAAGTAAAACGCGCTTCGATATTTTCTTGTTGAGATTCTTCTTCGGTTTGAGTTTTTTTAAACCGTAGGTAATTTGGACAGGCTCCCTCTTTTGGATATTCTAAGTTTTTGACACTTTAAAATACTCTCGCGTGAATAGTTCTTTCGGGCTATCTTCCCCGTCGAAATTCTCTTTCCATTTCCGCTGGTGGGTCTTACTGTCTGGGGCCGATTTTGCATTTCTCCCAATTTTGCGAAGAGAGTTGGACCATTTAAATATCGAACCGGCATCATGCGATCGCAAGCGCCATTTTATTGGAATATTTTCTGGGGTTGGAGTAAGGCGTTAATTGTTAAAAGCCGTCAAATTGTTTAGCAGTTACTCTCTTAAGATAACGCCAGGGCCCTGTTCACCGAATACGGCCAGGGAAGGCCTGGGGCTTCATATCCTCAAAATTCGAAGCGGCCCCAAATCATATTATTTTTTTAAAACTCATTCTGTTACAAATATCCCCACATTTTCCAAAAAAATTTATGTTCCGAGATCTTTTTTTTATTTTAAGTTCTGGGATAATGGGATAGCCTCCGGGCAACAAAAATAAAATTCCCCATCTTTGTAAACTTTTTTTAAGTATTCTTTATAAAAAAACTTTAAGTTTTGTGTTAATTCTTTTAAGAAGGTGGTTTTTAATTGGGGACACAAAATCTTCAAAAAAAATCAAAAAAAAATTTATTATTATCATAAAAAATAACCACAAATATTTTAGAATAATTTAAAACAAAAATTTTATTTATATCTGCAGTAGACACGTGAGATTGTGTAGTTTTTTATGTCATGACATGACATCTTTGTTGGCCAACTCACGTTTATAATCTTTGCTTCCTCGTAATATTATATAGGAATAAACGGTTATCGAATCCTTAGTTGGTTCGGTCGGTTTGGAGTGCTTTTAGAAAGGGATAAGTGAATAAACTTCAATAGCTGTTTTTCTCCCTTGATCGTGTTTTCGTATGATTTTTTTGACTTTTTAAATTGATATAACTCAAAATCTACTGCCCATAAGAGTGTCAAAATTTTTTACTCATATTTTTCAAACATATATCTTTAATTTGTCTTTAAGGGATTAGTTGTACATAGTTTATTTTTTTTTATTTATTAATTTTAATTAAAAAAAGTTGAACCTGTACAAATTATTAAAAAAAAACTTCAATAATTTTTTAAAAAAAATCTATGGCAATATATGAAAAATCGGTAAAGACAGTTTGTTTAAATACATTTTTGTCTGTTTATAAATAATGCTAAATATTTGTTTGCCTTATATAATAAGTTTTTGAAATTATAACAAAAAATAAGAGACATCATCTTTTTGACTCACATTTTATTTTTTTAAAAAATAAATAATTGATTATTTAAAACCTCCTTGACTATCTAAACGTTGTAAGTTATATTTATTATACATTTATGGAAAAAAAATTATATTGAATATCTACAATATTAAAGAAAAAAGTTGGAAAGTGTCCCATTACAACCACCCCCTTAAGCTTAAATTCTTTATAAAACTTTTGGGGGCCCTTTCCCACTTACAGAATTTAAATTTATGATACGGGATATTCTGGAAACAAAAAAATTTACACATTGTATATTACTTTTTTAATCGTATGTCATCATTAAAAGATAGGGTTCGATGGGCTAGGAAGGATGTCCACCGGGAATTAGAGTAATGCGTTAAATTGTAAAGCAGTTACCTTTTTTAGGTAATGCCGTTTAGATTTTTTAGAAAGTAACCTTTTCCGGTACTATCGGCCCCCCCACAGTTTGGTGTTCAGCTTAATTTTAAATAATTTTAAATTTAAACTTTTAAACAAAGTTGAATTTTCGTTTGTAAAAGCTTATCCGATTTTCCCTATTTTTTTATTCTTGGTTCCCTTTTCAAAAACGGCGAGATGGGCTAAATTTCAATTTTCTTATAGCTTGAATTTTCTAAAAACATTTCTATTTCCAAACAGATTTTATATGATAAAATTTGATGAAGATAAATATGATAAAATAAATTTTTCCTAAATTATTATTTTTAAATAAATAAATTTTCTCATGGCTACGATAAATAGCAACAGTATAAATAAAAATGACTAAAAATTAAATTATCAATCTTAATTTCAATGGGCAGTTTATCGAGAGATAGTAGCCAGGTGTTTCTGTCCGCACGTACGGACCGACTTGACAAGAAGACGGATAAAACCGATTTTGAAGAAATGTACGGAACAGATGACATCCACAGCATTCAAAATGCCTACCACTTTTTCATTTTTTTTATTGATATAAAAATGGAAAGCATTCTAAATATAAATTTTTTTTTTATTCTACTTCATTTATGTTGAAAAAATAAACTCCTTCTTATAAACAATTTTGAGTCAATGATATTTTTGCCAGATTTTAAATAATTATTTGATTGAAAAATAGGCAAAAACTAACTGAAAAAATAGACAGTAATACCATTTTTACGCTAAGATGAGATATTTCATCACACGATAATAGATGGCAGCACCAAAACTGATAAGCCTCAATTTTCAAGAAAATCTCTCTCTACTATCATTTCTCTGATCTATTGGATGTTTAGCCTTTTCACGCCCATAAAAAAATCCAGAAAAAAAAATTCGTCAAATTTAAATCAAAACGAACCTATATGGCAATTTGATAAAATACTGGCAATTTAATAAAATACTGGCAATTTAATGCCGCTTCTGGATATGTTAACTTGTAGAAGACTTATTTCTGATAAACACTAACTCTTATATAAGTCATTTATTTACAAAAAAAAAATTAGTTTTTTAACTCAAATATGAAAATCATTCAATTAATAGTCCATTCGAGATTCATCCCAATTTCAACTTTAGAATTGAACAACAATGTTAAGTAATTGATTAAACTAAATACTATCTAAATTTTACTGTTCTCATATATTCAATATAAAGTTGGAGTTACACTAATTTAAGTTCTTGGGATATGAAAAAATAAAAGTTAGCTTGTTAAAATCAATCAGTATGAAGTGTCAAATGTTTTATTACCATTTGACATATCAAACTCATATTTAAATTTAAAAAAGTGCATTTAAAAACATTTTTAGAACAGGTTTTATTTTTTAAACAGCCATCTCAAATGCAAATCATGAAGTTATATACATTTTCTGTGATAATGATGCACCCATTTTTAAAACATAACAGTATTTTAATTACAACAAAAATAATAATAAATTACTTTAAGTGTAATAGCAGAACATTATCAGATAACAATCATATATCTTCTTTTAGTTTGCTTTAAGCATCAATTTTTTTAAAACACTCTAAGCATCGGTGAATTTGAGTTGAAATGCAGGTTTAAAAAATACATTCATAACTATTGTTTATACAAGATGAAACACAATTTGGAGATGTAAAAAAAAAAATAGAAAATGTTTTTTTCGATACGTGAAATTCTTGATTATACACTATTTGATTACATGACAGTGGGCTGTTTTCGAATAGACCTTCTGGTAGCTACAAACAAGCAAATTCTCTTTATTGCTAATTTTTTTATTTTTAATTAAATTAAAATTCAATGTGCAGGCAGCTAGCATATATTTTAAGATGCATGGAAATAAGCGCAAATATAGCAGTAGCTAGCAATACAAATTAAAACACACAAAAATAAAATTAGACACCATTTGAACTGGCATTACTTGGATATGTAACTATAATATAGCATCAAATAAGTTTTGAATAAGTGTGCTTTAAAATAATAGTGTATCACAGATTTTTTTTCATCGACATCAGTGCCAGATTTCTATGGGCTAAGTAGTCTGTAGCCTAGAGCGGCAAATATTGGGGGGGGGGAGGGGGGTGACAATTTTTACGTCCAATAAAAGCGGCATTCTCCACAAAAAATTATTATAAAGATACTAAGATTTTTTAAAAAATAAAACAAATAGTTTGCATGAATGCGTAAATCGTAAAGGTATATAGTACTAATATATTTATTAGTAAACATGCTAGCTGTAAGGACAATTGCAGATTTTACCTCAGATTTGGAAGTCGAAAGAAAAATATGCAGTAGAACAGGTTAAAAAATTTGCCTATTATTTCGCTTTTGATTTAGAGTGTACATAGATAACTCTAACATGTAGAAAAAAGAAGAAAATAGTTCGAGAAAATTATATCTGGTGGTAAATTGATCGTAGCCTACAAGCGGCAAATCTTTAAATACAGCCCTGATCGACATAAGCCAAAAATGAATTTTTTTTATAATATTGATATAGTCTAATTTTTTTAACCGAAAATTTACATTTATCTGAGATTCCTATATTTTTTTTTATTAATTTTTGAAATAGCTATTTTCTATATGAATTTCCAATAGGAAACCATTCGATATTCTCCGAGTGAGGCAGATAGTAGTTGTAAACAATTTTTTGGCAGTTACTTCAGGTGTGTTAAAGTTTGCTGATATTGAGTTTGTGCAATAACATTCACTGGCACCAAATATGTTACAATTCATTGGAACCTGTGTCACATTTTCAATTACTTTAATGATTCAAAAGTAATATAACTATAAAAATATCCATAGCTTCTTCATAGATAAATAAAAAAAAATTAAGTAGCCTGTCGAAATGCATGTCAATTAAATACATTTAAAAATGTAGTTGATCATAATAAGAAACTCAGGGATTGGAAAGTTACTTTAGAAACTGTAACTGTTACAGTTACTTAAATCAAAAAAGTAACTCTGTTACAGTTACTTAATCAAAAAAGTAACTATGTTACAGTTACTTATCAAAAAAGTAACTGTTACAGTTACTTAGTATGAAAAGTAACGCAATGCAGTAACTTAATACGAAAAGTTACTGTTCAGTTACTTTTTGAAATTTCAAGTTATATAAGAAAAATGTACATTTAGCTATCTTACCATTTTTTAAAGAAAACCACGATTGACGAAACATAAGCACAAACAAAATGCATATATTAAGAAAAGCTCGCATTTTGGGAATGTGAAATGTTCCCTTCTTAGGAGTGGAATTTCAAAATAAGCATCAGACAGCCTGCGAAAAGTGAAAAAAAAATTTCGTCACTTTGTTACCGCTAAAATTAGCTAAGTTACATAAACAGTTACTTTTTTAATAGATAACGGCTTTACACAACGTTACCTAAAACATAGTAACTGTTACAAGTAACCTATTACTCCTATCCCTGAAGAAACTAAACCCTGACAATAAAATAAGAATAAGCAAACCCACATTAAGAAAGTAACACCTCAGGTAAACTTGAAAGCGTTCGTTTATACGAGTCATGCTGTTTTGTCAAAAAAGTATTACGATGTTGGATGGGTGAAATGCACGAAGTTCTTGCGAAGAAACTGTGACTATATACATAAGAATTGGTAGTTTTTCAATTGAATGGCAGGTTTCAATAATAAGTACAAACGTTTGCAAACTTGGCCATATATAAATGAATCAGCAAAGAGCCAGAAGGTTGATGTAAGATTTGCATTGATAGGTACTAACCTCATTTCTAAAAGAACACAAAGTTACCAAATGAGGCATTAACTACACTCCTTGCCAACATAACTTGGTTAAAAACAAAGGGTAAAAAAGGCAGGGGGAAAAGTGTTGTTGGTTCGTTAGTAGGAAACTTTTGCAAGGTAATACTTACATACAAAATGATCTTAATACAATTTAACCAAACTACACGTTTCATTCTGATAAAAATTGCCAAATTTTCTTAAATAATACTTAAAACTGTTAGACCTCAAACGAAATTTATGTTTTAAACTTGTTTTCTGGATGTATTCACAAATAATTTATGGAACTCATGTACATCCGCGGAAGGATCTTCTCCATAACATATTTCTATTAACCAAGATTAGGTTGGCAAGGAGTGTAAGAAAACACACTTATCAATTCCATATTTATTCGAAATTACAACTTCAAAGTGAATGTCCACACAACATCTTTGGTAAAGTTATCCCCCTCCCCCTTGCACTAGAAAATATTCTTTTAAAAATCTTGATTACGAGTGTTTTTGCTGTTAGTTTCTAAACTTAGTAATACTTAAAACAGCTTTCAGTACAGATATGATATAATGACAGGTTTGTTCATTGGGGACTATTGGCGAGCTTGAAAATTGAACGTAGGGTTGGTTCACCTTTACTGTACGGTAACCATTGGCACGATTTTCCGATTTGGCGATAAATAGTTTTTGGTGGCAACCTGTCTGACCTGACCGAAACGCATAATGGTTAGATAGGGTTGCCGGAAAACATCATCGTTGTGAAGAGAGCATGACGTCAAAAGTCGCCAGAATACGGACTTCTGGTGCGATTTCGGAAAGTTCGCCAATGGTTACCGTACAGTAAATTTCTACCCGTAGGGTTACTTGTATGAAATATGAAGTAGAATGTTTTCCACAATTTGGCAATTTTGTTGCTTGGCAACGGATCACAAATGGACAAATCGAAAACGGGCATTATATCATAGCTTTTTCCAGTATTCAAATCAAAACTTTAAACGAACAAAATACATCTTCTTTAAACAATTTTTCTGTGATATGTATAGTTGCCAAAGGTATTACCGAACTTTAACAAAACCGCTTAACAAAGCCGTACCAGTAACTAGGATTCTTCCAAAAATATAACCCATCTACTTGTTCTGGATGTTATTGATCTTCTGCAACTCCTGCTGCGACTGCGCAATATCACACAGAACCTTCCTGATATGTTCCAATAGATACTCCCCCTTCACGACGCTCTCTTCTAGACGTCTCGCGGCCTCCTTATTCTCCTCATCTAGACGTCGAATAGACGCCTCTTGCAGTTCGGGATACGAGTCCTCGCTGGGCAGACTGTCTATGAGGACGTCTATGTCTTTGGCCGTCTTGCAGATGAGAGTGGCGAAGGTCTGGCAGTAGTCTTCTGGGGGCTGGGGAGGTTTCGGACCAGTTCGTTCGAATTCGGTGAATGTACTTAGGGGCGGCGCATTGCTGCAGGACGCCGATGCTGTTGCAAATGTTCTCGGCTTGCGCGTTGACGGCGTCCTGGAGTTGCGAGAGGCGAT
Organism: Hylyphantes graminicola; assembly: GCA_023701765.1. Taxonomy (NCBI): domain Eukaryota; kingdom Metazoa; phylum Arthropoda; class Arachnida; order Araneae; family Linyphiidae; genus Hylyphantes; species Hylyphantes graminicola. The sequence continues at coordinate 68,891,103 of CM043119.1, forward strand.
CGGCCATGGTGAAATTCTCGATAGGAACGCGGCTGTTTTGGCAGGTTGACGTCTTGGAAACGGTTTGGTGATGATCAAATCATCTTCGGTTCAAAGTAGGAGAAGCATTCGAAAAATCGAAACTGAGCGGAGATATTTTCAAAACGAAATTTTTGAAGAAGTTGTTTATATATTTGTTGGTTGGTTCACATATATTTCCAGGCTTGTGTGCTTGGTCAGAGACCCGGACCCGGGCCGAAGCTATTCTGCCGACATCTATGTTTACAAATAACAAGGCTTCAGTCATAGATTAAGTACGAGATTCTCCAGATCAAACCAAATCCGAGCATTCATTGGTAGATTCGGTTTGAGTGGTCACGTGACTAAAATCATGGCCAAGTGTTTGGTTTGCCGTATTTGGCGCTAAATTGTTTAATTAGCTATTTCTTTTATTTTTTTTTTGGCATTCTTAGTTGTTTATT